>NC_069411.1:62612784-62634139 GCF_026875155.1 Cherax quadricarinatus
CTTTGAGCGATCTGTCTCCATGACTCTCTTCAAGGTGGTATACATTTCCTTGTTGAGAGGAGTCAATATTGGTTCTCCCTCAAGTTGAACCATATCTTGAACTTCAGGTTGTGTCGTGATTCCAGGTATGAAACAACCCCATAATGGGTTCTGTGTTCCCCATAAGACTTCACCTTGAATTTGCCAGGTCGGTTGAGCTGGTTTGCCTGCTCCTTGGACGGATGGCGCTTCTTCTTGTTGTCCACAGTGTTCCATCCCTCTTGGTTTTCGGGGGGTGGGGTGTTTATTTCCGCACCTGTTTCTATTGTCGCTGGCTCCATGGTTGGGACTGTCAGATCTGCTACAATGTGAGCAGGATCTTCCTCTTCCTCTCGCAACTTCTTCGCTAGAATTTCGCCCCACATTTCCAAATCTGAGTCCTCCGTCGTGTTCATGGAGCATCGTGACCTCTTCTTTTCGTCAGAAGCCATGTGCCTATCTTGTGATAAGGTAGTGAACTCCGTGAACTGAGTGTGTGTCAATGGATTGTCGTAATACGATTGTCTCAACACTGTCCTGTACCTGGGGTGGAAGGTACGCGAGTATTTATAGTCAGGTTCAGAATGCTGAGGTCAGGTGGAGAATGCTGCATCTGATGATGTACCGAGTGGGATTATAGAGTCTAAAATCTTGGGTAGCTTGGAAGGGAGATTAGATAAGTTTGTGAGCAGACCTTCTGCAGTGTTCTTCCATTCCTATGTTCTTATGTGGGATAGCGATGAAGTTTCTTCACAAGTGGTTCAGCTTGTTATAGAAGCCATGATTCTGGTTGAAGTTGTCGGATATAGAAATAAGTGATGATTCCAGGATTCTTCGGTATCGAGTGTTGTCTTCTGTGGCGATAAGTCTTGAGTTTCTGTAGTTTATCAAGTTGGTTGTGTGAATTACGGTGTTGTACGCAGGAATTCCTTTATCGTCAGACCTGCTTGCGTATTGGTGTTCTGAAATACGTTTTGGAACACCAATACGCAAGCAGGTCTCTTGATAAACTACAGAAACTCAAGACTTATCGCCCCAGAAGACAACACTCAAAACCGAAGAATCCTGAAGAATTGAGACACTTCTGCAACTTGTCGGTTTTCAAAACCATTCACCACACCGAAGAATCCTGGAATCATCACTTATTCTATAATCCGACAACTTCAACCAGAATAGTGGCTTCTATAACATAGCTGAACCACTTGCGAAGAAACTTCTTCATCGCTATCCCACATAAGAACATAGGAATGGAAGAACACTGCAGAAGGTCTGCTCACAAACTTATCCAATCTCCCTTCCAAGCTACCCAAGTTTTTAGACTCTGTAACCCCCCCCGTAGATCATCAGATGCAGAATTCTCCACCTGACCTCAGCATCCTGAACCTGATGAATTAAGACACTTTGCAACATCTGGTTATTCTATTGTAGACGTTCGCCATCCAGTGGCTTTATTCAATACAAATTCTTGGACATAATAAGAAAAACGAAGGACTATATACAAAAGATGAGGTAATCAGTCCCTCGGCCTTGGAGGTGGTGTTTAGAGCACCGTGGTTGTAGAGATTCTGAAGCACAGGCAAGGAGACTGGCGCTTATATAGGTGTCAGTGAAAGGACCTGTAGCAGACGAGGGCAAGTCACTGGTAGGCGGGATTCCCCAGTGGAAGTAGGCCCATCAATTTGGGAAGGACCTACTTCCACTGGGGAATCCCGCCTACCAGTGACTATGCCCTCGTCTGCTACAGGTCCCTTTCACTGACGCCTATATAAGCGCCAGTCTCCTTGCCTGTGCTTCAGAATCTCTACAACCACGGTGCTCTAAACACCACCTCCAAGGCCGGGGGACTGATTACCTCATCTTTTGTATATAGTCCTTCGTTTTTCTTATTATGTCCAAGAATTTGTATTGATAAAGCCACTGGATGGCGAAACGTCTACAATAAAGATAACCAGATTTGCACAAGTGTCTTAACTTTCATCTTGTCGGTATTGTATACCAGTCTTGCATATCCTGAACCTGACTATAAATACTCGCGTACCTTCCACCCCAGTATATCTGTTTGTGACTTGAAAAAGCCTACTGTGTGGGCGAACGTTGCCAATAAAGGATCACATTATACTGCATATGTGTTTATATTTCCATAGTAGTTTTACTGCCGAGTTGTATGCCATCCTCATAGCGCTTCTCCATATTACATACATGTCTCCTTCGACGTTTGTGATCATTTCAGATTCCCTCGGTGCTTCACAAGTCATTAAACAATTTGATTCCCGTCATCCATTAGTCCTTCATAATCAACTATGGTTGGGCCGTATGGCTAACAAAAACAGACGTTGTTTTCTGTTGGGTCCTGGACACGTTGATGTAGAGGTAAATGAACAAGTGGATGCTGCTGCGTGGTCAATGGTGCATGATCTTCCGGTTTGCTATAGGAGTATTCTGTTGAGAGATTATTTTCCAGTTATCTCTGCCCGTCTTTGCAGCCGTTGGCAACAAGAGTGGTCGGGCATGCACCATAACAAATTACACTATTAAACCGCTTTTAGGTTTGTGGCCATCTTACCGCCTTTGCTGTACTCGGGAGACTGCGCTCTCCCGTCTCCGCATCGGCCATACTCGCCTTACCCATGGGTATCTCATGGAACGACACCTTATCCCTCTCTGTGAGGTTTGTTGGGTCCCTATTTTGGTTATTCACTTTCTTGTAGATTGCCAGGTTTACCAGCGAGCTCTCAGGATTTAATCTCCAACGCCGCCGCCATGCTACCACTCTTACCTTATCTTCTCATCTTGCAGATGGCGCTGCCTTTGACTGACGATCACTTTTTAATTTTTTGTCAGCAGCTGCTTTACTATACGAACTTTGACACACAGCCTTTTTCTCCCCTCACCTCTGATTCCCTTTCCACCTAGCTGTTTATAGCCTCAGCACTATTTTCTACCCTGAAGCGCTGTATGAACTTTGTGGGTTTAGCGCTTTCTTGATTATTATAATAATAATAATAATAGAGGTTATCACAAGGAAGCAGGTATTACACACATTTTCACAGCTGATGTGCTGTAACTAGGTAAAGGTTCGTTCTAGGCTTACTAGAATGGACAGATGCCTCTAGGTAATGTTACAAAGTTCATTTCTATTCTGTTTTCGGTTTGATAACTTGTAAAGCTTCAAACTTTCAACACTTCGATATCCCAACCATAAGATTGTGATTGTTTTTGGAATATGAAAGGTACTAACTTGCCATTTTGATTTTCTAATAATATCTATGGTTCTATCAAAGAGTTCCCAACTGAAGTTTTCTCCCGCTTCGTAGTGAAATATGGAAACAGCGTAAAACAGTTGTGTAAATGCTCTCCTTTGTGAAGTAGCGAGACGCATATTCAGTGCAGTCAGTCATTCCTTTGTGGTTACAGACATTTTTGTTATGTTAGTACGTTACGTTTTTTTGTTGTAAGAGAATGGAATCTTTGAGTGAGAATCGTTCATCAGGAATTGTTCTGATAATGTTTGAGGAAAGACGTGAGAGAAAATGTCTGCATTTGTGGGGACATCTAACGATTAGTTTTTTCAGTGACAATATTCCAGCTCACGCGACTCTCTCTCATACGTTTTCTGGCTAAAACAGGAGTTTTAGTCCTCCCTACTCTCTTCACCTCCCTACTCCCTCCCTACTAACCCGATCTAGCCGCCTGTGACTTCTTTCTCTTCAGAAAAATAAAAATGAAACTCAACCGACTGCGTTTACCAACTTAGACGAGATTCAAGCAAAATCTCAGGCCCCGCTAGACGCCGTTCTGAAAGAAGTTCCAAAAATGTTTCGAGAAGTGGCAGAGGCGCTGGAAACATTGTATAGCTTCCGGAGGAGAATATTCCAGGAAGACAACTACTTGATAAGATAAAATTATATATTTTTGCGGCAATCCTAGACCTTTTTTATATAGCACATTGTATTTTCTCCATCCTCTTCTCCCTGTGAAAAGACTATTCCTCTTTTCAACGGCTTTAATTATTTAAGAATGATAAAATGTATGAAATGGCTGATGCCCCACAAGTTTCAGCAGCGAAGATGCACATTTGCCAGAATTCAAATGTAGATGAAAATCTCGGAATTGTAGGATTCCCAGTCATAAATGAAGCGCCTCTTCTGCTTGTCTACTTACGATTTGTGAGGTATGCAGGCTTCAATTTAGAAATTTTATTTGTACAATTTCTGGAGCATCATATTTCTCTGGAGAACTGAGAAATTTAGATACCAAGATGAAAAATTTATCAGACTTTTTTAATGGCTTGTCCCTTTAGACCCCTCAAGGAAGGTTCCTTGATGTTGGTGAGGGGCTCTTGATTTAGGAAATTGGATCTGTGCTCCAGTTCCCCGAATTAAGCCTGAATGCCTTCCATATCCCCCCCCTAGGCGCTGTATAATCCTCCGGGTTTAGCGCTTCCCCCTTGATTATAATAATAAATAATAATTGTTCCTTTAGTGCTGCACGAGATATTTTTTTAATCCAAAAACTACAAAAAACAAATTTAAAGTCTAATTATAAAATTAATCTTCGTTTTGCGTTGCTATGATACACTGTCATGCATAGAAGATACGTTTGTCCGGCCATACTTCAGCTGGTAATTTAATATATGACTCTGGCTGACCTTGTAGTTAACCCAGCCACTTTCCATGTTATATATATATATATATATATATATATATATATATATATATTATATATATATATATATATATATATATATATATATATATATTAATGTGTGTGTATGTGTGTAACTAATAACTAATAAATAAGGCAATCAGTGTAGTCCAGTGATTGCCTTAGTTATTTTTACATCCACACACACACACACACACACACACACACACACACAACACACACACTAGTATACATATTTACACATCAACACATATACATGGACAAGAAGTATATGTATGTATATGCACATGCATTCATATACACAAGTATGTATACACACATCACGTACACACATACCCATACTTATATATTCATATGAATATGTATGCTGATCCAGACATGTATGCCCATTCATACGTTCACACAAGAATACATATGTATTAATGTTGGTAGAATTATCGACATTATGTTAGGTTGTTAGGTAAGACACATATGCAACAGTTATGTATCTTTATTTCGAAACGTTTCGCCTACACAGTAGGCTTCTTCATATTGTTTCAAACTTTGGAACAATGCTCTTCTCCAGACTGAGGGACTGACCACCTGAAAACTTTAAGGGTGATGGACTGATTACATCGTCTTCAAGTATCTTCTGCTTCTATCAACTTTTCTGTACTCGACTGAAGAAGCCTACTGTGTAGGCGAAACGTTTCGAAATAAAGATACCTAACTGTTGCATATGTGTCTTACCTAACAATCTGTCGGTATTTTATACCATTTTAATGTTCATTATGTTAGGTTAAAGGACACAAGTGCTATTCATGTGACCTTTTATTGTGGCAACGTTTCGCTCTCCTGGAGAGCAAAACGTTGCATATTTGTGAATATTCTTGAATTTTTCTGCATTACGATTTTCTTACTACCTTGCACTATTCCTTGTGTGTGAATTGAGGTAGAAGGGGCTGAGCTTGTGGAATATAGGCACACGTATTTCAGTCACCCAATAACCGAAATACATCTAGTGAAATTGGGTTTTGTGTAATAACTAGAGAATGACTCTTCTGGTAGATTTCAAACTCTAAGTTCAAGTTCATCTTAATTCAAATATTAAATTAGTACTAAGTACCACTCATTTCTTTATAAAATATGTATGTATTGCATTTCCTTTACTTTTGAGATTGTAGACGATATTAGATAAATAAAAAAAAAATAAGTATTGAAGAAAGTCTTCAAGAATTTTTTAATTTTCAGGTGTTTAATAAGAGCTTAAATATTTCTCAGTATCTCTATAGGGGATTCTTATAGCTGCAAGATTTTTTATGATGAATGGTTTGAAAAAACCGACAAGTTGAAGATTGAGACACTTATGCAGCATATGGAAATCTTTATTCAGGAAACGTTTCGCCACACAGTGGCTTCATCAGTCCAATAAAAAAGGGAAAGGCGTAAGGAGAGGAGGAGAATGAGGTAATCATTCTCCTCCTCTCCTTACGCCTTCCTCTTTGTATTGGACTGATGAAGCCACTGTGTGGCGAAACGTTTCCTGAATAAAGATTTCCATATGCTGCATAAGTGTCTCAATCTTCAAGATTTTTTTAGTTTTCTTCCAACTTTCCTTTATTTTCCTTATAACGAAGTATGTGGTATTACCCACACGTTGATAATTAATCTGCTTACCACACGTGTTACCTGGGAAGTCACTTTTACACTTGTCACCTCTTGTCCTCTCTCCCTTTCAAAACTCTCAACAGCCGCTTTTCAACAATTTCTACTTACAAAGCAATCCTCACTGTTCTAAGCCCCAACTATTTTGAGAGAGAGGTTTTCAGAATCCAGCAAAAAAGGATTATCAACAATAGATTAAAATGGAAAGACACTGGGTAATGTTGACTCAACATTACTGGAAGTCTGCATAGCTTGTGTGTTTGGTGGGTTCCTACTGGAGGTCTGCATAGTTTGTGTGTTTGGTGGGTTCCTACTGGAGGTCTGCATAGCTTGTGTGTTTGGTGGGTTCCTACTGGAGGTCTGCATAGCTTGTGTGTTTGGTGGGTTCCTACTGGAGGTCTGCATAGCTTGTGTGTTTGGTGGGTTCCTACTGGAGTCTGCATAGCTTGTGGTGTTTTGGTGGTTCCTACTGGAGGTCTGCATAGCTTGTGTGTTTGGTGGGTTCCTACTGGAGGTCTGCATAGCTTGTGTGTTTGGTGGGTTCCTACTGGAGGCCTGCATAGCTTGTGTGTTTGGTGGGTTCCTACTGGAGGTCTGCATAGCTTGTGTGTTTGGTGGGTTCCTACTGGAGGTCTGCATAGTTTGTGTGTTTGGTGGGTTCCTACTGGAGGTCTGCATAGCTTGTGTGTTTGGTGGGTTCCTACTGGAGGTCTGCATAGCTTGTGTGTTTGGTGGGTTCCTACTGGAGGTCTGCATAGCTTGTGTGTTTGGTGGGTTCCTACTGGAGGTCTGCATAGCTTGTGTGTTTGGTGGGTTCCTACTGGAGGTCTGCATAGCTTGTGTGTTTGGTGGGTTCCTACTGGAGGTCTGCATAGCTTGTGTTTGGTGGGTTCCTACTGGAGGTCTACATAGCTTGTGTGTTTGGTGGGTTCCTACTGGAGATCTACATAGTTTGTTGTGTTGGTGGTTCCTACTGGAGGTCTGCATAGCTTGTGTTTGGTGGGTTCCTACTGGAGGCCTGCATAGCTTGTGTGTTTGGTGGGTTCCTACTGGAGGCCTGCATAGCTTGTGTGTTTGGTGGTTCCTACTGGAGGTCTAGCATAGCTTGTGTGTTTGGTGGGTTCCTACTGGAGGCCTGCATAGTTGTGTGTTTGGTGGGTTCCTACTGGAGGTCTACATAGCTTGTGTGTTTGGTGGGTTCTCTACTGGAGGTCTGCATAGCTTGTGTGTTTGGTGGGTTCCTACTGGAGGTCCTGCATAGCTTGTGTGTTTGGTGGTGTCCTACTGGAGGTCTACATAGCTTTGTGTGTTTGGTGGGTTCCTACTGGAGGTCTACATAGCTTGTGTGTTGGTGGGTTCCTACTGGAGGTCTACATAGCTTGTGTGTTTGGTGGTTCCTACTGGAGGTCTGCATAGCTTGTTGTGTTTGGTGGGTTCCTACTGGAGTCTCATAGCTTGTGTGTTTGGTGGGTTCCTACTGGAGGTCTACATAGCTTGTGTGTTTGGTGGGTTCCTACTGGAGGTCTACATACTTGTGTGTTTGTGGGTTTCCTACTGGAGGTCTACATAGCTTGTGTGTTTTGGTGGGTTCCTACTGAGGTCTACATAGCTTGTGTTTGGTGGGTTCCTACTGGAGGTCTGCATAGCTTGTGTGTTGGTGGGTTCCTACTGGAGGTCTACATAGCTTGTGTGTTTGGTGGGTTCCTACTGGAGGTCTGCATAGCTTGTGTGTTTTGGTGGGTTCCTACTGGAGGTCTACATAGCTTGTGTGTTTGGTGGGTTTCCTACTGGAGGTCTACATAGCTTGTGTTTTGTTTTGGTGGTTTCCTACTGGAGGTCTGCATAGTTTGTGTGTTTGGTGGGTTCCTACTGGAGGTCTGCATAGTTGTGTTTTGTGTGGTGGGTTCCTACTGGAGGTCTCATAGCTTGTGTGTTTGGTGGTTCCTACTGGAGGTCTACATAGCTTGTGTGTTTGGTGGGTTCCTACTGGAGGTCTACATAGCTGTGTGTTTGGTGGGTTCCTACTGGAGGTCTACATAGCTTGTGAGTGTTTGGTGGGTTCCTACTGGAGGTCTACATATCTTGTGTGTTTGGTGGGTTCCTACTGGAGGTCTACATAGCTTTGTGTGTTGGGTGGGTTCCTACTGGAGGTCTACATAGCTTGTGTGTTTGGTGGTTCCTACTGGAGGTCCTACATAGCTTGTGTGTTTGGTGGGTTCCTACTGGAGGTCTAGCATAGCTTGTGTGTTTGGTGGGTTCCTACTGAGGTCTACATAGCTTGTGTGTTTGGTGGTGTCCTACTGGAGGCCTACATAGCTTGTGTGTTTGGTGGGTTCCTACTGGAGGTCTGCATAGCTTGTGTGTTTGGTGGGTTCCTACTGGAGTCCTACATAGCTTGTGTGTTTTGGTGGGTTCCTACTGGAGGTCTACATAGCTTGTGTGTTTGGTGGGTTCCTACTGGAGGTCTGCATAGCTTGTGTGTTTGGTGGGTTCCTACTGGAGGTCCTACATAGCTTGTGTGTTTTGGTGGGTTCCTACTGGAGGTCTGCATAGCTTGTGTGTTTGGTGGGTTCCTACTGGAGGTCTACATACTGTGTGTTTGGTGGGTTCCTACTGGAGGTCTACATAGCTTTGTGTGTTTGGTGGGTTCCTACTGGAGGTCTACATACTTGTGTGTTTGGTGGGTTCCTACTGGAGGTCTACATAGCTTGTGTGTTTGGTGGTTCCTACTGGAGGCCTACATAGCTGTGTGTTTGGTGGGTTTCCTACTGGAGGTCTGCATAGCTTGTGTTTTGGTGGGTTTCCTACTGGAGGTCTACATAGCTTGTGTGTTTGGTGGGTTCCTACTGGAGGTCTACATAGCTTGTGTGTTGGTGGGTTCCTACTGGAGGCCTACATAGCTTGTGTTTGGTGGGTTCCTACTGGAGGCCTACATAGCTTGTGTGTTTGGTGGTTCCTACTGAGGTCTCATAGCTTGTGTGTTTTGTGGGTCCTACTGGAGGTCTACATAGCTTGTGTGTTGGTGGGTTCCTACTGGAGGTCTACATAGCTTGTGTGTTTGGTGGGTTCCTACTGGAGGCCTACATAGCTTGTGTGTTTGGTGGGTTCCTACTGGAGGCCTGCATAGCTTTGTGTGTTTGGTGGGTTCCTACTGGAGTCTACATAGCTTGTGTGTTTGGTGGGTTCCTACTGGAGGTCTACATAGCTTGTGTGTTTGGTGGGTTCCTACTGGAGGTCTACATAGCTTGTGTGTTTGGTGGGTTCCTACTGGAGGTCTACATAGCTTGTGTGTTTGGTGGGTTCCTACTGGAGGTCTACATAGCTTGTGTGTTTGGTGGGTTCCTACTGGAGGTCTACATAGCTTGTGTGTTTGGTGGGTTCCTACTGGAGGTCTGCATAGCTTGTGTGTTTGGTGGGTTCCTACTGGAGGTCTACATAGCTTGTGTGTTTGGTGGGTTCCTACTGGAGGTCTACATAGCTTGTGTGTTTGGTGGGTTCCTACTGGAGGTCTGCATAGCTTGTGTGTTTGGTGGGTTCCTACTGGAGGTCTACATAGCTTGTGTGTTTGGTGGGTTCCTACTGGAGGTCTACATAGCTTGTGTGTTTGGTGGGTTCCTACTGGAGGTCTTCATAGCTTGTGTGTTTGGTGGGTTCCTACTGGAGGTCTTCATAGCTTGTGTGTTTGGTGGGTTCCTACTGGAGGTCTACATAGCTTGTGTGTTTGGTGGGTTCCTACTGGAGGTCTACATAGCTTGTGTGTTTGGTGGGTTCCTACTGGAGGTCTGCATAGCTTGTGTGTTTGGTGGGTTCCTACTGGAGGTCTACATAGCTTGTGTGTTTGGTGGGTTCCTACTGGAGGTCTGCATAGCTTGTGTGTTTGGTGGGTTCCTACTGGAGGTCTACATAGCTTGTGTGTTGGTGGGTTCCTACTGGAGGTCTACATAGCTTGTGTGTTTGGTGGGTTCCTACTGGAGGTCTACATAGCTTGTGTGTTTGGTGGGTTCCTACTGGAGGTCTACATAGCTTGTGTGTTTGGTGGGTTCCTACTGGAGGTCTACATAGCTTGTGTGTTTGGTGGGTTCCTACTCCTACTAACACCACTTGTTTATATTTTCATCATTTTAAATATGTCGATTCCTTGTTTCTCCTAGACTTGCCCCGATGTTATGGTTGTACTCCTCACTAAGGCCAGTTATGGTAATTAATATACTAACTAATGGAACACTAGTTATATTTATGAATGTAAATGAGATTCACAAGAGCATGACTACAATATGTTATTCAATTTATAATCGCTGGACGTCAACATTCAAGAATAGGATTATTATTAGCAATGTTTTATTAATATTTCCCCCAAAAAAACTAGCTTAAAGTTAAAAAAAAAATATATTATTACTAACAATAAAATTAGCATTATTTAGGGCACTTTTAATAATTATACCAAATATCATAGTAACAATTGTTATCTAAAATAGAGTTGGCTCAAAGAGGATTAAATACAATACATCTCATAAAAACTAAAATATTATACTTTATATATATTGATGGAATAAGGGTTAGTAGAACACAGTATGTATACACAAGAGGTTGACACAAGCTCTGCCATTAGGATTACTGCAATGGAATACAGTGTAATACTGATATGTATAGGCTGCGTTGTGTGGATGCAGTTGTGTGTGGATGCGGATGGGTGTGTAGGGGGGGGTGATCGGGTGTGTTATTGTTTGGGTGAATGATACTGTTCGGGTGTGTTTGGGTGTGGCGGTGTGTTTTTATGGAGGTGTTTGTGTGTGTGTGTGTGGGATGTGTGTGTGAATGAGGTGTGTGTATGTATGGGGTGCGTGTGGAGGTGTGCGTGTACCTGTTTCACTGTCCCAGTATTCATAAAAATCGTACTTTCATTAAACATTTTCAATGTATCAGATAATCTGGCTAGATTTTCATAAGAGGGCAGAACCAACACATTTTTCCTGAGAGGAACTTCTCTCTGTCTAGCTCAGTAGAAAGTTCTTTTGGTTGACATTATCGCCTTCTCAACAAATTTCTAGAGACATCTCAACAGCTTCATCATATAATTATTCAGAGCTCAAGAACATTTGGAGCGAAACCCTCATTTTAACGTTATTTTCATGACTGCAATAACAGTGAGTTCACGACTTCCTATACACTTTAAATCTCCTGTTGAAGATATTGGCCTTACCAGCTATGTGTAATTTATATATATAAATATAGGAAACACTTAGCTTATAAATGACAGCAAATCGTCTACACAGCCGCCCCTGTAGACGAGGTCTAGAAGCTGTCGAAACCATCTCAACATGGGCTGTCAAAAAAATATAATTTGTAAGTTATAAATTACCCCTAGGGGGTGTTATGTCAGCATATTTCATACACTGGTGGCTGACGATGTACGTACTTGTTTGGACTCAAAAGTCCACACCTTACTGCCGACTATAGGTTGATTACAAACTCCTTGCGACTCAAGAACTGCGCAGTCCCCCGATCTACAAGAAATTCGTAACATACCTTGCTCTTGTAGCGTGAGCTATGGTGTTCTCAACACCTTCGACAGGTATCGGTGACTTGATAGAAGCTGAAGTGTCCTTGGATGTCCACGTCTTCCATTGTCTAGGAAACGCACACTGGTACACTATGTTTCACAAGATTTGTCTTTATTGTTCACAATGTATCACAAGAGAAGCTGATCACACTTCTCTTAAGTGTTTATTGTGTTTTGTGAGACACTTTGTTCACACTAACGCACAGATCAGTGTTCTTTGCTGGTTATCCTGGCGCCAGTGTCACTCTCTCTAGAGTCAAAGTTAATCTGAAGACGTCACAGCGCCCCTTGCCGTCACTGCCCTAATACACAAAAAAAAACGCTGACCTAGTACCTTGCATCCTTGTCACCTCCTCGATGAAGCAAAGCAGAATGTTTGTTTCTTGCTGTCTTAAGCATAGACAACAATGTACACTATTTTTACCATGGTAATAAAGTGGGAGCAGGATTTTCCTTAATTGTCCTGCTAAGTAAGAGATGTACTGTCTCTTATAAAAATACACTTTGCAACACCGCTGCAAGGAGCAGAGGTCACTTGACTACGTGGCATAGCATCTGTGATCAATTACTCACTCTAGCAGTAAACAAGATGCTCGCCCCTTCTGAGAGGGCTTGGCCCCTCAGGGCTGAAGGGGGCTGATACCCCCCTCCTGGAGAAAATTTCTCCACATCTCCTGTCAGCACCAGGATTAAAAAGAACATTGAATTCATGTCTCGTTGAACTGCATACATAAATTGCTTAACCTGAGGGAGAGTGGATTTCCCATAACCACTACAGTTTTGAATATTTTTTCTTTGTAATACAAACTTACCATCCATAACGCAGTTTAATCAGTTCAGTAATTACATTCATGGAGTTATGTCATAGGGAAGTTTCCTATATACTGTACTATCAGAGTTAATAAAATCAGGAACAGGAACTCTGGTGAACAATGCTCGACGTCAAAACTCGTGACAGTATAGTCGTGTGAAGCATTTAAATTCTAAAGTCTTTCTGCAAGTCAATGTTATTTTAATATGTGTATTTAAATCCGCTATGCTAAGGGAGTTAAGAGTCTAACTAAGCACTTAGATACGTTATATGCAGTAGAACATCATTGATCTTATGAAAGGATGAGATAGGTCCCTTGTTCATCTTAATCTAGAAGGATTGCCGACCTGGTTGGCAAATGTTTAATTAATTCGTCATTGACCTTAAGAAGTATTTTTAGATATTTGTTATAATGGACAGTTAATTAACCCGATGAAGAGAATTCCTAGTTGCTCATGTCTCAGTGTCCAGTGAAGTGTTGCTCATGTCTCAGTGTCAGTGAAGTGTTGCTCATGTCTCAGTGTCAGTGAAGTGTTTGCTTCATGGTCTCAGTGTCAGTGAAGTGTTGCTCACTCTCAGTGTCTCAGTGTCAGTGAAGTGTTGCTCATGTCTCAGTGTCAGTGAAGTGTTGCTCATGTCTCAGTGTCAGTGAAGTGTTGCTCATGTCTCAGTGTCAGTGAAGTGTTGCTCATGTCTCAGTGTCAGTGAAGTGTTGCTCATGTCTCAGTGTCATGTGAAGTGTGCTCTTGTCTGTGTCAGTGAAGTGTATGCTCATGTCTCAGTGTCATTGAAGTTTGTGCTCTTTGTCCTGTGTCAGTGAAGTGCTCATCTTGTCTCACTGTCATTCAGTAAAGTGCTCATCTTGTCTCACTGGCATTCAGTAAAGTGCTCATCTTGTCTCACTGGCATTCAGTAAAGTGCTCATCTTGTCTCACTGTCATTCAGTAAAGTGCTCAATCTTGTCTCACTGTCATTCAGTTAAAGTGCTCATCTTGGTCTCACTGTCATTCAGTAAAGTGCTCATCTTGTCTCACTGTCATTCAGTAAAGTGCTCATCTTGTCTCACTGTCATTCAGTAAAGTGCTCATCTTGTCTCACTGTCATTCAGTAAAGTGCTCATCTTGTCTCACTGTCATTCAATAAAGTGTTCATCTTCTCACTGTCATTCAATAAAGTGTTCATCTTCTCACTGTCATTCAGTAAAGTGCTCATCTTCACACTGTCATTCAGTAAAGTGCTCATCTTGTTTCACTGTCATTCAATAAAGTGTTCATCTTCTCACTGTCATTCAATAAAGTGCTCATCTTCTCACTGTCATTCAATAAAGTGCTCATCTTCTCACTGTCATTCAATAAAGTGCTCATCTTGTCTTGAATGATAAAGGACCTGGATTTATCAGCTTTCATGAGAAACAGTTTTTAATCATTGCTAAGTTCCTGCTATACATTGGTAAAACATAATAGACAGTTGGGAATCACCCTGACAGAGCAAGTCACTATAACCATCCATAAACAAATATTAAAAGCTTCCAGTTGTGAGTCCCCATGTTCTTCCAGCATGTAAAAATACTTATCCAGGTCTCCAAAACTTACACCAACAGTTAGAAGCTTAATCCAAACCCTAGAGCTACGTAGAGTGTAACATCCCTCTATAGAGAATCACCCTATGCATAACTTTGACCCTTTTTCGGGCTATCCCACTATGGAGTCAGGCCATGACCTCGGGGGGCATTTATATTTTGGGTTATTTTGCTTTGCAGAACTTTCTGACCCTTAGAGGTGTGTATTTTTGGGAGATGGGGGGTTAACCCCCTATGGAGAACAGGTGTTTTCCTTCTTTATGGAGAATCACCCACTCAGTCATATTAAAAGACTTTTTGGTACTTGAATTGTAACAACAACTGTTGTTTCTTGTGGAATATTGTTAGACATGGCAAGCATATTAATTTTTTTTTTAATTTTAATTAGGTACACAAGTAAGTCATGATAACTACCCCGGTGGTTCCTTAAGGTATTTTCTGAATTAGATATATAGATTTAAACTATTTGGTATATAATTTTAATTTCCATTTAGATAAACAAGTTGAAACAATAATATTCAGTTCACCTGGTAAATATTAAGAAAAAGATAAGCATTATATTCTTGAATGTTAAAAGTTTTACGGGTAAATTAAGACACAGGTTTAAACAATGGTAAAATCTTACAAATTGGCAACAAAGTTAGGTATAAATGTCCAAACAATGGTAAAAATGATTTATATACAATGGTATACACTACAAGTTATCCAAAGTTAATATTTTACGTTTTGGGGATTTTTTCTTTCTTTTCGGGTCACCCTGCCTCGGTGGGAGACGGCCAACTTGTTGAAAAAAATAATGAGGATGACCAGACTCTACGGTACCAGAACAACTCAAAATGTATCATCAGAGGCTGACAATCCACTTTTATGTATCTGTTCGCTATACTTTTCTTTCTTCACATACTTAAATATTTGCACTACGAATGTTTCTGTATCTGATTTAGACAAATGTTTCTGCCTGGCAAACCTGAGAACAGCGTTCCGGTACCTTAGTAAGGAATCGTTCAAGACACTGTACACCGTGTACGTCAGGCCCATACTGGAGTATGCAGCACCTGTTTGGAACCCGCACTTGATCAAGCACGTTAAGAAATTAGAGAAAGTGCAAAGGTTTGCGACAAGGTTAGTTCCAGAGCTAAGGGGAATGTCCTATGAAGAAAGGTTAAGGGAAATCGGCCTGATGCCACTGGAGGACAGAGGGTTAGGGGGGAAAAATGATAACTACATACAAAATACTACGTGGAATAGACAAGGTAGACAGACAGGATGTTCCAGAGAGGGGACACAGAAACAAAGGGTCACAATTCGAAGTCAAAGGGATGTTAAAGTATTTTCTTCAGTCATACAGTAGTCAGGAAGTGGAATGGCCTAGCACGTGAGGTAGTGGAGGCAAGAACCATACATAGCTTTAAGATGAGGTATGATAAAGCTCATGGAGCAGGGAGAGAGAAGACCTAGTAGCACTCAGTGAAGAGGCGGGGCCAGGAGCCGAGTCTCGACCCCTGCAACCACAATTAGGCGAGTACAGTTAGGTGAGTACGCACGGCGACAGCAGCATGACTAGAGTTAGTTTAAGTTTAACATATTTATTATGCACTCCATACCCATCCTGTGGGCGGTAGTCAAAAGATTACAGAGGTACAAAGTAAGACTAGAGAGAGGGGTGGGTGGGTAGACTGCGTTTTCTTGTACTTTAAAAAGGCTTTTGACACTGTTCCAAACAAGAGATTGGTGCAAAAGCTGAATGATTAGGCAACTGGGAAGGCACTGCAATGGATCAGAGAATTCTTGACGGGAAGGCATCAGCGAGTCATGGTACGTGATGAAGTGTCAGAGTGGGCGCCTGTAACGAGCGGGGTTCCACAAGGGTCAGTCCTAGGGCCGGTGCTGTTTCTGGTATTTGTAAATGACATGAAGGAAGGAATAGAATCAGAAGTGTCCCTGTTTGCAGATGATGTGAAGTTAATGAGGAGAATTCAATCGATGGAGGTCCAGGCAGGACTACAAAGGGATCTTGACAGGCTGCAGGCCTGGTCCAGAAAATGGCTCCGGGAGTTAAACCTCACCAAGGGCAAAGTTAAGATAGGGAAGGGCAAAGAAAACCGCTGACAGACTCCAGTCTAGTGACCAAAGACTACAAACCTCAATCGAGGAAAAACATTAGGTGTGAATGTAATACCAAGCACATCTGAAGCGCACATCAACCAAATAATTGCTGCGGCATATGACGGCCTAGCAAACCTAAGAATAGCATTCTGACATCTCTGTAAGGAATCGTTCAGGACCCTGCACATTGTGTACGTTAGGCCCATATTGGAGTATGCGGGACCAGTTTGGAACCCACCTGGCCCAGCACGTTAGGAAATTAGAGAAAGTGCAAAGGTTTGCAACGAGGCGAGTCCCGAAGCTAAGGGGTATGTCCTATGAGGAGAGGTTAAGGGAAATCGACGTGAGACACTGGAGGGCAGGTATATTGGGGGATATGATGACGACATATAAAATTCTGAGAGGAATCGACATGGTGGACAGACAGGATATTCTAGAAATGGACACGGCAACAAGGGGTCACAGTTGAAAGTTGAAGACTTAGATGAATCACAGTGGATATTTAGAAAAATTTTCTTCAGTCACAGAGTTGTGAAGAAGTGCAGTAGTCTGAAAAGAGATGTAGTGGAGGCAGCATCCATACATAGCTTTAAGAAGAGGTATGATAAAGCTCATGGAGCAGGGAGAGTAACCTAGTAGTGACCATCGAATAGGCGGGCCAGGAGCTGTGACTCTACCCCTGCAACCACAATTGAGTACAATTAGGTGAGTATACACACACACACACACACACACACACACACATAAGGAATCGTTCGGACACTGTACAACTGTGTACGTTAGGCCCATATTGGAGTATGCGGCACCAGTTTGGAACCCGCACCTAGCCAGGCACGTGAAGAAACTAGAGAAAGTGCAAAGGTTTGCAACAAGACTAGTCCCAGAGCTAAGAGGTATGTCCTACGAGGAGAGGTTAAGGGAAATCAACCTGAACGACACTGGAGGACAGGAGAGATAGGGGGGACATGATAACGACAACAAAATACTGAGAGGAATTGACAGGGTGGACAAAGACAGGATGTTCCAGAGATGGGGCACAGCAACACGGGGACACAGTTGGAAGCTGAAGACACAGATGAATCAAAGGGATACACAAATAACCCGCACATAAAGAGAGAAGCTTACGACGACGTTTCGTCCGACTTGGACCATTGACAATATTATTCTCAAACCTTCGGTGTCGCTATGGGCTCTCCTCTCTCTCCTGTCCTTGCTAATCTTGACATGGAATACTTCGAGACTGTTCTTCCTACCCTCGATGTGCAACCTTCACTCTGGCTCCGCTATGTGGATGACATCTTTGCTCTGTGGCCTCATGACTCCAGTCTCTTCCAACCTTTTCTTGAAGCTCTTAATAATCTTGCCCCTTCCATAAAGTTTAAAGCTGAATGGGAATCTAATTCCTTAACTTCCTTTCCTGATGTCCATGTCCACCGCTCAGATACAGGTTTTTTCCTTTTCCGTTTACCGTAAACCTCATGCACAGTGGCATGTACATTCACTACTTTTCCTATCATGCTTCCCCTGTCAAGAAAAGTGTTCTTATCTCCCTCTTTCTCCGTGCCCTCCGCATCTGTGATCCTCAGTTCCTTCCAGCAGAAATTTCCACTCTTCATAATCTTTCTCCCGTCTTGGCTACCCTTCCCATTTCATAGACTCTGCCTTCTCACGTGCTAAACGCAATTTCTTCTCTCCCAAACTCTCTACTCATGGGAACTCTCCTATCCTCTGCCTTCCCTACATTTCCGGTCTTTCTAATCTCAACAATTCTCTCCGTCCCTTAGACATCAAACTTACCTCCGCCAGACTAACACTCTTCGCACTAATCTCGTTCATTACCTCTCCTCCCTCTACAGATGTTCCTGGTGTCTACTCTATTTCTTGCTCCTCCTGTCCTCTTCAATACTTCGGAGAAACTGGTCGATCTCTTTCTGACAGACTTAGGGAGCACAAAAATAGTGTTAGGCTTGCCGACACTAACAATGCTCTTTTCTGTCACGACAGAGATCATAGCCATCCTATTGACTGGTCTTCTGCTAAAACTGTCTTCCCTACTTCCAACTCAACAGTCGCCGTCTAGTTGAATCCTCTCTAATACCACAACTTTCCTTGTATGAACCTTAGCCCTGGCTTCGTCTCTGTAGATGCCTTCCTCTCCCACTACATTGTAAAATGCTCCAAACTTCAGAACACCCGTGACTTAACCTGAATCCTCATTTTTTCTTTCTTTTTCTTCTTCCTCTTCCCCTTTCCTCTTTCCTTTTCTCCTCTGGGTTGTCTTTCTCTCTCCTGTCTCGTGTTTCTGTTCCTTCTTCATTTATTTTATTTTATTTCACCACTTCCCCTTTCACGCACCTCTGTGCGCTTGCTCTCCCTCTGTGGGCATCTAGCTCTCTTGCAGTGCCCCCTTCCTTTGTTTTGTTTTTGACTGGCTCGTCTTCCTTATTTCCCACTTCTACCACTACACACTACTACTACCTCTTCTTCTACACTACTACAACTACTGATGAAATTAAGACACATGTGCGGCGTCTGGTTGTCTTTGTTGTGGACGTTTCGCCATCCAGTGGCTGGCTGGATGGCGAAACGTCTACGATGGGGATGCCCGGGTGTTGTGCATGTGTCTTAATTTCATCTTGTCGGTATTATATACAATTCTTGTACTACTACTACTACTACTACTACTACTACTACTACCTCCACCTCTTCCTGCCTATATATAGCCGTCCTGCTCCACCTCTGTTAGTGTGACTTTGTCAATGGTCCAAGTCGGACCGAAACGTCGTCGTAAGCTTCTCTCTTTTATGTGCGGGTTATTTGTGTATCGTTCCAGTCACGGTATTGTGTCTTTTTGTTATTTATGAATCAAAGGGATGTTAGGAAGTATTTCTTCAGCCACAGAGTAGTCAGGAAGTGGAATAGTTGGGAAGCGATGTAGTGGAGGCAGGATCCATACATAGCTTTAAGCAGAGGTACGATAAAGCTCATGTTTCAGGGAGAGTAACCTAGTAGCGACCAGTGAATAGGCGGGGCCGGGAGCAACCTCAACTAGGTGAGTACAACTAGGTGAGTACACACACACAGTAACATAGTCACATACACTCACACATACACGCACACATACACGCACGCACACACATACACACAGCGCGCGCGCCGGCCCCCACTCACACATACACACAGTAACATCACATACACTCACACATACACAGTAACCTAGTCACACTCCACATACACACACACACAGTAACATAGCCCACATACACTCACACATACACATAACTTTACAGTCACATACACTCACACTCACTGTCTCACTAATTCTTCAAGGTTATAATTCTGATAAATAAGGTATACATGTCAAAGAATGGTAAACTTTTTTATTTTCTAAATTAGGTATACAACTAAATGGTAAGATTTTTTTTAATTGTACAAGTTTAGACATTGGTAAAAAAAAAGGTAAGCATTTACAGGGGGAAAAGTATTTTAAGCAATGGTGAATAAAAACGTATCAGTGTTACCCAAAAAAGGGTTAGTTTATTCTACATTTGTCACTAGTCTTCTAAATTAATGCAGATGTCTGTCATCCCTAACAAAGAAAAAAATATTAGCAGTCTACAGTGGAAATTTCAGTCTGACTATACAAACTGAACCATCACATATTTTAAACTAAAGATTTACCAATATTCTAGAGAGGAGATTCCAATGTAACATTAGAAAGTGAACCAGCACTTATTGTAGCTGCTGGTCCAAGACCAAGTCTGACTCGTACCTCAGATTCAGATCCTCCCTCTCCTAACCATCAAAATCACACTTTACTAAGAATGCTCAATTTCCTCGAATCAAAATCCACCCAAGACCATCCCTGCTACAACTAGGACCAAGATTCTCTCTCTCTCTCTCTCTCTCTCTCTCTCTCCTCTCTCTCTCTCTCTCTCTCTCTCTCTCTCTCTCACTACCACCATTCACACCTCAAGCTTCACGTTTCTATATTCCAGCTCCTGGACAAACACCAATCTGTCAAATTTCTTTGCATAAAGGCATTTATAACTCCTTATAAATGTATTTTCCCCAGAATTTCCGATTAAGTCCGCCATATATATTTTGTTTCTGTATAATTCTCTTCTATTTATTTTTTCTATAAATTTACAAGAAGATGACTAAATCTCTGGGTTAATGACGAAACTATAATAAATGCATTTTGTTATTCGTCCAAAAGTATATCATCCGAGGTAAGACGTTCGTCTTATTTTAAAACATTTCAAGGTATTTTAAGACCTTTGTATATCTATTAAGTGGTTCCTTAAGGTATTTTCTAAATTAGGTAAACAGTCATGGTGACCACATCAGTGGTTTCTAAGACATTGTCCTCTTCGCTTTCGGGCTGAGTGGGCGCACTGGGGCAAATTTGTTTTTTTGCTTTCTCTGGTGCGCAAATTCCTGTTTTCACCAAGATGGCTGCCAGCTACCGCAGGAGGAGCAACACCGTGTGTGTTGACCTTGTTAAAGGGGCAATTTACCCTACGAATGCCTCTGTTTTATTACCAACGATTATACGGGACACGTTTGGCATTTTAAGTTGAAGACTTCACACGGGAAAAGCACTTAATGGATCATCACGAATCTTCATAAAGTTCTGCACAGTAGGCATATGAAAGGACGGTGACTCAGTACCAGGGGAAGAACATCACCGTATCATCTGGTCTGGAGGTACGCCTGCGGGATGCCTCAAAATACTACACCTGGGGGAGGATCCGCAAAGTCCTTTCGAGGCAGACATGTAGATATCAGAGAGACATTTCAAAGATATGGTGAGGTGCATGATATAACTTTAGTTCGATGACGGAGGGAATCTATGAAGGGTTGCCGGCTGGATCTTACCCGTCAAGATGTCTTTAAGAAACCTATTTCCCTCGTATGTTGTCCTGGAGGATTTTAGGACCCCAGCTGTCGTGACCTACGGGGACAACGA
>NC_069411.1:62634639-62677471 GCF_026875155.1 Cherax quadricarinatus
ATTATCCACCGGGCCCCGATTCCCCAAAGGCAGGGTGGCCCGAAAAAAAAAAACTTTCACCATCATTACTCCTACTGTCTTCCCAGAAGGGTGCTTTCCCTACTTTTTTAAACTGCAACTTTACACCCCCCCTTCAGAGTGCAGGCACTTACTTCCCATCTCCGGACTCAAGCCCGGCCTGGGGTTTTCCTGAATCCCTTCAAAAATTTTACTTTGCTCACACTCCAAACAGCACGTAAAGTTTTAAAAACATTTGTCTCCATTCATCCTATAAAAACACGCTCCCCCATGCCTGCGGGAAGTCCACCCCCTCGCACACAAAACCTCCTTTACCCCTCCCCCCAAACCCTTCCTGGGCCCGACCCCTACCCCCCCTTTCCCTTCCACTACAGACTGATACACTTTTGAAGTCATTCTGTTTCGCTCCTTTCTCTCTACATGTCCGAACCACCTCAAAAAACCCTTCCTCAGCCCTCTGGACAACGGGGTGGTGGCGAGTAGGCCTGAGGGGTAGCGCCGCCATAAAAGGTTGGGTGTCACCAAAAAATAAGAATGTACTTACCAAAAAGTGAAGTGAAAATTAAAAAGTACAGTTACAAGTGAAAAAGCGTGGAAAATGGGACTAAAAAGGGGAAAACGAGAAAAAGAATGCTGAAGAAGTCAGCGGGGGAAGGGGGGGTGCACGAGTCATGTACAGCGAGCATCGTACAGCGGCATCGTACATCAGCATCGGTGGAGCCCCTTGAGGAGTAACTTTAAAAACCTGTTTGTGGTCGGCGGGAAGTTTTGAGTGGTTTTAGACCCGGCCCCTACGATCCTGGTATTTGGCTATCAAAAACCCCTGCTCCAGAGGGATTATCATACACAAAACACCTAGCGTAGTAGGAAGAAAAAATTTTGTAGGAGGGGGAATAGGCAGGGGGTTTAAAGTCGGGGCTAATGGGACTACACCCCTGAAAAAACAGTTTCGAGAGTTTTTGTTTTAGGACAAAAAGACTTTTCAATTGAAAAAGCAAGTATTGGGTAAACATTTTTTACGGGTTTCCCTGGAAGATTTCCGGGGGTCAACGCCCCGCGGCCCGGTCTGTGCCCAGGATCCTTAGGTCAGTGTCCCAGGTGCGCCCCAACCATGACTAACCCCCGGTACCCATTTTACTGAGGGGAACTTTGCAACGGGTGGAAGAAACAGTCCAATTTTTTCTACTATGTAGTAAAAGGTAGAAATTTATGGGTGAAAGAATGACTTTTTAAACCGTGTTTTTAAATTTTAAAATTCTCTCAGTGTTAAGGGTATCGTTTTAAATTTTCGGATACACGGGGTGAATTGTTTTTTGGGGACATAAAAACAACTGACGTGCTCACCACAACGCACGCAAAAATACACTCGGGGAGGAGCTGAGTCCGACACGGAAAACACAACTAGGTGAGACAACAGTGACCCTTTGGGAAAATTTGACCTGTCCCTACCCCCCCCACCACCTTTCCTTTCCCCACAGCCCTTTTCCCCCCCCAGTTTTCCCTTCACGCCCTCCTCCCTCCTATTTTCCTTCCCTCGCGTTTCTCTTCTCATGCCTTTTTCCCCCCCCTTTCCCCCCTACTCTTTCTTTCCTCTCTCTCTCTCTCTTTCTCTCTTCTCTCTCTCTCTCTCTTCTCTCTCTCTCTCTTTTCTCTTTTCCCCTCTCTCTTCCTCTCTCTCCCTTCTCTCTCCCTCTCTCCCTTCTCTCTCTCTCTCTCTCCCTCCCTCCCATAACCCTTCTCTCACCTCCTCTCTCTCTATAGGTTCTCTCCCCATCTCTCCATTTTCTTCTCATGCCTTTTCCCTCGCCCTCCTTTCTCCCTCTTTCTCTCTCTCCCTCTCCCTCCCCTCTTTTCTCCCTTCTTCCCCTTTCTTCCCCCCTCACATTTTCTCCCCCCCTTGGTCTTACCCCTCACCCCCATATTTTCCCCTCTCTCTCCCTCTTTTACCCTTTCTTTTCCCCTCTCTCTCCCTCTTTCCCCCCCTTTTTTCTCCCCCCCCTTTACCCCCTCCCTCTTACCCTTTCTGTCTGTGGTAAAAAAAAAAAAAAAAAAAAAAAAAAAAAAAAAAAAATGGGTGGCTTAGAGGAGGGAAAACCAGAAAATCTGGGTAGACAACCAGGGAGGAAAGACTGGGAGTTAGAGCTCCAAAAAAGGGAGGAAAGAGTGGGGAAGGAAGATAGTAGGCTTGGTAAGAAAAAAGGGAGGAGGGTTTAGTGAAGGTGCAGGAAGTGGGAAGTACGGTTTAGCGCAGAAGTAGGAACAGTGCTTAGAAGAGAAACTGCAAAGCCTGAAACGATTAGAGAGAAAAATGAAAATTTCAGATGTGACATCGGAAATTAAAAAGTCAGGCGAGACAAGGGGCGGTAAGCAACAATGGAGACATGCCGTACCAAAGGGCCCCTATCGCCCCACGTGGGGCCCGGGGAAAAAAAGACATGAGCAACTAAGATAAAAATGAAAGGCCCGAAGAAAATGAAGGTATGCTATAGCAGAGATTCTAACTGCCCAAATGCAGTGCAAGGGAAGCTGGTCAGGAAAGGGCAGTTCACTGAGAATAGAAGTTTGATTGACAGGGACTGAAGCAAGAAAAATGTCAATGGAAGGAAATAAAATGCCTCAGAGGAAGCAGAGGGGGACTCGTGGGGGAGGAAAAGGGGAGGTTTATTTTTTTGTTCGGGTCCCAAAAAACCAAGGGGGGAAATTTTTAAGAAATAAAACGGGGGAGAAAAAAAGATTTAAGGCACATGAAAAAAAATAGGTGAGGGCGATTGCCAGGTGACAAATTTTTAGAGAATTGGGTGGTTTGCGAGGGAAGGATACGGCCAGTCAGAGTAACTTTCAAGGAAGAATCATTCGAACCAGGTTCTGCAAGAGAAAGCAAGACGAGGGCAAAGAGGGGTACCAGGGTATCCTCGACGCGACAGAAACAAGAAAAAAGGGACTACACTGAAAGAGGGGTACGGACGCAAAGGGGGACGAGGCAATGACGAAAATGAGCAGGACCCGACCAGGAGGAAGGGCAAAAAACCCCCCGAATCTCCCCCAAAAGACTCAACCGCGACTTCCCAAGCAAATGAGAACCTATACTACAACCATCACTTTCCCTCGCCCCCAACCCCCCTTTCACAAAACCCCCCCCAACCGGGCCTTATGGGCTTTGACCCCCCCCCCATCAACACAAACCCACCCAACCCGCCCCATATAGGCCCCCACCAAACCCCCGCTCCCCCAACCCCAAAAATTCTTGCGACCAATGATAGAAAAGAAAAATGAAAGGGTTTTGGGACAAAACGCGGTGGAATAACGAAAAAAATGAGGGTGGAACGAAAGAATCAGTGAAAAAAAACCCCGACATCATAGCGTACAGAAACAAAACTCGCTGGACAATAACAGACACAATCTTCCCAAAAGGATTCAGTCCCGAGGAAAAAATAGAAAAGGGGGGGAGAGGGGGAGGAGGGGATGCACTGCTAAAAAAACACCGATGGGGATTTGAGGAAAAGGAAGGCATGGACATGATTGGGAAAGGATACATTGAGGTACAATTTGTCCGGAAGGGGAAAATAAGTAGTCATTGGAGTGTGTATAACCCCCCACAGAACGCAGGGAGGCCAAGAGAGGAGTCGAAAAAAAACAACAGGGTGATGGTGGACACATGGTTGAGGGGGCAAAAAAGAGCTCACCAGCAGGCAAAGTTCTGGTAATGGGGGATTTCAACCCCAGGGGGATCGACGGGAAAACTGGAGACATGGGGGGGGCCCGAAAAATGGGAGCCAAAAGATGGATGTGGTACTTGAAAACCTCATGCATCAAAAAGAGGGACAAACCGGGAGAGAGAGGAGGGTGAGCCGCAAGACTGGTTTTTGTGTTCACCTGAGCAGTTCAGCATGAGGACATCACTTCGAGAGTCTTGGAGCTAGCGATCAGTGGTTCTGAGTTTTGATTATATAGTAGAGTTACAAATGGAGAAGGTAACGGAATGAAAGGGGAAGGCCAAACGATAAAAAAGGGGGACTAAACAGGTTGAGAAACTTTCCCGCGGAGGTTCAGTGGGACAGAGAAATGGTAGGAAAATCAGTAAACGAGATGATGGAATATGTGGAACAAAGGCAAGGAGGGAGAGGAAAAATTTTGTTTCCAAGGGGAAAAAGAAAATAATAGGAAGACCAAAAAGACCTTTGGGTTTTCCCGAAGGGTAAGGGGCAAAAAAATAAGTGCAAAAAAGAGAATGGAAAGGGTAAGGAGGATAGGACCGGAAACAAGGAGATTAGTGAAGAGCCAGAAACGAGTTGCACAGATAAAAGGGGGGGGCCCCGCGACGTATGAAAAGACATAGCATCGAAATCAAATCTGACCCCAAAATGCTGTATAGCCACATTGGAGAAGCAACAGTCAAAGGGCCCGGTGATAAGGCTGAGGAAAAAAAAGGGGGAGAATCACAAGAAACGATCAACAGGTATGTGAGGGCTCAAAAAACGGATTTAAGGGGAAATATTTACAGAAGAGACAGGAAGGACTCTGGGGGGACAGACCCGTGGGGACACCGCAAGGGAATTCACCAACAAGTGTTGGCGACATACTACGATGAGGAGGGGGTGAAAAACTGCTAAGGGACATCGTTTCCTCAAAAGGGAATGGGCCGGCAAAAAATTTCCCCGTGGGTCCTTAGAGAGGGGCAGTATGTTGTGTGGGGCCAAAATTCCCCAATCTTAACATCCCTGGAAAATGGGGGAATACCTGAGGCATGGAAAACGGCAAATGTGTTCCCATTTTTAAAAAAAGGAGAAAGAAAAAAAGGGGACTAAACTATAGACCTGTGTCATTGACGTGGTATAGTATGAAAATTATGGGGAAGATTATCAGGAGGAAAAGGGGGGTTGGGCACCTGGAAAGGAAAAGAGTATAAATGCCAACCAGCACAGATTCCGGAAGGCAAATCTGTTTTCAAAACCTTCTGGGTTTTTGATTAAAATAACAGAAGAACGAGAGAGAGGGGTGGGTGATTGCATCTTCTTGGACTGCAAGAGGCCTTTGCCCCGTTCCTCACAAAAGATTGTGCAGAAGTAGGCATCAGGCGCATATAACAGGAAGGGCACTGCAATGGATCAGAGAATACCTGACAGGGAGGCAACAACGAGTCATGGTACGTAATGATGTATCACAGTGGGCACCTGTGACGAGCGGGGTCCCACAGGGGTCGGTCCTAGGACCAGTGCTATTTTTTGGTATATGTGAACGACATGATGGAAGGGTTAGACTCAGAAGTGTCCCTGTTTGCAGATGATGTGAAGTTAATGAGGAGAATTAAATCTGATGAGGACCAGGCAGGACTTCAAAGAGACCTGGACAGACTGGACACCTGGTCCAGCAAATGGCTTCTCGAATTTAATCCTGCCAAATGCAAAGTCATGAAGATAGGGGAAGGGCACAGAAGACCACAGACAGAGTATAGGCTAGGTGGCCAAAGATTGCAAACCTCACTCAAGGAGAAAGATCTTGGGGTGAGTGTAGCACCGAGCATGTCTCCGGAAGCACACATCAATCAGATAACTGCTGCAGCATATGGGCGCCTGGCAAACCTGAGAACAGCATTCCGATACCTTAGTAAGGAATCGTTCAAGACACTGTACACCGTGTATGTCAGGCCCATACTGGAGTATGCAGCACCTGTTTGGAACCCGCACTTGATAAAGCACGTCAAGAAACTAGAGAAAGTACAAAGGTTTGCAACAAGGTTAGTTCCAGAGCTAAGGGGAATGTCCTATGAAGAAAGATTAAGGGAAATCGGCCTGACGACACTGGAGGACAGGAGGGTCAGGGGAGACATGATAACGACATATAAAATACTGCGTGGAATAGACAAGGTGGACAAAGACAGGATGTTCCAGGGAGGGGACACAGAAACAAGAGGCCACAATTGGAAGTTCAAGACACAAATGAGTCAGAGAGATATTTGGAAGTATTTCTTCAGTCATAGAGTTGTAAGGCAGTGGAATAGCCTAGAAAATGACGTAGTGGAGGCAGGAACCATACACAGTTTTAAGACGAGGTTTGATAAAGCTCATGGACCGGGTAGAGAGAGGGCCCAGTAGCAACCGGTGAAGAGGTGGGGCCAGGAGCTAAGACTCGACCCCTGCAACCACAAATAGGTGAGCACAAATATGTGAGTACACAACAATATTCAATACATCTATCGAAACAGGGAGATTGCCTGAGGCATGGAAGACAGCAAATGTAGTCCCAATCTTTAAAAAAGGAGACAGACATGAAGCATTAAACTACAGACCAGTGTTCCTGACATGTATAGTATGCAAAATCATGGAGAAGATTATCAGGAGAAGAGTGGTGGAACACCTAGAAAGGAATGATCTCATCAACAGCAGCCAACATGGTTTCAGGGACGGGAAATCCTGTGTCACAAACCTACATGGTGATATCAGTAAGACAAGAGAGAGAGGGGTGGGTGGATTGCATTTTCTTGGACTGCAAGAAGGCGTTTGACACAGTTCCACACAAGAGATTGGTGCAAAAACTGGAGGACCAAGCAGGGATAACAGGGAAGGCAATACAATGGATCAGGGAATACTTGTCAGGAAGACAGCAGCAAGTCATGGTACGTGGCGAGGTGTCAGAGTGGGCACCTGTGACCAGCGGGGTCCCACAGGGGTCAGTCCTAGGACCAGTGCTGTTTCTGGTATTTATGAACGACATGACGGAAGGAATAGACTCTGAGGTGTCCCTGTTTGCAGATGACGTGAAGTTGATGAGAAGAATTCACTTGATCGAAGACCAGGCAGAACTACAAAGGGATCTGGACAGGCTGCAGACCTGGTCCAGCAATTGGTTCCTGGAGTTCAATCCCACCAAGTGCAAAGTCAAGAAGATTGGGAAAGAGCAAAGAAGACCGCAGACGGAGTACAGTCTAGGGAGCCAGAGACTACAAACCTCACTCAAGGAAAAAGATCTTGGGGTGAGTATAACACCAGGCACATCTCCTGAAACGCACATCAATCAAATAACTGCTGCAGCATATGGGCGCCTAGCAAACCTCAGAACAGCATTCCGACATCTTAATAAGGAATCGTTTACGACCCTGTACACCGTGTACGTTAGGCCCATATTGGAGTATGCGGCACCAGTTTGGAACCCACACCTAGCCAAGCACGTAAAGAAACTAGAGAAAGTGCAAAGGTTTGCAACAAGACTAGTCCCAGAGCTAAGAGGTATGTCCTACGAGGAGAGGTTAAGGGAAATCAACCTGACGACACTGGAGGACAGGAGAGATAGGGGGGACATGATAACGACATACAAAATACTGAGAGGAATTGACAAGGTGGACAAAGACAGGATGTTCCAGAGATTGGACACAGTAACAAGGGGACACAGTTGGAAGTTGAAGACACAGATGAATCACAGGGATGTTAGGAAGTATTTCTTCAGCCACAGAGTAGTCAGTAAGTGGAATAGTTTGGGAAGCGATGTAGTGGAGGCAGGATCCATACATAGCTTTAAGCAGAGGTATGATAAAGCTCACGGTTCAGAGAGAGTGACCTAGTAGCGATCAGTGAAGAGGCGGGGCCAGGAGCTCGGACTCGACCCCCGCAACCTCAACTAGGTGAGTACAAAAGGGTCCTCGGAGCAAGCGATCACGTGGTATTCTGAGTTTTGACAACAGTTACAAGTGGATAGAGAAGCAGGAAGGGCAGGACGAATGAATCCAA
Source organism: Cherax quadricarinatus (assembly GCF_026875155.1). Taxonomy (NCBI): domain Eukaryota; kingdom Metazoa; phylum Arthropoda; class Malacostraca; order Decapoda; family Parastacidae; genus Cherax; species Cherax quadricarinatus. The sequence goes on from NC_069411.1 coordinate 62,642,379, forward strand.
ACTACAAGAGAGGGAACTACATGGGCATGAGGAACTTCCTGTATGAAGTTCAGTGGGACATAGAACTGGCAGAGAAATCAGTAAATGAGATAGAATATATGACAATTTGCAAGGCAGCATAGGAGAGGTTTGTACTCAAAGGCAACACATATAACGAGAAGGACAGGACGAGCCCTTCGTTCACCTGGAGGTGAAGAGATTAAAATCAAATGCAATAGAGTACAGAAGTAGTATAGGAGGCATAGAATTCAGGAGAATAAGGAGAGCAGGTGAGCATGAAATGAATATGCACAGGTAAGGAGGGAGACTAAACGACAATATGAAAATGACATAGCAGCGAAAGCCAAGTCCGACCCAAAGCTGTTGTAAAGCCACATCATGAGAAAAACAATTGTAAAGGACCAGGTAATCAGGTTGAAGAATCAGGGGAGCTCACAACAAATGAGCGAGAATGATGTGAGGAGCTCAACATGAGATTTAAAGAAGTATTCATAGTGGAGACAGAAAGGACTCCAGAAACACGAAGTGGTAGAATATTTCATCAAGTGCTGGAGAAGTACACACAACCGTGGAGGAGGTGAAGAGGCTGCCAAACAAACTATATACCTCAAAGGCGATGGGGCCAGATAACATCTCTCCGTGGGTTCCGAGAGAGGGAGCAGATGCGCTTTGTGTATACCTGAAGAGGGTTTCGAGGGCCAACGCCCCAGCTGCCCGGTGTTTGACCAGATGTCATAGTTGATCAGGGCCTGATCAACCAGGTTGTTACTGTTGGCCGCACGTAACCCAATGTACAAACCACAGTCCTGCTGGTCAGGTACTGACGTTAGGGGCCTGTCCAGCGCCTGGGGTCTTTTGATAATTCTCCTTTTGTATGCTGGGAGACAGATGAACAGTCTTGGGCCCCTCACACTTATTGTGTTGCCTCTTATCGTGCTATTGGCTCCCCTGCTTTTCATTGGGGGGATGTTGCATCGTCTGCAGAGTCTTGCTTTCATTGGAGTGATTTTCGTGTTCGAGTTTGGCACTAATCCCTCTATGATTTTCCAAGTGTATACAATCAGATGAGTCACAGAGATGTTAGGACGCGTATCTTAAGTCACAGAGTTGTCAGGAATGAAATAGTCTGGAAAGTGAAGTGGAGGCAGGATCCATACATAGCTTTAAGAAGAGGTATAATAATGCTCAAGGAGCAGGGAGTAAGGCCCTAGTAGCGACCAGTGAAGAGGTGGGGCCAAGAGCTGTGACTTGACCCCTGCAATGACAGGTGAGTACACGGTTCTTTATCACCTTAGATATAACCATTGACCCCCCACATACTCCAGAAGGTCGAACACCTGACAAACCCACCCATAATGTGTGTATACATTGTGTTCACACACAGAAACTGTTAGCTGGGGACATACCCTATATACCCATATATGCATGAACACACACACACACACACACTCACACACACACACACACACACACACACACACACACACACACACACACAGAAGCCAGGAGCTCGGACTCGACCCCCGCAACCTCAACTAGGTGAGTACACACACACACACACACACGTGCACACGCATGCACGCATACACACACACAACATGCACACATTTTTTGGTAACTAGTGTATCACATAAAATAGGACCCCATGGAGGAGGATGAAGTGCCAGGGAAACTGAGGAAGATTTGTTTGGAAAGGAAGAATGGACGTTAGAGCTCAAGAGAATGATGGAACAAGACTGGAAAAAGAGGCTAGGCGAGTTTATCACAAAAATGAAGATGGGTTCAGAGAGCAAGAAGTCAGAGCTTCAAGGTGAAGTTGCAGAGGCCAGGATACAGAGCCAAGAAGATGAACTGAAAATGCTGAGGATACAGAAATAAAGAACAGAATGGGCATGCCATCAAGGGCAGGAACACCAATATCCAGTGAGAGGACTGAGGGAAAGGGAGGAGAGCAGTCCTATGCAGAGGCTCTCTCAGGCCACTAGGAGCCAAGGAGATGTTGAAGAGTAAAACTGGCATGCCGGTGGGTACAGGAACAGCAGTAAGTGAGGGGGGGACTGTAGGTAGGGAAGGAGATAGATCCCCTGCAGGGGCACTATCAATCTACTGAGAGATCCGGGAAATAAAGGAAGCAGCCTTGGTGTTGCTTAATCGGATCCAGAGATGTGGAGAGGGAACCAATGGAATAAGAGAGGAAGAGGTCAGTTTTATTCATAAGCTTGAGGAGGCCAAAGAGAAAACGTATGAAAGATGACAGGGAGATGAAAAGAGATGAAAAACCATCAAACAAGTGGGAGAGGACATAACTGAGCTGACAAATTTTTAAATAGGAGAGAGAAACTGTGTACAACAGGTTCCTGCAGCAGAAAACATGGCTAAAGGAGGGAAAACACAGGCGGATGTGCCTTGATAATGACAGAATGTTACAGAGGATGCAAAGACATAAGGGCCAAGAGAGAGAGAGAGAGAGAGAGAGAGAGAGAGAGAGAGAGAGAGAGGAGGATAGAGATAGACTGGGGCATTCAGACCCATGAGGACCAGCAAACACAACGATCCACAGAACTCCACAACTACCCACAAAGGTGGGAGCGCTCATAACCCCACATTTCCAACACAAACCCACCTTCACAGCAGCCTCCCATAGTATCCTCAGGTCTCAAAATCCACCCCAGCCCCCACCCCCCAAATACCGTTTTGGGAAAGAAACTTAAGTTTTGGTACACCAATGCAGATGGAATTATGAATCAGTGTGAGAAGTAGTATGAATGAATCATGGAGGCATCCCAAAACTTCATAGCACTCACTTCACCCAAGCTCACGGGATCTGATATCCAACTGGATATCAGATCCTGAGGAAAGATAGAGGGAACAAGAGTAGAGGAGTTGCACTGCTCATTCAAAATCAGTGGAGTTTTAAGGAGATGGAAGGAGTGGAGAAAAGGGAAGCAAGAGACTAAAAAGTAGGAACACTTCAGACTGGGGGTTCCAAGGTGGTGATTGCAGTGATGTACAACCCACCACAGAATAGCAGGAGGCCAAGAGAAGAATATGATGAGTTCAACAGAGCAATAGCTGACACACTAGCTGAGGTGGCCAGAAGGGCTCACATGGGCAAGGCAGAGTTACTAGTTGCAGGTGATTTCATTCACAAAGTGACTGGCTGAGGAAACCTGGAGCCACATGGGGGACCAGAAATGTAGAGGGCTATGATGGTGGTGGTACTGCAACATGTTAGGGACACTGCCAGAAATAGAGAGAGGATGAACCAGCAAGAGTAGATTATATTCATTCACTGGGGGCATCACATATGAAAGGCGCCCCCTCAGAGCTATTGATCACATAGTCCTGAGGTTTGAATACATTGTTGGATTGAAAGAGGAGAGTGATGCAGCACAAGTAGGATGGGAGAAGCCAAATTGCAAAACAGGATGCTACACAAGCAAGAGGAGTTTCCTGCATGAGATACAGTGGGAAGAATTGTGGAAAAATCACTAAATGAATTAATGAAATTCATTACCATGGTATGCAAGGAAGAAGAAGAGAGGTTCCCCAAAAGTGTAGAGAGGCCAAAACTAAGTGCTCTAGAGAATGAAAAAATGTAGAGAAGGCAAAGAACCAAGGAAAACAGAGAGATTAGCCAAAGAGCCAGTAACGAATATACATGGTTAAGGGAGGCCCAGTGGCAATACAGAATGATACAGCATCCACCACCAAATCTGAGCCACAGCTGTTGTACAGCCATATCGGAAGGAAAACAGCAGTGAAGGACTAGGTAATCAGGCTGAGGAAGGAAGGAAGGGAGCTCACCAGAAACGACCAAAAAGTATGAGAAGAGCTTAACACCATATTTAGGGAAGTATTTTTAATGGAGACAGAAAGGACTCCAGCAAACCGGGATGGTAGGGTACACCAACAAGTGCCGGACACAAACGTACCACAATTGAGGAGGTAAATAGGCTGATGAGTGAACTTGATGTCTCAAAGGTGGTGGGACCAGACATCTCTCCTTGAGTCCTGAGAGGGAGCAGAGAGCACTGTGCACGCCGCTACCAACAATCATCACATTTATCGAAGAAGAGCAACTACTTGAGGTGTGGAAGAAAGCAAATGTAGTCCCAGTTTTTATGGAGACAGGTAGCCGTAGACTACAGACCTGTGTCACTGGCATGTATAGTATGCAGAGTCATTGAGAAGCTTATCTGAAGAGTGGTGGAGCACCTAGAAAGGAGTGAGCTCATATGATTGCTGTGTCAGAAACCTGGAGTTTTACGACAACTAGTGATGGCACTTGACGAGGTGTCAGAGTGAGCGTCTGTGACGAGCAGGGTTCCACAAGGGTTAGTCCTTGAACCAGAACGACCCGATTCTTCATATTAAACCATGTCTCAATTATGGCACATACGACAGAGTTACCCGCACTTGCAACTAATCTCAATTCGCCCATCTTTTTTCTAGCTCTACGACTATTTGTTAAATAATTATTAAAATATACGTTCTTCTCTTTCCTCTTCATCCCAACTCCTCCATTATCACTGTGGCTGTCTTTATCACCTAGTGCCACTGCATTTCCAATATTCTCAATAACTTTACCTCATTTTGTCTTCACTAAATTCTTAGTGTTTATCCAGCCAGAAGCTAATATAAATTGCCCTGAACAACAATTCACTTCCATCTCCTCTTCTCGGTAAATTGCCAGATATTACAGGGCACCCTTCTTTCTTTCTAATTATGTTTAATGCTGTTCTATACTTGCTAACCAAATCTTCACTTCTACGCTTGCCGACATCAGCTCCGAGTCAGACAAGAGGAATTATCCCATCACCATTCATAATGTAGTCAAGACGGCTAATAACATCCTCCATCCCAGTCCCAGGAAAGCAAACTCTCTCCTACTGCTATCCTTAAAACTAAAAGCCCTATTCATACCCCTAATGTAAACATCTCTATCAAGTACAATGCTCTTACCTTCCCTGATGTAGCTCGTGTCCTTCCATTTAGTCCACTCGTTCGTTAGACAGTACCCAGAAAGAGTTTGTTTCCACAGAACAGTCCTGGATCTTCATATCCGGATCACCATCATTCCTTCCGATCTTCAAATTCGTTTCTACCGGCCTAACCATTGTCTATCTTTCCTTGCTGAACTGCGGATTTACAACAGGATTACTACGAATCCTCTTGTTTTCCAAAGTTAGTCGCCATACTTCTCGCCTGGCTGTCTCCGACTCATTCTCAACCTGCTGGTACGGCTGCTGAATGGTTCAATTCACAGAGATCATATACTTTTTCCCCCGTTACAGGTCATGCTACTAGACATTTTTTTTTTAAATAGTATTCCATACTGTACTGTGTTCATCGTCTATGACGTAATTGTAAAACATGAAATGGCTAATATTTCTTTCTATTGACTTAACAATGCCTAGTGGTGTCTGTCAAAGACCCATTGTGACCTCTGTAATCGTACTTTAGCGCTGCCTCTCACAGAATAAGCTTGAGGTGTACAGTGAACTAGCCACTCAGTCGGTACAATTAAAAACCAGATTCGAACTCTACACGAGAACAAGAAATTGGCGACAGCGGAGACATTTCCTCCACCTGCACCTCTACCATTACCTCTTGATTCTCGTGCTTCAACATGATATAACATCAATTTCCTCCACTACCATTTCCACCTTAACCTCACCATACATTACAACCATCACCACTATCTCCCTTTTCTTCTCATCAGCTTCCTCCTCCTCCACTGTCATCACTTCCACTTCCCTTACCACTACTACCTCCTCATACACTTTTATTATCTTATATACCTTCACCACCCACCACCACCCACAATCACCACCACCCACTACCACCCACCATCACGACAACCATCAACCACCATCACCACCAGTGCCACCACCTCTACCTCCTCCTCCTCCTACACTACCATCACCCGCCATCACAACTACTCAGCACCATCACCTCCACCTACTCCTACTTCTCCTCCTATACCACCACGTACACCTACACCACCACGTCTTCTTTCTATATCACCTCTGCTACTTCTGACTCCTCCATCACCCAACCCATCAACAAAATTCTTCCGCCAAAAGAGGAATGGAAAGCTGTGCTAGTAAGCGCAGCAAGATTGTGTAGGTATGAGGTTGGCTGCAGAAAAGAATGATTACTAGAATAACTAAACAAAATACGTAATATTTCAGACAAAATTACCATGCAGAAGTTATTTACAATTTTAAAATATACGTAAATTCGCCTATATCATTCAACTTTGTCAGTGCAAAAATTACACAAAACACAAACGCATAGGAAAAATATTATTAAACAAAAATACTAACATGATTAAAAAGCAAAACACAAATACAATCATACCAAGTTGATGAGAAAGCCACAAGTGTATCTTCAAACAGAAACGTTTCACCTACAAAATAATAACAATAATATCTTAATTTCTACAAGTACATGTACAATGTATACAGTCCTAGCTGACATCACACATACTGCTATATAGAAAGCAGAGCATTTCCGGCAAATTAGGTCAACTGTCTCATCAACACAAGTAAGTAAACTACCGGTTGCATCATATACCTTTAACACAGACTCTGATAAGTTTAAAACGTACTATACCAATAAAGGGGTAACCCCAAACAGTTGTCAGCTAGTAAGTGTATCTCATGACTTCGTGCAAAAAGAACTAAGCAGGTTAAACTCAACTAAGAGCACCGGCCCAGATAACATCCCGTTTAAATTCCTAAACGATGGTGCCTCTAAATTGCCAATCCTCATTGCTCACATAATAAATATGGCCATCACTATTAATACCGTACCAGAGGGGTTAAGAAGGTCTGTGTTACTATCTTGAAAACAACAGTAGGTCTGATGTCAGGAATTAAAGGCCTGTTAAATTACTCAGTGTAATTTCCAAAATTCTAGAGAGTGCAATGTACTGTCAAGTAGTTAAGTATCTTAATGACAACAACATGCTCCATAGTTACCAATCGGGCTTTAGGAGCTCTTGCTCACCCGACACCTCCCTAATCAATTTGATGGATTACATTAGAATTGAAATGTATATAAGGAACCTAATAGGAATGGTAACCTTAGACATGCAAAAGGCCTTCGACACTGTCTTCCACAATATATTATGTAAGAAACTTCAAACTAGCGGCATAGGTTCCGTAGACTGGTTTAAGTCCTACCTTTGCAACAGGACACAAATTGACAAAATCAACAAAACAGAATCAGAACTCATGCCGATAGCAAGGTAGTATTGTGGGTCCCTTATTATTCCTGTGTGTCAAGTGCAAACTCGTACTTTATGCAGATTACAGTGCTCTGTTAGTGTCAGTTAAAGACCCACAAGTTATAGCTAATGTAATAACACTGGAACTGGAGTTCTACAGCGAATGGTAGTAGACAAACTATCGTTACACCTCGAGGAAACGAAAGCCATACTCTTTGGCACGAAACAAACTGAGACGGGTAAATAATTTTAATGTCAGAAATGATGGGGAACCCATCACTTCAGTTTCCTCAGTAAAATACCTGGAAATCCCCTTTGACCCATGCATGTCAGGAGAATTGATAGGAAACAGTGTAGTAAAGAAAGCGAATATCAGTCTGAAGTTCCTCTACAGACAAGCAGTGTCTACCTACTGAGACTCGCGGGACCCTATGTTTAGCCTTTATACAATGTCATATTGACTACGCTTGCTCTTCATTGTACTCTGCCTCGACAAAAAAACTGAGACTACAAATCATATTCTCAACTGCTAGTTTCTCAGTCTGCAAGGCCTTGCACGACTGCATCTTCGCGCCTATCACCTGTGAAGTTGAACCAGTCTCTTAAGCCCATGTCTCTTCGCATTCCTCCAGTGCTTACAGTTCCCCAACAGTTTTCCTTTCCGGCCGCGGTATCTAGTTCTCACCCGCTTTCTAACTCTCACATGAAGGTGGAGGTTCACCCTCCTCGTGTGGGCCCCTCTTCTCCTGTCCCCCCCAGACTTCTTCCCCAGTCCCCTTCCAGCCTCCTTCCTCTCCTGTTCCACTGCAGAACTTTTCTGTCTCTGCCAGCGCATCACTCCAGGTTCATACTCCCCTTCCCTCTCAGACCTCTTTGGTTCTCTCCATAGTCACCCCGATCTCTACTTACTCTCTCTTACTTGTCTCTGAAGTCATGGTATCGGCGTCTTCCTTGTCCGCCCAGACACTCGACACTATCTTCGATTATATTACGAAGACGAAACCCTCAATGGACACCAGTGCACCTCCTCCTGTTCCTTTTTATTTTTCACAACCCTTGCAACACTCTTCCTTCACAGCATCCAGATTCCTCTTTGCTTACACACTTTCCATTGCCTCTACACGTTGACTTCACTGACCCTACTAGCCCGTAGATTTTTCTTTTATTATCACACTGGCCGATTCCCACCAAGGCAGGGTGGCCCGAAAAAGAAAAACTTTCACCATCATTTACTCCATCACTGTCTTGCCAGAAGGGTGCTTTACACTACAGTTTTTAAACTGCAACATTAACACCCCTCCTTCAGAGTGCAGGCACTGTACTTCCCATCTCCAGGACTCAAGTCCGGCCTGCCGGTTTCCCTGAACCCCTTCATAAATGTTACTTTGCTCACACTCCAACAGCACGTCAAGTATTAAAAACCATTTGTCTCCATTCACTCCTATCAAACACGCTCACGCATGCCTGCTGGAAGTCCAAGCCCCTCGCACACAAAACCTCCTTTACCCCCTCCCTCCAACCTTTCCTAGGCCGACCCCTACCCCGCCTTCCTTCCACTACAGACTGATACACTCTTGAAGTTATTCTGTTTCGCTCCATTCTCTCCACATGTCCGAACCACCTCAACAACCCTTCCTCAGCCCTCTGGACAACAGTTTTGGTAATCCCGCACCTCCTCCTAACTTCCAAACTACGAATTCTCTGCATTATATTCACACCACACATTGCTCTCAGACATGACACTCCACTGCCTCCAGCCTTCTCCTCGCTGCAACATTCATCACCCATGCTTCACACCCATATAAGAGCGTTGGTAAAACTATACTCTCATACATTCCCCTCTTTGCCTCCAAGGACAAAGTTCTTTGTCTCCACAGACTCCTAAGCGCACCACTCACTCTTTTCCCCTCATCTATTCTATGATTCACCTCATCTTTCATAGACCCATCCGCTGACACGTCCACTCCCAAATATCTGAATACATTCACCTCCTCCATACTCTCTCCCTCCAATCTGATATCCAATCTTTCATCACCTAATCTTTTTGTTATCCTCATAACCTTACTCTTTCTTGTATTCACTTTCAATTTTCTTCTTTTGCACACCCTACCAAATTCATCCACCAATCTCTGCAACTTCTCTTCAGAATCTCCCAAGAGCACAGTGTCATCAGCAAAGAGCAACTGTGACAACTCCCACTTTATGTGTGATTCTTTATCTTTTAACTCCACGCCTCTTGCCAAGACCCTCGCATTTACTTCTCTTACAACCCCATCTATAAATATTTTAAACAACCACGGTGACATCACACATCCTTGTCTAAGGCCTACTTTTACCTCATTTAATTTTATCTCATCTAATTGTCGGCATACCTATTCGTATCCTCAGGGATAATCAGGGAGAGCTCCAGGTGTTGCTCTCCCAGTTTTCCCCAGTATGTGTCGGGTTACAAGAGCCTAAACTTCATTCAGCTGTTATGTGTCCCGTTTCAGGCTATGTGCTGTTACGTTCTTCTGATCGCTTTCCTGATGAAAATTTTTATAAGAGTGCACTTCTTGTGTGCATTAGTATACCGTTTCAACAGATCTTTGTTCATTCTCTGCTGCATTATACTGCAGCCTGTATTTATTTGCACAGGGGGGTATACAGGATGGGAAAGAGCACTGTGCCTTGTGAAAGAGAGCTTTTCACTGTACCCACCCCTGTTTTTTAGAAAATTATAGACACATCTATCACTTTCCCTGTTATTCCTTTTTCACGCATTTTTTTTTTTTTTTGCGCTATTACACCATGGTCGCAGTTGTCGAAGGCTTTCGCATTGTCTGTGTATACTACATCTGCATTTTGTTTGTTCTCTAGAGAATCCAAGACCTTGTCATAGTGGTCCAGTAGTTAGGACAGGCAGGAGCGACCTGCTCTAAACCCATGTTGCCTTGGGTTGTGTAAATGATGGTTATCTAGATGGGTGGCGATCTTGCTTCTTAGAACCCTTTCAATGATTTTTATGTTACGAGACATTAGTGCTATTGGTCTGTAATTCTTTGCTATTGCTTTACTGTTCCCTTTCTGGAGTAGGGCTATATCTATTCTTTGATGACCCCTATCTCCATGCTACTCCCTCTCCATAGACTGCTAAAGGCACGTAACAGGAGTTTGTTGCAGTTCTTGATGAACCTGGAGTTCCACGAGTCTGGGCCTTGGGCAGAGTGCGTGGGCATGTCATTTAATGCCTCTCGAAGTCATGTGGGTGTTAGGGTATTATTACTGATGTTTGAATTGACCATATTTTAAGTCTCGGTCATAAATAATTTATTTAGGATGTCGGCTCTTAGTCTGGTCAGCGGCTCATTAAACAAAGATCATACTGGGTCTTAGTATTTCACTCATTTCCTTGCTGTCATCTGCGTAAGTCCTCTATGGACCTCTATGCAGAGGTCCAATTCTGGATAATGATTGGCCATAGATCGCCCCCTGCAACCACAAAATGGGTTTGGGGGAAACAAATAGGGTGAGTACCCCCCAAAATATTCAATACTTCTATCGAAACAGGGAGATTGCCTGAGGCATGGAAACAAGCAAATTTTAAGCCCCAAAATTTTTAAAAAAAGGGACGGGACATGAAGCTTTAAAAACTAAAAGACCAGTGTTTTTTGACATGTAAAGTATGCAAAATCATGGAAAAAGGATTATCGGGGAGAAGAGTGGGGGAAAACCACCAAAGAAAGGAATGATCTCATCAACAGCACCAACAGGGTTTCAGGCGGGAAACCCGTGTCAAAAAACCTACGGGTGTATCTTAAGACAAGAGGAGGGGGGTTGGGGGTTTTTTAAATTTTCCCCTTGGATGAAAAGAAGGCTTTAAACACAGTTCCCCCAAAAGAGTTTGGGTTTTGAAAAAACTGGAGGACCAAGCGGGGAAAACGGGGGAAGGCAATACAAGGGATAAAGGGAAATTACTTTTTCAGGAAGACGGCAGCAAGTCATGGAACGGGGCCCGAGGGTGTCAGAGTGGGCACCTGGGGCCAGGGGGGGGCCCCAAAGGGGGCTTTCCTTTGGCCAGTGTTGTTTCGGGAATTTAGAACGACATAGGGAAAGGAATGACCCTGAGGTGTCCCTGTTTGAAAGTTAAAACGGGGAAGTGAGGGAAAAAATTTCACTTGGAAGACCGGGGCAGAACTAAAAGGGAAAATCGGGAAACAGGCTCCCGGGCCCTTTGGTCCACAATTGGTTCCTGGAGTTAAATTTCCCACCAATTTGAAAAGGTCAAGAAGTTTTGGGGAAAGACCCAAAAAAGGCCCGCGGGAAGGGGAAAACCGCTAGGGGGGCCAAAAGACTAAAAACCCCCTCCCCCCAAAGGGAAAAAATTTTCTTGGGGTGGTAAAACACCAGGCACATCCCCCGAAACGCCACTAAACAAAAAACCCTGCTGCAGCATATGGGCGCCAAGCAAACCTCAGAAAGATTCCACATCTTAAAAAGGAATCGTTTCGCCCTGTAAAACCCGTGTACTTGGGCCCCTTTTTGGGGAGTATCGCACCGTTTGGAACCCACCCCTAGCCAAGCACGTAAAGAAACTAAGAAAGGAAAGGGTTTGCAACAAGACTGTCCCAGAGCAAAGAGGTATGTCCTACGGGGAAGGGGTTAAGGGAAATCAACCTGAGGGAACACTGGGGGACAGGAGGGAAAAGGGGGGGCATGATAACGCATACAAAATACGAGGGGAAAATTGAAAAGGGGGCCCAAAGACAGGATGTTCCAGAGATTGGACACGAAAACCGGGGGCACATTTGGGAAAGGGTTGAAGACACAGTTTAAATTTCCACGGGGAAAGGTTAGGAAGTTTTCCCTTTCAGCCACGAGTAGTAAAGGTAAGTGGGAATTTTTGGGGAACGAGGGTAGGGGGGCAGGGGACCCATACATAGTTTTTAAAAAAAGAAGGTAGGGAAAAAAGCTCACTTCAGAGGAGTGACCAAGTAGCGATCAGTGAAAGGCGGGGCCAGGACCGGACTCGACCCCCGGGAAAACCCAACTGGGTGAGTAAAAAAAGGGCCCTTTCGGGGGCAAGCGATCCCGTTTGGTATTCGATTTTTGAAAAACAGTTACAAGGGGGAAAGAAAGCGGGAAAGGGGCGGAAAACGAAATGAATCCAAACACAAGAGGGGGAACTACAGGGGCCCATAAAGGAATTTCCCCTTTATGAAGTTAAAGGGGTTTTTTGAACGGGCAGAAAAATCGAAAATTTGAGTTTGGGAAAAATATGAAAATTTTGAAACCCAAGAAAGGGGAAAAGGTTTGTACTAAAAGGGGCAAAACAATAACGAGAAGGCCCAGGACGACCCTTCTTTCCCAACCTGGAGGTTGAAAGTTTAAAATCAATCCCAATGAGTACAGAAGAAGTATAGGAGGCATAAAAATTTCAGGAGAAAAAAGGGAGCAGGTGAGCTGAAATGAAAATGCAAGGTAAGGGGGGAAAATTAAACGAAAAATATAAAAATGCTTTAGCACAAAAGGGCCAGTCCGCCCCCAAAAGCTGTTTTTAAAGCCACATCATGAGAAAAACAATTGAAAAGGCCCAAAAAATTTCAGGTTAAGAATCAGGGGAGCTCAAAAACAAATGAGCGAAAATTTGAGGAGGGCTCAAAATGAGATTTTAAAGGAAGTATTTCTTTGTGGAGACAGAAAGGACCCCCGGGAAAACACGAAGTGGTAGAAAAAATTTTCATCAAGTGTGGAAAAGTACAAACAACCGTGGAGGGGGGAAAGAGGCCCTCCCAAACAAACTTTTCCCTCAAAGGCGGGGGGCCAGATAACATCTTTCCGGGGGTTTTCCGAAAAGGGGGAGCAGATGCGTTTGTGTATACCTGAAGGGGGTTTGGGAGGGCCAACCCCCCCGGGCCTGCCCGGTGTTTTTGCCCCGATTTTCTATTTTGATCAGGGCCTAAATCAACCAGGTTTTTACTGTTGGCCCCACGTAACCCAATGAAACAAACCACGTCCTGCGGGCCCGGGTTTACTAGTTGGGGGGCCGGGGCCAGCCCCGGGGGTTTTTTGATAATTCTCCTTTTGAAAGCGGGGAGACAGAAAAAACCAGTCTTGGGCCCCTCACATTTTATTGTGTTCCCTTTTAAAAATCGTGCTATTGGCTCCCCCTGTTTTTTCTTTGGGGGGGATTTTGGGAAAATCGTCGCAGAGTCTTGCTTTCTTGGAGGTATTTTCGTGTTCGGGGTTTGGGCACAAAATCCCAAAAATGTTTTCCAAGTGTATACAATCAAAATGGTCCAGAGATTTAAAGGACGCGTATTTTAAAGGGTACGAGTTGTCGGGAATAAATAGCCCTGGAAAGTGAAGTGGGGGCGGATCCATAAAGTTTTAAGAAGAGGTTTTAAATAATGCTAAAGGAGCAGGGAGAAAAGGCCCGTAGCGACCAGTGAAGAGGGGGGGCCAAGAGTTGACTTGCCCCCTGAAAGACGGTGAGTCAGGGTTTCTTTTTCCCCTTTAAAGATTTAACCATTGCCCCCCCACATACTCCAAAAGGTCGAACACCTGACAAACCCCCCCATAATGGGGTTTTAAAAATTTTGTTTTCACACAAAAAAAACTGTTAGCGGGGCCCAAAACCCCAATATACCCATATTCTTGAACAAACACACACACACACACTCACACACACACACACACCACACACACACACACACAACACACACCCAAACCCAAAAGGAGCTCGGACTGGGACCCCCGAAAACCTCACTAGGTAAATTTACACAACACACACAACACACTGCACACCAGGCACGCATACACACACAAACATGCACACATTTTTTGGTAACTAGGAAATCACATAAAATGGGGCCCCATGGAGGAGGATAAAAGTGCCGGGGAAACTGAGGAAGTTTGTTTGGAAAGGAAAAAATTGGATTTTGAGTTTCAAGAAATGATGGAACAAGACTGGAAAAAGAGGTAGGCGATTTTTATCACAAAAATGAAGTTTGGGTTCGGGAAAACCAAAAAGTCAGACTTCAAGGTGAATTTTGCAGAGGCCGGGATACAAAAGCCAAGAAGAGGGAATTTAAAAATCGAGGATACAGAAAAAAAGAACAAAAAGGGGGGCCCCATGCCATAAAGGGCGGGAACCCAATATCCATTTGAGGGGACTGGGGGAAAAAGGGGGGAGAGCAGCCCTATGCAAGGCTCCCCTCAGGCCCTAGGAGCCAAAGGAGATGGGGGAAGAGAAAAACGGGCATCCCGGGGGGTACAGGAACACCCGAAAAGTGGGGGGGGGGACTGTAGGTTGGAAGGAGATAGTTCCCCTGCAGGGGCCAACCCAATCTACTGAGAAAACCGGGGAAAAATTTAAAGGAAAAGCACCTTGGGTTGTTTTAATTTCGGACCCAAAAGAGTGGAGAGGGAACCAAGGGGAATAAGGGGGAAAGAGGTCTTTTTATTCAAAGCTTAAAGGGGGCCCAAAAAGAGAAAACGTATGAAAGATGACAAGGGAAATTTGGAAAAGGGGTAAAAAACCATCAAACAAGGGGGAAAAGGGGGACATAATGGTGACAAATTTTTTAAATGGGGAAAGAGAAACTGTGTACAACGGGTTTTTCCCTGCAGCAAAAAACATGGCTAAAGGGGGGAAAAAACAAGGCGGATGTGCCTTGATAATGAAAAAGACAGGGGGATGCAAAAAAAAAAGGGCCCAAGGAGAGAGAAAAGAGAAAAGGAGGGGGGAGAGAAGAGAGAGAGAGGAGGATAGAGAAAAGGACTGGGGCATTAAAGCCCCCATGAGGACCAGCAAAACAAGGGTCCCCCAGAACCCACAACAACCCCCAAAGGGGGAGCGCTCAAAACCCCCAACTTTTTCCAAACACAAACCCCCCCTTCCCCGAAAGCCCCCCAAATAGTATCCTCAGGTCTCAAAATCCACCCCACCCCCACCCCCTTTTTACCTTTTTGGGAAAAGGAAATTTAAGTTTTGGTACACCAATGCAGAGGGAAATTTATAAACATTTGTGGGGAATAGTATGAATAAATTCAGGGAGGATCCCAAACTTCATGCACTCACTTCACCCAAGCTCACGGGATCTGATATCCAACTGGATATCAGACCCTTTGGGGAAAAAGAAGAGGGAACAAAAATTTAGAGGAGTTGCACTGTTTCATTCAAAATCAGTGGATTTTTTAAGGAGAGGGAAGGAGGGGGGAAAAAAAGGGAAGAAAAAGAGACTAAAAAGTGGGGAACACTTCAGACGGGGGGTTCCCAAAGGTGTGATTGCAGTGATGTAAAAACCCAAACCCACGGGAATTTGCAGGGGGCCAAGAGAAAAATTTGTTGATTTTTCCCAACAGAGCATTAGCTGACACACTAGCTGAGGTGGCCAAAAAGGGTTTCACATGGGCAAGGCAGAGTTACTAGTTGAGGTGATTTCATTCAAAAGTGACGGCTGGGAAACCTGGACCCAGGGGGGGGCCCAAAAATGTAGGGGCTATAAAGGGGTGGTACTGCAACATTTTTGGGACACTCCCAAAAATAGAGAGGGGGAATAAACCCGGGAAAGATTTGATTTTATTCATTCACTGGGGCATCACATTAAAGGCGCCCCCCCCAAAAGCTATTGATCACTTTAGCCCTGGGGTTTTTAAAATTCATTTTTTGGTTTTGAAAAGGGAGGGGATGCACACAATTTGGTTTGGGAAAAACCCAAAATTTGCAAAAAAAGGATGCTAAACAAGCAAGGGGAAGTTTCCTGCAAAAATTTACAGTGGGAAAAATTTGTGGAAAAATCACTAAATAAATTTAAATTTGAAATTAAATTACCATGGTATGCAAGGAAGAAAAGAGGGGTTTCCCCCAAAAGTGTAGAGGGGGCCCAAAACAAAGTGCTCTAGAGAATAAAAAAATTTTAAAAGAAGGCAAAAAACCAAGGAAAACAGGGGAGATTACCCAAAAGAGCCAGTAACGAATATCCCAGGGTTAAGGGGGGGCCCGGGGGGCAATACAAAAATGATCCCAACCACCCCCAAAACCCTGAGCCACGGCTGTTGTACCCCCCATAGGGAAGGAAAACAGCGTAAAAGGACTAGGTAATCGGGGCGGGGGAAAGGGAAAGGGAAAGGGGAAGCTCACCAAAAGACCAAAAATGAGAAGAGCTTAACCCCATATTTAGGGAAGTATTTTTAAGGGGAGACAAAAGGGACCCCAGAAAACCGGGATGGTAGGGAAACCAACAAGTCCCGGGAAACAAAAAACCGCCACAATTGGGGAGGAAAATGGGGTTAAAGTGAACTTGATGCCCTAAAAGGTTTGGGGAAACCAGACATCTCCCTTGAGCCCTTGAGAGGGAGCAGGGCACTGTCCCACGCCGCTCCCAAACAATCATCACTTTATCGAAGAAGAGCAACTACTTGAGGTGTGGAAAAAGAAAATTTTTAGTCCCTTTTTTATGGAGACAGGTAGCCGAAGACAACGGGCCCCTGTGTCACGGCATTTTATAGTTTTCAGAGTCATTGAGAAGCTTATCTGAAAAGTGGTTGGGCACCTAGAAAGGAAATGAGCTAAAATGATTGCTGTGTCCCCGAAACCCGGAGTTTTACGACAACCCATGATGGGACTTGACCGGGGGGGGGGGGTGTCCGAGTGAGCGTCGTGACAGCAGGGTTCCCAAAGGGGTTGTCCCTTTAACCAGAAAGACCCGTTTTTTATTTTTAAAACCCCTGTCTCAATTATGGGCCCTTTCGACCCGAGTTACCCGCAATTTCAACCCAATCCAATTCGCCCCTCTTTTTTCTAGCTCTTTCGACTATTTGTTAAAAAAATTTTTAAAAAAATACGTTTTTTCTCTTTCCCCTTTTTCCCCAAATCCTCCATTACCCTGTGGGTGTCTTTAAACACCTAGTGGCCCCCCTGCCAAATTTTCCCAATTTTTCTCAAAAACTTTACCTCATTTTTTCTTTACTAAAATTTTTTTAGTGTTTATTTCCCGCCAGAAGTTATAAATTTTTCCCTGAACAACAATTCTTTCCCCTTTCCTTTTCCTCTTCCGGGAAATTGCCCCGTAAATTTCAGGGGACCCTTCCCTTTTTTTTAATTTTATGTTTAATGGGGGTCATACTTTTCTTTTAAACCAAAACTTTACTTCTACGCTTTCCCCCATCAGCTCCGATCAGCAAGAGGGAAATTTTCCCACAATTCAAAAGGGTCAAGGCGGCTTAAAAACATCCTCCCTCCCCCTCCCAGGAAAGCAAACTTCTCCCCGCTTCCTTAAAACAAAAGCCCCTATTTTTACCCCCCAAGTTTAAACTTTTCTAAACAGTACAAAAGCTCCCTTTCCTTTCCCCGTTTAGCTGTGTCCTCCCTTTTTTTCCCACTCGTTCGTTTGACAGCCCGAAAGGTTTGTTTCCCCCAGAACAGCCTGGATCTTTTTATCCGGATTCCCATCATTCCTTCCAGTCTTCAAATTCGTTTCTTCCGGCCTAACCCCTTGTCCAAACTTTCCTTGCTGAACGCGATTTAAAAACAGGGGTTACTACAATTTCCCCTTGTTTTCCCCAAAATTATTTGCCATTCTTTTTCGCCTTTGGCTGTCTCCCACTCATTCTCAACCTGTGGTACGGCTGCTGAATTTGGGTTTTAATCACATGTTTATATACTTTTTTCCCCCCGTTACAGGTCCCTGCTACTAACATTTTTTTTTTAAAAAAGTATTCCATACTGTACGTGTTCATTTGTTATGACGTAATTGGGAAAACATGAAATGGCTAATAATTTTTTTTCTATTGGGCTTAACAAAAGGGCCTTTGGTGGCTGGCAAAGACCCAAATTGGGGACCTCGTTAAAACTTTTCTTTAAACGCTGCCTCTCACGAATAAGCTTGGGTGGGAAAAATGAACCGCCCACCAAATCGGTAAAAATTAAAAAAAACCGATTTTTTAACTCTACACGAGAACAAGAAATTGGCGACAGCGGGGAATTTCCTCCCCCTGCACCTCTACCATTACCCTTCTTGAAATTTTCGTGCTTAAAAATATATAACATCAATTTCCTCCAAACCATTTTTCCCCCTTTAACCCCACCCAAAATTTCAACCATCACCACTAAACTCCCTTTTTTTTTCCCCATCAGCTTCCCCCTCCTCCCCCTGTCATCACTTCCACTTCCCCTTTCCACTACTACCCCTCATAAACTTTTATTTTCTTATTACCTTTTACCACCCACCCCCACCCACAAACACCACCCCCACTACCACCCACCATCACGACAACCATCCCCCCCCCCAACACCACCAGTTCCCCCCACCTCTACCCCCCCTCCTCCTCCACCAAACCCTCACTCGCCCCAAAAAACTACCAAACACCATTCCCCCTCCACCTACTCCTACTTCTCCTCCTATAACCCCCACCTACACCCCACCAAAAAAAGTCTTCTTTTTATATCACCTCTGCTACTTTTGACTCCCCATCACCCAAAAACCCCTAAAAAAATTTTTCCGCCAAAAGAGGAATGGAAAGCTGTGCTAGTAAGCGCAGCAAGGGTTGTGTGGTTTTTAGGTTGGCTTCAGAAAAAAAAATTTATTACTAGAATAACTAAACAAAATAAATTTAAAATTTTCCCGGGCAAAATTAACCCTGCAGAAGTTATTTACAAATTTTTTTTAAAAACGTAAATTTTGCCTTTTTCATTAAAAATTGTCCTTTCAAAAATTCCCAAAAACCCCCAAACGCATGGGAAAAAATTATTAAAAAAAAAAATACTAAAATGTTAAAAAGCCCAAACCCCAAATACCCTCCTACCAAGTTGATGAAAAGCCACAATGTTTTCTTCAAACAGAAAAATTTCCCTACAAATTTTTAACCCAAAATATCTTTAAAAACTTTCAAGTAAATGTACAATGAAAACAGTCCTACCCGACATCACAAAATACTGAAAAAAGAAAGGGAGGCATTTCCCGGGAAAATTTGGGCCCAAAAGTCCCCATCCCAAAACAAGTAAGGGAAACTTCGGGTTTCATCTTTTAAACCTTTTTAAAACAGACTCTGATAAGTTTTAAAAAAATAAATATACCAATAAAGGGGTAACCCCAAAAAGGGTTTTCAGTAGTAATTTTAACTCATGACTTCGTGCAAAAAAAACTAAGCGGTTAAAAAATCAACTAAGAGCACCGGGCCCCGATAAAAATCCCCCTTTAAATTCCTAAACGAGGGCCTCTAAATTGCCAATCCTCATTGTCACATAAAAAAATATGGCCCAAACATATTAAAACCGAAACCCGAGGGGTAAGAAAAGGGCTGTTTTTAATATCTTGAAAACAACAGTAGGTTGATTTTCGGGAAATTTAAAAGGGCCCGTTAAATTAATCGTGTAAAATTTTCCCAAATTCTAGAGAGTGCAATGCTGTCAAGTAGTTAAGTAACTTAAAAAACAACAACAGCCCTAGTTACCAAACGGGCTTTTGGAATCTTGCTCACCCGACACCTCCCAAAACAATTTTTTGGATTAAAATTAGAATTGAAATTTTAAATAAGGAACCTAATTTGGGAAAGGTAACCTTTTGACATGCAAAAGGCCCTTTGACACGGGGCCCCTTCCCCCCAAAAATTTTTATTAAGAAACTTTAAACAACGGCATAGGGTTCCCTAGACTGGTTTAAGTCCTACCTTTTCAAAAGGACAAAAAATTTTACAAAATCAACAAAACAGAATCAGAACTCCCTGCCCATGCAAGGTATAATTTTTGGGTTCCCCTTTTTATTCCTGTGTGTCCAAGGGGCAAAAAATCGTTTCTTTTTTGCAGATTACAGTGCTCTGTTATGTCGGGTTAAAAAAAAAAAAAAGTTATAGCCCAAAGTAATTAACCCGGAACGGAGTTCACAGCGAAAGGTATAGACAAACTATCTTTACACCCCGAGGAAACGAAAGGGCCCTACTCTTTTTGGGAACCCAAAAAAAAACTGGCGGGAAAAAATTTTTTAATGTCAGAAATGATGGGGAAACCCCTCCCCTTCATTTCCTCAGTAAAATACCTGGAAATCCCCTTTACCCAGCATGTCAGGGGAATTTTATGGAAACTTTTAGTAAAAAAAGCGAATATCATCTGGGAAATTCCTCTACAGACAACAGTGGGCTAAACCCACTGAGACTCGCGGGGCCCCCAAAAATTTTTGCCTTTATACAATTCCCTAAAAATTTACTACGGTTTTCTCTTCATTGTACCCCTGCCTCGACAAAAAAAATGAGGGCTTCAAAAACATTTTTCCAAACGCTTTTTTTCTCAGTCTGGGAAGGCCTTGCACGACTGCTTTCTTTGCGCCCATCCCCCTTTGAAGTTGAAAAACCCGTCTCTTTTAAGGGCCCCTGTCTTTCGCATTCCTCCAGTGCTTACAGTTTTTTCCCCCAACAGTTTTTCCTTTTCCGGGCCCCGGTATTAGTTCTCCCCCCGCTTTTTCCCAACTCTCAAAAATTTGGGGGGAAAGGGGGGGTTCACCCTCCCCCGTGTTTGGGGCCCCCCCCTTTCCTGTCCCCCCCAGACTTCTTCCCCCGTCCCCTTTTTGCCTCCTTCCCTCCGTTTCCCCGCAAAATTTTTTTGTCTCTGCCAGGGGCATCACTCCAGTTTAAAACTCCCCTTCCCTCTCAGCCCCCTTTGGTTTTTTCCCCCTAGGGCCCCCCGATCTTCTACTTACTCTCCTTAATTGTCTCTGAAGTCATTTGGGATCGGCGTCCCTTTTCCCTTTTTCCGCCCAAAACCAAATCGACACCTTTCTTCGATTATATTCGAAGACGAAACCCCAAAGGACACCGTGCACCTCCTCCTGTTCCTTTTTTTTTTTTTTCCCAAACCCCTTTCAACCCCTCTTCCTTCACAGCAACCAGATTCCTCTTTGCTTACCCAACTTTTCCCTTGCCTTAAACGTTGGGCTTCACTAAACCCCCCTAGCCCGTAGAATTTTTTTTTTTAAATTTTACACTGGCCGATTCCCCCCAAAGGGAGGGTGGCCCGAAAAAGAAAAACTTTTCCCCTCAATTTTCTCCCTCAAATTCCCTTTCCCGAAGGGTGCTTTACACTACAGTTTTTAAAAATGCAAAAAATTAAAACCCCTCCTTTAGAGTGGGAGGGGAAAATGTAAATTCCCAAACTTTCCCGGGGCTCAAATCCGGGGCCCGCCGGTTTTCCCCGAACCCCTTCATAAATGTTACTTTTCTCACCCCCCCAACAGCAGTCCCGGGGGAAATTTAAAAAACCTTTGGTTTTCCATTCACTCCCCCAAAACCTAAAAGCATGCCTCTGGAATCCAAAACCCCTCGCACCCAAAACCTCCTTTTTCCCCCCCTCCAACCTTTCCTAGGCCCACCCCCCCCCGCCTTCCTTCCAAATAAAAAGATACACTCCTTTAAAATTTTTTGTTTCCTCCATTCTCTCCACATGTCCCCAACCCCCCCTCCCAAAAAACCTTCCCCCCGCCCTCGGACAACAGTTTTGGGAATTTCCCCCCCTCCTCCAAATTCCAAAATAAAGAATTCTCTGCATTATATTCAAAACCACACATTGTCCCCAGACATGACAACCCCCCGCCTCCGCCTTCTCCCCGCGCAACCCTTCATCACCCATGCTTCCCCCCAATAAGGGGCGGTTTTGGGAAAACCCATCTCTTTATACATTCCCCTCTTTGCCTCCCAAAGGGCAAGTTCTTTGTCTCCACAGACTCCTAAGCCCCCACCCCTCACTCTTTTCCCCCCCATCTATTCTATGAATTTAAACCCCATTTTTTCATAGACCCATCCGCTGACACGTCACTCCCAAAAATCTGTAAAAATTTACCTCCTCCATACTCTCTTTTCCCCCCCAATCTGATATTTCCAAACTTCTTTACCTTAAACTTTTTGTTATCCTCATAACCTTAAATTTTTTCTTTTTTTCACTTTCCCTTTTTTTTCTTTTTCACACCCTACCAAATTCCCTCCACCAACCTGCCCAATTCTTTCCCGAATTCCCAAGGCACAGTGTCTTTTGCAAAGAAACAAAATGTGACAAATCCCACTTTTTGGGGTGATTCTTTTATCTTTTAACTCCAAAGCCTTTGCCCAAACCCTTTGCATTTAAATTTTCTTAAAAAACCCCTTTAAAAATATTTTTAAAACAACCAAAGGGAAAATCACACATCCTTGTCCCAAGGCCAAATTTTACCTCCCTTTTAAATTTTTTCTAACTAATTGTCGGATAAACCCTTTTGCCTCAGGGATTAAACGGGAAGGGCCCCGGGGGTTTCTCTCCCAGTTTTCCCCGTAGGGTCGGGGTTTCAAGACCTAAACTTCATTCAGCTGTTTTTTGTGTTCCCCTTTCAGGGATGTGTGTTTCGTTCTTCTGATCGCCCTTTTCCCCGAGGGAAAAATTTTTTTAAAAGTGCCTTCTTGTGTGCATTAGTATTTCCGTTTTTTAACAGATTTTTTGTTCATTCTCCCGCTGCTTTTACCCGCAGCCTTTTTTATTTGCAAAAGGGGGGGATTCAGGATGGGGAAAAAGCCTGGGGCCTTGTGAAAGAGAGCTTTTCACTGTACCCCCCCCTGTTTTTTTGAAATTATAGACCCCATCTATCCCCTTTCCCCGTTATTCCTTTTTTCCCCCGCATTTTTTTTTTTTTTTGGCTATTACAAACCTTGGGGCGCAGTTGTCGAAGGGTTTTCGCATTGTCTGTGTATTACAAACGCATTTTGGGTTTTTTTCTCTAAGAAACCCAAAACCTTTCATAGTGGTTTCCCGTGTTAGGACGGCAGGAGCGACCCGCTCAAAAACCCATGTTGCCTTGGGTTGTGTAAAAGAAAGGTTTTTCTAGATGGGTGGGGATCTTGCTTTTTAGGAACCCCCTTTTAAAGATTTTTATGTTTAAGGGAAAAAAAGTGCTATTGGTCCGTAATTTTTGCTATTTTATTTAAATTTCCCTTTTTGGAGTAGGGCTATATCTATTCCCTTTTGGGACCCCTACTCCATGCTAAAATTTTCCCCTCCCCATGAATGCAAAAAGGGACGTAACCCGGGGTTTGTTTTCAAATTCTTGATGAACCCCGGAGTTACACGAGTCTGGGGCCCTTTGGGGAGAGTGCGTGGGGTGTCATTTAAAGCCCTTTGAAGTCTGTGGGGTTGGGGGATTATTTCTGATGTTTTAATTGGGGCCAAATTTTAAAACTCGG
The DNA here is from genome assembly GCF_026875155.1 of Cherax quadricarinatus. Lineage (NCBI taxonomy): Eukaryota > Metazoa > Arthropoda > Malacostraca > Decapoda > Parastacidae > Cherax > Cherax quadricarinatus. Next base: position 62,665,792 of record NC_069411.1, read on the forward strand.
TCATAAATAATTTTTTTTAGGGTTTTCGGGGTTTAAGGGCTGGTCCGGCTCATTAAAAAAAGAATCATAATGGGGCCCTTTGTTTTCAATCATTTCCTTGCGTCATCTGGGGTAAATCCCCTATGGACCCTCTATGCAGAGGTTTCCCAAAAATGGGGTAATGTTTGGGCCCTAGTTTTTTGGGATAAGAAAAGAAATATTTTTTGGGATTTCTTTCAGTTTTATGGTTTTCAGTTCATCCTGAGTTTCTTGTCTCCTGTAAGATTCCTTAAGCTTAAGTTCAATATTTGCTATTTTTCTGCCCAGTGCCTCCCTTCGTATTTCAGGTATACTGGCCCCTTTCAGGAGCTCTGTATTCTTCGCCTTCGCCTGTTGGACGCGATCTCCGACGGGTGAAACGTATGGAACAGAAATTGAACGCTATCACGGGCATACTTTTGCCTAAGATAAATTAAAAGTAAAGAGTGGTGAGTCTTAAAACTCCAGACCGACACGTTAGCCACTGGACCATCTGGCTACAATAAGATTCATCCAACTAGGTGTATTTATACACCATAGGAAGGTTGGCTTAGGCCCTGTGACCACAAATGCAAGTATTCACAGATGAATCTGCCGCCAGCGTGCCCATTACAAACTCTAACTCAAGTCCCCTCAAAGCCGTCGCCATGACTCATAAGATAAAAGTTTATGTACGGATTTTTAACCTTGAAAAGTTGGGAACCAGGATAACCAAAGAAAGACAGTGAGTCATCGAGGGACTGTGTTTCATTTCTTTGTGGTCCTCAATCTTGTCCCCCAGGATGCCACCCACACAAGTCCACTAATGGACAATGGAAATGAGTCACTGACTTTTTTTGGGGTTATCCTTGGTTCTCTACACATATACTGCTATGTATGATAATCTATATAACTGTATTTGTGTATACCTGAATAAACTTACTAACACCCAGGTACCTAATTTGTTGCTGGGTGAACGGGACAGCAGGTGTAAGGAAACACGCCCAGTGTTTCCACCCTTACCGCAGATCGAACCGCTGAAGCTCAGTGTGTGAAGCGAGAGCATTACCTAACAGGCCACGGGCCACCCATACGAGGTTATTAATAACAAAACCTTGCAATACCCTATTTTTCCTGACACAGACGGGTGGGATCTCAAAAGGACGAAACGCACATGACAAGTGCAGAGAACTCCAGTCTAATGCAACCAAATCCTCACGGGGATCCGTTACATTATAAGCAGTCACGGGGTTTATGGTGAGTTGAGATAAGGCGGAACACAGAGTGAGCACATACCAGAAAACTAACACATATGTGGTTGAACCACATATGCGAACCTGGATTTTGTTATCAACTTGTCTAGTAAAGAATTTAGTAGTGATCAGCAAATAGGTCTAGAATCTAGATTAAGTTCTGCTCCTACATCTAGGAATATCAGTTATATAGACCTAGCAAACTCCTCCTGTATGTTGGGAAAACATATTGGCACCCGAAGCCTGAGACATTTAATATGTCAATGGTACTTTCTCTGTCCTAGGCTTCCTATGTGCCCTCTACTATTTATTAAAGCATAAAAGGATCTCAGTAAGGATCATATATTGCATCCCACGAAAGTTTTGCCAGTTTAATAAAATTGACAAAACAAAAGTATACTGTACCATTTCCATGTTACAAGTAGCAAAATGGCAGCAACACGTTCCATTAACATCACTAACCTTCTTAGTACGAGACACCATCAAGGTGCTCCGTTCCCTGGTGGCTAAAGCTCTCGCTTTACACGACAAGGGTCCGGGTTAGATTCCTGGCGAGGGTAGAAGCATTGGGCGTGTTTATTTACACCGGTTGTCTATGTTCCCCATCACTTAAATGGGTACCTGGGGTGTTAGTGGACTGGTGTGGGTCGCATCCTGAGACAAAACCGACCTAATTTGCCCGAAATGCTCTGCATAACAACCGGATTTCTATATAATAGTATGTTAATTATTATTATTATTATTATTAATTATTATTATTACTATTATTATTATATAAAGGAGGCACTTGACCTTGACTATCTTCAACGAACTTTAACAAATTAATAGTTGAGAACTGTTGAAAATTAGAAGGTCTCTGCTGTTTTGAAATAACAGACTTAGTGTAAGATGTTAACAAGAATGAACAATGTCGCCACAAACGTTTCGGCCTCACCCAGTAAATACTACACTATTTAAGTTTTTACTAAATTCGTGTGAAAATATTAATACTTTAAAAAATGCTGGTTCATAACATATCGCATTTTTTTTTTGCATTTCTATATATAAAAAAAAATCTAAATGGTTTGTATTTATATCCAGTTTTAAAAATTAAATATTTCCAGTAGCGGCAGAAACCAGCCGTGTTGTGGGTTGAAGTACGATCCGTTAAAAAGGTCCTTCTCTACTACCACGGTCGCCATTTTTATTTAATAAAATTGCCAAATATTCACACAGCTTCAAGTATATGTTAAGCTTTCATTAATGATGCAAATCAACACCAAAAGTTTCAAGTCTATCAGAAAAGGCATGATCCAGATAATTGCTATGAATCCAGTAATTACAAACTTTTTTAATAGTTAATTACTTTTTTAATTTGCAAGCTAAATATTGTTAACTTATAGTGTTTTCATCCTTCTTAAGTATTTATTATCATGTCGGGCCGTTTCCCACAAGCCGGACACCCGAAAAGAAAAACCTTTCATCTTTAACTCCATCACTGCTGGCCAGAGACATGTGTACCACTACACTTATCAAAACTGCCAACTTTAAACACCTCCTACTCGAGGCAGACAACTGTATTTACCATCCCAGGACTCTAGACCGGCTGCGGTTTCCCTGAATCCCTCTTATATGTGAACGTGCGGCTGGTGTGTGAGCAAGTAAGTCCTAAAAACATCTGTCATCGCTCCTATCTAAACACGCTCACGCATGCTTGCTGTGGAAGTCAAAGCCCCTCATCTAAAAACCTCCTTTACCCCTCCCTCCAAACTTTCCTAGGCCGAACTAAACCACGCCTTACCCTCCATTTCAGATTAATATTCTCTCGAATTCATTCTATCTCTTTGCACCCTTATCTACATGTCCGATAGAACCGCATCTCTTCTCTGCCTCTGTTAATGGCATTGGTAATCACCACACCTCTAATTTCAATCAACGAACTGTTCAATATTTTTTCACACCCACACATTGCCCTCAGGACATTAACATCCCCACTCCTCAAGCCTCATCTCTGTTGCAACATTCACCATCATGTCTCTCAACGATATAAGAGCGTCGTTGGTATAACTATATCACATTACTTTCCGTCTTTACTTCCACTAGACAAAGTCTTTGTTTCCACTGACTCCTCAGTGCACCACTACACCTTTTTTCCTTGTAGCTTATGATTCACTTCATCTTTCATCGTCCAATCTAAATGACTCGTCACTCCTAAATATCTGAAACCATTCAATCTCTTCCATCTTCTCCCGTCCAACCTCTAGAGAGCGATGCCTCTATTAGAGCGTGCTTGGTAGCATGAGACCCTTTCTAGAAGAGAGGTTTGGAGATGAGACCTTTCTAGAGGGAGAGTAGGACGGGGGGATGACCCCATCTCTTAAGGAAAGTGAGGGTTGTTAGGCCCTATCCGGAGTAATGTAAGTGGTTTATGCACCTTCCGAGTATGATGAGGGTGTGACACTTCCAGAAAAGGTTAAGTGGTGTGACAACCATTTCCAGAGTAAGGTATGTGGTGGGGACATCTCCCAGAGTAAGGTAATGGTGGGGAACTCCCTGAGTAAGGTTTTCGAAGCTTTTACTCTACCGCCATATCTTCCGAGTTCAATAAATAAAATTTTTGACGGTAAATTACGTCTCTGTATAAAAAGTTAATATGATGGATTTTTCAGCCTGAAGAGAGAGGTTCTTTCCTTTACAGGAATTACCTGTAACTCATAACATTATTATCCCAGTGATTTATGGCCAGAGGAGAAACTGAGAGGGGGGGGATATAAATTGCCGCCGGATTATATATTTAATCCACATACTGAGATCTGCAAAGGAGCAGACTTTTATGCACCGTGAACATGTGAGCCTACAAGTAATTATTTTTTCTTGATTATCTGTATGAGTCTAGAAATTGACTCTTGTTCATTCATAGGGCCTACTGTGACAACTTTCGCTGTGTCTTCCAGCCCAATTGTCTTAATTTTCTTGTGTACATATAATTTATAGTTCTGATGCTAGGTTAAATATTATAGGTTTATGAGCCTTTGTCTATAATTTATTTTTCTATTTGTTCTGATATCTGCGATGTGATGTTATTTGATAAGAGATCTGAATCTTCCCGATGTTTAGAATAATATTTATCGATTTCTTGTTCTCTCTAGATATTATGTTCTCTGGCAGTGATTTCCACACATGAATGATGGCTTTCCAACCTTACGTGTTAGCCTTCTCAGACTTAACTTAGTTCCAGGCACAATATTGAAGTTCTTAGAACTTTTGCTAGGGGCCAAGACACCCTTCGCAGACCTTGCATAGTGGCTTTAGTACCTTGTGTGATCATACCATACCTTGCCTAAGCGGCGTATCTATGAACCGTATGTCGTCATCCAAGCCCTTTCTAGGGTCACAGTACCTTGTATGGTCCTAACAGACTTGGTTAGCGGCTCCTGTAACTTATGTGATTATCTGTGACCTTGTCAGTTAAGGGCTTATGTTCCTTGCGAGGACGGGCAAGACCTTGCTAAGGGTTCATGCAGTTTTGAGGTCAACACAGACCATTCTAGGGGTACATGTTGTATCGCATCTTAGACCTTCGACTAGTGAATCCCCATGCCCTTAGGGAGATGGATGGTGGGAGGGTGAAGAACTGTGTTTCCAGAAGTCCATCTGTGTCCCTAAGATGAACTCCTACTTCCCTTGGCTGGAGATGGGGTTGTGGTGAAGGTGTGTGAAGGTACTGGTGGTGAGGGTGATAGTGCTGGTGTCGATGATGAACTGGCGTGAGGGTGATGGACTGGGGTGGGTGGTGAGAGGTGATGGACTGGAGGTTGAGGGGATGGATGATGGTGAAGGGGATGGACTGGTGGTGAGAGTGATGGATGTGGTGAGGGTGATGGACTGGTGGTGAGGGTGGTGACTGGTCGGAGGGTGATGGACTGGTGGTGGGGTGACGGACTGGTGATGAGGGTGATGGACTACTTGTGAGAGTGATGGATTGGTGGCGAGGGTGATGGACTGGTGGTGAGGTGATGGATTTGTGGTGAGAGTGTGGAGATGGCTTGTGAGGGTGGTAGACTGGTGGTGAGGATGATGGACTGGTGGTGTGGGTGATCGGATTAGTGGTGAGGGTGATGGACTGCTGGAGAGTGATGGATTGGTGCTGAGGGTGATGAACTAGTGGGAGGGTAAGGAGTGGGCAGGTGGTGTGGGTGATGGATTGGTGGTGAGAGGGTGATGGACTGGGTGATGAGGGTGGGTGGACTGGTGGGAGAGTATTGTACTGGTGTGAGGGTGATGGACTGGTGGTGTGGGTGTGGACTGGTGGGGGGGAAAGGGGGGAATGAAAGACTATGTTTCCAGAAGTCCATCTGTGTCCTTCCCCTCAGATAGCTCCCTTCTCTCCACTCCCTTGCTGGTGATGGTTTGTGGTGAGGGGAAAAGGACCGGTGTGAAGGTGATGGACTATTTATTGACGGGTGATGGACTATTATTGATGGTGATGGACTGGTGTGAGGGGGAAGCTGGTGGGAAGGGGGAAGGACTGTGGTGAGGTGAGCACTGGCGGTTAGGTAAGATGGACTGGATCGGTGAGGGTGAGGAGTGTGTGGGGAGGGTGATGACTGCGTGGTGAAGGTGCGGACTGGTGGTGACTGTGATTGACTGGTGGTGAGGGTATGACTGGTGGTGAGGGTGAGGGACTGTGGTGAGGGTGAAGGACTGGTGGTGAGGAGTGGTGGACTGGCGGGAGGGTGATGGACAGTTGGTGAGGGTGAGACTTGCTGAGGAGGGTGGATGGACTGGTGGTAGGTGATGGGCTAGTGGTGTGGGTGATTGACTGGTGGTGAGAGTGATGGACTGGAGTGAGGGGTGATGGGACTAGTATAGAGGGTGAAGGACTCTGTGTTTCCAGAAGTCCATTGTGTCCCCCTCAGATGAACTCCCGTTCCACACTTTCCCTCCTGGTGATGGACTGGTTTTGAGGGTGATGGCTCAGGTATGAGGGTGATGGACTCTTGATGAGGTGAGACTGGTGGCGTGAGGGTGAGACTGATAGTGATAGTGATGGACTGGTGATGAGGGGTGATGCTTGTGTGTGTGTGTGTGTGTGTGTGTGTGTGTGGTGTGTGTGAGTATGTTTCCTTCCCCTACTTTCTCATGTCCTCCAGAAGTCCATCTGCGGGCCTCTCAAAAGAACTCACCTTTAAAACACTTCCCCCTTGTTGTGATGGACTGGTGGTGAGGGTGATGGGCTGGTGGTGAGGGTGATGGTCTGGTGGTGAAGGTGATGGTCTGGTGGGTGGAGGGTGATGGATGGTGGTTGAGGGTGGATAGAATGGTTGGTGAGCGTGATGGACTGTGTGAGGGTGAGGTCTGTGGTGAGGGTGATGGACTGGTGGTGAGGGTGAATGGTCTGGTGGTGAGGTGGACGGACTAGTGGTGTGGGTGGACTGGTGGTGAGGGTGATGGACGGTGGTGGAGGGTGATGGAACTGGTTTGAGGGTGATGGCTGGTGTGAGGATGAATGGACTATGGTGTGGGTGACTGGTTGGTGAGGGTGATGGACTGGAATGGTGATGGACTGGTGGTGAAGGGTGATGGACTGTTGTGAGGGGTATGGACTGGTGGTGAGGGTGACGGACTGGTGTGAGGTGATGGACTGGTGGGAGGGTGATGGTCTGGTGGGAGGGTGATGGGTCTGGTGGTGAGGTATGGGCTGGGTGGGAGGGTGAAGGACTGTTTTCTAGAAGTCCATCTGTGTCCCCTGATATGAACGTACCCTTCTCAGACACTTCCCTTGCTGATGATGGACTTGTGGTGAAGGTGATGGACTGGTGGCGAGGGTGATGGACTGGTGGTGAGGGTGATGACTGGTGGTGAGGGTGATTAGAATGGGGTGAGCGTGTTGGACTGGTGGTGAGGGTGAGGTCTGTTGATGATGGTGATGACTGTGGTGAGGGTGATGGTCAGGTGGTGAGGGTGATGGGAATAGTGGTTTGGGTGGACTGGTGTGGAGGTGATGGACTGGTGGTGAGGGTGATGGACTGGTGGTGATGTGATGGTCTGGTGTGAGGATGATGGACTAGTGGTTTTGGCTGGACTGGTGTGAGGGTGAGACCTGGTGGTGAGGGTGATGCCTGTGGTGAAGGGGTGATGGTCCTGGTGTGAGGATGATGGACTAGTGGTGTGGTGGACTGGTGGTGGTTGATGGACTGATGGTGATGGACCTGGTGTGAGGTGATGGACTGTTGGTGAGGGATGGACTGGGGTGGAGGGTGATGGACTTGCTGGGAGGGTGATGACTTGTGGTGAGGGGACGGACGTGGTGAGGGTGAGGCTGGTGGGGAGGGGATGGTCTGTGGGGTGGTGATGGCTGGTGGGGAGGGTATGGTCTGGTGGTGGGGTGATGGACTGGTGGGAGAGGTGAAGGACTGTGTTTCTAGAAGTCCCATCGTGTCCCCTGAGATGAACTCCCTTCCACAAACCCTTTTCCCTTGCTGATGATGGACATGTTGGTGAGGGTGACCGGACTGTGGTGAGGGTGATGGACTGGTGGGTAGGGTGATGGTCTGGTGGGGAGGGTGATGGTCTGGTGGTGAGGGTGATGGACTGTGGGGAGGGGTGAAGGACGTGTTTCTAGAAGTCCATCTGTGGTCCCCTGAGATGAACTCCCTTCCACACTTCTCTCTCGCTGATGAATGACTTGTGGTGAAGGTGATGGACTGGTGGTGGAGGGTGATGGCGACTGGTGTGAGGGTGATGGAGCTGGTGGCGAGGATGATGTTCTGGTCTTGAGGGTGATGGACTGGTGGTAGGGTGATGGACTGGTGAGTGGATAGTGATGGTCTAGTGGGGAGGGTGATGGTCTGGTGGTGTGGGGTGAATGGACTGGTGGTGAGTGGTGATGGACGGTGGTGATGGTGATGACTGTGGTGAGGGTGTATGGACTAGTTGTTAGGGTGATGGACTGGTGGTGGGGGTGATGGACTAGGGCTTTCATGATGAGGTGGATGGACTGGTGGGGAGGTGATGGTCTGGTTGGGAGGGTGATGGTCTGGTGGTTGGGTGATGGACTGGTGGTGAGGGTGATGACGGTGGGAGAGTGATGGACTGGTGGGTGAGGGATGAACTGGTGGGGAGGGTCAAGGTCTATCTTCCAGAAGTCCATCTGTGTCCCCTCAATGAACTCTCCCTTCCACACTTGTCCCTTATTGTGGTGGATGGACTGGTGGTGAGGGTGATATGTACTGGTGGTGAGGGTATGGACTGGTGTGTAGAGGGTGATGAACTGGTGGGAGAGTGATGGACTGTGGTGAGGGTGATGGTCTGGTAGTGAGGGGTGATGGACGGGTGATGACTAGTGGTGAAGGTGGTGGATGTACAGGTGGTGAGGGTGACGGACCTTGGTGGTGATGGTGGACTGGTAGTGACTTGGTGAATGGACTGGTGGTGAGGGTGATGGACTGGTGGTGAGGGAGATGGACTGGTGGTGAGGAGATGGACTGGTGGTGGTGGTGGTGTGTGTGTGTGTGTGTGTTTTGCTTTCCCTAGATCCAATGTCTCCAGAAGTCCATCTGCGGCCCTCAGATGAACTTCTTCCACACTTCACTTGTTTGGTGATGGGCTGGTGGTGGTGTTATGGACTGGTGTGACTGTGATGGACTGGTGGTGAGGGTGATGACTGGTGGTGAGGGTGTATGGACTGGTGTGTGTGTGTGTGTGTTGTGTGTGTGTGGTGTGTTTGCTTTCCCTAAGTTCCATGTCTCCAGAAGTCCATCTGCGGGCCCCAGAATAGAACTTCCTTCCTCACTTCCCTAGGTTCAGAGTGGTTGGGCCCTCCCCAGTTACATTGCTGGAATGTTAACTTGTCTGTCTACCTGTCTACTGCCGAGACTTTCCAGGTGGGTGGAATTACAGGAGGGGACACAACAGAAAACCTGCGTCTTGTAATTACACTCCACCAAGACAGCCTGGAACAGTGGACCAGCCAGACGAGACTGAGCTGCCTCCCAACTCGCCACCAAGCTGAGGTTACTGATATAAACTCGGACTTCTATTTATGTTTCATATCGTCTTCGTTTAATTTCTTTGTGTTTTACTTAATTAGCTGTATATGGTTATAATTTGTCTATATGTCTACAAATAATCACATTTATGTAACTTGCAATCGAACACACACACACACAAACACACACAACACACACACACACACACACACACACACAGACACACAACACACACACACACAGACACACACCATACACACACACACACACACACACGCATATTCCCATACGCATATCTGCTTTTTCTCTCACATTCCTCTTAAAATAAATTGCATTGCATGGGCAATAAAACGTAAGAAAAATTTTATTATAGAATATTTTTCAAGTTTTTTTAGAGAGTGAATGAAGATTTGACAGTAAGAAAAATCTGTTAAGAAAAAGCAAAGAAGACTTTGCAAGTTATTTTGTTAAAGGAGATTACAATATAAATCTTTACCAATTAAATAGTCTTATTTTCTTATTATTTTTTCTGGCCACACTTATCGATCTTAATGACGGGAACCAACACCCCCACACACACAATACCGGGACCGATCGACCCCCCCGAAACCCCTCAACTAGGTGAGTACATACGCACCACGGGCGCCCCCACACACCCACACACCACACACACACACACAACAACACACACACACACACACACACAACACCACACACAAAACCAAACAAAAACACAACACACCACACACCACACACACACCCAACACACAAAATACCACCCCACACACACCCCCAACAAATACCCCCAAACCCGAAACACACACACACACACAACACACACACACACAGGCACACACACACCAGGCACACACACCACACATACACACACACCCCACACAACCCCCCACACACACACGTACACACAACACACACCATAACACACACACACACACACACCACACACACACACATACACACACACACACCACCACACACACAACAAACCACACACCAAACACACACACATACACACCACAAACAACACACACCACACACACACACACATACACACACCACACACACATCACACATACCCACCACACACACACACACCATACACACACAACACACAACACAGGCACACCCACACAGGCACACACACGGGGCACACATAACACACACACACACACAACACATACACACACACACACACACACACACTCCGTCCAAAAAGGGAGGGGGTGGGGCACACCACCAGTGCTGGACAAGTGCACACAACCGAGGAAGAAGTGAAGAGGCTTCTGAGTGACTAGATACCTAAAGGCAAAGGGCCCCGATAACATCTCCCCATTTTTGAGAGAGGGAGCAGAGGCGTAGGTACCCCTAACAACAATATTCAAACATCATCAAAGGGAGAGCCGAGGCAGGAAGACACAAATGTGTCCCCAATCTTTAAAAAAAAAGACAGACAGAACATTAAACCAGACCAGTGCACTGACATGTATAGTAGCAAAAACATGGAGAAGATTATCAGGAGAAGAGTGGTGGAACCCTAAAAGGAAAAACAAATCAACAGCAGCCAGCATGGTTTTCAGGGGCGGGGAAAACCTGTGTCACAAACCACTGGAGTTTTTATGACATGGTGACAGCAGTAAAACAAGAGAGAGAGGGGGGGGTGGATTGCATTTTCTTGGACGCAAAAGGCGTTTGACACAGTTTCCACACAAAGATTGGGGCAAAAACTGGGGGCCCCAACAGGGGAAAAAGGGAAGGCACTCAATGGGCAAGGGGAAACTTGCAGGAAGACAGCAGGAGTCATGGTACGTGGCGAGGTGTCAGAGGGGCCCTGTGACCAGCGGGGTCCCCAGGGGTCATCCTAGGGCCATGCTTTCTGGTATTTTTCGCTGACGGAAGGAAAAACTCGAGGGGTCCCTTTTCAGATGACGGAAGTTAGAAAGAAACACTCGAACGAAGACCAGCAGAACTCAAAGGGGCCCGGGCAGGCTGCAGAACTGTCCAGCAATTGGGCCCCGGGGTTCAACCCCCAAGTGCAAAGCAAAAAATTTGGGGAAAAGGGAAAAAAGGGGCCCCAGACGGAGTACACTAGGGGGGCAGAGACTACAACCTCCCCAAGGGAAAAAATCTTTTGGGGTGAGTATTAACACCAGGGACATCTCCTGAAGCGCACATCAAACCAAATAACTGCGCAGCATAGGGCGCCTAGCAAACCTCAAACACATTCCCAAAACTTAATAAGGAAACGTTCAGGACCCTGAAAAACCGTAACGTTAGGGCCCCCAATTTGGGGTAAAACGGCACCAGTTTGGAACCCACACCTGCCAAACACGTAAAGAAACTAAGAAAGGCAAAGGTTTGCAACAAGACTAGTCCCAGAGCTAAAAGGTATTCCTCAGGAGAGGTTAAGGGAAATCAACCTGACGACACTGGGGGACAAGGGGG
>NC_069411.1:62677971-62695425 GCF_026875155.1 Cherax quadricarinatus
CATTAGTGCTTTTGGTCGTAATTCTTTGCTATTGCTTTATTTCCCTTTCTGGAGAAGGGCTATATCTATTCTTTGATGGCCCCTTCTCCATGATTTCCCTCTCCATTAGACTGCTAAGGCACGTAACAGGGTTTGTTGCAGTTCTTGAGGGAAACCTGGAGTTCCACGAGTCGGGGCCTTGGGCAGAGTGCGTGGGCATGTCATTTAATGCCTTCTCTTAGTCATGTGGTGTTAGGGTGTTATTACTGATGTTTGAATTGACCATATTTTAAGTCTCGGTCACAAATAATTTGTTTGGGGATGTCGGCTCTTGTCTGGTTTAGCGGGCTCATTAAACAAAGAACATACTGGGTCTTAGTAATTCACTCATTTCCTTGCTGTCATCTGCGTAAGTCCAATCTAGTTTAAGCAGAGGTCCAATTCTGGATAATGATTTTGCCATAGTTTTAGCATAAGAAAAGAAATATTTTGGGTTTCTTTCAGTTTTATGGTTTTCAGTTCATCCTCAGTTTCTTGTCTCCTGTAAGATTCCTTAAGCTTAAGTTCGATATTTGCTATTTTTCTGCCCAGTGCCTCCCTTCGTATTTCAGGTATACTGGCCCCTAGCAGGAGCTCTGTATTCTTCGCCTTCGCCTGTTGGACGCGATCTCCGACGGGTGAAACGTATGGAACAGAAATTAAACGCTATCACGGGCATACTTTTGCCTAAGATAAATTAAAAGTAAAGATGGTGAGTCTTAAAACTCCAGACCGACACGTTAGCCACTGGGCCATCTGGCTACAATAAAATTCATCCAACTAGGTGTATTTATACCCTTTAGGAAGGTTGGCTTAGGCACTGTGACCACAAATGCAAGTATTCACAGATGAATCTGCCGCCAGCGGGGCCCATTACGAACTCTAACTCAAGCCCCCTCAAAGCCGTCGTCATGCCCTCACGAAATCGTAATGACACGATTGCAGAATCATAAGATAAAAGTTTATGTTCGGATTTTTAAAACCTTGAAAATTTGGGAACCCAGGATACCAAAGAAAGACAGTGAGTCATCGAGGGACTGTGTCTTATTTCTTTGTGGTCCTCAATCTTGCCCCCCAGGATGCCCCCCCCAAAACCAAGTCGACAAATTTGGACAATGGAAATGAGTCACTGATTTTTTGGGGTTTTATCCTTGGTTCCAAACACATATACTGCTATGTATGATAATCTATATAACTGTATTTGTGTATAGCTGAATAAACTTACTAACACCCAGGTACCTAATTTGTTGCTGGTGTGAACGGGACAGCAGTGTAAGGAAACAGCCCAGTGTTTCTACCCTTACCGCGGATCGAACCGTGACACTCAGTGTGTGAAGCGAGAGCATTCCCTAACAGGCCACGGGCCACCCATACGAGGATGTTAATAAAACCGGGCCCAATACCCTATTTTTCCTGACACAGACGGTAGGATCTCAAAAGGACGAAACGCACATGCCAAGTGCAGAGAACTCCAGTCAATGCAACCAAATCCTCACGAGGATCCGTTACATTATAAGCAGTCACGGGGTTTATGGTGAGTTGAGACAAGGCGGAACACAGAGTGAGCACATACCAGAAAACTAACACATATGTGGTTGAACCACATATGCGAACCTGGATTTTGTTATCAACTTATCTAGTAAAGAATTTAGTAGTGATCAGCAAGTAGGTCTAGAATCTAGATTAAGTTCTGCTCCTACATCTAGGAATACCAGTTATGTAGACCTAGCCAACTCCTATTTTATGTTGGGAAAACATATTGGCACCCGAAGCCTGAGGCATTTAATATGTCAATGGTACTCTCTCTGTCCTATGCTTCCTATCTGCCCTCTACCATTTATCAAAGCATAAAAGGATCTCAGTAAGGATCATACATTGCATCCCACGAAAGTTTTGCCAGTTTAATAAAATTGACAAAACAAAAGTATACTGTTGTACCATTTCCATGTTACAAGTAGCAAAATGGCAGCAACACGTTCCATTAACATCACCAACCTTCTTGGTACGAGACACCATCAAGGTGCCCCGTTCCCTGGTGGCTAAAGCTCTCGCTTCACACGACGAGGGTCCGGGTTAGATTCCTGGCGAGGGTAGAAGCATTGGGCGTGTTTATTTACACCGGTTGTCTATGTTTCCCATCAGTTAAATGGGTACCTGGGGTGTTAGTAGACTGGTGTGGGTCGCATCCTGGGACAAAACCGACCTAATTTGCCCGAAATGCTCTGCATAACAACCGGGTTTCTATATAATAGTATGTTAATTATTATTATTAATTATTATTATTACTATTACTATTATTATATAAAGGAGGCACCTGACTTTGACTATCTTCAAGGAACTTTCACATACTAATAGTTGAGAACTGTTGAAAATTAGAAGCTACTTTGAGGTTATAAATAAAAAAATAAGAACACTGAGCCCAACAACGTTTCGCTCACCCAGTAAACACTACACTATTTAAGTTTTTACTAAATTCATGAAAATATAAATACTTTAAAAATGCTGCTTCATAACATATCGCATTTTTTTTGCATTTCTATATATTAAAAAATCTAAATGGTTTGTATAAAATGCAGTTTTAATAAAACAAATATTTCAAGTTCTGGTGCACCAGCGGTTGTGTGTTGAAGAACGACCGTAAAAGGTCTTCTCTACTACACGGTCGCCATTTTATTTAATAAAATGGCCAAATATTCATACAGCTTCAAGTAAATGTTAAGCTTTCTATTAATGAAGTGAATCAACACCAAAAGTTTCAAGTCTATCAGAAAAGGCATGATCCAGCAATTGCTATGAATCCAGTAATTGCAAACTTTTTTAATAGTTACATTAAATTTTTAAATTTGCAGCTGAACATTGTTAACTTATAGTGTGTCATCCTTCTTATGTATTTATTAACATGTCGGCCGATTCCCACCAAGGTAGGGTGACCCGAGAAAGAAAAACTTTCATCATTAACTCCATCACTGCCTGGCCAGAGACACGCTTACACTACAGTTATAAAACTGCAACATTAACACCCCTTCTTCAGAGTGCAGACACTGTATTTCCCATCTCCAGGACTCGAGTCCGGCCTGCCGGTTTCCCTGAATCCCTTCATAAATATTAACGTGCTGCTGGAGTGTGAGCAAGGTAAGTCCTAAAAACCATTTGTCAATTCGCTCCTATCTAACACGCTCACGCATGCTTGCTGGAAGCTCAAGCCCCTCACACACAAAACCTCCTTTACCCCCTCCCTCCAACCTTTCCTAGGCCGAGCTCTACCACGCCTTCCCTCCATTACAGATTAATATACTCTCGAAATCATTCTATCTCTTTGCGCCCTCTCTACATGTCCGAAGCACCTCAACTTCTTCTCAGCCCTCTGTATAATGGTTTTGGTAATCCCACACCTCCTAATTTCCAAACAACGAACTGTCTATATTATATTCACACCACACATTGCCCTCAGACATTACATCCCCACTCCTCAAGCCTCCTCTCTGTTGCAACATTCACCACCCATGTTTCACACCGATATAAGAGCGTTGGTATAACTATACTCACATACATTCCCGTCTTTACTTCCATAGACAAAGTTCTTTGTTTCCACTGACTCCTCAGTGCACCACTCACCTTTTTTCCCTTGTCAGCTCTATGATTCACTTCATCTTTCATAGACCTATCTGCTGACACGTCCACTCCTAAATATCTGAATAAATTCATCTCTTCCATATTCTCCCCTTCCAACCTGATATACAATCTATCGTTACCTATTTTCTTTTTTCTCATCACCTTGCTCTTTCAAACATTCACTTTCAATTTTCTTCTTTTACATACCCTACCAAATTCATCCACCAACCTCTGCAACTTCTCTTCAGAATCTCCCAAAAGCACAGTGTCGTCAGCAAAGAGCAACTCTGACAACTCCCACTTTGTGTTCGATTCTTTACCTTTTAATCCCAAACCTCTTGCCAAGATCCTAGCATTCACTTCTCTTACAACCCCATATAAAAATATATTGAACATCCATGTGACATCAAACATCCTTGTCTAAAGCTTACTTTTACTGGGAAATAATCTCTCTCTCTCCTACATACTTTAGCGTGAGCCTCACTATCCTTGTAAAAATATTTCACCGCTTTCAATAAGCTACCTCCAATTCCATACATTTGCAACATCTGCCACATTTCCCCCCCTCCCCTATCCACCCTGTCAAACGCCTTTTCCAAATCTATAAATGCCACAAGAACCTCTTTACCCTTAACTAGATACTGTTCACCTATATGTTTCACTGTAAGCACTTACTACATCTTACTACATCTTACTCTTAATTCTTTCAATAATAACTAACAAACACTTTACCAGTTATACTCAATAGATTTATTCTCCTACATTTTTCTCATTCTCTTTTGTCTCATTTGCCTGCTATCCATGCTCTCAACCAATCCCTAGGTACCTTACCCTCTTCCATACATTTATTAAATAAAAGCACCAACCACTGCAAATCTATATCCCCACCTGCTTTTAACATTTCTATCTCCATTCCATCAGTCCCAGCTGCTTTACCAACCCTTTCATCCTACCCACTGTCTCATGACCTTCCCCCTCACTCAACTCCTACAAGATGTTATTCCCATTTGACCTAAAAAAAAGCAGCTTCCCCGTCTTCAACAACATTTAACAATTCCTCAAAATATACCCTCCATCTTCCTGATATCTCTAGCTCTCCATTTAATAACTCTTCTCTTCTATTCTTCACAATCAAATCTATTGGTTCCCTAGGCTTCCTCAATTTATTAATATATCTCTAAAACTTTCTTATTTTCAACAAAATTTGTTGATAACATCTTACCCACTCTCTCATTTGCTATTTTTTTTACATTGTTTCACCACTCTCTTAACCTCTTTTCTCCATATACTCCTCCCACCTTGCATCACTTCTACTTTGTAAAAACTTCTCATTTACTAAATTTTTCTATCTTACTGCTCTCTTTACATCATTCCACCAATCATTCTTCCCTCCCGCACCCACTTTCCTGTAACCACAAAACTTCTGCTGAACACACTAACACTACATTCTTAAATCTACCCCATACATCGTCAACCCCATTGCCTATACTCCCATTAGCCCAAATTTCCTCCAATAGTTGTTTATATCTTACCTTAACTGCCTCTACCTTTAGCTTGTAAACCGTCACCTCTCTCTTACCTGCTTCCATTTTCCTTGTAGCCCATCTACGTTTTATTCTCACTGTAGCTACAACTAAAAAGTCATCTGATATATATGTGGCCCCTCTGTAAACATGTGTATCTTGAAGTCTACCCATCAGTCTTATCTACCATTATCTATCATTACACCCTGCATCATATCTTGTATACTTACATATTTTAAGAAAAAGAGGATATGTATTACATATAACCAAACCACTTTCTATACAAAGTTAAATCACAGGGCTCCTATTACCTTTTACACCTGGTACCCTAAACTTACCTACCACACCCTCTTTAAATGTTTCTCCTACTTTAGCATTTAGGTCCCCTACCACAATTGCTCTCTCACATGGTTCAAAAGTTCCTACACACTCAAAATCTCCCAAAATTTCTCTGTCTCTCCTCTACACTCGTCTCTTCTCCAGGTACATACACACTTATTATGACCCACTTTTTGCATCCGATCCTTATTTTAATCCACATAATCCTTGAATTTATACATTTATATTCCCTTTTCTCCTTCCATAACTGATCCTTCAACATTATTGATACCAATGATATCATTCATAACATTAGCAATTATCTCTTTCTTATCCATACTACTTCCACGTACATTTAAGCATCACAATTTATAAAGTTTTTCTTCTTCGCTATTTTAGTAATTCCTACAGGAGAAAGGGTTATTAGCCCTTACGCACTGTATCAATGTTAATATTATAAAGCCGATGAGGTATTCTTTGAGTGGAAATCAGTATCACTAGTTAGCAAAATCTGCATATAGAGACTTATGGAGTACAATAACAAGGTGAACCCTGCGTTAACGATAACACGCAAGGGCTGAAAATTTGAAGGTGATCTGAAGAGGCATTCACCAGTTATCGTACGGATTCCAACGATTCCAACTTTAATAAAACAAATTAGTGCACTGACAATTTTGCCTGAAAAGGTAAACTAAATGGGTACCAACCCGGCTCTAAGTCCCATTATCTAATAAATATAGTATTCAGAAAGATCATGCTCTACCAGTGATACAAAGCCATTTATATTTTAACTTGTGTAAACACAATGGCATTCCAGACTTATACCTTCCAGGGACAATGGCAGTGTATGGATGTATTTTTTAATACTCCCATTGGAAAGTCGATTTGATTAGTATAATTAATTCATACGGAGTGGCAAGTGGCTGGTACCTTTGGCACCTTTGGTAAATATAAAGAGGATGGTCGCAGTGCTATGTTGAACCAAATGTTAGATCAGCAGTAATATATACATAGAGAAGCGCTTGTGCCGAGCGGTCCTGATGCTGTATTAGCCACTACAGAGGTGGGTGGTGCTGGAGTGACACTGGGTAGCGTTGAGGCGGTGTTGGACTGTGTTGGGTGTGGAGGATGAAGGGATGTGATTAGATGGTTAGAAGAGGAAGGGAATAACAATTTGTTGCTGTGGTTTCCTTGGGTAACTAAGAGCGGGAAGAAATTGAGGGAGTGTGTGTGTGTGTGTGTGTGTGTGTGTGTGTGTGTACTCACCTAGTTGAGGCTGCAGGGGTCGAGTCCAAGCTCCTGGCCCCACCTCTTCACTGGTCGCTACTAGGTCACTCTCCCTGAACCGTGAGCTTTATCATACCTCTGCTTAAAGCTATGTATGGAACCTGCCTCCATTACATCGCTTCCAAAACTATTCCACTTCCTGACTACTCTGTGGCTGAAGAAATACTTCCTAACATCCCTGTGATTCATCTGTGTCTTCAACTTCCAACTGTGTCCCCTTGTTGCTGTGTTCCATCTCTGGAACATCCTGTCTTT
This sequence comes from Cherax quadricarinatus, assembly GCF_026875155.1. NCBI lineage: Eukaryota > Metazoa > Arthropoda > Malacostraca > Decapoda > Parastacidae > Cherax > Cherax quadricarinatus. Next base: position 62,684,985 of record NC_069411.1, read on the forward strand.
GTCCACATTGTCAATTTCTCTCAGTATTTTGTATGTCGTTATCATGTCCTCCCCTATCTCTCCTGTCCTCCAGTGTCGACAGGTTGATTTCCCTTAACCTGTGAGTGTGAGAGAGAGAAAGAGAGAGAGAGAGAGAGAGTGTGTGTGTGTGTGTGTGTGTGTGTGTGTGTGTGTGTGTGTGGTGTGTGTGTGTGTGTGTTGTGTTATATCTTCGAAATTGGTCATCCTGTGTTATTTAACTATTGTAAGAGAATATGTTCATCACTTAATATTATAGCGCGAAAGTCCCCGTTTATAGCTAAAATAGAGACTTTCGGCATGTACATGTTTATAGAGGGGCCACAGATATATCAGATCACTTTCTAGTTGTAGCTACACTGAGAGTAAAAGGTAGATGGGATACAAGGAGAATAGAAGCATCAGGGAAGAGAGAGGTAAAGGTTTATAAACTAAAAGAGGAGGCAGTTAGGGTAAGATATAAACAGCTATTGGAGGATAGATGGGCTAATGAGAGCATAGGCAATGGGGTCGAAGAGGTATGGGGTAGGTTTAAAAATGTAGTGTTAGAGTGTTCAGCAGAAGTTTGTGGTTACAGGAAAGTGGGTGCAGGAGGGAAGAGGAGCGATTGGTGGAATGATGATGTAAAAAGAGTAGTAAGGGAGAAAAAGTTAGCATATGAGAAGTTTTTACAAAGTAGAAGTGATGCAAGGAGGGAAGAGTATATGGAGAAAAAGAGAGAAGTTAAGAGAGTGGTGAAGCAATGTAAAAAGAGAGCAAATGAGAGAGTGGGTGAGATGTTATCAACAAATTTTTGTTGAAAATAAGAAAAAGTTTTGGAGTGAGATTAACAAGTTAAGAAAGCCTAGAGAACAAATGGATTTGTCAGTTAAAAATAGGAGAGGAGAGTTATTAAATGGAGAGTTAGAGGTTTTTGGGAAGATGGAAGGAATATTTTGAGGAATTGTTAAATGTTGATGAAGATAGGGAAGCTGTGATTTCGTGTATAGGGCAAGGAGGAATAACATCTTGTAGGAGTGAGGAAGAGTCAGTTGTGAGTGTGGGGGAAGTTCGTGAGGCAGTAGGTAAAATGAAAGGGGGTAAGGCGCCGGATTGATGGGATAAAGATAGAAATGTTAAAAGCAGGTGGGGATATAGTTTGGAGTGGTTGGTGCAATTATTTAATAAATGTATGGAAGAGGGGAAGGTACCTAGGGATTGGCAGAGAGCAATGCATAGTTCCTTTGTATAAAGGCAAAGGGGATAAAAGAGAGTGCAAAAATTATAGGGGGATAAGTCTGTTGAGTGTACCTGGTAAAGTGTATGGTAGAGTTATAATTGAAAGAATTAAGAGTAAGACGGAGAATAGGATAGCAGATGAACAAGGAGGCTTTAGGAAAGGTAGGGGGTGTGTGGACCAGGTGTTTACAGTGAAACATATAAGTGAACAGTATTTAGATAAGGCTAAAGAGGTCTTTGTGGCATTTATGGATTTGGAAAAGGCGTATGACAGGGTGGATAGGGGGGCAATGTGGCAGATGTTGCAAGTGTATGGTGTAGGAGGTAGGTTACTGAAAGCAGTGAAGAGTTTTTACGAGGATAGTGAGGCTAAAGTTAGAGTATGTTAGGAAAGAGGGGAATTTTTTCCCAGTAAAAGTAGGCCTTAGACAAGGATGTGTGATGTCACCGTGGTTGTTTAATATATTTATAGATGGGGTTGTAAGAGAAGTAAATGCGAGGGTCTTGGAAGAGGCGTGGAGTTAAAAGATAAAGAATCACACACAAAGTGGGAGTTGTCACAGCTGCTCTTTGCTGATGACACTGTGCTCTTGGGAGATTCTGAAGAGAAGTTGCAGAGATTGGTGGATGAATTTGGTAGGGTGTGCAAAAGAAGAAAATTAAAGGTGAATACAGGAAAGAGTAAGGTTATGAGGATAACAAAAAGATTAGGTGATGAAAGATTGAATATCAGATTGGAGGGAGAGAGTATGGAGGAGGTGAACGTATTCAGATATTTGGGAGTGGACGTGTCAGCGGATGGGTCTATGAAAGATGAGGTGAATCATAGAATTGATGAGGGAAAAAGAGTGAGTGGTGCACTTAGGAGTCTGTGGAGACAAAGAACTTGTCCTTGGAGGCAAAGAGGGGAATGTATGAGAGTATAGTTTTACCAACGCTCTTATATGGGTGTGAAGCGTGGGTGATGAATGTTGCAGCGAGGAGGGAAGGCTGGAGGCAGTGGAGATGTCATGTCTGAGGGCAATGTGTGGTGTGAATATAATGCAGAGAATTCGTAGTTTGGAAGTTAGGAGGAGGTGCGGGATTACCAAAACTGTTGTCCAGAGGGCTGAGGAAGGGTTGTTGAGGGGGTTCGGACATGTAGAGAGAATGGAGCGAAACAGAATGACTTCAAGAGTGTATCAGTCTGTAGTGGAAGGAAGGCGGGGTAGGGGTCGGCCTAGGAAGGGTTGGAGGGGGGGGGTAAAGGAGGTTTGTGTGCGAGGGGCTTGGACTTCCAGCAGGCATGCGTGAGCGTGTTTGATAGGAGTGAATGGAGACAAATGGTTTTTAATACTTGACGTGCTGTTGGAGTGTGAGCAAAGTAACATTTATGAAGGGATTCAGGGAAACCGGCAGGCCGGACTTGAGTCCTGGAGATGGGAAGTACAGTGCCTGCACTCTGAAGGAGGGGTGTTAATGTTGCAGTTTAAAAACTGTAGTGTAAAGCACCCTTCTGGCAAGACAGTGATGGAGTGAATGATGGTGAAAGTTTTTCTTTTTCGGGCCACCCTGCCTTGGTGGGAATCGGCCGGTGTGATAATAAAATAATAACTGTTAATATATGAAAAATACCATGGTATTATCATTATCATCATTATCATTATCACTATTTTGTTATCACTACTATTTTATTATTATTGTTAGGTAGGATTTCTTGTGTATGTAGAGTAGAGTTTAAGTCTCGGAACCATCCGGTGAATTGTTCAATTGTTTATGTCCGGCTGACTGACGTTGGGTCAGGTGATCCAACCTGACGACGCGTCAACAGTCTGGCAAGTAGTCAATCTGCTCCCTGCTCTAGCCCTGACAACTGATCGTATATTGGCTCTTACGGTGTACAGTTTGAATGGTTTTGAGAATTGGACTCAAGAGCTGACTCACTTTGTTCCTCATTACTTTGAAAGACTCTTTTGATATTTATATTTTTGGTCAGTTCAGTAATCCATAGATACTTTACGGCCATATTCAAAGGTCTTTTTAAATCTTGTACCTTTTGTATTTTGAGTTTACAGTCTTGTTAAGACAAAGACGTAAATGTTATTGAAGACTGAATTACAGGAAGAATAATTAAACTTCCTTATTAATATGACATTTCCATGATTTTGAACTAAATGTATATGGTAAATTTATTGTACAAAGTATTAAGTTACATTAACTACAATGAGAAGATAAAGTATTGTATTTAAATACTTTAATAAATTTGAATATTATTCTATGGAGTTTCCCAGTTGAAATTATTTCCCCTAGACTCTAGAACTTTAAATAACTCGGATCCAAAAATCTTGTTGCATGAGAATTGATTGGTAACAGGCCACATTCTGAAGTTCTTTAAAAAAATTCTTATTCGCAACAGTGTGTATGTGTATACTCACATTTTTTGTGGTTGCAGGGGTCGATACATAGTTCCTGGCCTCTCCTCTTCACCGATCACTACTAGGTTCTTTCTCCACCTGCTCCATGAGCCTTATCACACCTCGTCTAAAAACTGTGTCTTAAAACTACATCACTTCTCAGACAATTCCACTTCCTGACTACTCTATGACTAAAGACCCCTCAAGGAAGGTTCCTTGATGTTGGTGAGGGGCTCTTGATTTAGGGAATTGGATCTGTGCTCCAGTTCCCCAAATTAAGCCTGAATGCCTTCCACATCCCCCCCCAGGCGCTGTATAATCCTCCGGGTTTAGCGCTTCCCCCTTGATTGTAATAATATGACTAAAGAAATACTTCCTAACATCACTTTGATTCATCTGAGCCTCAACTTCCAATTGTGACCCATTGTTTCTGTGTCCCATCTCTGGAACATCCTGTTTCTGTCCACCTTGTCAGTTCCTCGCAGTATTTTGTATGTCGTTATCATGTCTCCCGTAACCCTTCTGCCCTCTCGTGTCGTCAGGCCGATTTCCTTAATCATTCTTCGTAGGACATTCCCCGTTGCTCTGGAACTAGTCTTGTTGCAAACCTTGGCACTTTCTCTAATTTCTTGACGTGCTTGACCAGGTGTGGATTCCAAACTGGCGCTGCATATTCCAGTATGGGCCTGATGTACATGTACAGAGTCTTGAACGATACCTTACTGAGGTATCGGAACGCTATTCTAAGGTTCGTCAGGAGCCCATGTGTAGTCGGCCTGGCCCTCATCCGTTTTTAACCCTATTAACTTAATCATCTGAAACAGGGTTTATGTAAATGACATGCTTCCGTTTCATTACTTTAAAAAAAAATAGCACAGGCCCTAGGATTGATCCTGTCGATAGTGCCCGCCCCCCACCCCGATTTTCGTCACGAACCTGCTCGTGTTGCCTTCCTGTAGGTTTCTTGCCCTTTGCAGTGCCCTTTTGTTATACAATTGTCCTTGCTTTTACATAATCTTTTGTGAGGACTGTGTGACGGCCTTTGCACCCCAAAGAAAATGCATTTCTTTCCCCTCTTCGTGTCTTATTCCGTTCCCTTTGTCATAAAACTCCATTTCCCCTAATCCGATTGGTTGTGTTATGAACTTTTTCCCTTTTTTGGTTCCATCATTTTTTGAAAATCTCCTGATTTGCAACGGGCCCTAAGTTTAGTGCCTTGCTGTTGTTTTCTTAAAAATTTATGGACTACATTTGCAGTTTCCTTACCTAGGTAGTTCCCCAGTTTCAATGGATGTGTTAAAAAATTGTTAGTGTTTTTTCCTTTCAGCCCTTGTATTTAGTCTTTTAAATTTTCTTCTGTCTAGTGTTTTCATCAAATGTAAACCTTTACCCCACTCGCATCCTCTCTCTTCTTCGCCCCATCTCTCACTTTTGGCCCCGCCTTGTTGGAAGTCTGAAATGACGCGGAGTTTGTCGCAGGTTGCATGAATGGCCGGGTTGGGCATTCTGGGGGCCCTGCAGCACTATGATAGTGGTGGGGATCTCTTTCTCCTGGGTTTTCAACAAGCCAAAACTCTTCCTTTTCCCCGGCCTCTTCTGGTTAAGGTCAGGGCTACCCTTTTTTTCTAGAGTGGAGGATAGTTTCTCCCTTGCTAATTATTAATAGTTAAATATTATGCTGGTACAATTCCAGTTCTAGGGAATAAAATTTGTGAAAGGTTTGTCTGTCCTGGATTAAATCACAACTGTTCTGATTGTTTTAGTAGAGTGAAGGACCCGAAAATTTTTCTTAAAAAATCCTTTCGTGTTTAGATTGACGACCACTTAAAGAAGAAAGGGCGTCATTTGTGATGAACGTTAGGGAATTGTTCCCCCATTCCCCGTTGTTACGACTGGGATAGTGGTTTACATTCGTCCTCTCGTGTTGCTGGATGTAAGTACCCTGTCGAGACGATCGTTAATGAAATTTTTTTTTGTGGATTGGGGTTTGGGGGAAGGGCGTGCCCGTTTGGGCCAATAGGCCCTTTTGCAGGTTCCTGTTTCTGTATCGTCTTGGGAAAAAGGGGGATCGAGCCTGCATCAGTCTTTGTCAAAATTATTTACACAAGTTCAAGTATAAAAAAAATAATAATATCCGCCCTGTAAGTAGGATTTCTTTTTTAGTGTTAGTTGATAGAAAAAAGGATTTTCTGTAACTGTGGCTACAGTAGCAATGAGAAAATGCAAAGGAAGTTGACAATTTTTATAAGACACTTTAAAATTTTTGTATAATTTGATTTCTTCACCTGTGCTCTTGGAGTACAGGTGGCAAAGATATAACAATTTCGTCTGAAAAAAATTTTGAAGACTGCAAAAAAATTCACAGTGAATTAACTTATCATAATTATGCTGTAAAAAAAGGCCAAAAAGAAAAACATGTAACTAAAGATACTTAAATATTGAATAAGTATTGATTACTTTATCACCAGTTCAGCCTAGCGTGGGCCAATAGGTCTCCTGCAGTGCTCCTCTTTTTTCTGTCTGACGTGCTACCCCATTACCATTCATTCACTACTGCTACACTCTTCTATCATTATTATCATTGCTACTGATACTGCATCTACATCACTACCACCACTAATACCACAACTACTGCTGTCATTACTATTACTAACAATCTCCACCTGCTGCTACTGGAGTTTTTTAAAAAAAATCCATTTGGTGCTGGAAATAGAAAAGAAACTTCCCGCTGCTGGGGCTGTTAGCAAGGTTTTTGTTCCTGCTGCTGGGTGCCGCCCGCCGCCCCCGCCCCCTCTTTTGGAAAAAAAAAGTTCGGTTTCCTGTTAAAAAAACTTAAAAATGGAATTTTTTTTTTGTGCGGGATTTAAAAATGAGTCTTCTATTGTGATAGCCCCTAAAAGTTTTATTTACTGCTGATTTTAATGGAGAGTTTACCTCCTAAATGAAATTTCCCGATGTAAACCAAAAAAGATTTTTCTTCCTTCTGCTTTAGGGCAAAAGTACTCTTATGTGTGCCTCAGTGTATTTCATGCATGTACATGGGTTTGGGCCCTCCCGGGGGGCTTGCTCGTGTCTTAACGTGTTTGGTTAGGCCTAATGGTTGCATGTAGGGGGGCTTGGGATATTTTCAACTTTTCATATCTTTTATATAATTTTTTTCTAATTTTAAAGGAAAAAAATAAAACCGGATTAGTTTATATAAAAATTTTTTTAGAGTTTATAAATCCCAAAATTTTAAGGGGGAATGGGAAAAACACCTACCATTTGTTTTCCATTAAATGGTTCAATCACTAGTAAGGCGAAGCGGGGCATTTTGAACCCCCCGTGGTCTGAGTACGATTTTGGGCCCTGGGGTGAACCCCAAAAAACTGTACCCAAAGGTTTATTAAATTTGGGCACTTTAAATTTGCAATTTTGTAATGTTTGTGGGGACACACGAAACCCCTTGACCTGAATTTTTCTATTTGCCTTTTTTAAAAAAGGAAAAAAAATTATGTGCTAGGATTTTTTTTAAAATTAAAAAAAATGTGATGTAAACATTTTTTTTAAGTAAAAACGCATTTAAAAATTTTTTATTTTTTTGTGAAGCATTTTTACCCAACAAATTTTTGGGAAATTCCTCAGCATTTAATTATAATTCAGACACTGTTTATGATCTGTTATTTCATTCCTCTGGAGACTAAACCAGAGTCTCCTCCTTACTGTTGTAGACTGAAGTATAGATTCTTGCTACTGGAAACTAGCAACATTGTTCTTCATCCTCTTGTCTTCCAGAAGAGTAGTAACAAATTATTCTTTCTTCTTCTCACTTATTTTCTTTTCGTGATCTTTTAGCGTCCTTCCTTCCTTAATAATTGTTTGTATTAATTTAAGGAAGACTGAATGTTTATAGTGTGTGATGTATTATAATAATATTCTTGTCTGTTATTCTACTGCTAAAATGTATCACTGTTTGCCAGACTCTGGTGGTGGTGATGGTGGTGGTGGTGGTGGTGGTGGTGGTGGTAGTGGTGGTGGTGGTGGTGGTGGTGATGGTAGTGGTAGTGGTGGTGGTGGTAGTGGTAGTGGGGGTTGGGGGTTTGGGGGGGTTGGGGATGGTGGTGGATGGTGGTGGGGGTGGTGGTGGTAGTAGTGGTTGGTGGTTGATTTGGGGGTTGTGGTGGGTTGGGTGGTGGTGGTGGTTTTATTTGGTTTGGGGTGGGGATTTTGGGGGTGGTGGTGGTGGGGGGAGGGGGGGGGTGGTGGTGGTTTGGGGGTGATGGGTGGGGTGGTTAAGGGTTTGGGGGTGGTGGTTTGATTGGGGGGTGGGTGGTGGTGATGGTGGTGGTTGGGGGTGGTGGTGGTGGGGGTGAGGGGGATTTGGGGGTGGGGGTTTGGGGGTTGGTGGGGGGGGTGGGGGGTATGGTGGGGGGGTGCGTTTGGGGGTTGGTGTGGTGGTGGTGGTGGGTTTGGGGGTGGTGGGGGGGGGTGGTGATGGTGGTGGTGGTGGTGGTGGGGGCGGTTGTGGTGGTGGTGGTGGTAGGTGTGTGGTGGTGGGTTGATGGTGGATGGTGGTGGTAGGTGGTGGTGGGTGGTGTGGTGGATGGGGGGTGTGGTTTGGTGGTGGTGGGTGGTGATGGTGGTGGTGGTGGTGGTGTGGTGATGGGGTGGTGGGGTGGTGGTGGTGGTGTATAGTGGTGGTGGTGGTTGGATGGTGGGTGGGGTGGTGGTGGTGGTGGGGTGGGGTAGTGTGGTGTGGTAGTGGGGGGTGGGAGGGTAGTGGGTGGTAGTGGTGGTGGTGTGGTGGTGGTGGTAGGTGGTGGTGGTGGTGGTGGTGGTAGTGTGGGGTGGTGGTGGTAGTGGTTAGGGGGGGTGGTGGTAGTGGTGGGGGTAGGTGTGGTGGTGGTGTGGTGGTGATGGGGTAGTGGGTGTGGTGGTGGGTGGTAGTGGGGGGTGGTGGTTGGTAGGTGGTGTGATGGTGGTGGTGGTGTGGTGGTGTGGTGGGGTGGGTGGGGGATGGTGGTGGATGGTGGGTGGTGGGGGTGGGGGTTGGTGATGGTGGTTTTGGGGGTTTGGGATTGTGTGGTGGTGTTGGGGATGGTGGTGATGGGGGATGGGGGTGATGGGGGTGGTGGTGGTGGTGATGGTGGTAGTGTGGTGGGGTAGTGGGGTGGTAGTGGTGGTGGTGGTGGTTGGTGATGGTGGGGTGTGGTGTATGGTGGTGGGTGGGTGGTGGTGGTGAAGTGGTGGGGAAGGTGGATGGGGGAAAGTGGTGGTTGGAAGGGGGTTTTGGGGGTGGTGGGGATGGTGGGTGGTGTGGTGTGTGGTGTGGTAGTGGATGGTGGTGGTGGTGGTAGTGGTGGGGGTTTGGTGGTGGTAGTGGTGGTTGGTGGGGGGGTGGTGGTGTGGTAGGGGGTGGTGGTAGTGGTGTGGTAGTGGTGGTGGTGGGGTGGGTGGTGGTGTGGAGGGGGTTTTGGGGTGGGGAGGTGGTGGTGGGTGGGGTGGTGGGGTGGGGGTGGTGGTGGGGGGTGGGGGGTGGTGGGGGTTTGGGGTGGTGGGTGGTTTGGTGGTGGGTGGGTGGTGGGGGGGGGGTGGTGGTGGTGGAGGTGGTGGTGGTGGGTGGTGTGGGGGTGGGTGGTGGTGGTGGGGGTTTGGTGGGGGGAGGGGGGTGGGGTGGGGGTGGTGGTGGTAGTGGTGGTGGTGGTGGGTGGTGGTGGGTGGTTGGTGGTGGTTGGGTGGTGTGGTGGTGGGGTGTGGTGGTGGGTGGTGGTGGTAGGGGGGTGGGTGTGGTGGTGGGTGGTGTAGTGGTGGGTGGTGGTGGGTGGTGGTGGTGGTGGTTTGTGGCATGAAAAGAGTACGATCCCTTTTTATTCGGCGCATGACACACCCTCATTTACAGGCTATCCCCCCCAAACCCAGCGAACCAGGTTGCAAAGGTTGATGATGGGGCCCCGTCGTTCAACTAGTGACCAGGTTTCTAGGCAATAAAAAGATGGTTTTGGCAATCGCAGGGGTTTTATGTGGGTACCGCTCTCCTGTCTGCCCTTGTCATTCCCATTCTAGAGCTGGTTGAAGCACGGTCTGCTATCTTGTGGCTTCTATTCTGCCTTGTTTACCGTGGAGTGCACTATACTTATCACTGTACATAGTGTACATATTGCTGTTCTAAATTGGTGAAGGATAATATAAGTCTTAACTTTTTCTGCTGTGTTTATTTTGCTCCCATTACACCCGGGATAACAGGCCATTTGGAATCCTGGGTTGTAATACTACCTAACAAAATTTAACTAAGTCAAATAATATAAAGCAATATATTTACGATTTAGCTATTATCGAAAATATAAGCAATATAAAATTATATGAAAAGGTAATATACATATACATATACATTGTAACCCATTCATTGGTTGCAACAGTGGTGGTGGTGGTGGCGGCGGCGGCGAGGGTGTAGTTACGGTGGCGGTGTACTCGCGACGGTTCACTTGGCTGTGATGACAGTTATGAGGGTCGTGTGGTGGTGCTTTCTATGGTGTTATTGGTGGTGTCTACCATAGTGGTTGTTGCGATAGTGGTGGTAATCATGACAGTAGGTGTGGTGGTGGTAACTGTGAATATATAACGACCATTGTAAACCCTCAAGTGTACCTGAGAGGAGTATCTTCCTTATGAAAAAAATGTTGAATAATAATTTGACAGACAAAAGGAAGAAAAAATATCGAAAATATGCAAAAATATAATTGTAAAAAAATTTTAAAAACAATCACACCATGAAATTTTCCTAAAAAGAAACGAATAATGGAAAATAAAAACATAAACTAATTTCGTGAAGCGTA
>NC_069411.1:62695925-62892390 GCF_026875155.1 Cherax quadricarinatus
CTGAGCTATCGAAGCATAAAGGGGTTTTGACAATCAACCATTCTCACCATCTTGGGGATTTGCCCAACCAAAATTTCCATCCAGACATGTTCTTTTCCCCATTGCCCCGCAAGCATTTTATACCACCCCGGTTATATTCAATGCATTTTTTTTTTAAAATTTTTTTGAAGATGTCTTCCCCGGGTTCTGTTTTAAAGGGATGCTCTGCACTTATGCAAATCTTTTGTAAATTAATCATGTTGACGCAATGAATGAATACCAGAGTTGTGATGTTCCATGTAACATGTATGCGATTCATCAAGTGCGAGAGAATAAAGCGAAAATTTCCTTGCTTTTGTCTGCAAATGGATGAAATATATTGCTTCTATATTCTCAGACTGAGGATTTTTTGAACGATTTGCTTCGTGGGATACCTCTCCCAGTGCATCCATCATAGACACTTTGATCAGATTCTCATCGGTGAAAGTTGTTCCACTTTTAGACGAACGCGAAGCTCATTATACGGCTTGGTTAAACCATTATTATCAGCTCTCTTACGACGTTTCAAAAAACATCTTTGTGAAAGGAACCGCGTTACATTTATTCACGATTTTTTCGAACGCCGTGCTTCTGTGAAATGGAATAACTTGGTTTCTGATTTGGTCACATAGTGCAGCGTACATTGTACTCCATAAAAACGCTAGCATAAATCGTGGTTACGACACACGCTTTAATCATCTGACCTGTAACAAACAATACTTTAAAAGCCTCATTTCTTCATTAAACACCCTATCTGCAATGTTATTTTTATTTTCCTTCCATAATGAAAGGTATATTGGGAACATAGAAAATATTAGAACTGTAATTTGCACATTATTTGACTATAAAATTGTTATCAATTCCATTAAGTGACTGAAGATTAAAGTTATTAGATCTACTTTTTATAAATATAGTCAGATTGCTGGGTGCTCGCAATTTAAAAATCTTGAAGGTCAAATGACTCTGGGCCGCAAGTTAGACTCTGCTGCCAAGTGACCTGCGGGCCGCAAGTGACCTGCGGGCCGCAAGTGACCTGCGGGCCGCAAGTGACCTGCGGGCCGTAGATTGGAGACCCTTGACCTAGACGATCTCAGTAAAATCAAAATGCATGGTACTCAACATGTACTACAAAAAAAATACGAGAAAACCTTTTGAGAACAATCGAAAGTTTCACACGCTAGTAACAGCACTGATGCCAAGGAAAGAAGACCGGGGATGGTTGCAAAGTTATGTTCCAGAACAACATTCAACATCCTGGTACACATTAGTTGCATAAATAACCCGTATTTTGCAGATTGAGACCGAAACTTGCGGCGACTTTTCTGTCCGACTTGGACTATTAACATGTACTCGAGCACGGTATTGTGACTTATTCTTTACGTGTGTCATTAAGTGCCTCTGGCATCAGGTTTACAGTGATGGATATGGCAACAGAAAGCCCATGTAGCCAAGATGAAATCTGTGGATAATGATGGTGCTACACCTGATAAAGTTGTGCTGAGACAGCATGACCAGCATATATATTCTTCTGTTGATGACTCAACTTTGCATCCTCTTTCATTTCTGGTACTACACACACTCATCATTTCTGGTATTACAAACACTCATCATTTCTGTTATTACAAACACTCATCATTTCTGGTACTACAAACACTCATCATTTCTGGTACTACAAACACTCATCATTTCTGGTACTACAAACACTCATCATTTCTGGTACTACAAACACTCTTCTCCCTGTACAGGAATCATTATTATTTTTATTATCACACTGGCCGATTCCCACCAAGGCAGAGTGGCTCGAAAAAAAAAACTTTCACCATCATTCACTCCATCACTGTCTTGCCAGAAGGGTGCTTTACACTACAGTTTTTAAACTGCAACATTAACACCCCTCCTTCAGAGTGCAGGCACTGTACTTCCCATCTCCAGGACTCAAGTCCGGCCTGCCGGTTTCCCTGAACCCCTTCATAAATGTTACTTTGCTCACACTCCAACAGCACGTCAAGTATTAAAAACCATTTGTCTCCATTCACTCCTATCAAACACGCTCACGCACGCCTGCTGGAAGTCCAAGCCCCTCACACACAAAACCTCCTTTACCCCCTCCCTCCAACCTTTCCTAGGCTGACCCCTACCCCGCCTTCCTTCCACTAGAGACTGATACGCTCTTGAAGTCATTCTGTTTCGCTCCATTCTCTCTACATGACCGAACCACCTCAAGAACCCTTCCTCAGCCCTCTAGACAACAGTTTTGGCAATGCCGCACCTCCTCCTAACTTCCAAACTACGAATTCTCTGCATTACATTCACACCACACATTGCCCTCAGACATCTCCACTGCCTCCAGCCTTCTCCTCGCTGCAACATTCGTCACCCATGCTTCACACCCATATAAGAGCGTTGGTAAAACTATACTCTCATACATTCCCCTCTTTGCCTCCAAGGACAAAATTCTTTGTCTCCACAGACTCCTAAGTGCACCGCCCACCCTTTTCCCCTCATCAATTTTATGATTCACCTCATCTTTCGTAGACCCATCTGCTGACACGTCCACTCCCAAATATCTGAATACATTCACCTCCTCCATACTCTCTCCCTCCAATCTGATATCCAATCTTTCATCACCTAATCTTTTTATCCTCATAACCTTACTCTTTCCTGTATTTACTTTTAATTTTTTTCTTTTACATACCCTGCCAAATTCATCCACCAATCTCTGCAACTTCTCTTCAGAATCTCCCAAGAGCACAGTGTCAGCAGCAAAGAGCAACTGTGACAACTCCCACTTTATGTGTGATTCTTTATCTTTTAACTCCACGCCTCTTGCCAAGACTCTCGCATTTACTTCTCTTACAACCCTATCTATAAATATATTAACCACAGTGACATCACACACCCTTGTCTAAGGCCTACTTTTACTGGGAAATAATCTCCCTCCTTCCTACATACTCTAACTTGAGCCTCACTATCCTCGTAAAAACTCTTCACTGCTTTCAGTAACCTACCTCCTACACCATACACCTGCAACATCTGCCACATTGCCCCCCTATCCACCCTGTCATACGCCTTTTCCAAATCCATAAATGCCACAAAAACCTCTTTAGCCTTATCTAAATACTGTTCATTTATATGTTTCGCTGTAAACACCTGGTCCACACGCCCCCTACCTTTCCTAAAGCCTCCTTGTTCATCTGCTATCCTATTCTCCGTCTTACTCTTAATTCTTTCAATAATAACTCTACCATACACTTTACCAGGTATACTCAGACTTATTCCCATATATTTTTGCACTCTCTTTTGTCCCCTTTGCCTTATACAAAGGAACTATGCATGCTCTCTGCCAATCCCTAGGTACCTTAACCCTCTTCCATACATTTATTAAATAATGGCACCAACCACTCCAAAACTATATCCCACCTGCTTTTAACATTTCTATTTTTATCTCATCAATCCCGCTGCCTTACCCCCTTTCATTTTACCTACTGCCTCACGAACTTCCCCCACACTCACAACTGGCTCTTCATCATTCCTACAAGATGTTATTCCTCCTTGCCCTATACACGAAATCACAGCTTCCCTATCTTCATCAACATTTAACAATTCCTCAAATATTCCTCCATCTTCCCAATACCTCTAACTCTCCATTTTAATAGCTCTCCTCTCCTATTTTTAACTGACTAATCCATTTCTCTAGGCTTCCTTAACTTGTTAATCTCACTCCAAAACTTTTTCTTATTTTCAACAACAGGAATCATGTGGTCTCCGAATCGAATCAACCGTACATTGCTGCTTCATAAATGCTATCTGCTGTGAAACTTATGCGGAACGCACTATTTTTACTTTTGTTGGAATGGTATCAGTACCACAGACTGTATAACTAGTCCATTACCCACGAATCCGACTTTGTGAAAGCGCACATTTGAAAATTTTGAAAAAAAAAAAAAATCTTTTCATGGCGTTCTGTCTTGAACTGGTTGTGGCAGTATTTCATTGTAACATTGTTGAAATATGTTCTATTCCTCAAAGCCAAGGTAACACTGCCATCTAGTGCCACATGGCACTTACTAGCATGTTACTGTTTCCTTAATTTTACAGGTGTACAATATGTCCATCGTAATTCGACGAGTGGGCAGCCCTCTCATGCAGGATCAGCGATCATCCGAGCATATAAGAGTAACTTGAGCAGAGGAATTCACTACCATGTTGCTCGCTGCAACGATCACATTCACTGTCATCACTGAAGTCCATCCTGCTCAAATAACTCCATCTGATGGCCAGTTATGCCGCCCCCTTGAGTCGCACCACCCACACTTGTCGTACCTTCCTGGTGTGCCACCCAGCTACATCATGCTGCTCATAACTTTCCTGCTGCACGGAATGCTCTTCCACACTAACCATCATAAGCAAAATCTTATTTTATTTTCACACGTTGTAGGAGTTTTTATGTTCTCGTATAAATATGTTTATTAATTTTCTTCTACTTTTGAAGAGGAGCTACTCCACGACCGAGGTTTACCAGTAATATCATATTTTTTTTCCATGTCACCATCCTGATTGGGTCATCCCATGTTAACATGGCCCAGTCTCATGCCTTCATTCCTGCCACCAGATGCGGTGCTGCCACCTATTGCCGGTTTGAACACTTAGCCTGAGTCAACCCAACACACAGTGGGCTCCTCTCGTTTCTGCCCAGCTCTGTGTCCAATACCTTCTCTTCAGTCTCTCTCTCTCTCTCTCTCTCTCTCTCTCTCTCTCTCTCATCTCTCTCTACTCCTCTTCTCTCTTCTCTCTCTCTCTCCTCTCTCTCGTGGGCACTGTTGCACTGTGGTGAGTATGAAGGAGAAAGGGCCTGTGGTCATTGTGATGAGCGGTACTGTGGCCAGTGTGAGGTATAGACAGGCTTGCCAGGACAGGTCCTGGCCCAGGTCTTCTCCATGCAGAGGCCCGGCAATTACCTGTCTTTCTCATCTGAAACTTAAGAGGCACCTAAGTTTCTCTGTCTCCTAATAACTTGTTTATTTTTCGACTATAATCTACCTTGTTCATAATTACTATCACATTTGCTGTCTGTTTTGTAATGTGAAGTGTAGGATCTCTCATAAATTCAAGATATAAATTAATAAATCTTTGAGGACAATAGTGTTGTAGAGGTGTGAGCGAAGTTCAGACCTCTACAACACACAAAGTTTGCCCCAAGTTAGCAAACTCCACAGCTAGTAGTAAATTGACTCGACCACTATCATTACGAAAAAAAAGCTATCCTTCCTGCTGAAACAAATTATCAGGAAATAGTTGCTTTTAAGACACTCTTTTATAGTCACAGTCAGGTCTCCCTTAAGGAGCATGAATATCCCAGCAAGGTATCCACCTTCAGGGATACCAGGGCTTGTTGCTTCCTCTTACAAGAGGTAGAAACCTAATTTCTGGGGAAAACCTATTGAAAAAGAATATTTTTTAAACCAGTATTTCCCCGGGGTTTTTTAACCGGGGTATGTAGGGGGTTTTCCCTAGAAAGATACTGTTTTAAATGTTTGACAAAAATTTTCCTAAATTTTTCCCGTGCTGCCCCTGAGCCCATAATTACCAATAAAAGCCTCTTTTTCCGTTTGGGCTATAACCCCGGGGAAATGTCCAAAAAAAAGTCTAAAAAGAATCCCAAACCTATCTTTGGGAGGACTGAAATTTTGGTCCCCCAATTTATTTTATGGGGGAAAAAAACTGGTATTTGAAAATTTCCTTAAATTCTGCCTTCCTATTCTGGGAGTCTCGGGTTTTCCCAGATGTTTTTTCCTTTTCCCTGAGGGACGGTTTTTTTCTAGAAGGCAAAAAAAAAGGGATTTAACCTGTTTTTTAAAGCGGGGCCATTGGCGAATCAAAACTCAATCACCCAACTAAATATAAAATTTAAAAAATAATTCTCTTTTTTGTTCAGAGACTGGTAAGCAGGTAGGGGAACCTTAAAAAACCAAAAAAGATTTTATTTCCCAAAAACCTTTTCAAACCAGATTCTAAAAATTAGTTCACAAATTTTCCTTTAAAGAGGAATTTTGGGGCACAAAAACCCTTAATAGGATTTTTAAAACATCTTTTTTGGGCCCAAGTATAAAAAAAAGATGTGCAGGGTTACACCCCGTTCCTTTTACGTAAGAAAGTGAGTAAGCCAGGGGCCCCTTACACTAGACATGCACCACTTCACCCCATCCCCTGGGGATGGAGAGCATGTTAAACATTGTTTACCTAATTTTAATAAAAATTGACCCATTGCCATTATTTGTTTATTATGATTTTTTTAATGAAAAGGGGGCCTTCACTTTATTCATGCCCAATTGAAAGGGATCACTTCCCCTTAAATTGGCAGGATTAGGTTTCTAGCTAACAAAATTAGGGCGGCAGTTATAACCCTCTCTAAATTTGGTTGGATGATACGGTGACTGACGACGAGGCAAAATAAAAGGGTTTAACCCAATATAAAACGCTTAGATAGGAACAAAAAGGGCGGGGGTATGTCCCCCTAAAATAGAATGATTAAGTTTTAAAAAACCCAAGACCTGATTTAAATAAAAAATTAAAATGGAGATTCTATGGTTTAAAAGTGCTGCCCCCCAAGCCCCCAAACCCACTTATAAAACTAGTTACCCCCCTCCTCCCCGGGCCCAGTTCTTAAAAAATTTTTTTCCAAAAGTTTTTGCCCGGGAGTTGAAAGCAATTCCCGAAAAATAATACGGGCTCTTCAAATTTTTTTTTTTTCGGGAAACAAAATAAGGGGTTTAGCAAAAGGGTTTAAAAGGGAAAAATTCTAGGTTTAAAATTAGCTAACCCAACTAATTAAAAAACCCAAAACCCGGATCACCAGTTTCCCCACCCTAATTGCCAAAAAACCCCTCCAACCGCGCTGAAAATTGTCAGTCGGGCCCTTTACCACAGGTCTTAGTGATCATTTTCATCTTTTTACGCACAGGAAAATCCTAGGGATGGGATGGGCCCCTACCCCGGACAAAAAAAATGAGGTAAACAAGAAACTACAGTAAAGAAACATGGTAAATGGGCCCTACACAATTGGACTGGCCCAAGATAACAATTTGGCACGGACGTAAACGATCCCGGGGGAAAAATTTTCAAAAAAATGTTCACTACCATTCAAAATAAAAAGCCCCAGTTAAAGGGGTTTTTTGGGTTTAAACGAAGAACTAACCCCCTGGAAGCTACTGAAAAAATTAGATAATATGAAATTCAGAGCCCACTGCTAAAAAGTTTTTTTAAAGCAAACAGACAGGATTTTGAGCACTAAAGGGAATTCCCAAAAGGGGTTGAGGACAGAGTACAGAGGCTTATAAAAGGACAAAGGCAAACCCACTATTGCTAAAAAAATTGAAAAATATAAGCATAACCCCAAAAAGCTCGGCAACAACTAAAACATTTGGGGTAAAAGCCATGGGGCCAGTAGATAGGTCTAACATATTTACTCACTATCGATAATGGGGTTTCCACAAAACATCAAAGGTGGAAATTTTGCTTTAATTCCTACAAAACGTCCCGTTGCATCAACACTGGTTAAAATAAACTTCCCGCTGCATTTAAATACCCTTTTAAAACAGACTCTGATAAATTTTAAACATAAAAATACCAAAAAGGGGGAAACCCCCAAAAATTGTAAAATAGTAATGTTTCTCATGAAATTCATTCAAAAAGAAATAAGCAGGTTAAACCCCAATAAGAGCACGGCCCTGAAACAAACCCGTCCCAAGTTTTCCCATAAGATGGTGTTCGAAAAGTCAATCCCTATTGGGTCACATAATAAAACTAAACAATCACCACTAATACCGTACCCGGGGGGGTTCAAGGGGGCCCGAGTTACTCCTATCTTTAAGAAAAATAATAGGGCGATTAAGCAAAATAGACCTGTTAGTATACTCAGTATTAAAAATCTAAAAAAAATGGAGAGGGGGGGTTTATTTTAAGTATTTTAATACCCCTTTAAAGGGAAAAAGCATTTCCATACTATCAAACGGGCTTTAGAAAATTTCCCACTCCAAACCATACCCCCCTTATTTAAAAAGATGGTTACCTGAGAAATGAAAATTTAAAAGGGAAACCTTTATAGGTATGGGAACCTTAGACCCCAAAAGGCCTTCGATACTGTCAACCCCCCAAAATTTTTAGGGAAGGGAAAATTCAAGCCCTTTGGGTTTGGTTTTGTAGACTGGTTTAAGTCCTACTTGCAACAGGAGACAAAAAGTCAAAATCAACAAACGAATCAAACCCCCGCCCAAACATGTGGATTTTCCCAAGGGGAGTATTCTGGGGCCCTTTCTATTCTTTTTTGTTATGTTCAAAAAGGAAAAATTTCCAAACGGGCAAGTGCAAACTCCTTTCGTATGCCGTGACAGTGCTCTGTTGTGACAGGTAAAGACCCCACAAGTTTTTGCTGTTTTTTTAACCTGGAAAGGAGTCCTGGGAGCAAAAAGGGTTTGTAGACAAAAAACTATCATTACACCCAGGGAAAAAAAGAAAACCATTCTCTTTGGAAAGAAAAAAAAAACTGAGAAGGGTAAAAAAATTTTTTTAAAGTTAGTGTAATGGGGGGGGCCCATCACTTTTGGTTTCATCGTTAAAAAACCCGGGGGAAACCCCCTTTTTCCCATGCATGTCAGGAGAAAAAGATAGGGAACAGTTTTAGTAAGAAAGCGAATGCCCCGGCTGAAAAATTCCCGTATGACCAAAACACAGTGGTTTTACCTATGAGGCTCGCAGGGCCCTATGTCCAACCCCTTTTTACCAAGTATGGGGTTACGCTTGCTCTTTTCTGGTACTCTGCCTTGACAAAAAAACCCGAAAGATTTGACCCGCCCAAATTTACCCCGAAAAAAATCGAAAGATTCATCCGGGGGTGGGACCCCAAAAAACATGTAGGCCAGGATGAAAATTTCAGCGTTGGATACTGAAAAGTTGAAGACAGAGTAAAAAAAACTGAAGCTAAATCATTTTTTTATAAAAATTTCTCACGAAAAAGTGTCCCAATTTTCTTGCTGCAGTTTTTTTCAAGGGTGGGGGAACCAAGGCCCAAACCCTATTTCTAGGGGGAGGGGAGCAAAAACTTTTAGTACCCACATCAGAGGCCCCGGCCCTTTAAAAAACCTTTTATTGTACAGCAATAAAAAGGGAAAAAAACAGGGTACCCACAAATGTCAAAGGGCCCGTCATAGCTTGAACCAGTTCAAGAAGACTGCCAAAAAGTGTCCTGATAATGAAGCAACAGAAAGGGGGGGGAATGATTTTCTATTTTCTACTAAAAAAACGTGTAAATTTTACCTTTTCCCTTGTAATGAACCCCCGTATTGTAGATAGTCGAAAAAAACCTCGTATTGTAGATAAATCTTAAAGACCCCCCCGTTTGGGAAAATAAAACTTTTGTATGATAATAAAATGGTTTTCTTCATTATAGAAAAAAAGAAAATATTATAACCTTTTATATTATAATAAAAAGGTTAAAAAGGGGCCCCAATGGGAAATAAGTCAACTCTGTCGACTTTTTTTTGGGGTTTTCCCAGGGTTTTCCCACAAAATACGTGCTAAGTATGAAAAATTTTATTAAATGTTTTTTGTGTATTTCCAATAAATTTTTTTTACTTACCACTTTCTTCCTTTCTTAATTGTTTTACCAATTTTTCGAATGTGTAGGGGGGCCCCTTTCCAAAACCCAAAGGGAGGGAACAAAAATCTTTAGTTAAACACCAAGGCAATTCCAATTTAAATTTATTTTCCCCCTTTGGCATTTCCCCCGTCCAGAGTGACCCCGGGCACCCAAATTTTTCAGCAAAATCTTCATAGAAAGCTTTAAAAATAAAGGGTAAAGGGAATTTAAATTTAAAAAAAATCCTTTGCCAAACATTCTCATCCCCAAAGGGCCCTTTTGGGAAAAATTTCACTAAACCCCAAAAAAACCCATGTTTTGTACGTATTGAATTTCCTTTTTTTACAGGCTGGGAAAACATCCTTCCTCTGTTTTTTTTTGCAAGGGGAGAAAAATGTACAGAATAATCAAGGGGGGTACCGTTTTTTTAAACTGATTTTGGCCCTAATTTGAAGCAAACCCAAAACTTTCCAAGGGAAGGGTGGGTTGGAGAAGATGCCTACAAAAAAACCTTACTTTCCCTACATCAAAATTGCAAAGTGGCCGTCAGCTGCCCAAAAGGCCCAAATTTAAAAAAATGCCTAAAAAAACATGAACCGGGTATGACAAAACTTTTAAAATTTTCCTTTATTAACCCAGGGAAACAAGATGATGGGCCCCGGAACCCGTGTTTTGGTCACACCTTGAAAGCAAGGGTTTTTGGGGACCAATGCAACAATAAAAAAAAAATGTGATTCAAAACTATGTACTCTCACCTCCTGATGAACCCACTGTGGGTAAACTATCACATTAATCAGCTTAAACTGTTCGTTGAGCCACCCAAGTCCCAGTAATGGCTTTGTCCGACTCTGTGGATGAACCCCATTTTCCTGTACAAAATTCTGGGGGTTTCAAATTATGATAGCTTCCTAACGGGGCCCCATCCTTCAGGATCTTCACCCCATAATTTTTGGGATTTCCCAGAACACCAAGTAAAACACTACCCTTATCCCAACCAAATCCCTATATATTTTCGGATGTTTCAGAAAAGTGCAACCTTCTTTATCATACTGTGGATGTAGGAACTGCTAAACCTTTTAAACTCTCTCCCTACAGACTAATCCTGAAAAACAAAGGCTACTTCAGCAGAAGTTGTATATAGAATATGAATTGGTGGGGGAAAACCGTCCATCATGGGCTTAAACCCATGCATTTTTTTAAAAAAAATGTAGGGGAAGATTCGGGTTTAAATGTACCAATCACTGTAAGATGAATGAGGCCAACAAAACCGGATACTTACCCTTTTTCCACGTTTGAACTATGTACTGGACTTGTGTTCAAGGCCATTTCATTTCCAGACTTTATCTCCTTAAACGTTACTATCAGGTAAAGGGAAGGATTTTTCTGCCTTCAAAATTCCATTTGGCAGCAAAACTCGCTTACCACACCTAGAAATTGATCCATCAAGCTATTAAAGGACTTGAAGGCATGGGGTCCTATGTAGAAGATATATTTTAGTTTCTAATATGCCCCCATTATGAATCCCTCTTTGAGGGATTCAAAATATTCAAACTTACTAAAAATCTCAGCTAAATATCTTTTGGCCAATCTACTATTTCATTTTTAAGATCATAAAGTAGGTAGTGGCACAGGAGCACCTAAATTCGTGAAAGTTTGATTAAAAATTTATCCCATTCCTCAGGATAAGAAGTCCCTGCAAAAGTTCTTGGGATTGAAAAGGATTTTATAGGAAGTTGTGCAAAAGCTTTTTTTGGGGCCGAAATTGTCAAGAGGCTTTTAACCGTGTACAGCATCTATGTGCTGCCCCCATACCGTGGTCTCTTGATTGTTTCAACCATTTATACTGCAGGATGATGCTTGTGACTCCAAAATTGGGGCACCATTACTCGAATCTACGGGAAAGGGTGATTTTAAACTCTGTGGCTTACTGAAACAGCCAAATACTAGGCCTATGAATGAGCCTACTCCACTATTGAAAAAGAGGTCCTGGCCATGGTAACTTGCGGTGGAAAAATTTGACGTATTTCTGTCTAGTACGTCATATGTGGTCACCTTCATTGGCCACAATAATCTGACGTACCTCAGGTCACTCAAGAACAAGAATACACGTCTGATGAGATGGACCTTACGGCTGCAACTGTACAACCTCACCATGCATATACCAGCAAAGAAAAATGTGCTGGCTCACACTCTTGTTAGGATGTATTGGGGACAACACAGGTAGTAAACTTTTTTTTTTACACTTTTGGTAATACAGTAAATTTTGAGTTAATCTGGCCATAATTTTTTTTTTAAAGTGAGGGGACACTTGCTTCTGTCTGCAAGTGTCTTGAACCTACACTACCCCTACCGTCTGCTTTTCTCACTCAAAGGTCGTTGTCCACTTTAAAGTCTCTTTTTGTTGAACACTACCTAATGAGCTGAAAAATTTTGAGAGGTAAAAGCAGTTCCATTTATTTTGGCCATGGTGGCACACTACCCAATGGCTATTGGAGCCCCTTTCGGGTGGGGGGGGATGCCATTTTGCATTTTATTCAGCATATGTCACACACCCATATAGACATTCTCCCCAACCAAACGAACCAGGTGCGAAAGGTTTAACGATAAGGGGCGCCCAACATTATACCAATATCTTGGTTCAACCAGCCAATCACAAGAAAGCCCACCAGCGCTGTGAAGTGATGCGGTCCACTCTTGCAACTGCTTTTGGCCTTACCTCCTGGTCGCTTCAGTTTTCAGTGTGTCTTGTACTTGCATTTTAGCCTTTTTCTTATAGCTGTAAATGCTGTACTAGGCTATATATTTGTTGTCAATAGCAGCTTGTTTTTGGTGAAGGAAATAGTCATTATTTGTCTCTGCTGCCTTTTTGCTTGTTTCTAAGTGGTATCATACTACGACAAAGTGTGCAGGCTGTAGTCTATGTCTGTATGCATAATAGGTAGTGGGGGAGGGGAAGGAAGAGAAAAACAGAATGGTTACTGGTAATTTATTCCTTATAGTCGCCTTCAAGGGGGCTCCTTGGCATGGTGAAGAGGCTCTTGGTCTGAGGAATTAGATTTTTTGGTCTCCTTCCACAGACTGAACCTAATTACCCCCCAATCCCCACTTACCTATCTCATCCTCCCCCATTCCCTCTTTTCCCTTTCCCCTCTCCCTCCCAACCCTCCCTTTTCCTCATCCCATTTGTAGCCTCTGGGGTCCTCCCTTCAGGCATTACCGTTTCCAGGTCGGGGCAAGGGTGACAGGGTTTATCCTGCTCCGTGGAGTTCCTCGGTAGTCATGTAGTTTGCTGTGGAATCTGGACGATCTGGAGGCACCTTGCTTCCTTCCCGGATTTCTAGGTGGGGCGGGGTGTCCTGCAGGTGATGGGTGCATCTCCAGAGGCTGCCTGTCGGATCTGGGAGGTGGCAGCAGGTGTTATGCTTTGTGGTGGGTATCCGACCACCCTCTCTTTTGTCTGCCAAGGTAGCTCAGTGGATGTGAGGTTGCTATCCAGGAGCACTCATATACTTGCATGAAGGGTAAGATATAGCATGGGTTCCACGCTGCATCTTCACTGGTGGTGGTTTTGAGGTCCTCATGGATGAGAAAAGGAACTTTTGACCCTTTCGAGCCTTCTAGTAACTGTCCCTCCATTGTCCCTCTTCCCTTTTTTTCTCTCCTTTTTTCTTTCTTTTTTTTCTTAAAATAATAAGGAAGAAGTACCGCTATTATGAAGTTTTATTTCCATGACCCCTCCTCCCAGGCCCTTTTTTGTTACTGCACCCTGTTCTGATCCGGCTTCATTATTGGACCCTTCCCAGACTTTTTCCATACACCTGTAACCTCCTGCTGCAATGCTTTGTTACCTGCTCCAGGTGCCGAGGCTTTACCCGTTTCTTGTAGTACCTCTGCCCTTTGCAAATCTTTAACTATGCCTTCAGCTTTCTCAAATATGGTACAATGGTTTTCAGATCGCTCACCCTGCCTCAGATCAGCCGCCCACGGGACTATGCCTAAATGTTCCAGACCATTTGCTGATGTTCCTTTGATTTCTGCTCAGTCTACCAAGAAATGACCTACACGACACCTACTTCATTTAGACACCATGTTTACAAGTACACAGTGGATCAAATTCTTTCCTTTGCAGGGCCCACATCTTCAACTGAATATCTTTCAGACCAGAGTAAACGGTAAAGCTCTTTTACAACACCTTGGCCACAATATATCCTTAGACACCCCTTTCAAGTGGCACGCGCATCGTTACTGTTCAGAATGCAGGCAAAGCTCATGATCTTTCCCATCTTATTTCCATTGATAGTGTTCCCACAACAGTTCACAAGCACGATATTTTCAATTCTTGCAGTGGTACGGTGGTCTTATCGAATACCATTGTACAGTGTGATTTTCTGTCTTGCAGTGATGATATTTAAGAGCAATTAGCCCTTCAGAACCTTTCAATTCTCGAAGTGGATACATGTGTCCTGCCCGCTTACAGGTAGAGGTGCTTTCCCAGTAACATTGCCCACTTAACCTGCGACTGTCTTAAACTCCCGTTCTCCGTTTATATCAT
The DNA here is from genome assembly GCF_026875155.1 of Cherax quadricarinatus. NCBI lineage: Eukaryota > Metazoa > Arthropoda > Malacostraca > Decapoda > Parastacidae > Cherax > Cherax quadricarinatus. Next base: position 62,710,130 of record NC_069411.1, read on the forward strand.
GAGACATCGCCTAGAAGTCCATAAAGTGGTCCCTACACCCCAACAGCGTTGAATGGTTGGCGCTTCGGACATCCAGCTAAATACTGCAGGTCTACAGTGGAGTACCCAGTCTGCGATGCAGCGAATCATGCCAATACATCTTGCAGTTTTCCCCCCACTTGTCTTAATTGCATCGAAGCTCACCCTTCTTTTTCCCTCCGTTGCCAGGTATATCTTAATGAACGTGAAATCCATTGTCTGAAGGCCTTACATATGCTACGGTTGTCTCTCGGCTCTGCCTTCAGGGATATCTTTCCGGTGTTCCTTATTCCTGAATAGCTAGGGAGCCTCCAATCTTGGTGGTTCCCTGCCTACAAGCTTCTCTGGTGCTGTCTGTTCTGGGTTCACCCCTGTCTCAAATTGTTTTGCGGCTTTACCCTCTGAAACCCCCACCTCCTTACCTCTTTCTACCTCTACTTCATATTCTCAACCTCTAGTTTCTCAGTCTGCAAGGCCTTGCACGACTGCATCTTCACGCCTATCACCTGTGAAGTTGAAACAGTCTCTTAAGCCCATGTCTCTCTGCATTCCTCCAGTGCTTACAGTTCCCCAACAGTTTTCCTTTTCGGCCTCGGTGTCTAGTTCTCACCCCCTTTCTAACTCTCACATGAAGGTGGAGGTTCACCCCCCTCGTGTGGGTACCTCTTCTCCTGTGTCCCCCCAGACTTCTTCCCCAGTCCCCTTCCAGCCTCCTTCCTCTTCTGTTCCACTGCAGAACTCTTCTGTCCCTGCCAGCGCATCACTCCAGGTTCATACTCCCCTTCCCTCTCAGACCTCTTTGGTTCTCTCCATAGTCACCTCGATCTCTACTTACTCTCTCTTACTTGTCTCTTAAGTCATGGTATCGGCGTCTTCCTTGTCCGCCCAGACACTCGACACGATCTTCGATTATATTATGGAGACGAAACCCTCAATGGACACCAGTGCACCTCCTCCTGTTCCTTTTTATTTTTCACAACCCTTGCAGCACTCTTCCTTCACAGCATCCAGATCCCTCCTTGCTTACACATCTTCCATTGCCTCTACACGTTGACTTCATTGACCCTACTAGCCCGTAGATTTTATCGCATCTAAATGTCGGCATACCTATTTGTGGCCTCAGGGATAATCATGGAGAGCTCCAGGTGTTGCTCTCCCAGTTTTCCCCAGTATGTGTCGGGTTACTCAGCTGTTATGTGTCCCGTTTCAGGCTATGTGCTGTTACATTCTTCTGATCGCTTGCCTGATGAAAATTTTAATGAGAGTGCACTTCTTGTGTGCATTAGTATACCGTTTCAACAGATCTTTGCTCATTCTCTGCTGCATTATACTGCAGCCTGTATTTATTTGCACAGGGGGGTATACAGGTTGGGAAAGAGCACTGTGCCTTGTGAAAGAGAGCTTTTCACTGTAGCCACCTCAGACTTTACTTTGTTTACGATTACTCCGTGTTCTGTTTTTTTAGAAAATTATAGATACATCTATCAACTTTCCCTGTTATTCCTTTTTCACGCATTTTTTTTTTTTGCGCTATTACACCATGGTCGCAGTTGTCGAAGGCTTTTGCATTGTCTGTGTATACTACATCTGCATTTTGTTTGTTCTCTAGAGAATCCAAGACCTTGTCATAGTGGTCCAGTAGTTAGGACAGGCAGGAGCGACCTGCTCTAAACCCATGTTGCCCTGGGTTGTGTAAATGATGGTTATCTAGATGGGTGGCGATCTTGCTTCTTAGAACCCTTTCAATGATTTTTATGATACGAGGCATTATGCATTTGGTCTGTAATTCTTTGCTATTGCTTAACTGTTCCCTTTCTGGAGAGGGCCTATATCTATTCTTGATGGCCCCTATCTCCATGCTATACTCACCCTCTCCATAGACTGCTAAAGGCACGTAACAGGAGTTTGTTGCAGTTCTTGATGAACCTGGAGTTCCACGAGTCTGGGCCTTGGGCAGAGTGCGTGGGCATGTCATTTAATGCCTTCTCTTAGTCATGTGGTGTTAGGGTGTTTATTATTTAAATGTTTGAATTGACCATATTTTAAGTCTCGGTCACAAATAATTTGTTTAGGATGTCGGCTCTTAGTCTGGTTAGCAGCTCATTAAACAAAGAATCATACTGGGTCTTAGTAATTCACTCATTTCCTTGCTGTCATCTGCGTAAGTCCAATCTAGTTTAAGCAGAGGTCCAATTCTGGATAATGATTTTGCCATAGTTTTAGCATAAGAAAAGAAATATTTTGGGTTTCTTTCATTTTTAATGGTTTTTCCCAGTTCATCCTCAGTTTCTTGTCTCCTGTAAGATTCCTTAAGCTTAAGTTCGATATTTGCTATTTTTCTGCCCAGTGCCTCCCTTCGTATTTCAGGTATACTGGCCCCTAGCAGAGCTCTGTATTCTTCGCCTTCGCCTGTTGGACGCGATCTCCGACGGGTGAACGTATGGAACAGAAATTAAACGCAAATCACGGGCATATTTTTGCCTAAGATAAATTAAAAGTAAAGAGTGGTGAGTCTTAAAACTCCAGACCGACACGTTACCCAAACTGGGCCATCTGGCTACAATAAAATTCATCCCAACTAGTGTATTATACCCTTTAGGAAGGTTGGCTTAGGCACTGTGACCAAAAATGCAAGTATTCACAGATGAATCTGCCGCCAGCGTGGCCATTACGAACTCTAACTCAAGTCCCCTCAAAGCCGTCGTCATGACTCACGAAATCGTAATGACACGATTGCAGAATCATAAGATAAAAGTAAAGTTCGGATTTTTTAACCTTGAAAAATTGGGAACCCAGGATAACCAAAGAAAGACAGTGAGTCATCGAGGGACTGTGTCTTAAATTCTTTGGGTCCTCAATCTTGTCCCCCAGGATGCCACCCACACAAGTCGACTAATGGACAATGGAAATGAGTCACTGACTTTTTGGGTTATCCTTGGTTCTCTACACATATACTGCTATGGGATGTAATCTATATAACTGTATTTGTGTATAGCTGAATAAACTTACTAACACCCAGGTACCTAATTTGTTGCTGGGTGAACGGGACAGCAGGTGTAAGGAAACACGCCCAGTGTTTCTACCCTTACCGCGGATCGAACCGCTGACACTCAGTGTGTGAAGCGAGAGCATTACCTAACAGGCCACGGGCCACCCATACGAGGATGTTAATAAAACCTGGCAATACCCTATTTTTCCTGACACAGACGGGTAGGATCTCAAAAGGACGAAACGCACATGCCAAGTGCAGAGAACTCCAGTCTAATGCAACCAAATCCTCACGAGGATCCGTTACATTATAAGCAGTCACGGGGTTTATGGTGAGTTGAGACAAGGCGGAACACAGAGTGAGCACATACCAGAAAACTAACACATATGTGGTTGAACCACATATGCGAACCTGGATTTTGTTATCAACTTATCTAGTAAAGAATTTAGTAGTGATCAGCAAGTAGGTCTAGAATCTAGATTAAGTTTCTGCTCCTACATCTAGAATACCCGTTATGTAGACCTAGCCAACTCCTATTTTAAAGTTGGGAAAACATATTGGCACCCGAAGCCTGAGGCATTTAATATGTCAATTTGGGACTCTCTCTGTCCTATGCTTCCTATCTGCCCTCTACCAATTTTTCAAAGCATAAAAGGATCTCAGTAAGGATCATACATTGCATCCCACGAAAGTTTTGCCAGTTTAATAAAATTGACAAAACAAAAGTATACTGTTGTACCATTTCCATGTTACAAGTAGCAAAATGGCAGCAACACGTTCCATTAACATCACCAACCTTCTTGTACGAGACACCATCAAGGTGCCCCGTTCCCTGGTGGCTAAAGCTCTCGCTTCACACGACGAGGGTCCGGGTTAGATTCCTGGCGAGGGTAGAAGCATTGGGCGTGTTTATTTACACCGGTTTCTATGTTTTCCCATCAGTTTTAAATGGGTACCTGGGGTGTTAGTAGACTGGTGTGGGTCGCATCCTGGGACAAAACCGACCTAATTTGCCCGAAATGCTCTGCATAACAACCGGGTTTCTATATAATAGTATGTTAATTATTATTATTAATTATTATTATTACTATTACTATTATTATATAAAGGAGGCACCTGACTTTGACTATCTTCAAGGAACTTTCACATACTAATAGTTGAGAACTGTTGAAAATTAGAAGCTACTTTGAGGTTATAAATAAAAAAATAAGAACACTGAGCCCAACAAACGTTTCGCCACCCAGTAAACACTACACTATTTAAGTTTTTACTAAATTCATGAAAATATAAATACTTTAAAAATGCTGCTTCATAACATATCGCATTTTTTTTGCATTTCTATATATTAAAAAATCTAAATGGTTTGTATAAAATGCAGTTTTAATAAAACAAATATTCAAGTTCTGGTGGGAACCCGCGGTTTTTGTGTTGAAGAACGACCGTAAAAGGTCTTCTCTACTACACGGGCGCCATTTTATTTAATAAAATGGCCAAATATTCATACAGCTTCAAGTAAATGTTAAGCTTTCTATTAATGAAGTGAATCAACACCAAAAGTTTCAAGTCTATCAGAAAAGGCATGATCCAGCAATTGCTATGAATCCAGTAATTTCAAACTTTTTTAATAGTTACATTAAATTTTTAAATTTGCAGCTGAACATTGTTAACTTATAAATGTGTCATCCTTCTTATGATTTATTAACATTCGGCCGATTCCCACCAAGGTAGGGTGACCCGAGAAAGAAAAACTTTCATCATTTAAATCCATCACTGCCTGGCCAGAGACACGCTTACACTACAGTTTTTAAAACTGCAACATTAACACCCCTTCTTCAGAGTGGGAGACACTGTATTTTCCCATCTCCAGGACTCGAGTTTCCCGGGCCTGCCGGTTTCCCTGAATCCCTTCATAAATATTAACGTGCTGCTTGGGGTGTGAGCAAGGTAAGTCCTAAAAACCATTTGTCAATTCGCTCCTATCTAACACGCTCACGCATGCTTGCTGGAAGCTCAAGCCCCTCACACACAAAACCTTCCTTTACCCCCTCCCTCCAACCTTTCCTAGGGCCCAGCTCTACCACGCCTTCCCTCCATTACAGATTAATATACTCTCGAAATCATTCTACTCTTTGCCCCCTTTTTTACATGTCCGAAGCACCTCAATTTTCTCACCCCCTCTTAAAAATGGTTTTGGTAATCCACACCTCCTAATTTTCCAAACAACAAAAACTGCTAATTATATTCACACCACACATTGCCCTCAACATTACATCCCCACTCCTAAACCTCCTCTCTTTTTGCAACATTTTCCCACCCATTTTCAACCCATATAAAAAGGCGTTGGTATAACTTACTCAATACATTCCCCTCTTTACTTCCCAAAACAAAGTTCTTTGTTTCCACTGACTCCTCAGTGCACCCCTCACCTTTTTTCCCTTGTCACTCTATGATTACTTCTCTTTCATAGCCTATTGTGACACGTCCACTCCTAATTTCTGAATAAATTCATCTCTTTCCATTCTCCCCTTCCAACCCGATAACAACTATCGTTACCTATTTTTTTTTTATCACCTTGCTCTTTCAAAAATTCACTTTCAATTTTTTCTTTTACATACCCCCCCAAATTCTCCCCCAACCCCTGCAACTTTTCTTTTAAATCTCCCAAAAAACAAGGGCTCAGCAAAAAGCAACTCTGACAATCCCCTTTGTGTTCGATTCTTTTCCCCTTTTTAACCCAAACCCCCTTCCAAAATCCTAGCATTCCTTCTTTACAACCCCATATAAAAAAAATATTAACACCATTGACATCAAACTCCTTTCTAAAGCTTCTTTTACTGGGAAATAATCTCCTCTCTCCCACATACTTAGGTGGCCCCCTTTCCTTGTAAAAAAATTTCACCGTTTAATAAGCTACCTCCAATTCCATACATTTGCAAATCTGCCCATTTCCCCCCTCCCCTATCCACCTGCAAACGCCTTTTCCCAAAACTATAAATGCACAAGAACCTCTTTACCCTTTTAAATAGATACTTTCACCTTATGTTTTACTTAAGCACTTACTACTTTATAATTTCTCTTAATTCTTTAATAATAACAACAAAAACTTTTCTTAAATTTAAAAGATTTATTCTCCTACTTTTTCTCATTCCTTTTGCTCATTTGCCTGATCCATGCCCAACCAAACCCCAGGGACCTTACCCTCTTCCATACATTTATTAAATAAAAGCACCAACCACTGCAAATCTATATCCCCACCTGCTTTTAACATTTCTATCTCCATTCCATCAGTCCCAGCTGCTTTACCAACCCTTTCATCCTACCCACTGTCTCATGACCTTCCCCCTCACTCAACTCCTACAAGATGTTATTCCCATTTGACCTAAAAAAAAGCAGCTTCCCCGTCTTCAACAACATTTAACAATTCCTCAAAATATACCCTCCATCTTCCTGATATCTCTAGCTCTCCATTTAATAACTCTTCTCTTCTATTCTTCACAATCAAATCTATTGGTTCCCTAGGCTTCCTCAATTTATTAATATATCTCTAAAACTTTCTTATTTTCAACAAAATTTGTTGATAACATCTTACCCACTCTCTCATTTGCTATTTTTTTTTACATTGTTTCACCACTCTCTTAACCTCTTTTCTCCATATACTCCTCCCACCTTGCATCACTTCTACTTTGTAAAAAACTTCTCATTACTAAATTTTTCTATCTTACTGCTCTCTTTACATCATTCCACCAATCATTCTTCCCTCCCGCACCCACTTTCCTGTAACCACAAAACTTCTGCTGAACACACTAACACTACATTCTTAAATCTACCCCATACATCGTCAACCCCATTGCCTATACTCCCATTAGCCCAAATTTCCTCCAATAGTTGTTTATATCTTACCTTAACTGCCTCTACCTTTAGCTTGTAAACCGTCACCTCTCTCTTACCTGCTTCCATTTTCCTTGTAGCCCATCTACGTTTTATTCTCACTGTAGCTACAACTAAAAGTCATCTGATATATATGTGGCCCCTCTGTAAACATGTGTATCTTGAAGTCTACCCATCAGTCTTATCTACCATTATCTATCATTACACCCTGCATCATATCTTGTATACTTACATATTTTAAGAAAAAGAGGATATGTATTACATATAACCAAACCACTTTCTATACAAAGTTAAATCACAGGGCTCCTATTACCTTTTACACCTGGTACCCTAAACTTACCTACCACACCCTCTTTAAATGTTTCTCCTACTTTAGCATTTAGGTCCCCTACCACAATTGCTCTCTCACATGGTTCAAAAGTTCCTACACACTCAAAATTCCCAAAATTTCTCTGTCTCTCCTCTACACTCGTCTCTTCTCCAGGTACATACACACTTATTATGACCCACTTTTTGCATCCGATCCTTATTTTAATCCACAATAATCCTTGAATTTATACATTTATATTCCCTTTCTCCTTCCATAACTGATCCTTCAACATTATTGATACCAATGATATCATTCATAACATTAGCAATTATCTCTTTCTTATCCATACTACTTCCACGTACATTTAAGCATCACAATTTATAAAGTTTTTCTTCTTCGCTATTTTAGTAATTCCTACAGGAGAAAGGGTTATTAGCCCTTACGCACTGTATCAATGTTAATATTATGAAGCCGATGAGGTATTCTTTGAGTGGAAATCAGTATCACTAGTTAGCAAAATCTGCATATAGAGACTTATGGAGTACAATAACAAGGTGAACCCTGCGTTAACGATAACACGCAAGGGCTGAAAATTTGAAGGTGATCTGAAGAGGCATTCACCAGTTATCGTACGGATTCCAACGATTCCAACTTTAATAAAACAAATTAGTGCGCTGACAATTTTGCCTGAAAACAAGGTAGACTAAATGGGTACCAACCCGGCTCTAAGTCGCATTATCTAATACATAATAAGTATTCAGAAAGATCATGCTCTACCAGTGATACAAAGCCATTTATATTTTAACTTGTGTAAACACAATGGCATTCCAGACTTATACCTTCCAGGGACAATGGCAGTGTATGGATGTATTTTTTAATACTCCCATTGGAAAGTCGATTTGATTAGTATAATTAATTCATACGGGAGTGGCAAGTGGCTGGTCCTTTTGGCCCCTTTTGGTAAATATAAAGAGGTGGTCGCAGTGCTATGTTGAACCAAATGTTAGATCAGCAGTAATTTTTATACAAAGAGAAGCGCTTGTGCCGAGCGGTCCTGATGCTGTATTAGCCACTACAGATGTGGGTGGTGTGGAGTGACACTGGGTAGCGTTGAGGCGGTGTTGGAGTGTGTTGGGTGTGGAGGAATGAAGGGATGTAAATTAGATGGTTAGAAAGGAAGGGAATAACAATTTGTTGCTGTGGTTTTCCTTGGGTAACTAAGAGCGGGAAGAAATTGAGGGAGTGTGTGTGTGTGTGTGTGTGTGTGTGTGTGTGTGTGTGTGTGTACTACCTAGTTGGGGTTTGCAGGGGTCGAGTCCAAGCTCCTGGCCCCACCTCTTCACTGGTCGCTATAGGTCACTCTCCCTGAAAGTGAGCTTTATCATACCTCTGCTTAAAGCTATGTATGGAACCTGCCTCCATTACATCGCTTCCAAAACTATTCCACTTCCTGACTACTCTGTGGCTGAAGAAATACTTCCTAACATCCCTGTGATTCATCTGTGTCTTCAACTTCCAACTGTGTCCCCTTGTTGCTGTGTTCCATCTCTGGAACATCCTGTCTTTGTCCACATTGTCAATTTCTCTCAGTATTTTGTATGTCGTTATCATGTCCTCCCCTATCTCTCCTGTCCTCCAGTGTCGACAGGTTGATTTCCCTTAACCGTGAGTGTGAGAGAGAGAAAAGAGAGAGAGTGAGAGTTGTGTGTGTGTGTGTGTTTTGTGTGTTGTGGTGTGTGTGTGTGTGTGTGTGGTGTGTGTGTGTGTTATATCTTCGAAATTGGTATCCTGTGTATTTAACTATTGTAAGGAATATGTTCATCACTTAATATTATAGCGCGAAAGTCCCCGTTTATAGCTAAAATAGAGACTTTGGGGCATTATATTATTATCTGTTAATATATGAAAAAAATTTCCATGTTTTTATCATTATCATCATTACATTATCACTATTTTGTTATCACTTTCTATTTTAATATTATTGTTAGGTAGGATTTCTTGTGTATGTAGAGTAGAGTTTAAGTCTCGGAAACCATCCGGTGAATTTTTTCAATTGTTTATGTCCGGCTGACTGACGTTGGGTCAGGTGATCCAACCTGACGACGCGTTCAACAGTCTGGCAAGTAGTCAATCTGCTCCTGCTTAGCCCTGACAACTGATCGTATATTGGCTCTTACGGTGTACAGTTTGAATGGTTTTGAGAAATTGGACTCAAGAGCTGATCACTTTGTTCCTCATTACTTGAAAGACTCTTTTGATATTTATATTTTTGGTCAGTTCAGTAATCCATAGATACTTTACGGCCATATTCAAAGGTCTTTTAAATCTTGTACCTTTTGTATTTTGAGTTTACAGTCTTGTTAAGACAAAGACGTAAATTTTTATTGAAGACTGAATTACGGAAGAATAATTAAACTTCCTTATTAAAAATGACATTTCCATGATTTTGAACTAAATGTATATGGTAAATTTATTGTACAAAGTATTTAAATTACATTAACTACAATGAAAAAGTAAAGTAATTTTATTTAAATACTTTAATAAATTTGAATATTTTTCTATGGAGTTTCCAGTTGAAATTATTTCCCCTAGACTCTAGAACTTTAAATAACTCGGATCCAAAAATCTTGTTGCATGAGAATTGATTGGTAACAGGCCACATTCTGAAGTTCTTTAAAAAAATTCTTATTCGCAACAGTGTGTATGTGTATACTCACATTTTTTGTGGTTGCAGGGGTCGATACATAGTTCCTGGCCTCTCCTCTTCACCGATCACTACTAGGTTCTTTCTCCACCTGCTCCATGAGCCTTATCACACCTCGTCTAAAAACTGTGTCTTAAAACTACATCACTTCTCAGACAATTCCACTTCCTGACTACTCTATGACTAAAGACCCCTCAAGGAAGGTTCCTTGATGTTGGTGAGGGGCTCTTGATTTAGGGAATTGGATCTGTGCTCCAGTTCCCCAAATTAAGCCTGAATGCCTTCCACATCCCCCCCCAGGCGCTGTATAATCCTCCGGGTTTAGCGCTTCCCCCTGATTGTAATAATTGACTAAAGAATACTTCCTAACATCACTTTGATTCATCTGAGCCTCAACTTCCAATTGTGACCCATTTGTTTCTGTGTCCCATCTCTGGAACATCTGTTTCTGTCCACCTTGTCAGTTCCTCGCAGATTTTGTATGTCGTTATCATGTCTCCCGTAACCCTTCTGCCCTCTCGTGTCGTCAGGCCGATTTCCTTAATCATTCTTCGTAGGACATTCCCCGTTGCTCTGGAACTAGTCTTGTTGCAAACCTTGGCACTTTCTCTAATTTCTTGACGTGCTTGACCAGGTGTGGATTCCAAACTGGCGCTGCATATTCCAGTATGGGCCTGATGTACATGTACAGAGTCTTGAACGATACCTTACTGAGGTATCGGAACGCTATTCTAAGGTTCGTCAGGAGCCCATGTGTAGTCGTGCCTGGTCCTCATCCGATTTAATCCTCATTAACTTCACATCATCTGCAAACAGGGTATATGTGAATGACATGACTTCCGTCATGTCATTCACATATACCAAAAATAGCACAGGTCCTAGGATTGATCCCTGTCGAATCCCGCTCGTCACACGCGCCCACCCCGATATCTCGTCACGTACCATGACTCGATGTTGCCTTCCTGTCAGGTATTCTCTGATCCATTGCAGTGCCCTTCTTGTTATACATACTTGATCCTCTAGCTTTTACACTAATCTCTTGTGAGGAACTGTGTCGACGGCCCTCTTGCAGCCCAAGAAAATGCAGTCTACTTACCCCTCTCTCGTGTCTTACTTCCGTTACCTTGTCATAAAACTCCAGTTCCCTTAATCCGTATTGGTTGTCGTTACTGAACTTGTTCCTTTTCTAGGTGCTCCATCATTTTCCTCCTGATAATCTCCATGACTTTGCATACTGGCCTATAGTTTAGTGCCTCGTGTCTGTCTGCTTTCTTAAAAATATGGACTACATTTGCAGTTTTCCTTACCTCAGGTAGTTGCCCAGTTTCAATGGATGTGTTAAAAATTGTTAGTGTTTGTACCTTCAGTCCTTGTATTTAAGTCTGTTAATTATTCTTCCTGTCTAGATGTCTTCATCAAACTGTAAACACTTTACCCCACTCCGCATCCTCTCTCTCTCTTCGCACCATCTCTCACTCTTGGCCGCCCTTGTCTGTGAAGTCTGCAACATGACAGCAGGAGTTAGTGTCGCAGTGTTGACATGAGACTGGCCGGGTCTGAGAGACATTGCTGGGGCTGCAGCACTATGATAGATGGTGGGGCATCTCTCTTCTTCCTGGGATTACAACACAGCCAACTCTCTTCCTCTTTCCCTGGCCTCATTCTGGTGTATAGGTCAGGGCTACCTTCTTTTTTCTAGAGCTGGAGGATAGTTGCTCACCTTGCTAATTATTAATAGTTAAATATTATGCCTGGTACAATTCACAGTTAACCTAGGGAGAGTAAACTTTAGATGAAGTGTTTGTCTGTCCTGGATTAAGTCACAACTGTTCTGATCTGATTCAGTAGAGTGAACGGACCTGAACTTTGTCTAAATAATCCTCTTCAGTGTTTAGATTAGCACGACTCACTTAACGAAAGACAGGACAGCTCATTCTGCTGATGAACAAGTTAGGGAATTGTTCCCCCACTTCCCAGTTGTTACTGACTGGGATAGTGGTTTACATTCGTCCTCCTCGTGTTGACATGGATGTAAGCTACCCCTGTCGAGACGACTCCAGTTATATAGCAAATTTTTTTTAGTGGATCTGGGTTTGGGAAGGACGTGCCTAGTTTGGGCCAATAGGCCTTCTGCAGGTATCCTGCTTTCTGTATCGCTCTTGGGAAACGGTGGATCGAGCCTGCATCAGTCTTTGTACAAAATTATTTACACAAGTTCAACGTATAAAATTAAATAATAATACTCCTGCTCCTGTAAGTTAGGTATTGCTTTGTCTTAGTGTTAGTTGATAGAAAAAGCGACTCTACTGTAACTGTGGCTACAGTAGACAATGAGAATATGCAAAGGAAGTTGACAATTTATATACAGACACTTAAATTATTGCTATAATTTGTATTTCTTCACCTGATGCTCTCTGGAGTACAGAGTGGCAATGCATATAACAATTTACGTCTGAAAAATGTTAGAAGACTGCAAAACCTTCACAGTGAATTAACTTTATCCACTACATTACATGCTGTAAAATAGGCAAAATGAAAAGCATGTAACTAAAGATACTTAAATATTGAATAAGTATTGATTACTTTATCACCAGTTCAGCCTAGCGTGGGCCAATAGGTCTCCTGCAGTGCTCCTCTTTTTTCTGTCTGACGTGCTACCCCATTACCATTCATTCACTACTGCTACACTCTTCTATCATTATTATCATTGCTACTGATACTGCATCTACATCACTACCACCACTAATACCACAACTACTGCTGTCATTACTATTACTAACAATCTCCACCTGCTGCTACTGGAGTTCACAAAATCTCCATCTGGTGCTGGAAACTAGAATAGAATCTCCTGCTGCTGGAGGCTGTAGCAAGGTCTGTTCCTGCTGCTGCTGCCGCCGCCGCCGCCGCCGCCTCTTCTGGAAACTAAAGTCTCGTTATCCTGTTAGAAACTAAAGTGGAATCTTTTATTGCTGCTGGAGATTAAAGTGAGTCTTCTATTGCTGATAGACACTAAAAGTTTTATTCTACTGCATGATTTTAATGCAGAGTTTACCTCCTACTGAAGGTTTCCGGGGTTGTAAACCCTATAAGTTTGAAAAATTGTCTTCCTTCTGCTTGAGAGACAAGAGTACTCTTACTGTCGTGCCTCAGTGTATTTCATAGCATGTACATGTTGACCCTCCGGAAGCTTGCTCGTGTCTTAGACGTGTTTGGTTACGGCCTAATGGTTGCATGTAGGTGGCTTGCATATTTGCAACTCTCATATACTTGATATAATTTTATCTAATTTTAAAGAAAATAATAAAACCGTTATTGAGTTTATATAAACTTTGTTTAGAGATCATAAACTCCCAATTTAAGGTAATGAGGAAGCACATACCATTTGTGTCCATTAAATGGTTCAATCACTACGTAAGGCGAAGCGACATGTGAACCCCAGCTGGTCTGAGATACGATTGTGATCATGAGTGAACCAATAACTGTACCAAGGTTCATAACTCGGGCACATAACTTTGCACATAAGTAATGTTTGTGGGACACACGAACCCGTTGACCTGAAGTTACTATAGCCTTTTAAAATAGGAAATAATTATGTGCTAGGATTTTTTTTAATTAAAAAACTGTGATGTAAACATTTTGTTAAGTAACTCGCATTTAAATTTTTCATTTTAGTGAAGCATTCTTACGAACAAATTTGGCGAGTTCCTCAGCATTTAATTATAATTCAGACACTGTTTATGATCTGTTATTTCATTCCTCTGGAGACTAAACCAGAGTCTCCTCCTTACTGTTGTAGACTGAAGTATAGATTCTTGCTACTGGAAACTAGCAACATTGTTCTTCATCCTCTTGTCTTCCAGAAGAGTAGTAACAAATTATTCTTTCTTCTTCTCACTTATTTTCTTTTCGTGATCTTTTAGCGTCCTTCCTTCCTTAATAATTGTTTGTATTAATTTAAGGAAGACTGAATGTTTATAGTGTGTGATGTATTATAATAATATTCTTGTCTGTTATTCTACTGCTAAAATGTATCACTGTTTGCCAGACTCTGGTGGGGGTGATGGTGGTGGTGGTGGTGGTGGTGGTGGTGGTATGGTGGTGGTGGTGGTGGGTTTATGGTAGGTGGTATGGTGGTGGTGGTAGTGGTAGTGGGGGTGGTGGTGGTGTGGTTTGGGGTGGTAGTGGTGTGGTTGGGGGTGGTGGTGTGGTGTGGTGTTTGGTGGTTGGTGGTGTTGGTGGTAGGGGGTGGTATGGGTGGTGGTGGTGGTGATGGTGGTGATTGGGTGGTGGTGGTGGTGGTGGTGGGGGTGGTGGTGGTGGTTTGGGGATGGTGGTGGTGGTGGTGGTGGGGTGGGGTTGGTGGTAGTAGTGGTGGTGGTGGTGGGTGAGGGTGGTGATGGTGGTGAGGGTGGTGGATTGGTGGTGGTGTTGGTGGGGTTAGTGGTGGGGTGGGATGGTGGTGGTGGGGTGGTGGTGATGGGGGTGTGGTGGTGGTGGAGTGGTGGTGGTGATGGTGGTGGTGGTGGGTGGGTTGGCGGTAGTGGGGTGGTGGTGGAGTGGTGGTGAGGTGGGGGTAGTGTGGTGGGATGGTGATGGTGTGGTGGGTTAGTGGTGGTGGTGATGGTGATGGTGGTGGTGGTTTAGTGGTGATGGCGGGTAGTGGTGGTGGTTGGTGGTTAGTGGTGGTGGTGATGGTGGATGGTGGTGGTAGTGGTGGTGGTGGTTTGATGGTGATGGGTGGTAGTGGTGGTGGTGGGTTGGTGGTGAGGTGATGGTGGTGGTGGTAGTGGTGATTGGCGGTAGTGGTGGTGGTGTTGGTGGTAGTGGTGGTGGTGGATGATGGGGGTTGTCAGGGGGTGGTGGTGTGGTGATAGTGTGGTGGTAGTGGTGATGGCGGTAGGGGTGTAGTGGTGGTGGTTGGGATGGGGGTGGTATGGTGGTGGTGGTGGTGGTGGTAGTGGTGGTAGTGGTGTAGTGTAGTGGTGGTGGTAGTGGGTGGTGGTGTGGTGGTGGTAGTAGGGGTAGGGGTAGTGGTTGTGGTGGTGGTTGGTAGTGGGTGGTGGGGGTTTGTGGGTAGTGATGGTGGTGGTGATGGTGGTAGGGGGGGTGGTGGTGAAGGGTGATGGGGGTGGATTGGTGGTGGGTGTGATGGTGGTTTTGGTTGGTGGGTGGTGTTGGTGTTTGGGGGATGGTGGTGTTGGGTGAGGGTTTGGTGATGGTAAATTGATGGTGATGGTGATGGTGGTGGTGGTGATGGTGGTAGTATGGTGGGGGTTTAGTGGTGGTTGGTATGGTGGGGGTGGTGGTGGTGATGGTGGTGCGTGGGTTTGGGGGTGGGTGGGGGGTTTGGAAGGGGTGTGGAAGTGGTGGTGGAAGTGGTTGGTGGAAGTGGTGGGGTTGTGGTGGGGGTGGTAGTGGTGGTGTGGTGTTAGTGGTGGTGGTGGTGGTGGTAGTGGGGTGGTGGTGGTGGTAGGGGTGGTGGTAGTGGGGGTTTGGTGGTAGGTGGTGGAGGGGTGTGGGGTAGGGGTTTGGTGGGTGGGAGTGGTGGTGGTGGAGGTTGGTGTGGTGGTGGAGGTGGTGGGTTGGTGGAGGGGGTGGTGGTGGAGTTGGTGGTGGAGGTGGTGGTGGTGAGTGGTGGTGGGTGTATTGGTGGGGGTTAGTGGTGGTGGTAGTGGTGGTGGTGGTGGTGGGTGGTGGTGGTTGGAGTGGTGGGGGTAGTGGTTGGTGGTGGTGGTAGTGGAGGGGTGGTGGTGGTAGTGGGTGGTAGTGGTGTGGGGTGGTGGTGGTGGTGGTGGTGGTGGTGGTGGGTAGTGGTGGTGGTTTGGTAGTGGTGTGGGTGGTGGTGGTAGTGGTGGTGGTGGTGGTAGTGGTGGTGGTGGTGGTTGGTGGTGGTGGTTGTGGCATGCAAAGAGTACGTAACCTTAAATGGGCGCATGTACACACCCTCATTTACGGGCTATCTCCCCAAACCAGCGAACCGGGTTGCTAAGAGTTTGATGAGGGCCCCGTCTTTTCAACTAGTGACCGGGTTTCAGGCAATAAGAAGATGGTTTTGGCAATCGCAGAGGTTTTGTGGGTTCCGCTCTCCTGTCTGCCCCTTTTCATTCCCCTTCTAAGCTGGGTTTAAGCACGGTCTGCTATCTTGTGGTTCTATTCTGCCTTGTTTACCGTGGAGTTTCACTATACTTATCACTGTACATAGTGTACATATTGCTGTTCTAAATTGGTGAAGGATAATATAAGTCTTAACTTTTTCTGCTGTGTTTATTTTGCTCCCATTACACCCGGGATAACAGGCCATTTGGAATCCTGGGTTGTAATACTACCTAACAAAATTTAACTAAGTCAAATAATATAAAGCAATATATTTACGATTTAGCTATTATCGAAAATATAAGCAATATAAAATTATATGAAAAGGTAATATACATATACATATACATTGTAACCCATTCATTGGTTGCAACAGTGGTGGTGGTGGTGGCGGCGGCGGCGAGGGTGTAGTTACGGTGGCGGTGTACTCGCGACGGTTCACTTGGCTGTGATGACAGTTATGAGGGTCGTGTGGTGGTGCTTTCTATGGTGTTATTGGTGGTGTCTACCATAGTGGTTGTTGCGATAGTGGTGGTAATCATGACAGTAGGTGTGGTGGTGGTAACTGTGAATATATAACGACCATTGTAAACCCTCAAGTGTACCTGAGAGGAGTATCTTCCTTATGAAAAAAATGTTGAATAATAATTTGACAGACAAAAGGAAGAAAAAATATCGAAAATATGCAAAAATATAATTGTAAAAAATTTTAAAAACAATCACACATGAAATTTTCCTAAATGAAACGAATAATGGAAAATAAAATACATAAACTAATTTCGTGAAGCGAAGCTAATAATATATATAAATATATAAATATATATATATATATATATTAGCTTCGTTTCACGAAATTAATTGCTATGAACCGATGAACGAGAAGTTTGACTTTGTAAATGGTCCAAGTCGGACCGAAACGTCGTCGTAAGCTCCTCTCTCCTATGTGCGGGTTATTTGCGTAAAGGTTTAATGAGACGAAGTAGTCACTGGTGGATGCTACTCTCATAAAAAATTGACCCCCAGACTGAGAGCACAGAGGTTAAAGATTCACTGATGGTAACTGTTGCAACCCCTGAATGGGTTGCAATGTATATGATGTATATTATGTATATATAATGTATATTACCTTTTCATGTAATTTTATATTGCTTATATTTGCGATAATAGCTAAATAGTAAATATATTGCTTTATATTATTATTTGACTTAATATATGTATTACATCCTACATAACATAATTATGTGCTCAAAGTTCAAGTCTTGATTGTCTAACTACTGTAATTATCGCTCTTTGCTCGTTACTCTGCCGGCTTCTGTTGCTGGGCAGCAGCTGTCCACGGAGCTATCACGTGATCGAAGGGGGGGGGGTGATCACACCTCGCCTAAAGTATTCAGTCTGGTCTAGACTCTCTTGGTGGTTGGACGTATTCTAGACAAGACGAGCCTAAATCTCCCTTATTGGCCCTAGTTGGAAGATCGTCTCTTATTATTGTTGTTAGTTCTGGAGAGACTGTTCACAGAACTTTGTATAGACTTAGTGATTTTCGACGTTGTACTGAGGTTGTGTGTCGCCTAGACACACTGAGCAACTCAGGTCCTGAGCTGTAGCTTCTGACCTAATTTGTACTGGTATCTGTGTATTGTCACAGTCGGGGATTTTCTTAAGCTGAACTTAGATTCAGTAGTATGGGAGTTTTGTGACTTTTGTGGAGGATCTGCTGATGGTCCCTACTTAGCGTCGTTATATTATCTCCTTGATCCTGATTCTGTGTCGCTGTTGCTCGTTATATTGCTGTTCGGCTTATCAGTCGTTTTATTGTTCAAGCAAACTGTTCTGATTACCAGTCGGTCAAGAACTTAGTTTATGAGAGGACTTTGTCAGTCATTTGTTTAAGTCTAGTCGTGAGACATAGCGAACTACTTAGAGCACTTACATACACACAAACGTACTTGTACATATTTGTATAATGTGCTATTAAATATTAATGTACCAGCCGGTACTTAAGAATTATAAATGTGATATGTGCTTTCAGCACAATACTACTGTACACGAGAGACGTGACTATTATTATTTTGATTATTATTAATTTAATTTACTTTGATAATATACCTCTAGACTATGATTAATAAATTTATTAAATTTTAATTTCTCTAGTTAGTAGCCTACCAGTTGTAATCCTGAAGCACTAATAATTCTTATTGAATTCTAATGGATAATTGGACAAGGATACTGACTACTTGTTACGAAAACCCAGTAACAGGCTGGATGCTAGAAGAGCAGTCCTTTCTAGTATTCACTGGAGATCTCTAAGCTTTTTAGAATCGCGTTTTTTGTAACAGTAACCTACTTGATGAAGGTTCTGCTGCAGGTCTCTGAAGACAACAGATGATCAGAGGGTGAACCGACACACTGTTGTAGTCAATTTTAGATGAGGTTAAGTTTCTAATATACTGCTTGGATCAAGTCGCTCTCCTTGTCTCGCCAGCGTCAAGTGAACCAGTTCGATCAACAAGGTTTAAAACACAAAATAACAAACAGTAAAAAAAAACCGGACAAGCAGTCACTCACATGATAGGCAGAAGGTCTTTAAAAGAAATGGTGAGGACTAAGAAAAATTACGTTAAAATACGTAAATCAAATCAGGTCCGGTTACATTAATAAAATACAAAAACACAAGAGTGGAATACCATACTTATAGACTTGGTGGGAGCAGGAAGAAAACTAATGTCCAATATAAGAGTTTACATAAACTACATAGATATGGGAATAAACAGTGACATAAGCAAGTTTGCCATGACACCAAAATAGGCCGTCGATTTCATTCTGACGAGGACACTGCACTCCAGGAAATTTTGAAGACTGGTGCAGTGGTCGGAGAAGTGGCAGATGCAGTTTAATATAGACGAAAGGTTCTAAACATTGACAGGAAAATAATCATACACATATAAACTAAATAATGAAGATTAAAATTACTGATTATGAAAAGGATTTTGGAGTTCTGGTTAGCAATAATCTAAAACCAAAACAACAGTGCCTAAGTGTTGAACATAAAGCGAACAGAATTCTTGGCTTCATATCAAGAAGCATAAATAATAGAAGTCCTCAGGGTGTTCTTCAACTCTATATATCCTTGGTTAGGCCTCATTTAGACTATGCTGCACAGTTTTGGTCACCGTATTACAGAATGGATATAAATGCTCTGGAAAACACACAAAGGAAGATGACAAAGCTGATCCCATGTATCAGAAATCTTCCGTAAGAGGAGAGACTGAGGCCCTGAATCTGTACTCTCTCGAAAGGCGTAGAATTAGGAGAAATATGATTAAGGTGTATAAATGAAACAGAATAAATAAATAAATAAAGGGGATGCAAATAGCGTGCTAAAACATATCGAGCCAAGACAGGACTAGCAGCAATAGTGTTATCTGGAAAAATTCAGATTCAGGAAGGATATAGGAAAGCACTGGTTTGGTAATAGAGTTGTGGATGAGTGGAACAAACTCCCGAGTTCTTTCATAGAAGCTAAGTCGTTGTGTAGTTTTAAAAATAGGCTAGATAAATATACGAGTGTGTTTGGATGGGTGTTAGACCTAAACAGCTTGTGCTAAAAAGTTTGTTGCCGTGTTCCTACCTTAAGTGGATGTGACCTGGCCTGACCAAGTTGGGTCACTGGTTTAAGCCGGTTGGAAACCTGGACCTGCCTCGCATAGGTCAGTAGGCCTGCTTCAGTGTTACTTATTTTTATGTTAACTCCCAATGGGTGGAAAGATGGAGGGAAGGTGGAGGGAAGGTGGAGGGGGTCGGGGGGAGGGGGGGGGTTATAGGTAACGATGAATTGCCAAAACCTAACAAGCATCCAACCAGTTACACTACCTCCACCATTCATGCTCACACTCTTAACGATCTTTTCCCTCACGGTAATCATGATTGTAGGTGTGGTGGTAGTGGTGGTAGTAATGATGGAAGGGGTAGTGGTAAAAATGATGGAAGGTGTTGTGGTAATAATGACGGAAGGGGTGGTGGTAATAATGATGGAAGGGGTGGTGGAAATGATGGAAGGGGTGGTGGTAATAATGATGGAAGGGGTGGTGGTAATAATTGTGGAAGGGGTGGTGGTAATGATGGAAGGGGTGGTGGTAATAATGCTGATGGAAGGGGTGGTGGTAATAATGCTGATGGAAGGGGTGGTGGTAATAATGCTGATGGAAGGGGTGGTGGTAATAATGCTGATGGAAGGGGTGGTGGCAATAATGATGGAAGGGGTGGTGGTAATAATGATGGAAGGGGTAGTGGTAATAATGATGGAAGGGGTGGTTGTTACAAAAAACGCGATTTCTAAAAAGCTTAGAGATCTCCAGTGAATACTAGAAAGGACTGCCCTTCTAGCATCCAGCCTGTTTCTGGGTTTTCGTAACAATTAGTCAGTATCCTTGTCCAATTATCCATTAGAATTCAGTATGATTCAATAGTGCTTCAGGATTACAACTGGTAGGCTACTAACTAGAGAAATTAAAATTTAATAAATTTATTAAGTTGTCTAGGCGTATAACAAATTAAATTAAATTAATCACAATAATCAAAATAATATTAATCACTTCTCTCGTGTACAGTATTATTGTGCTGAAAGCACATATCACATTTATATTTAAGTACCGTCTGGTACATTAACATTTAATAATACAATATACAAATAAGTGTGTGTACGTGTGTAAGTGCTCTAAGTAGTTCGCTATGTCTCACGACTCGACTAGACTTAAACAAGTGACTGACAAAGTCCTCACAAACTAACTTCTTGACCAACTGGCAGTCAGAACAGTCTGCTTGAACAATAAAAAGAATGCTAAGCCCAATAGCAATATAACAAGTGACTGCGACACAATCAGGAACAAGGAGATAATATAATGACACTAATTAGGGACCATCAGCAGATCCTCCACAAAAGTCACCAAGCTCCCATAATGCTGAATCTAAGTTCAGCATAAAAAAATCACCGGCTGTGATAGTACACAGATACCAGTACAAATTAGGTCAGAAGCTACAGCTCAGGACCTGAGTTACTCAGAGTGTCTAAGCGACACTCAACCTTAGTACAACGTCGAAAATCACCAAATCTCGACAGTGTTCTGTGAACAGAGTTCCACAGAACCTACAACAATTATGAGACAAGAGACGATCTTCCAACAAGGGCCAATAAGGAGGAGTTAAGCACTTGTCAGGATTACGTCCAACCACCAAGAGAGTCTAGACCAGACTGAATACTTCAGGCGAGGTGTGATCACCCCCCCCCCCTCTATCACGTGATAGCTCCGTGGACAGCTGCTGACCAGCAACGCTGAGAAGCCGGCAGGGAAACAGGCCACGAGCAATAATTACAGTAGTTAGACAATCAAGACTTGAACTATGAGCACATAATATGTTACATCCTACCTAACAATGTAACTAAGTCAAAAAATTTTAAAAGAAATAATTTATTTTTTGTTTTATGAAAATATAAGCAATTAAATTATTGAAAAGGTAATATCTTATATATATTATACTCATATGCATTGTAACCATTCAGGGGTTGCAACCCCCCCCCCCCCCAAACGCAAAGTCGCATAGGAGTGTGTTAATGTCTTTACATTATTATGTTATCATGTACTTTAATAACAATATAAAAATAAACATTATCAGAGTCCTCTGTGCAAGCACCTCTATAATTTCAGTGTCTTTATCATTGGATATCCCCTGGTACTAGGGCATTACATAGTTCGTATTCTGCATTTCGTGGTTATGTACATAAGGTAGGGGACAGGTAGCATAGACAAGCTGGCACGTTGAGGCTGATCTGTTTAGAGACTGCTAATGTCTTGGTATAACAGGAGATGGCTTTCCCACTCTTAAGTATGGTTGGGGGAATGTAGCGTAGGGGACATCTGAGTATGAAAAGTTAAGGTGGTAATGTGGGGGGGGGGGGGTCTGCGACGGACAGTGCTCCGCCACCAGAAACATTGCCCACACAGCACAAAAAATCTCACTCTGTTTCTGTCCCCCACACACATTCATACTGTGATTATATAATATAAAAATTTGAATGGTAAAATTAATTAACTGGGCTGGAGGATTACGTTACTTTACTGAATTTGACATAGCATGTAACAAAAGGTTTTTGGGCCATAAATTACCTTAATTTTATTGTAACTGATAATTTTTAAAAGGACGTGACAGGCTCAGCAATTACTTCAATGACCACTTATGTGTTTTATATTTAATAGAATAAGGTTGGATTCTGAGTGCCCACCTTATGATCCTAGCATTTTTACTTTCATTGTGTTTTAGGCGAGAGGATTGTGGTCTGAAAAAAACGTTAATTTTAAATGGGGAAGTGCCAAAATTCACGTCAAAATGTTCCAAGGCCCCCAAAGAGTAGAGCCTTTTTCCAATGTGGCATAATTTTTTGGTGTCTTTAAAGTTTAGTGAATGAAATATGGATGGAGAATTTCAGTGATGTTGACTGTTGGGCAGCACAGCGCCCAGATAACCACTCGATCTATTGAAAAAAGAAGGAAGATTAAAAATTAGGTTTTCAACACAGGGAGGGTAGAAAAGCGATTAAAACCCTTTTGAATGAGTTGAAAAATCTTGTCCAGGTGAACTGAACTTTGCTACTAGTAAGTCAGTGAGGGAGCTGCAATTGAGAAATTTTGGGGACAGAACCTGCGTAAATCCTGCCATACCCAGGAATCTTGTCCCCCTTCCCTATCCTGTGGCACGGGAAATTCAGAAATTGCACGAACCTTAGCCTAATAGGAGCAAACCTACCTTGGCCGATCAAAAGCCTAGATGGTAATCTTGGTTTGCCCAAAAGTAAAGTTGTAGTGCGCCAGTCTTCAATGCTCTGAAAGGTCAAGTGCTGTTCCCACTGTCACTGTACACCACTAAGTCGTCAAGGTTGCTTCTATCCCTCAAGTTGTGGGTAAACTCGTTTATACGTTGGAAATGAAGAACCCAAGTTACATGGCCGAAGGGGTGACGAGTGTTAAACAATCCATTTAAAAAGAAAAAAGCAGATATTTTTTTTGAGCAGTTCGTAAGGGGACTTGATAATAGCCTCGAAAGAGATCTAAAGGGTGACAAACTGGGCTCCTGCCCACGGTAAATAAGGTCGTAAATGGGGGGAGGTAGGGAAAAATCAGGAAAGGGACAGGTTCACTTTTCTGTAATCAGTGCCACCTGAAACTCCCTGGTTTTTAGGCATAAATACTGGAGATCCCCAGGATTTTACTGGTCAATAAGTCCGTGAGAAAACAGAAAACAACCTTCTCTCAATGTTTAAGCTTGTTGGATCGTCCTATATGGTGATTGCTTAAGGGTGATGCCCCCGTACTCAACGTCATGTACCCAGGTACAACGTTTGGAACATCACAAAAAACAATTCAGGAGCTGCAAAATCAGTTTTTAACTCACCAGCTTTATAAACCCCAAGGTTAAAAAAAAAAATGTTAGTGTTGTATAGTCATGAATTTTTTAAACGCCCCTCTATCCCTAGGATGTAGGAAAACGGACGTTTTTTTCCTCTTTTTAGGAAAAATAGATGTAGAGATAGAGGACTAGGTATTTAATCTTAAGCTGGTTAACATGGTCAATGATTGATTTCTTTTTTCCCTGGTACGCCCAAAAAATTTTCGTCGAAAAACCTTTTCCCTATTTCCCAGGGGACCATCATCCCGGCTTTTTGAGATGCCTGGTTTAAAATTTTGACCTTACCTTATCTCCTGCTTTAAAAGAGCGAGAGATAGCACGCTTGTCATAATGTTGCTTCATTTGGTTTGGGCGAAACTGGTTTTTGGGAAGCTGCTCTCTGCGGCTTCAAGTTGCTGCTTTAAAATAAAGGTGATGTGCTAAATGGGGTTTTGATTTTCCTGTGCACACGTCTTTTAGCACTGCGAGAGGACCACGCATTTGGGTGTCCAAATATTAATTAAAATGGACAAAACCGAGACTTTCTTGCTCACTTTTCTCTAGCGAACAAAAAAAAAAAGGTATCCCCTCATCCCGTCTCTAGAAAAATGTTCAAAATAAGTCTATTGGACTTAAATGTTGAAAAATTCTTAGACCCCCTTGTGACTGTGGATGAAAAATGGTTAAAAGTACAGACTTTTTTCCCTGGTGGGAAAAATACTTCTCGAAAGATCTTAAAAGTGAAGTTAGATCCATGATTGATTGTATCTCTCGTGGCAATCCATCCTGGGAAAAAAAATTTTATCGCGCTCTCAAATGCAGGGCAAAATTTTTTCTCATGGAATAGTTTGGGATAGCGTGTTGCAGCGCCATAAGTAAAAATTTTGGGTTTCCTAGTTTGTGTTGGCCCTTTCCCTAAAACCATCAATAAAAAGACGTGAGAATGGTTACCACCCAGGTGTGGAATGAGAGGGCAGGTGGAGGTGAGTGCGCTGCTTCCCTGCATTGAAACGTGGGGCCCACTGGATAGCTATTTTCCTTCATCTTTGGCCAAGTAAAATTTTTTGCCAGTTTCCCGAGTGTCTTTTGACACCAAAATGCCCCCTATGGGACTTTTGAGAAAAATCAATGGTTGTTACGAAATGAAATGGAAACCTACGAGATTTGACTGTGGTGGAAACACTATCAGCTGAAAAAATTGCTGTTTTTTTCCCCTCAGTACCCCGTTTTTTAATTTAGTAACAATTATCGAGATCCTTTGCTTCACTTCGTAAATCCCTATATTCTAGTTTTCCCAGTGATGATCAAAAAAACTGATCCTTGAAAAAATCATATGAGTAAGAAATTTACGCAGTTTGTTCCCTGACGGGTTTGATGACCGGGGGGAGTAAAGTTAATGCCTGGGCGAGAGCGTCCTAAAAAACATGTTCAAGCCAAAATCATTGTCATCAACAAAATCAACAGGAGACAAGGAGGGTTGTTGTATTTTTGACATAGCTCTAGAAATTTTGCGTGAGAGGAAATAAATGGGTTTTCTCTACAAGCTTCAATGGTAAAATTTCATCAGTGTTTTTATCAATCACAAGGGGTTCTTTACAAGTACCGCTTAAAGGATATCGTTCCCTATCAACAAGCCCACTGACTGATGGGAAATACACCACTGGATATACCCACTAAAAATTTAACCAGTTAATAGCTTGTTTCATTGTAAAACTTTGTGCGAGGGGCTTTTTAAAGCCCCACCTTAGACTTTAACAATACATCTATCTTGAATGGGTTTATCACCCGGTTAGGGGGCGTACATTTTCTCTTAATAACGTGAATAACTGCCAGTGCTCTAAAAAGTAATTATCTAGTTAGATGTGTTTTTTTTTTATTTAAAATACAATACATAGCTTAACAAAAAAACCCCTTTAAAAAACCAAGGGTTGTAAAATTTGAAATAAAACACTTTTTGAAAACAATCTCTAAAATGCAATAGAAATAAACACAATATTAAAAAAAAGAGGTTACACAAATATACTAAAATATCGTTGTGACAAAAATAAATTAAGAAAGAGGGGGTAATCTTTACCCTAGTCACAAAAACAACAAAAAGAACATAACATGTAGGTGCCCCCTGTAGCAGGTTCAATTATAATTAAATATAATCCCTTGGGGTTACACTTTTCATAAATTTTACTGGGGACATATTCCCAAATGCACAATACAATACAAAGAAGAATTTTTTGATAAAATATTAAAAATATCGGTTTCTCACAACCCCAAAACAAAAAATCGATAAATGAAAGAACCTACTCCAATCTATGATAAAACAAAGTACATACTTTTCCTAACCCCCCCCTACATAAGTTCCCTACAGTCACACCCCTCGTTACCCAAAGTCTTAGAATTAGCCACAAAAATTGAATGCAAAAGTATTCCCACTCTTTACAGGCTATCACATTTATAAAATAGCAATAAATGCTCAGTACAAAACATAAAAACCCGTTTTCCAGGCCATAGCGGAAAGACTCAAGACTTTAAAAAAGAAAGAAGCTCTGAATAAGACATCTATAAAAAAATAACTCCCACCAATCCCCTCACCAACCAATTTTTCCTCAACCCGCTTACACACACACACACACACACCCACAACAGCAAAACAGCCCTTGTGCATACCCAACCCCCGGGGACAAGCCCCTTCCATCCCCCGAAATTCAATCCCCCCCCCTTTCCCAAAAGTTAAAAATGTTCCACTCATTACGGTACCTGCGAAAAAGCTGGTCCCCGCGACTTCCATATATTTTTCCCATTATAACACAAGTTCTATAAATGGTCCCCACCAACACCTTTTGGCATCTCCAATCCCCTTTCCTTTCTCGCCCCGGATACAAAAAAAAATCCGCAATTATTACGTGATTGCACGTTGCACAGGGCCTCGACGCCCCCCGTCCAAACTTAACGCCCACAAACGATATCCCCCCTCTCCCCCTGTCCTCAGAACCTTACCCATCCCTTCCCCGATACTCCCAAATTTTCACAAAAAACTACTGAAAAAGCCCTCCCTCATCCCCCCACACCCCACACGCGCCCTCCACCCTCAACCCTCTTTCCTTAAGTGCAGCACCCCACGGCCGTATACCATGGGAAAAACGGAAAAATCCTCTTGCCATTTTGGGGCAGCCTTCAACCGTAATCTTCCCATAATCCCTTTCCCCAAAAGGGTGATCTTCAGCCCTTTACGACTACCTTGCCCCTTTCAAAGTCTGAAAACCCCTCGAACTTTATTAGGGTCCCCTCTGCAGAACGCCCGCAAAACGTCTTCACACCCTTCTTTCCGACCCCCCCCCCCACATTCGCACCTCTTCTGCAAGCCATTATGCCCTCCTGCATGACCCCGCACACGGCGTAGCCCACTTCAAAAAAATACACTTGACTCTTAACCGTAAAAATCAACCCCAATCCTCCCCTGTTGACTGGTAAAGTAACCCCCACTCCTACTCAACCATTACACCTGGAACCCCAAAGAAAATGGGAAAACCCCCTTTAAAGCCCCGTAACATGGACCTGCTAAGGTTACTGCAGCACGTGCCAGACTTTACTGTATAACAACAATTCAAAACAATCGCACGTGATGTACTGTCAAATGGTTGGTCTCACCCCTCCAATCGCCCCACCATTCGATCCACAACAAAAGGGCCAGAAATTAAATCCCCGCCTTCTGCTTTTTCTCTAAATTTCCCCACATTTTATCCTGTCCCCCAATTTCCAACGACATTCCCTTTCCCCAACTTCTCTTCCCAACCCCCCTCTCCCAAGACCTGTAACTTTTATTTTTCCCATTAACTCTTAACCCCGGGAACCCCCCCGAAATTTTCATTAAAATCTCAACCGAGTAAAACTCCTCTGGTTTGCACGAGATTGTGTGTCATCCAAATTCCCTTTTTTTCCTGCTTCCCTTCCTCTCCCCCAAACCCCCCTTTATCACGCTTCCACCTTTCTATAGAAAAAGGGTCTGTTTAAAAAGGCCAAAAAACAAAGGGAAAGGGGGGGCAACCCTGCCTAATACCCAGCCCATGAATACCCATCCCCTAACTTCCCATTTACCCGTACACCATCCCCACTGTTACAAGTCTTGCCCAAGCACCACCTCCTCCCAAAAAAACCCCGCCTCCTTAATATGTCCCAATACCCCACGTTCTACCTATCATAGCCGCCTGCCAAAAGAACGCAAAACACCCCCCCTGGGTTCCTCCCCACCCTTCCCACAAAAAATTTTTTAAAATACTATGCCCCCATACATCGTCCCCCCAGCACACCATAGTCCTCTCGCAAAACCCCCTACCACCTCAATTATCCTTTTCCTAAAATTTTTGCAAAAAAACTTATAATTGCAACAGCAAAAGATCCCCAAGTCCGCACCCGGGCTTGTCTTTACCTTTTGGGACTAAAACCCAAAACCCCAGTTCCCTTTAACCTGCCCCTCCCCCCCCTTTTCATCTATTCATTAGTTTTTAAAAAGGATTCAACACTTCCAATGGCTACATAACTCGCAGGGCAAACCCTCCAGCCTGGAGCTTTACCTCGTGCCCTCCCCCCCAAAGCCCCCACATTTTTCCCCCTTTTCAAAATCCCCCCCCCAACGCCATGCGACCTGCCCTTAGACACAAAATACATTCTCCCCCCAACCTCCCGAAAGCCTCCCCATCCACCCTACACTCAGTAAAAATTTTTGCCAAAAAACCCCTCCGTAATCACTATTTCCTCCCTTGTTTTAATCATGTCCCTCCCCAATCACCTAAGTCCTCAGTACCCCAGCCTATCAATTTCCTAGCCCTACGTCGCTGCCTCTTCCCCCTAAAAAAAAAGGCGATGGGGGGTCACCCCAACCCCTTTCAATTCCACCCCTGCACTCTCACCGCTCAAATCTGTCATTCTGAAAAACTCGAATCCCCCCTTTTTTAAAAAACTCGATTCCTCCCGGGGTACTGCCCTGCCTGAGCCCCTCTCTACAACTTTGCAACCCCCCTCGAAATACGCGCAACGTTCGTCATCCAACCCTGGTATTTCCCCTTTCCTTTAAAAACGCCGGTCCTTCCTTAGCTCCCCCCTCCCCACCCCCGCAAAATCACTCAATCCCCCCCTCTCCCCACAAATTCCCCACATTGTCCTAAAAACTAACCCCGCCTCCTCCACCCCAAGAGTCTTCATTTAACTTCAATACCCTGGATCCTTTAGTAAGTGGCCCCAAATCAAGTCCGTTAAAACAGCTTTGTCCATGTATCGATCCCCTTTTCGCAAACCCCCTCACCCCAACTTCTGTCACATTAAACCCATCGAGCCCGGCGCTATCCCTGTCTATGAAACGTATGCTCAACCATTTGGTCCCCCCCTCCCTAACTCCCTTAACCCCCGCCCCGCAAAAAATCCCTTAGGCTAACCAAAAAACACCCGCCCCCCGGGGTCCCCACTTTACGTACATCATTCCAGTCACCGCCCCCCGTTTTTTAAGGGGGAAAAGTTCAAATATTAAAAAAAAAACTCCCCACAAATTTTTCTTACCTGTACATCACGCTTGTGGCATACACAAAACCATGCAGTTTCGCTCCCAAACCCCTCCCCCATCCATTACCGGAGTACCCTACCCCCTCCCCTCCCCCCCAAACTAAATTTCAACAAACGGGCTCGTTCCCGAATCAGAATCCCCAACCCCCCCTTTCAAAAAGGTCCCAATATGCCACAAACCCGAATCCCTCCACTTTCAAATCCCAACCCCCCTTAAAATTTTGTCCGGGTGAAAACATTCATGGCATGACGCCTCAAAAACCCTGGAGCCCAAAAAGCTTCACATTCCACAAACCTTTAATTCCCGTCATACACCTGAAACCTTCTTAAGGGTTTTTTCCGCGCCCTGTAAATCCCTTTATGACAGCACCGCTTCCTACTTTTCCCCCCATGTCACCACGTGGCTCTATTCCCTCCCCCGGTCGAACACCCGACCCGGACCCTGTGGCGCCTCCACTCACCCGTAGCCCATGGTTTTTTCCCCCGGGCTCTGCGGGGGTCAAGACCATCGGAATCAGGTGCGTTGCGCCCCCTTCCCCCGAACACTCTCTGTCAGGTTGGGGGGGGGAGCTCCAATGCACCTCCCCCGCCACCCGGCCCCGGTCACCTTTTCCCTAGAGTGGCACTGCGTCAGCTGCGGGTTTTCCCCTGTCCCCACTTCCTCTTGTCCACCCAAACCCCCGATTTACCTTTATCCCCCCTTCTTCGCTCCAAAAAAACCCTTTTTGTCAACTTCCTAAAGCCACATCCTCTGCTCGTTCTCCTTTCCCCTCAGGGTTGGTTTTAAACCCCCACCACCAAGAGGGGCCCGTAATCCTACAGGCATTGATGGGCTCGGGCCCCCCCCGTTTGGGAAAAACTCTAAACCACCTCCTCCCCAAAAACGAAAATAGGCCCTTTACAGGGGGTCCCCCCTGGCAGGGCCCGCCTTCGGGGGCAGGCCCCCGCTTGTCATTTTGTCTGAACCTTTATCGCTGCCCGCCTTCACAAAATGTGCTTTCCATTGGTCAAAGTGCCCCCCTAGCCTGCAAGTCCTTTGGGTGCCCTGCATTTAAAACACCATCACTTTCGTCTGGAAGTCTTCCCGTGAAAACACGCGAAAGGGATGCCCCAGGTCATCTTTAGGTTTTTAAAGTACCCCCCGGCCAGCCGGTGTTTCGCCCCATCCCCCAGGACCCTTTTCCGGTTTCCAGATGCACCCGTACCGTAAAGTTTAAAAAAAATTCCGTATAATTTTGCCTCGTCAGCTTCGAAAAGGCCCCGTTTCCCCCCCCCCCCCCCCCCCTCCCCCCACCCCAAATGTAGTGTCCCCCGAAAAACAATTTTAAAAACTCGTATTTCCCAGTTTAAAGGGCCACAGCCATCTTAAAACTGCTCCCCAAAACCCGGGCCCCTCTACACTGCCGTCAATCGTGGGTTTTAAGAAAATTCGGTTTTCGCCCCGATGCGGCCCACTCCAAAAAAATCTCGATCAGCAATGCCCTTTTGTGTTTGCGAAATCAAAGGTAGAAGCACCCGGGGCGGATGAGGTGTAACTAAAACCCCGCACTAAATCAAAGCCCCAAAGTTTTGACTCGCCTTCTGATATCTTTCGCCATCTTGGGAAAAAAAAATCTTTCGCAGGAAAGCCCCTTTAACCCGGAGGGGTTGGCCCAAACCAACCCCCATGGCCAAAAAAGCGATGGGGGTCCAAAGGTTTGATGTGATTTGTTTAAATCCACTTTAACCCTTGAAAAGTTAAAAACTCATCGCGAACGAATTTTTGTCAGATTTCACTTTCTGACGCTTTGTTTATCCCGTTCTAGTTATTTCCAAAAAAATTTTGGGTCAGGGTTTTCACTAGGATTTTTTTTTCCCTTTGTTGCTTCCCGAAGAGGGAAAACGAAATTGAGGGGGGGGCGCCCGCCACACGACCCGCTTCTCGTATCTTTAAAAATTATAGCCAAAACTCTCTGGGTGTCCTTTTCTTTTACAATTTGGTACATTTAACTTTCTTCTGAACCGATTTCCCGTCTTCCCCCCGAGGCCCGGGTTCAGGATTTTTGGGGTTTTTCCCGGGAAAAGGGGGCCCGGAAAGTTCCGGGAGCAGGGGACATCGGCCGGGTGACCGTTTTAATTAGGTTGCCAAATTCTAGGCAATTTTTTGTTCCCTTTTTTTCTCTGTTTTTTTTGCACATACAATTTTTGAGAAAACTCGTAATTGGGCCCGCTAATGCTGCAAATTTTCCCGAAAAACCAAGGTAGTAAAATCGATCAGATATTCTTGTTTTCAGCAGACATACAGTTTTTAAACACTCGTGAAGTAACAACGAACAAGGCGTCGTAATTGTTACCTTTTTGCAGATCTACAAAACCCCCTTCAAAAGCCCAAATTTTTTCTCAGAGGGAAAATCTACACAAGTTTTATCTTGTCGTCGTTGAAAAAAACGAAATGGGGCCCTTTTATAAATTCCCGATAAAAAAGTTTTATGCTCTTGAATAGTTGTTTGGGGGGCAGCATCATAACCTAATGTACTTTGGGAAATGGTAAAACCCGCAGTCCAAATTTGGCTTTCCCGTCAAACTGTGTGCAACAAGGTATCCGTGCTTTTCGTGGCCAGTTATTCAGTGCCTGGTTCTCAAACACACAAAAAAGGTTGGGCTAAGGGCACTCTCAAAAATCTTAGGAACCCCCTGGAAAGCAGCTTTCTTTCCCCATTTTAAAGGGCCTTGTCTATCAGCCCGTTGTCTTCCCCAAAGAACCTTTTCTCTGGAAATCCTTCATTCAATTTCCCCTGTGCCTTAATTTTTTGCAGTCTGGAAAACCTAAAAAGAGGGGGTTCCAAAACCCCTCAAAAATGTTTCCTTTAAGAATAAGACCAGGGGTAATTGGGGGAGTAACGAATCTAAAATGGTCTGGACGGTCCTTTGGTGGACCCCTTTTTCCCGGGTTCTCTAGGGTTGATCTGGTCTAAAAAGTTGATACAGGTTTTTTGTATACACCCGTACCGTATTTAGGCTGAGGCATATACCAGTTAGGAAAGGGGGGGCTATAAACGAGAAACCCCGGTAAAACTAGGCTCAGACACTTCTTCCTTAGTTGCTCTTCCTTTTAGTCCCCAAAAAGTCATATTCCTAATTGTGACACTGGGTTTTCCCTGAATCTGAATCATAATCAGACACTCTGTATGAGCAGGAAAAAATATATCTTTAATTAACGCTCTGACAGTTTCTGTGGTGTAATTCCTGTTATACATCACACCGAGATATTTGGCTACTCGCCAACCACGTTCTGAAGTTTAATGTACTTAACTCAGACAAAGTCAGAGTATCAATTAACGTTTCACTTTGGCATACATCAGGAAAATAAATGTACTATGAGGGAGTGATTATGGGAAACTATAATCCTAATAGGAATTTTAGTGTTGGTTGTCTTAGAGCTAGAACTCATAAACAGTATTTCCATCTCCTTGGATCAAGAGACTCAGTCAGGTGCATACATCCACCTGGTATGTTGTACAAGACTAAACTCAAAGTCTTCAGATTAAGAAAGTACTCAAAGAGTTTGATCACAGAATTACTAGTATGTCAAACTGGACTTCTCCAACACCTTGGATCAAGAGCCTCCCGGACAGGCCCCCCATTTGTTACAAAAAACGCGATTTCTAAAAAGCTTAGAGATCTCCAGTGAATACTAGAAAGGACTGCCCTTCTAGCATCCAGCCTGTTTCTGGGGTTTCTTAACAATTAGTCAGTATCCTTGTCCAATTAGCCATTAGAATTCAGTAAGAATTAATAGTGCTTCAGGATTACAACTGGTAGGCTACTAACTAGAGAAATTAAAATTTAATAAATTTATTAAGTTGTCTAGGCATAAAACAAATTAAATTAAATTAATCACAATAATCAAAATAATATTAATCACTTCTCTCGTGTACAGTATTATTGTGCTGAAAGCACATATCACATTTATAATTCTTAAGTACCGTCTGGTACATTAACATTTAATAATACAATATACAAATAAGTGTGTGTGTGTGTGTAAGTGCTCTAAGTAGTTCGCTATGTCTCACGACTCGACTAGACTTAAACAAGTGACTGACAAAGTCCTCACATAAACTAACTTCTTGACCAACTGGCAGTCAGAACAGTCTGCTTGAAAAATAAAAAGAATGCTAAGCCCAATAGCAATATAACAAGTCACTGCGACACAGAATCAGGAACAAGGAGATAATATAACGACACTAAGTAGGGACCATCAGCAGATCCTCCACAAAAGTCACCAAGGTCCCATAATACTGAATCTAAGTTCAGCATAAGAAAATCATCAACTGTGATAGTACACAGATACCAATAAAAATTAGGTCAGAAGCTACAGCTCAGGACCTGAGTTGCTCAGAGTGTCTAAGCGACACACAACCTTAGTACAACGTCGAAAATCACCAAGTCTCGACAGTGTTCTGTGAACAGAGTTCTACAGAACCTACAACAATAATGAGACAAGAGACGATCTTCCAACAAGGGCCAATAAGGAAGAGTTAGGCACTTGTCAGGAAAACGTCCAACCACCAAGAGAGTGTAGACCAGACTGAATACTACAGGAGAGGTGTGATCAACCCCCCCCCCCTTCTATCATGTGATTGCTCCGTGGACAGCTGCTGACCAGCAACGCTGAGAAGCCGACAGGGAAACGGGCCACGAGCGATAATTACAGTAGTTAGACAATCAAGACTTGAACTATGAGCACATATTATTTTACATCCTAACAATAGTAACTAAGTCAAATAATAATATAAAGCAATATATTTACGATTTAGCTATTATCGCAAATATAAGCAATATAAAATTATATGAAAAGGTAATATACATTATATATATATACATCATATACATTGTAACCCATTCAGGGGTTGCAACAGTGGTGGTAATAATGATGGAAGGGGTGGTGGTAATAATGATGGAAGGGGTGGTAATAATGATGGAAGGGGTGGTGTTAATAATGATGGAAGGGGTGGTGGTAATGATGATGGAAGGGGTGGTGGTAATAATGATGGAAGGGGTGGTGGTAATGATGATGGAAGGGGTGGTGGTAATGATGATGGAAGGGGTGGTGGTAATAATGATGGAAGGGGTGGTGGTGGTAATAATGATGGAAGGGGTGGTGGTGGTAATAATGATGGAAGGGGTGGTGGTGGTAATAATGATGGAAGGGGTGGTGGTAATAATGATGGAAGGGTGGTGGTAATAATGATGGAAGGGGTGGTGGTGGTAATCATGATGGAAGGGGTGGTGGTAATAATGATGGAAGGGGTGGTGGTGGTAATAATGATGGAAGGGGTGGTGGTAATAATAATAGTTGTATATACAAAACATGCTTCATATTTATTTGGCAATGTTACAAAAAACGCGATTTCTAATAAGCATAGAGATCTCCAGTGAATACTAGAAAGGACTGCCCTTCTAGCATTCAGTCTGTTACTGGGTTTTCGTAACAAATAGTCAGTATCCTGGTCTAATTATCCATTAGAATTCATTAAGAATTATTAGTGCTTCAGGATTACAACTGGTAGGTTACTCACTAGAGAAATTAAAATTTAATAAATTTATTAATAACAGTCTAGAGGTTTAAGATCAAATAAACTATATCAAAGTAATCAAAATAAGAATAATCACTTCTCTCGTGTACAGTAGTATTGTGCTGAAAGCACATATCACATTTGTGTGTCTTAAGTACCGTCTGGTACATTAACATTAAATAAGATATTACAAATATGTACAAGTAAGTTTGTGTGCATGTAAGTGCTCTAAGTAGTTCGCTATGTCTCACGAAACGACTAGACTTAACTAGTGATTGACTAAGTCCTCACATCGACTAAGTTCTTGACCACATGGCAATCAGAACAGCTTGCTCGAGCAATAAAACGACTGATAAGCCGAACAGCAATATAACAAGCAACTGCGACACAGAATCAGGATCAAGGAGATAATATAACGACACTAAGTAGGGACCATCAGCAGATCCTCCACAAAAGTCACAAAACTCCCATACTACTGAATCTAAGTTCAGCATAAGAAAATCCCCGACTATGACAGTACACAGATACCAGTACAAATTAGGTCAGAAGCTACAGCTCATGACCTGAGTTGTTCAGAGTGTCTATGCGACACACAACGTCAGTACAACGTCTAAAATCAATAAGTCTAGACAATGTTCTGTGAACAGAGTCTCCAGGACCAACAACAATAATAAGAGAGATGATCTTCCAACAAGGGCCAATAAGGGAGATTTAGGCACTTGTCAGGAATTCGTCCAACCACCAAGAGAGTCTAGCCCATACTGACTACTTCAGGTGAGGTGTGAACACCCCCCTCGATCACGTGATTGCTCCGTGGACAGTTGCTGCCCAGCAACACCGAGAAGCCGGCAGAGTAACGAGCCACGAGCGATAATTACAGTAGTTAGACTATCAAGACTTAAATTATGAGCACTGAATAATAATAATATATATATATATATATATATATATATATATATATATATATATATATATATATATATATATATATGTTACATCCTACCTAATAAAAGTAACTAAATCAAATAATATAAAGCAATACATTTATGATTTAGCTATTATCGCAAATATAAGCAATATAAAATTATATGAAAAAGTAATATACATTATATACATTGTGACCCATTTAGGGGTCGCAACAGGAACACAAAACCTTTGACAAGTCCTATAATATGACTCACGAAATCGTAATGACACGATTGCAGTGGCTAACGAGACGGTCTTGAGTTTTGAGACTCTCTGACCGCGGGTTCAAATCCCGCCCGTGGTATGGTAAGTCCTATAATCTTTGCCACTTGTCAGAAACGGGCATCAGCACATGCAGTGGTGACATGCAGTGGTGACATGCAGCGGTGACATGCAGTGGTGACATGCAACCATGTCCAGCAGGGAGTGACATGCAGTGGTTGCATGCAGTGGTAACATTCCATTTTTGGAATATCAACGATCTAAGTGTGTTTGAAGAAGTCAGGTTGACTGAGATTCGATGGGAACCATAATATGGGCGAAAGAATGTACATTTTTCTCAAGACGAAGATTAACAGAGAAACTATTTTTCTGATGTTTCTTACCTCAGAGGCTAACGAGAAATATCACATTACCGTAGGAAATAACCACAAATGATAAGCAAACTTGAACGTTTGTAACGTTAATGCTGTAACAAATTGATAACAATGGTAAGCACTGGAACACGGGGATGAAAAATTAAAGGGAACCTGGAATCTGATGTAGACTCCAGTAGATTTCCCAGTGACTCTGAATAAAGGTACAGAGTTCATGAAGCCTTTCTACAGTGAGAATTAGGTTACAGTGAATGATGTAGCAGATGTTCGAGTGACCTCACGACATTTAGAAAACTTACAGCAATAGTCTTTAGCTTTTGTATACTAAAAGGGTTGGTCTGAAAAGCCAAATTTAAAGTTCCAAAGGGATCATTCTAAAAGCCAATTTTAATGAGCAATGTTAACAAGTGTGTTGACCTGTTTTTCTTATAACAATAATTATTTAATTTATATGTTTATTTGAATATTCCAATTAAACCCTAAATAAAATATTAAACAATAAATAAAATAAAAATTACATATACTGCAAGTGTATCATTATTTTCCCGAGGTATAACCACCCTCACTCTCATTGTTCTGGGACTACTGAGGTATAACCACCGTCGCTATCATTGCTCTGGGACTACTGAGGTATAACTACCCTCACTATCATTGTTCTTGGACTACTGAGGTATAACCACCCTCACTATCATTGTTCTTGGACTACTGAGGTATAACCACCCTCACTATCATTGTTCTGGGACTACTGAGGTATAACCACCCTCACTATCATTGTTCTGGGACTACTGAGGTATAACTATCCTCACTATCATTGTTCTGGGACTACTGAGGTATAACCACCCTATCATTGCTTTGGGGCTACTGAGGTATAACCACCATCACTATCATTGCTCTGGGACTACTGAGGTATAACCACCCTCACTATCATTGCTCTGGGACTACTGAGGTATTATCATGTCGGAGTTCGAACACGTGGATTGGGTAAAATAATACTCACGTAGGCTGGTAGTACGTATAATTACAGATAATGTGGAGAGAGCCCTTACAGTGACTCAGGCAGAGACGGTTGGTCGTGAGTCAACTGGTACAGTGGTTACTGGTAACTGGTTACTACTACTGAGAGTATAACCACCCCATCATTGTTCTGGGACTATTGAGGTATAACCACCATCACTATCTTTGCTCTGGGACTGAGGTATAACTAGCCTCACTATCATTGCTTTAGGACTACTGAGGTATAACCACACTCGCTATCATTGTTCTGGGACTACTGATGTATAACCACCCTCACTCTCATTGCTCTGGGACTAAGGGCTGAGGCTTGAAGTTGCCAGTTATTTCAGTTACTTTTATTATTTTTTTACACATCGGCCGTTTCCCACAGAGGCAGGGTAACCCGAGAAAGAAGAAACACTCTCATCATTAATCACTCCGTCACTGTCTTGCCAGAGTGCCTACACTACAGTAAAAAGCTGCAACATATCAACACCCTTCCTTGAGAGCGCAGGCACTGTACCTCCCTCCAGCTGGTGGTGGGAGTGCAGGTGGTGGTACAGGTGGTGGTGGTGGAAGAGGAGGTGGAAGAGGAGGTGGAGGAGGAGGATGTGGAGGAGGATGTGGAGGAGGATGTGGAGGTGGAGGAGGAGGATGTGGTGGAGGAGGAGGATGTGGAAGAGGATGTGGAGGTGGAGGAGGAGGATGTGGAGGAGGAGGATGTGGAGGTGGAGGAGGAGGATGTGGAGGTGGAGGAGGAGGATGTGGAGGAGGAGGATGTGGAGGAGGAGGAGGAGGAGGATGTGGAGGAGGAGGATGTGGAGGAGGAGGAGGATGTGGAGGAGGAGGAGGATGTGGAGGAGGAGGATGTGGAGGAGGAGGAGGATGTGGAGGAGGAGGAGGAGGAGGAGGAGGAGGATGTGGAGGAGGATTTGGAGGTGGCAGCTAGAAACTCTGAGTACGGAACAACTAGGAACAAAAGTGAAGTTTATTTCCTAAAAAAAAACCAGTACAAACACCGGCGGTGTTTACATTGTACTATATGGTGAGTAAGAACGAGTATATAAGACGTGACTGATGGAGCCAGTGATAAACATTGATGTATCCAATGTGGTTGTCGCTAGCATATGTCAGAGTGGAGCGCATGGGAGCACACGCACCTATGTGTGTGAGGTCCGGTCAAATTTGCATTTTTCTGTCGGACCCCGAGGGAACAGAGCGCATAAAATATGCGTGTGGAGCCTGTAAAGTCTATATACCCGTTTAAAAAAGCCACATCATGGGAATATTCGTGAGCGTTCCCATAACCGTTACTGGCGAGCCATTGAGGTCCTGCACACACTAAATTATTTGAAATGAATAATAAATGCAGAAGAGAGAGAAAGAGGCAGTCAGTAACATCAGAGCTTAGCATACAATTCCAAGAGTTTGATAAAAACTGATCATGTGTAGGTAAAAATACTAGGAAGTATGATAAAGTTAGGATTAATAATTCTAAGAGGGGAAAAACACCGGAAACGAGGCTTGTGTGTTTCCACGTAGTGCTTTTAGGTTGTTACTATATAGTGAGTGGTTGTTAGCTCATATACATTGAGAAAGCTTCGTTGTGAATTATATTGTTTCCGTAGAGTGAGATACCCAAATTGTGACATAACCCTGTGGTAGAGACCCTTCCACAGTCACCACTATAACCTTAAATATACAACCATCATTGTACAAGACCATAGACCACATTACCGATGTTTGGAAGAAGTCACCTTCTTCTTCTGGGGGAAGTAGATGGAATCCAGGATGGGGTGGCCCTGGCTTGGATATTGAGGATTATAGTGCAGTCCCAGAAACTGCAGAAATTGACAACACACCTGCCAACAATTCTACCCAACCAAAAGTGAAATTGTGCAAATTCTATGTTTGGGGCATCTGTAAGCATGGAATATCAAGAAAAAAATATCGGACATGCAACTTTGAGCATCCCAAAAAATGTAGTGACCTCCTGCCAAAAGCAATGTGTCGTTGTTCCTCAAGTACTTTCTTTCACCCAAAAATGTGTCACTCTTCGGTCCTCCAGAAGCAGTGTTACATCAACTGCCCTGCATACCATCTATAAGAGACCAGGAGGCACAGACCTCACAAAACAAACAATAGTAGGTACGACAACCCAATTCCAGGTGATTTTTTAGTGACAGGAAACAGAAAAAGAAAATGGAAGGAAATAAAAATAGTCCACCTTGAAGCCTTGTTGGACACACACATGGCCCTCCAGAACTACAACTACTGATGCCAATAACAAAATCCCCCCACAAACACACAATACAACCTCGTTTATATTTGCTAATATACAGGGCCTTTAGCCATCCGCCAACAACAAAATACCTTCAATCAGTTTACTTCTAAAGGAGTCTAATGCAATGTTTGCAGCCTTCACAGAGACCCACACAAAAGATCACTTTGACAATGAAATGTGGATAAATGGGTACAACCATTTTAGGGGGAATTGGCCTGTTGTCAAAGAGTCGCTCATCTGCACAGAGATGCTGAACATCACAAATGATGTAGTTGAAGTTCTATCAGTAAAGATCGAGAACCAAAACCTAATCGTAATTGTATATAAGCCACCAGATGCAACCTCCCAACAGTTCATTGAACAGCTACTAAAAATTGATTACTGTCTGGAAAACCTTCCAGCTTCATTCCCAAACATCTTACTGCTTGATGATTTCAACCTAAGGCATACAAAATGGAAGAATGTAGCGAATATTGTTATAGCAGAAACAATCCCCGGAGGTAGCGCAGATGAAACGTCACACACACATGAGCTATTAAATCTCTGCGATAACCACACCTTAAGTAAGCAGATAGGGGAGCCAACAGACATAACAATATCAAAAACAACTAATTCCGATCACAATCTAATCGAAGTACAGACCTACATGCATAGGGGTCCTGATCAGCAGAATGCATGTACCTGTGAAGGTGTCTTCACAAAATACAACTTCAACAACAAGAACATCAACTGGGACAAGGTAAACCATGTCTTAAATGAAACATGTTGGGAAGATATCTTAAATGACATGGATCCAAACCAGTGCCTTGAAAGGATTAACTTCCTGGCAGCTGAAGCATGTTCTAGGCATATTCCCCTAAGAAAGAAGAGCAGGAGTAAACTAGAGAGGAAGACACCCTACAGAAGACGACGAAGAACCACCGAGCTCCTCAGGAACGCTAGATTATCTGATACACGGAAGGAAGCGCTGACCAGGGAAGTGGAATGTATCGAACTTAAGTTAAAGGACTCTTACAGGAACCAATAGAGACAAGAGAAGCTTAAAGCGATTAGTGAAATTGAAAGAAATTCGAAAAATTTCTTTTCATATGCCAAAAACAAGGCAAATACCACATCTTGTATCGGCCGCTTACTCAGACAGGATGGGACCTACACAGATGACAACAAGGAAATGACTTAAATACTGAAATCCCAGTAAGACTCTGTGTTTAGTGAGCCACTAATCAATCTGAAGATCGACAATCCAAGTGATTTCTTCATGAATGAGCCTCAAAACTCCATCAATGTATGCCAGATTTCCGACATTATCCTAACTCCGATAGACTTTTGAAAAAGCCATTGACAACATGCCCATGCACTCAGCTCCAGGCCTAGATTCGTGGAACTCTGTGTTCATTAAGAACTGCAAGAAATCTTTCTCAAGTGCCCTAAATACACTGAGGAGGAGGAGCTTGGACATGGGTGAAATTCCACAGTCACTTAAAACAACGGATATAGCCCCACTCCATAAAGGTGGCAGCAAAGCATTAGCTAAGAACTATAGACCAATAGCTCTGACGTCCCACATCATAAAAATCTTTGAAAGAGTGCTAAGAAGCATGATTGCAAACCACCTGGATTCCCAAAAACTGAACAATCCAGGGAAACATGGGTTCAGGTAAGATCGCTCCTGCCTGTCACAACTGCTGGATCACTATGATATGGTCTTGGATGCACTGGAAGAAAAACAGAATGCAGATGTAATATAAAAAGACTTTGCAAAAGCGTTTGACAAGTGCGATCGTGGCGTAATAGCGCACAAAATACGTGCTGAAGGAATAACTGGCAAAGTGGGGAGATGGATCTTCAACTTCCTAATCAATCGAACACAAGAGTAGTGATCAACAGAGTTAAATCGGAAGCTGCCATAGTGAAAAGCTTGTTCCACAAGGCACAGTATTCGCCCCATCCTGTTCCTCATCCTCGTATCAGACATAGACAGAGATGTAATCCACAGCACCGTGTCATCCTTTGCAGACGATGCTAGGATCTGCACGAGACTATCATCTATTGAGGACACGGTTAACCTCCAAGAAGATATAAACCAAGTTTTCCAATGGGCAACGGAAAACAATATGATGTTCAATGAGGACAAATTCCAACTACTCCATTATGGAAAACTGGAGGAGATAACTAAAACAGAATATGCTACAAACTCTGGCCATACAATAGAACGGAAAAATAATGCAAGGGACCTGGGAGTGGTAATGTCTGAGGATCTCACTTTCAAGGATCACAACAGTGCCACGATCACAACTGCAAAGAAAATAAGAACATAAGAACATAAGAAAGGAGGAACACTGCAGGAGGCCTGCTGGCCCATACTAGGCAGGTCCTTTACAATTCATCCCACTAACAAAACATTTACCCAACCCAATTTTCAATGCTACCCAAGAAATAAGCTCTGATGTGAAAGTCCCACTCAAATCCAACCCTTCCCACTCATGTACTTATCCAACCTAGATTTGAAACTACCCAAAGTCCTAGCCTCAATAACCCAACTAGGTAGACTGTTCCACTCATCAACTACCCTATTTCCAAACCAATACTTTCCTATGTCCTTTCAAAATCTAAACTTACCCAATTTAAATCCATTACTGCGGGTTCTCTTTTGGGAGAGACATCCTCAAGACCTTATTAATATCCCCTTTATTAAACCTATCTTCCACTTATACACTTCGATCAGCCCCTCCCCTCATTCTTCGTCTAACAAGTGAATGTAACTTAAGAGTCTTCAATCTTTCTTCATAAGGAAGATTTCTGATCTATGTATTAATTTAGTCATCCTACGCTGAATGTTTTCTAACGAATTTATGTCCCATTTTGTAATACGGAGCCCCAGAACTGAGCTGCATAATCAAGGTGAGGCCTTTACAAAAGATGTATAAAGCTGCAGTATGACCTCTGGACTTTTTGTTGCTTACACTTCTTGATATAAATCCCAGTAATCTATTTCCCTTTATTACGTACGCTTAGGCATTGCTGTCTTGGTTTAAGGTTGCTGCTCACCATAACCCCCAAGTCCTTTTCGCAATCTGTATGGCTAAGTTCTACATCATTAATTTATAAGTACTAGGGTTATGGCACTCCCAAGCTTCAGAACCTTTGCACTATCTACATTGAACTGCATCTGCCACTTTTCTGACCAAGAATAGAGTTTGTTTAAGTCCTCCTGAAGTTCCCTAACATCAACGTTTGAATCAATTATCCTACCTATCTTGTGTCATCGGCGAATTTGCTCATATCACTAGAATTCCCTCATCAAGAATCACTGATATATATTATAAACAACAACGGGCCCAAGACTGATCCCTGTGGAACGCCACTTGTTACAGATCCCCACTCGGATTAACCCCATTTATGGACACTCTCTGCTTCCTGTCAGTGAGCCATGACTCGATCCACGAGAGCACTTTTCCCCCAATGCCATGGGCTGCCACTTTCTTTAACATTCTATGGTGCGGAACTCTATCAAAAGCCTTACTAAAATCTAAGTAAATAATATCAAA
Organism: Cherax quadricarinatus; assembly: GCF_026875155.1. Classification (NCBI taxonomy): domain Eukaryota; kingdom Metazoa; phylum Arthropoda; class Malacostraca; order Decapoda; family Parastacidae; genus Cherax; species Cherax quadricarinatus. The sequence continues at coordinate 62,753,061 of NC_069411.1, forward strand.
TTCTTTATTGTGGTTCAACAGCCTCAAAAGCTTTCCCTGAAGAAAGTTAATAAATTAGTTAGACAAGACCGGCCTCTTGTGAATCCATGCTGAGTAACATTAATCAAGCTAGCTTATCGAGATGGCTTCTTATAATCTCAGTTTATAATTGACTCTAGTAAATTTGCCTACAATTGAGGTCAGGCTTATTGGGGGGGGTAATTTGACGGTAACGACTTGTCCCCCTTTTTTTAAAATAGGATTTTACAATTAGCCATCTTCCACATATCAGACACTAAAACCTGTTTGAAGAGATAAATTAAAAATTTTAGTTAAGGGTTTTCACAGAGTTCCATTTTGCATTCCTTAAGAACCCCTTGAAAAAACCTCATCGGGACCCGGCGACTTATTTTGCTTCAGTCTGTCTATCTGCCTCAAAACCCATCTCACTAGTGACTGTGATGTTACATAATTTATCTTCTTCTAGCCCACTGTAAAAATTAATTACTGGAATATTGGGTTTTGTCTTCCTGTGTAAAAACTGAGAGAAAATAATTATTTAAAATCAAGCACATTTCATTCCATTGTCATAAGGTGCCCATAGTTATTTTTAAGGGGACCTATCTTATCTCTAACTTTTGTTCTATAGACCTGGAAAAAAACTTTTGGGTTAGTTTAGAATCCCAGCAACTTTAATTTCATAGTCCCTTTAAACTTTTCTTTTCCCCTTTTTAAATGTCCCTCTTAATGTCCCAAAATACTGATTCATAAGATGAACCCTCACCCTTCTTTTGATACCCTATAAATACCTTTCTTATGCCCTAGTAGATATTTGAGCCTATTTTCATCCATTTTTGGGGCATTTCTATTTGATCTAATTTCTTTATATGGGATAAACCTCTTTGAGCAGCATGTATAGTGTTCAGAAAACTGTCATATTGATAGCTCACTCGTTACCCCCAGTCAACAAATGATAATGTTCTTTAAGCCCATCGTAAAACTCTAAGCGAAAATCTGGACTGTTACGAGTTATCGCTAAATATCGTACCTTCCATTCAATGCTAAATGTAAAATTTATTTGTGGTCGCTAGCACCCAGTTCCCTCTGAAATTTCTAAATTATTAACAAGGGATTCATTGTTTGCCATAACTAAGTCAAGCAGGTTATTTCCCCTTGTAGGTTTTTGTCACAAACTGCTTCAAAAAACAATCCTGAAATACTTCTAAGAAGTCGTACGATTCTAAATTCCCAGTCAAGAAATTTCCAATCAACATGACTAAAGTTAAAGTCTCCTAGAATTACTACATTATCGTGGCCTTGTGGCCTTAACAATTTTTCCCCCCATAGTAGTTTCCCTTGGTCCCTATCTAAGTTAAAGGGGGGGGGTATAAACACTCCTAAAATCAGTTTTTTCATGCCCCTCTGAAAATTCTATCCAAACAGACCTGTATGTGTTACTTCAGACTTAATACCCGTTTTTTTATGCAACAGTTTCAAGCGATCCCCGGACGAACAATGCTCCACCCCCACCCCCCCTCCCAATACTTCTATTTTTCTTGGAACAATTTAAAACCCGAATATGACATTCCGCAGGCATGTCCCGGGCTTTGAATTAAACCACGTCTCAGTTAAGGCAAATAACATCAATGTTACCTACACTAGCAACTAATCTCAACTCGTCCATCTTATTCCTAGCACTAAAGGCAATTAGCATAATAAACATTGAAAGACTCTCCTTTCTCTTTACACCCCTTTCCCGCTCATTTTTATTTTTCTACTAAACCTATTACCGTCTTTATCCACCCAAGGTCCCTGGCTTTCAATATCTATCTCGTTCTTTATTAACTAGTTCCCCTAGAACTCGTAAATTATACTACACTGGGACTTCACTGTTTTCCTGCCAAAACCCATACCACTAACTATTCCTAGTTTAAAAGCCTAACTGCTCCCTCCACGCAGTTGCCATGCTCCCACCCCCCACCTAGATAAGTGAACCCCATCCCTAAGCATACATGTCATTTCTGCCATAGAAGAGGGGCCCAGTTGTCAATGAATGTTCCCGCATTTTCCTTACAGTATTTGTCCCCAGCAATTGACACCAATTGCCCTGGACAACCATTCACTTTCCCAAATCCCCTCCTTGGCAAAAATACCACATATGAAGGGTTCCCACCCTTCTAATTATTTCTATTGCTGACCTATACCTGCTAATCAGGTCCTCACTCCTACGTCTGCCAACATCGTTGCCTCCAGCAACTGAGACAGATAATAGGATTGCTCCCATTACCTCTCATGATGTCATCCAGACGGGTAACAATATCCTCCATCCCAGCCCCAGGAAAGCAAACTCTCTGTCTCCTATCCTTCCCCTTTAAGCAAACGCCCTATCCATATACCTAACTTGGCTATCCCCAACAAAAACAATATTCTTACCTTCCTTAATGTCTTTCGTCGTGTCGTTTTCCCAGTAGTCAACTCACATTCGTCGGGTAGCACTGAGAATGTATTGGATGTTTCCACAACATTTCCACGGCAGTCTCTTCTTCTTCATCGTTTCTACCTTTATCCATTCGTCTTCTTGATCGTCAACTTCTTCCCGCTGTCCAGCCACTGACCAGTTTCCCTTCTTGACCTGAGGACTCAAAACAGGAGGACTACTACGAATCTTCTTGTTCTCCTCGGTCAATCGCCGAATTTCCAAATTCGCCAACCTCAATTCTTCCTTAAGCTGTTGGTAAAGTTGCTCGATGGAGGGCATCTTGCTTCAATTCTAGAGAGCGCGCAAACAGGTCTTCACAGAGCCAAGTACACGTCAACACTGCGCAAATGCCAACTCAATCAGGAGCTACTGCGCAGCACGTCCGCACGGCCCAATAGCGATGCGAACACTCCTAAATACAGGATGGATAATGAGAACGTTCAAAACAAGAGATGCCAAGCCAATGATGATCCTTTTCAAATCACTTGTTCTCTCTAGGCTGGAATACTGCTGTACATTAACATCTCCGTTCAAAGCAGGTGAAATTGCAGATCTAGAGAGTGTACAGAGAACCTTTACTGCATGTATAAGTACTATCAGGTACCTCAACTATTGGGAAGGCTTGGAAGCTCTTGTACTCGCTGGAACGCAGAAGAAAGAGATATATCATAATCTACACTTGGAAAATCCTGGAAGGAATGGTCCCGAATCTGCACACAGAAATAACTCCCTACGAAAGTAAAAGACTGGGGAGGCGATCAAAATACCCGAATTAAAAGTTTTGGGCGCCCTTGGTACACTAAGAGAAAACACCATAAGTGTCCGGGGCCCAAGACTGTTCAACAGCCTTCCACCAAACAAAAGGGAAATTACCAATAGGCCCCTGGCTGCCTTCAAGAGGGAGCTGGACAATACCTAAAAGTCAGTGCCAGATCAGCTGGGTGTGGTTTCGTACGTTTGGACTACGTGCGGTCAGCAGTAAGAGTCCCGTTGATCCCCGGAATACCCCCTCCAGGAGAAAAGGATATAGAGGGGAGAGAGAGGGAGAGAGAGGTAGAGGGAGAGAGAGAGGTAGAGGGAGAGAGAGAGGTAGAGGGAGAGGTAGAGGGAGGGAGAGAGGTAAAAGGAGGAAAAGAGGTAGAGGGGAGAGGAGAGGGAAGGGAGAGAGAGAGGTAGAGGAGAGGGGAGAGTAGAGGAGAGAGAGAGGTAGAGGGAGAGAGAGAGAGGGAGAGGGAGAGAGAGGAGGTAGAGGGGGAAAAGAAGGTAGAGGGAGAGAGAGAGGTAGAGGGAGAGAAGAGGTAGAGGGAGAGAGAGGGGGTAGAGGGAGAGAGAGAGGGAAGAAGAGGAGAGGGAGAAAAGAGGTAGAGGGAGAGAGAGAGGTAGAGGGAGAGAGAGAGGGAGAGGGAGAGAGAGAGGTACAGAGAGAGAGGTAGAGAGGTAGAGAGAGAGATAGAGAGAGAGCGAGAGAGGTAGAGAGAGAGAGGGGCATGGAGGCGTATTCAACTTCTGGAAGTATGGTCATATAGTGAGTGATAAGGGTACAATGATCTTAAATTGTTGAACATAAGAATCTTGAAAAAATACACAGAGGATAGTGCATGGTAGATGATGTAATATATGGATGTAATGTATCATGAATCAGTAGCAAGTTATTGCCAGATAAGTGGAAGTTAAGCAGATGAGTATAAATACTCCTAGAAATTGCAGTATAACAAAAATAAGAATGAGTAGTCAATATAAGACTGCGGAAGGTCGTAGTAAAATGAACATATATACAAATCTAGGAGGATGTTTTAACCGAGTGCATCGTGTAGCCAATATCCATTCTGCGTGAGGATAAGTTGGAATAATTAAGACAGTTATATCCCTCGAATATATGAAGTTTAAGTAGTAAAAATAAAGGGGATAAATCTGTCCTAACTTAAAGTTACCGGAAGTGTGAGGTGACTCCTTACACCCCCCACACCACCTGGGCCACAACCATCGCTATCAATAGTTGAAAATGTGACCTAGTATATTATAAAGTATAAAAGACGGAGGAACACAATGAAAATATCCAGAAAAAGATGTGTGGTTATGTGAGAGAAACGTGGGAAGAAGCATAAGGGAAAGTTGAAATAATGGTGAAGACAGTCGCTCACTAAGACAGAAGAGATGGAAAAAAAGGTACAAGACATTAAGAAAATGGAAAGAAGGATTATGCGTCTATAACAGGAAAACGAGAAACGGAACAACCGGGAAAAATATACATCACGGGTTATACCAGGAACATCACCAGAAGTACTAACAAAATACACACCAAGCCAAAACATCCCAAAAGGTAAATCCTTCTTCCTTTTTACAAACATTTAGGTTGTGAAATCAAACAACTAAGAAAGTTACGTCAGCTACACAGAAACACATACAAAGAATGTTTTGAACTGTGAGATAATAAAATACTGTAACATGTATAGACGTGACAGAACTAATTGGTTACAGGGAGCAGCAGAACTACGTGAAAGATATTTTTGTTGATTAGACCCTCAAGGAAGGTTCCTTGATGTTGGTGAGGGGCTCTTGATTTAGGGAATTGGATCTGTGCTCCAGTTCCCCGAATTAAGCCTGAATGCCTTCCACATCCCCCCCCCCCAGGCGCTGTATAACCCTCCGGGTTTAGCGCTTCCCCCTTGATTTTAATAATAATAATGTTTAGTAAAAGGACACGAGTGCAACTAATGTGACATTTATTGTGGCAACGTTTCGCTCTCCAGGAGCTTTATCAAGCCATTACAAACAATACATGGACTTGATAATGGCTTGATAAAGCTCCTGGAGAGCGAAACGTTGCCACAATAAATGTCACATTAGCTGCACTTGTGTCCTTTTACTTTACATATTGTCTGTAATTCTACCAACTTTATTACAATAATAATGTTGCTTAGAACTGCTGTATTCATTGTATGATACAGAAGATGTTTTGCGAATTAAAGTTGAAAATATAGATCTGGTAATTATGCTAGTATATGAACCACCGTCGGCAGCGGTAGAGGAACTCACAGATCAGATACACAGCTGTCTTAAAAGGCTGGAAAATGCCACACTAAATATTGTTTTCCTCCTCGGAGATTCCAACCTCTCAAAAGTAAAATTGGAGGATGGCTCAAGACAACGTTATGCCAGAAACAGTTCCTGGAAGCACCCTGGTTCAACAGGTTCATGCCAGGGAATTAATGAGGCTTTGTAAAAAGTTCCAATGGTACCACCATAAAACTAATCCAAGTAGAGATGAAAATAAACTGAATTTGATATTCACAAAGAACGAGGAACTAATCAAACACGTAACAAAATAATATACTCTGACCACAGCATCATAGAAGTACAAACGAGTATAAACTTAGGGTTGAGGAACTATAGCACTAGTGTAAGAGAAGAGTTGTTCAGTAAGACTAAGTGCAAACCACAGAAATGACTGGGGAAAAATTGACCGAGAACTATCGGACATATCCTGGGAAACAGACATGAGCTCTAAATCTTCACCAGAAGAAGCTGAACGCTGAAGCACACAAAGTTTGTATTAAATATGTACCACTGAGGAAACCTATATGAAATGATACAGAGAGCGTAGGAGATACTACTGAAGAAGAAAATGGAGAGAGTCCTAGCCAAGAGATCCTTGATTTAATCCAAAAACTTAGGATGTCGCACCTTACCAAACAGAAATAAAACGGGAACAAATGGCCATCAAAGGATGTTGCAAGAAACTCCAAATATTTCTATTCGTATGCAAAAGAGAAGCCAAGAACTGCCTTTAGAATTTGACTCTTATTGCGAGGAGACTCATACTGACGATCAACGAGAAATGAGCGAAATTCTAAAAGAAAAATACGAGTCGGTGTTCAGGAAGCCATTAAATAACAGCAAGGCAGAGAATGAAACGTTTTCATTCCAGCGGAAGGCAGCGTAGACCAACTGACGTAAGTACTAATCCCATAGAACTCGAAAAAGAAATCAAAAACATGTCCAGACACTCAAGACCTGGACCAAATTAATGTTATTCCTAGAGATTTTAAAGAAATGCAAACATAACTACTTTGCATAAAGGAGGTAGTAGAGAACTGGCTAAAAATTACAAACTAGTCTTTAAAAGTAATAAGACGTCAGATTACAAACTTCTTTGAAATCACAATCTGCATAACCCAAACTAGGAAGGGTTTACATCTGGAAGATCATGCCTGTCACAAGTGATGAACCACTATGACAATTACGGAGGCGCTGGAAGAAAACTAAAACACAGATGTGACATACACAGATTTTGCAAAAGCATGTGACGAATGCGATCCTGGGGTGGTTGTACACAAGATGAGGGTTAAGGGCATTGCGGGGAAGGTAGAGGTAGACACACAGATTTTCTGGTTCCTAACGTAATTGTAAACAGAGCAAAATTTAGCATCAGCGAGGTAAAAAGTTCAGTTCCCCACCTCAGTTGTGACACTTTTGCTGTTTCTTATTCTCATTGAAGATATAGATAAAAACACCCATTAGGGTTTGGTATCATCATTTACAGATATCACTAAAATAAGTAGAAAGTCACTTCGCTAGAAGACACTAAAATTATGCAGGACGATATAAGGAGTTTTTTTTTTTTCGTGCGGGAGTGGAGATGATGATGTTCAGTGGTAGTAAGTTCCAACTTTTTCGGTATGGAAAGAACTCAAAAGGGACACAGTATACAATACTCAAGAGGATCTCCAAACAGATCTAAAGGACCCCATCAAAATCCTTGGAATAATAATGTTAGCTGATCTTTCCTTCAAAGAACCCAATAAAACAGAGTACGAGAACTTACTTCCAAAATAAGGAAAAAATTGCCAGTGATGACACTTTTCAAATTGCTAGTGCTCCCTCATCTGGAATATTGCTCAGTAGTGACGGCTCCGGTCAAGGCAGGAGAAATATCAGAGATGGAACAGGTACAGAGATCGTTTACAGCCCGCATACCGACAATAAAGTATTGAAATTACTGAGAACTCCTTAAAGTCTTAAATATGAAATCACTAAATCGGATTTGGGACATATGGGAGGAAGTGCAAAATTAACCCAGTGAAAAGCAAGGATGCAGCGGCCACAATAAGGAAGTACTGTATCAACGTCCGTGGCACAAGACTTCAACGTCTTACCGGAAGATATCAGAAACACTGCTGGGATAAATGTAGAATTCTTGAAGAGGAAACTAGGCAAGCATCTTCACCAGGTGCCAGATCAGCTAGGCTGTTATGGATATGTAGATCAGTAGGCCACCAATAGCAACTGCCTAGTTGACCAGACGAGCCTGGCTCAATGCCGGATTCAGTGAGAAGGAAAGACTCTCGGAACTCAAATGTAAATATAAACCTTATGGAAAAGATCCCAGCGAGTCTTGAACAGGTCAAGTGGTAACCTTTTACAGTCCTTTGGCAGAGGCAGAGAGCATGCACGTATTTTTCGGTTAAAATTTGGTGCAATTTACAGTTCTGCGATGTGGGAAGCCCTATGGCAAGGTTCAAGTGAAGTGCTCTGTGGTGGACACAGTTCTGTGGCAAGGGTTTGTAGTTTTATTTTTAGTGTAAGTGATGTATTAGTTACGATCACAGGCAGCAGCTAAGGCCTGTAGCACCTGGCCATAAACAAAGTCGGCAATAGCAAGCAACCGGGCAATACAACGGCATAGCAAAGTAGGGTCAGATTTCTTTACCTATGTATTCTTTGACTATTATGTACAATATTTACGCGGTTAAGATATTATGTTAGCAATATAGTACTGAGACAGAACCAAGAGTCAATCAAAGCAAGGAGTGGTTTAAACAAAGGCAGACTAGCAGGTGGGAGGTCACAAGGGCTGGGGAAGCATGATTGAACTGGACAGTAATACAACAATGAGGCACCAGAACTGCTAGACTCTGAATTGCCAGATCACTGGTCGAGGGAGCATGCCTGTGGTTTTCGTCATACTCTACACATGACACGCAAACAGTACCAACTACCGCCACTGACACACAGACGGTACCAACTACAGTCACTGACACACAGACGGTACCAACTACCATCACTGACACACAGACGGTACCAACTACCGTCACTGACACACAGACGGTACCAACTACCGCCACTGACACACAGACGGTACCAACTACCGCCACTGACACACAGACGGTACCAACTACCGCCACTGACACACAGACGGTACCAACTACCGTCACTGACACACAGACGGTACCAACTACCGTCACTGACACACAGACGGTACCAACTACCGCCACTGACACACAGACGGTACCAACTACCGTCACTGACACACAGACGGTACCAACTACCGCCACTGACACACAGACGGTACCAACTACCGTCACTGACACACAGACGGTACCAACTACCGCCACTGACACACAGACGGTACCAACTACCGTCACTGACACACAGACGGTACCAACTACCGCCACTGACACACAGACGGTACCAACTACCGCCACTGACACACAGACTGTTCCAACTACCGCCACTGACACAGTACCAACTACCGTCACTGACATAGTACCAATTACAGTAACTGACACACAAGACATTACCAACTACCATCACTGACGCACAGTATCAACTACCATAACTGACAGACAGCACTAACTACCGTCACTGACACTCAGTACCAATTACAGTAGCATGCATACAGTACCAGTTACCGTCACTGACTTGCAGACAGTAACAAATACCATAGTTGTACGTATATTTGCAGATGTATATACAAACATGCATTTACAAACGTACGTGTAAATATATAGCATTCTCAATTTACCTGTGTATACATATGAATACAAATGAACATTTGTGAACTAGCATACGTACAGACACATATATACTCGAATACGTATATACATAGATACCAATATGACTCACGAAATCGTGAGTTCGAACCCTTCCCACACTGTGGTATAGATACCAATATATGTAGCAAGTGCGTATATACATATAGATACGAATATGCGTGTGTACGTATATGCATATATATATGCATGTACAAATATTTTTATGGATAAAAATGTCCGTGGATACACGTGTATTGCATGAATGTATATATGGACGCAACAGTTCGCGTTAACAAGTACACATGACCGAATACACACGATTTGGATGTGGTACTGGAAAACCTCATGCATCAACATGTTAGAGACACTACCAGAGAGAAAGTTAAGGATGACCCAGCAAGACTGGACCTTGTATTCACATTGAATAGTTCGGACATCAAGGATATCACATACAAAAGGCCCCTTGGAGCTAGTGATCATGTGAGTCTGTGCTTTGATTACATAGTTGAGCTACACGTGGTGAGAGTAGCAGGAATAGGATGGGATAAACCAAACTACAAAAGGGGGGACTACACAGACATGAGGAACGTCCTGCAAGACGTTCAGTGGGAGAGAGAATTGGGAGGAAAATCAGTAAAAGAAATGAGGCCAAGAACGAGTCCTTGGTTCACCCAAAGGTGTAAGGAGGAAAAAAACAAAGTGCACTGGAGAATGGAAAAAGTACAGAAGACAAAGGACCCAGGAAAATAGATTAGCCGAAGAGCCAGAAACGAATATGCACAGATAAGAAGGGAGGCTCAGTGACAATACGATAATGACATAGCATCAAAAGTCAAATCTGAACCGAAGTTGCTGTATAGCTACATCAGGAGGAAAACAAGTCAAGAACCAGGTAATCAGGCTGAGGAAGGGAGGCGGGGAGTTCACAAGAAGCGACCAAGACGTATGTGAGGAGCTCAACATGAGATTTAAAGAAGTTACAGTGGAGACAGGAAGGACTCCAGGAATTCAGAATAGGGAGGTACACCAACAAGTGCTGGATGAAATACACACACAACCGAGGAGGTGAAGAAGCTGCTAAATGAACTTGATACCTAAAAAGCAGTGGCAGCAGATACCTCTCCGTGGGTCCTTAGAGAGTGAGCAGAGATACTGTGTGTGTGCCACTAAAAAAAATCTTTAACACATCCATTGAAACTGGGCAACTACCTAAGGCATGGAAGACAGCAAATGTATTCCCAAATTTTAAGAAATGAGACAGACACGAGGCATTAAACTACATACCTGTGTCACTGATGTGTAGAGTATGCAAAGTCATGGAGATCATCAGGTGAGTGGTGAAGCACCTAGAACGGCAAAAGCTTATAAACGACAACCAGCTCTGTTTCAGAGAAATAAAATCTTGTGTCACAAACCTATTGGAGTTTTATGACAAGGTAATAGAAGGAAGACAAGACAGAGGGGTGGATAGACTGCATTTTCTTGGACAGCAAGAAGGCCTTCGACAAAGTTCCTCACAAGAGGTTAATACAAAAACCTAGAGAATCAGGCATGCATAACAGGAAAGGCACTGCAATAGATCAGAGAATATCTGACAAGGAGGCAACAATCAGTCATGGTACGTAACGAGGTGTCAGTGGGCACCTTTGACGAGCGGAGTTCAAGGACCTGTGCTGCTTTTGGTATATGTGAATGACTTGACCGAAGGGATAGACTCAGATGTGTCCATGTTTGCAGATGATGTGAAGTTAATGAGGAGAATTAAATCGGTCCAGGGTCACGCAGGACTACAAAGAAACTTGGATAGGCTACAAGCCTGGTCCATCAACTGGCTCCTTGAATTTAAACCCGCCAAATGCAAAGTCATGAAGATCGGGGAAAGGCAAAGAAGACCGCAGACAAAGTATAGTTTAGGTGACCAAAGACTGCAAACCTCACTCAAGGAAAACGATTTTGGGTGAGTATAACACCGAGCACATCTGAGGCGTACATCAGTCAGATTACTACTGCAGCATACGGACGTCTGGCAGACTCAGTAACAAATCGTTCAAGATCCTGTACACCATACACGTCAGGCCCATATTGGAGTATGGAGCACCAGGTTGGAATCCACACCTGGTCAAGCACGTCAAGAAATTAGAAAAAAGTGCAAAGGTTTGCAACAAGAATAGTTCCAGAACTAAGGGGATTGTCCTACGAAGGAAGGTTAAGGAAAATCGGCCTGACATCACTGGAGAACAGGTGGGTCAGGGAAGAAATAACATAAAATACTGCGAGGACTTGAGAAAGTGGACAAAGACTGATGTTCCAGAGATGGGACACAGCAACAAGGGGTCACAGTTAGAAGTTGAAGACTGAAATGGATCACAGGGACGTTAGGAAGTATTTCTTAAGTCACAGAGTTGTAATAATGTTGGTAGAATTACCGACAATATGTAAAGTAAAAGGACACAAGTGCAACTAATGTGTCATTTTATTGTGGCAACGTTTCGCTCTCCAGGAGCTTTGTCAAGCCTATACAAACAGTATATGGACACACAGGGTATATAAAGGCTCAGAGTGAGGTGCAATACTAGTGGTAGTAGTAGTAGTGACAAAAGTTGTAGTAGTAATACAATATGGTAGAGCAATTAATTCGTACATGAGTAAAAGGATATAAAAGTTATTACTTAGGTAACATAAAAATAGGTTGGACAAATATAGACTGGATAGAGAAGGCCTGTTTCAGTGTTCACTCTCTGTAATGTGCTTTGTTAGTATAACAGGAGAGACTGTGATGGCAGGGTTTACTGTTTTCAGGAGGATTCTTGCTAAGACTTCAGAGATGGTGAAGCTGCCGTTGTTTTGTTTAATCGTATTCGAAACAGGGATCAGTGCTGATTCGAGGCACTTGCGTCTGCGGAAATTAGTTTCTTTGATCACTAATTGGGCGTCCCTGAATTTCATGAGATGATTGGTGGAATTTCGGTGTTGTACACAGGCGTTGTTCAAGTTATCGTTCCTACATGCGTAAATGTGTTCATTGAGGCGGATGTCGAGGTTTCTTGCTGTTTCACCTACATAAATCTTGTCACAGCCTCCACAGGGTATAGTGTAAACCTCTGCGTTGACTGGTTCGTGGCGCTTTGATTTTGTCCTGGTTAGATCCTTTATTGAAGTGCTAGAAGCGATGGCGACTCTGGTGTTAGCTTAGTTTCTTGTTACGGATGGAGAGGTTTCGGATGCGGTTGAGAAGGTCGCCCGAGTGTTTAAGATGAGCGGGGCTGATGGTCCCCAGAAGGCAGGAAAGATGTTTGGCAAGAACTCAGGCTAGTTTGTGTGGAGCACTGCCTATACCTGACGTGATTATTCTGAGAGGAATATTGTGTTTATGGGTCTTGGGTAAACCATACATATGTGCTGGTTTAGGGTTGCTTGGTAACAAGTACAGAAGTTTCTTCCCTTCTCTAGTGCGTTTGAGTATTTGTCTGGTTTTGTATAGAAAATCTTTGGTGAGTGTCTCCCACTGTTGAGTGCTGATGGGTTCGTATGTAGACTGATCACTGGTGTTGAGTATGACGACTCCACCTCCTTTGTCTACATACGAACCCATCAGCACTCAACAGTGGGAGACACTCACCAAAAATTTTCTATACAAAACCAAATACTCAAACGCACTAGAGAAGGGAAGAAACTTCTGTAGTTGTTACCAAGCAACCCTAAACCAGCACATATGTATGGTTTACCCAAGACCCATAAACACAATATTCCTCTCAGAATAATCACGTCAGGTATAGGCAGTGCTGATAAATTAGACACATTTGTTCAATGTGACACCGCCTATGACTGCTGCACCTCTCCTACCAACGGTTCATAAGCTCCTTCTCCGCACGTATGCCGTATTCTATTCAAGATTGATGGACTGATCACATCGACTCAAGGTTGAGGGACTGATTACCTCATTCTACTCCTGTTCTTCAAGATTCTCCTTTGTATGGACTGATGAAGCCACTGTGTGGCGAAACGTTTCCTCAATAAAGATACCCAAGAGTTGCACATGTGTCTAATTTATCATTGTAGATGGTAAGAATGGTATAGGGGAGAGTTTGATGAGAGGTGGCGATGGATAATTATGAGGCTGACTTAAAAGAAGAGGCAGTGCTCCACACAAACTAGCCGGAGTTCTTGCCAAACATCTTTCCTGCCTTCTGGGGACCATCAGCCCCGCTCATCTTAAGAGGGTAAGAATGGTATAGGGGAGAGTTTGATGAGAGGTGGCGATGGATAATTATGAGGCTGACTTAAAAGAAGAGGCAGTGCTCCACACAAACTAGCCGGAGTTCTTGCCAAACATCTTTCCTGCCTTCTGGGGACCATCAGCCCCGCTCATCTTAAACACTCAGGCGACCTTCTCAACCGCATCCGAAGCCTCTCCATCCGTAACAAGAACATAAGAACATAAGAACGAAGGAACACTGCAGAAGGCCTACTGGCCCATGCGAGGCAGGTCCAAGTCTCCTACCGGCTTAAGCCAATGCACCCAACCTAGTCAGGTCAGGTCACATTGACTTAAGGGAGGAACACGGCAACCGACCTGGTAGCACAAGCTATCAGGCCTAACTCACACCCACCCACATCCACTCATGTATTTATCCAACCTATTTTTAAAGCTACACAACGTTCTGGCCTCTATAACGGTACTTGGGAGTTTGTTCCACTCATCCACAACTCTATTACCAAACCAGTACTTTCCTATATCCTTCCTGAATCTGAATTTTTCCAACTTAAAACCATTGCTGCGAGTCCTGTATAGGCTAGATATTTTCAGCACACTATTTACATCCCCTTTATTTATTCCTGTCTTCCATTTATACACCTCAATCATATCCCCCCTAATTCTACGTCTTTCTAGAGAGTGCAGATTCAGGGCCCTTAGTCTATCCTCATAGGGAAGGTTTCTGATACATGGGATCAACTTTGTCATCCTCCTTTGTACATTTTCCAGAGAATTTATATCCATTCTGTAATAAGGTGACCAAAACTGTGCAGCATAATCTAAATGAGGCCTAACCAAGGATGTATAGAGTTGAAGAACAACCTGAGGACTCCTATTATTTATGCTTCTTGATATGAAGCCAAGGATTCTATTAGCTTTATTGCGAACACTTATGCACTGTTGTCTTGGTTTCAGATTACTGCTAACCAGAACTCCTAAATCTTTTTCGCAATCCGTAATATTAAGATCTACATTATTTAGTTTATATGTGGCATGGTTATTGTCCTGTCCAACATTTAGAACTTTGCATTTGTCTATATTAAACTGCATCTGCCACTACTCCGACCACTGCATCAGTCTATTCAAATCTTCCTGGAGTGCTCGAATGTCCTCGTCAGAATGAATTCGACGGCCTATTTTGGTGTCATCGGCAAACTTGCCGATGTCGCTCTTTATGCCCTCATCTATGTCGTTTATGTAGATTGTGAACAGCAGGGGGCCCAACACTGACCCCTGCGGAACACCGCTCGTGACACTCCCCCACTCTGATTTCTCCCCATTTATGCAAACTCTCTGCTGCCTATTTGTCAACCATGCCTCTATCCAGGAAAAAATTTCTCCTCCTATTCCATGTGCTTTAATTTTCCTCAATAGTCTCTGATGTGGGACCCTGTCAAAAGCCTTACTGAAGTCCATATACACAATATCATATTCATTACCATGATCTACCTCCTCAAATACCTTAGTGAAAAAAGTTAATAAATTCGTAAGGCAGGAACGCCCCTTTGTAAAACCATGCTGAGATTCGTTGATTAATTTATGCTTTTCAAGGTGGCTACGAACTGCCTCGGCAATTATTGATTCCATAAATTTTCCCACTATGGAGGTTAGGCTTATTGGTCTATAGTTCGAAGCTAAGGACCTGTCACCTGTTTTGAAAATAGGTATCACATTTGCCATTTTCCACTTATCTGGCACCATGCCAGTTTGTAGTGATATGTTGAAAAGATTAGCCAAAGGTGTGCTAAGCTCCTCTTTACATTCCTTTAGAACCCTTGCATACAGTTCATCAGGGCCTGGGGATTTGTTAGGTTTTAATTTATCTATTTGCCTAAGGACCATGTCACTTGTGACCCTAATAGTGCACAGTTTATTATCGTCCTGTTCTACATAATTTATCATTACTGGAATATCGCTGGTATCCTCCTGTGTAAAAACTGAGAGGAAGTATGTGTTAAAAATTCTACACATTTCCTTATCACTGTCAGTGAGCTGACCCGAGGAACTTTTGAGTGGGCCTATCTTGTCCCTGATCTTACTTCTGTAAACCTGAAAGAATCCTTTTGGGTTAGTCTTCGATTCTCTTGCAACTTTAACCTCATAATCTCTTTTTGCTTTTCTAATTCCCTTTTTTATTTCTCTCTTTAACTGAATATATCGATTTCTTAATTGTCCCTCTCCTCTTTTGATTTGCCTATATATGCCTCTCTTTTGACCAATCAGATATTTTAATCTATTGTTCATCCATTTAGGATCATTTTTGTTTGATCTGATTTCCCTATTTGGAACATAATTTGACTGAGCAGCTAGAACTATGCCCTGGAAAGCATCATATCGGCAACCATCACCACCTACCTGACCCTTAGTCAGGTCATTCCAGTTCAGCCCACCTAAGTAATTTTTCAGTCCTATGAAATCAGCCAAGCGAAAGTCAGGGACGGAGACTTGATTGCCATTATTAGGGGAATTCCATGATATATTAAAACTGAGTGATTTGTGATCACTTTCCCCAAGCTCATCATTAACCTCAAGATTATTAATTAGTGTTTCCCTACTGGCAAGAACCAAGTCAAGGAGGTTATTTCCCCTAGTTGGCTCTGTCACAAACTGTTTTAAAAAACAATCCTGGATCGTATCAAGAAAGTCACCTGACTCTAAATTTCCTGTCAAATTGCTCCAGTCAATCTGTCTATAGTTGAAATCTCCCATTAGCACAACATTTTCGTATGTAGATGCCTTACGAATTTCGTCCCATAGAAGTTTACTGCACTCCCTATCAAGATTTGGGGCCCTGTAAATCACACCCAAAATCAGTTTTTCTCGGCCCTCGAGAAGCTGTAACCAAACAGATTCAGTGGCTGACGCTTCTAATTTAATATCTTGTCTAACACAACAATTTAAATTGTCTGTGACATACATCGCTACTCCACCACCTTTCCTGTTGACCCTGTCAGTGTGGAATAATTTATAGCCTTGTATGTGACATTCAGAGGGCATCTCTCTATCTTTCAGATTGAGCCAGGTCTCTGTTATAGCAATAATATCTATGTTTCCTGCACTTGCAATTAATCTTAGCTCATCTATCTTATTTCTTACACTCCTGCTATTAGTATAGTAAACCTTAAGGGAGCTAGTCCCTTGCTGCCCTCTGCTGTCCCCCTTTGTTTGCTGACCTGATCTATTGTCTTTATTTATAACTTCATGCTGAATGCCTTTTATACATTTACTGTTTCCAACCCAAGTGTTGCAACCTGCTTGTTTCCCACACACACCCATACCTCTATCTTCCATCAGTTTAAAATCATAGGCATTTCACCAATGGCCTTCTCAATCGAGTCTGCAAGTGCTACCACCCCAGCCCCAGAGAGATGTACCCCATCCCTTGCATACATATCATGTTTGACATAAAAGTTGTTCCAGTTGTCAATGAATGGGATTGCAAGTTCCTTGCAGTATCTGTCTAGCCAGCAATTTACACCAATTGCCCTAGACAACCATTCATTTCCTACTCCCCTTCTAGGCAAGATGCTACATATGATTGGGATCCCTCCCTTAGACTTAATGAAAATCTATAGCTGACCTGTACTTATCTAGCAGCTCTTCTCTCCTACCCTTCCCAATATCATTTCCACCAGCACTGAGACAGATAATGGGCTTGCTCCCATTACCTGACATGATATTATCCAGCCTGTTGACAATGTCCCCAACACCAGCTCCAGGGAAGCACACTCTATCTCTCATCTTCTTATTCCTATTACAAAAAGCACGGTCAATGTATCTTACCTGAGAGTCACCAACCACAAGAATGCGCTTACCTCCATTAGCAGGGGCAGTAGTACCCTTACCTTCACTGGCCACTGAAGTACATTCATCCTGAAGAACAGAGAAGCGATTTCCTACCTTCAGATCTTCACTCTTAACTTTCCTTACTCTGATGCGCCTTCCATTACTGTGAACTACTCGCCACTTGTAGCAGGTGCTGGGCTGCACCTCACAAGAAACAAGAAACTAAGCAGTTTGGACGTAACTTCCCTCTTCACAAAAGTACCTACCACAAAAGCCATCGAGGTTCTACGGTTAAAGTCAATCAGGACCTTAATCTTCCTCTACCTCCCGGAGATTTTGTTGACTTGATTGAACTCTGTGTTAATTTCAACTATTTTTCTTTCAATAACAAGCTCTACAAACAAACCTACGGCATGGGAATGGGGTCCCCCATCAGTGCCGTCCTAGCCAACTTATACATGGAACACCTAGAGTCCGAACACTTCGCCAACATCATCCCTTCAAGCGTCATTTCGTTACGTTACGTGGACGACGTCCTCGTAATAACTCCCAAACGTTTTGATGTACGGAATCTTCAGGCAAGGCTCAGCGCAGTTGAACCGGCGATACAGTTTACACTAGAAGAGTCCAATGACAAGCTACCTTTTCTCGACGTCCTCATTCACAAAGTAGACAACAACCTAAGATTTCAAGTTTATCGGAAACCCACCAATAAAAATGATCTCACACACTTCTATTCCAGTTAAGATACCAAGACCAAAAGAGGCATCATCATCGGGTTTTTCCAAAGAGCATACCGAATTTGTAGTCCTGAGTTTCTTGACGAGGAATGTACATACATTCACCAAACCTTCACTGAGTTACATTTTTCTTCCTTTTTCATCATAGACTGCAAGAAAAGAGCTCTTCAGATCTTTAATTCTCCACGCACCAACACCACTCCCAACAAAATTATAATTCTTCCCAACAGCCAGGTTGCACTGAACGTTTCTAAAGTACTTTCACAAGCTAACACCAGAGTCGCCATCGCTTCTAGCACTTCAATAAAGGATCTAACCAGGACAAAATCAAAGCACCACGAACCAGTCAATGCAGGGGTTTACACTATACCCTGTGGAGGCTGTGACAAGATTTATGTAGGTAAAACAGCAAGAAACCTCGACACCCGCCTCAATGAACACATTTACGCATGTAGGAACGATAACTTGAACAACGCCTATGTACAACACCGAAATTCCACCAATCATCTCGTGAAATTCAGGGACGCCCAATTAGTGATCAAAGAAACTAATTTCCGCAGACGCAAGTGCCTCGAATCAGCACTGATCGCTGTTTCGAATACAATTAAACAAACCAACGGCAGCTTCACCATCTCTGAAGTCTTAGCAAGAATCTTCCTGAAAACAGTAAACCCTGCCATCACAGTCTCTCCTGTTATACTAACAAAGCACATTACAGAGAGTGAACACTGAAACAGGCCTTCTCTATCCAGTCTATATGTGTCCAACCTATTTTTATGTTACCCAAGTAATAGCTTTTATATCCTTTTACTCATGTACGAATTAATTGCTCTACCATATTGTATTACTACTACAACTTTTGTCACTACTACTACTACCACTAGTATTGCACCTCACTCTGAGCCTTTATATACCCTGTGTGTCCATATACTGTTTGTATAGGCTTGACAAAGCTCCTGGAGAGCGAAACGTTGCCACAATAAAATGTCACATTAATTGCACTTGTGTCCTTTTACTAGTCACAGAGTTGTCAGGAAGTGGAACAATCTGTGAAGTGATGTAGTGGAGACAGGATCCATACATATCTTTAAGAGGTATGATAAAGCTCATGGAGCAGGAAGAGTGACCTAGTAGCAGCCAGTGAAGAGGGGGGCCAGGAGCTATGACTCCACAACCACAACTAGGTGAGTAGACACACACACACTCAAAGGTATGAGTAACTTTCTGTAGGAGGTTCAGTAAGATAGAGAATTGGTAGGAAAGTCAGTAAACGAAATGATGGACTACGTAACAACAAATACAAGAAGGCAGAGGAAAGGTTTGTTCAAAGGAGCAACAGAAATAATGGGAAAACCAGAATGAGTCCTTGGTTTACCCGAAGGTGTAGGGAGGCGAAAACTAAGTAAACTAGAGAATGGAAAAAGTAGATAAACCAAAGGACCCAGGAAAATAAGGAGATTAGTCGAAGAGCCAGAAACGAGTATGCACAGATGAGGAGGAAGGCCGAGCGACAGTACTTAAACAATATAGCTTGGAAAGTGAAGCTTTGTACCGTATCTCAACACGGTTTTACAAAGGGGCGTTCCTGTCTTGCGAATTGACTAACTTTTTTCACTAAGGTGTTTGAGGAGGTAGATCATAATAATGAATATGGAATTTTGTATATGGATTTCAGTAAGGATTTCGATAGAGTTCCAGATCAGAGGCTTTTGAGGAAACTTAAGGCACACGGAACATGAGAAATTTTTTTCCTGGGTAGAGGCATGGTTGACAAATAGGCAGCAAAGAGTTTGCATAAATGGGGAGTAATCAGAATGGGGGCACGTCATAAGCGGTGTTCCACAGGGGTCAGTGTTGGGTCCGTTGTTGTTCACAATTTACATAAACGATACAGATAAGGGAATAAATAGCGACATAAGCAAATTTGCTGATGACACCAAAATAGGCCGTCCAATTCATTCTATTGAGGACATTAGTGCACTCCAGGATGATTTTATTAGAGTGATGCAGTGGTCGGAGAAGTGGCAGATGCAGTTTAAAATAGACAAATGCAAAGTTCTAAATGTTGGACAGGATAATAACCATGCCAATTATGAACTGAATAGTGTAGATCTTAATACTAGTGATTGTGAAAAGGATTTAGGAGTTCTGGTTAGCAGTAATCTGAAACCAAGACGACAGTGCATTAGTGTTCGCAATAAAGCTAACAGAATCCTTGGCTTCATATCTAGAAGTATAAATAATAGAAGTCCTCAGGTTGTTCTTCAACTCTGTATATCCTTGGTTAGGCCTCATTTAGACTATGCTGCACAGTTCTGGTCACCGTATTACAGAATGGATATAAATGCTCTGGAAAACGTACAGAGGAGGATGAGAAAGTTGATCCCATGTATCAAAAATCTTCCCTATGAGGATAAACTGAGGGCCCAGAATCTTCACTCTCTCGAAAGGCGTAGAATTAGGGGGGATATGATCGAGGTGTATAAATGGAAAACAGGAATAAAGAGAATGTAAATAGCGTGCTGGAAATATCCAGCCAAGACAGGACTCGCAGCAATGGTTTCAAGTTGGAAAAATTCAGATTCAGGAAGGATATAGGAAAGCACTGGTTTGGTAATAGAGTTGTGGATGAGTGGAACAAACTCCCGAGTACAGTTATTGAGGCTAAAACGTTGTGTAGTTTTAAAAATAGGTTAGATAAATACATGAGTGGGTGTGGGTGGGTGTGAGTTGGACCTGACTAGCTTGTGTTACCAGGTCTGGTACCGTGCTCCCTCCATAAGTGGAAGTGACTTGACTAGGTGGTCATTGTTCTAGGCCGGGGGGTGGAATGGACCTGCTTCGCATGGGTCAGTAGGCCTGTTACAGTGTTCCTTCTTTCTTATGTTCTTATGAAACTGCTATATAGCCATTAGGAGGAAGACAACGGTCAAAGACCAGGTAATCAGGCTGATCGAAGAAGGTTGGCCGCATACAAGAAACGATCAAGAGGTGTGTGGAGACAGGACTCTGGTAAGACAGAATATAGGGGTGGCACCAACTAGGAATATACCAACAAGTGTTGAATGAAACACACATAACTGAGGAGGAGGTGAAAAAGCTGCTCAATGATCTTGAGACCTCAAAGGAGGTGGGACGGGACATCTCTCCATGGGTCCTTAGAGAGGGAGCAGAGATGCTGTGTGTGCCACTGATCACAATTTTCATCACATCCCTTGAAACTGGAGAACTACCCGAGATATGGAAGACGGCAAATGCAGTGCCCATTTTTAAAGAAAGGAGACAGAAACTAGGCACTAAACTATAGACCAGTGTCACTAACGTGTATAGTATGCAAATTCATAGAAAAGATTATCAGGAGGAGAGTAGTAGAGCACCTGGAATGAAACAAGATTATAAACGACAACCAGCACAGATTCATGGAACTCAAATCATGTAACACAAACTTTCTGGAGTTTTATGAGAAGGTAACAGAAGCAAGACACGAGAGGAAGGGGTGGGTTGATTGCATTTACTTGGACTGCAAGAAGGCCTTCGACAAAGTTACTCACAAGAGATTAGTTAGAGGATCAAGCACGTGTAACAGGAAGGGCACTGCAATGGACCAGAGAATACCTGTCAGGGAGGCAACAGCAAGTCATGGTACGTGATGAGGTGTCGCAGCGGGTGCCTGTGACGAGCGGAGTCCCACAGGGGTCAGTTATAAGACCAGTGATATTTTTGGTATATGTGAATAATATAGCTGAAGGGATAGACTCAGAAGTGTCCCTGTTTCCAGATTATTTGAAGTTAATGAGGAGAATTAAATAAGATGAGGATCAGGCAGGACTACAGAGACACCTGGACAGGCTGGACACGTGGTCCAGCAACTGGCTCCTCGAATTTAACCCCGCAAAATGCATAGTCATGAAGATCTGGGAAGGGCAAAGAAGACCGCAGAGTATAGGATACGTGGCCAAAGACTGCAAAGGATCTTGACCTGAGTATAATACCGAGCACAACTCCTGAGGCGGACATCAACCAGATAACTGCTGCAGTATATGGGCGCCTAGCAAACCTGTGAATAGCGTTCCGATACCTCAGTAAGGAATCGTTCAACACACTGTACACCGTGTACGTCAGATCCATACTAGAGTATGCAGCACGAGTTTGGAATCCGCACCTGGTCAAGCATATCTAGAAATTAGAGAACGCGCAAAGGTTTGCAATAAGACTAGTTTCAGAGCTAAAGGGAATGTCCTACGAAGTAAGGTTAAGGGAAATTGGCCTGACTACACTGGAGGACAGGAGGGTTAGGGGAAACATAATGACAAATAAAATACTGCGAGGAATTGATAAGGTGGACAGGACAGGATGTTCCAGAGATGGGACACAGAAACAAGGAGCCACAATTGGAAGTTGAAGACTCAGACGAGTCAAAGGGATGTTAGGAAGTATTTCTTTAGTCATAGAGTTGTCAGGAAGTGGAACAGTCTGGCTAGTGACGTAGTGGAGGCAGGAACCATACATAGTTTTAAAACGAGGGAGAGAGAGGACCTAGAAGCGATCAGTGAAGAGGCGGGGCCAGGTGCTATGACTCGACGCTTGTAAGTACACACACACACTTATTAGTAAAAATTTTACGAGGTCAAAGGAAGATTCAGGTTGGTATCAAATTTTCAGTTGTTGACGGAAATACGGTGAAAATCGCCAAAAACAAAAATATAGAGAGGGGAAACGGCACTGAGCGAGTCAATCAAAAAAAGTTACCTGAACGAAAAAATTCTCTCAAGCAATTCCCGGCAGCCATTGGTTTGCAGAGGCTGTCCGGCGAGTTCTCTGTGGGAGAGTTAAACCAAAATGAAAAATAAATATATATAGGGTGGGACTGTAACATTCATGCAAGGACTGTATCAAACATGAAGGCACTCTAAAATTCATGGAGGGACTTCATCATACAAGTAAGGACTGAAATATACAACGAGGGAATGTAATAAATAAAGGGCTGTACCATTGATGCAGGGATTGTGACATTCAATATCGACTGTAACATACAAGAAAGGACCGTAGAAAACACGGATGATCTATAACAAGCATGGAGATTGCAACATTCTGTAATATACATGATACATGAAAGGACTGTAGCATTCAAGAAAAGCCGGAACATACATGACAATAAAATTCATGAAGAACTGGAGCATACATGGACGGCGTCCAGCATTCCTGGAGCGTGAGACTAACATATAAGGTAGTTCTGTTACATATATGAAGCGACTATAACATGCATGGTGGAACTGAATTATACATAAATTAATTGACACATACATGAAGGAACTGTGAGATACATAGTGTTGTTGTTGAAGATTCGCTGGTATAATCTCCTGGCCCGGGCCTTTTCCAGCAGGTGGCCCAGCCTTGGCTCCCTGTCGTGGGAGTGTCTCAGACCAATGTCTGCCATGGGAGGAGACAAGAACCTCCTCATCGTCTGGAACCAGCTGTCCCCAGGTTTAGCCCCATTCCCCATCCCCACGGGGCTCGGAGGGAGAAGTTAGGCACCTTGGTCTACCTCAAAACCTGCCCACACTGGGCTCGAAGGCTGTGGCAGCTGCATACTAGCAGATATCAGAAGGTGCCAAGGCAGCAAGCACTACAGGATCCTTTTGGAGCCACACCACATCTTTGGGGCGAAGCCTGAGAGCTGGTGAAGCTCAAGAATGCCTCTTGCGTGTGTTGCTCCTGATACTTCACTTGTCCGTTGCACACTTCTCTGGATACATAGAGGTGTGCAACATGTATGGATGGATTATATCATTAAAAAGCTATACAGACCGGAGCAACACAAACCGTGAGTCACGTCTACAAGATCTTCCTATTTTTCTCTTTATTTTCATTTAAAAAAAATTCTCAACGGGTAATTTAACGCTTCAACTACAACATGTGGAAACACAAAAATGACCTAAACCCAGTGCTAGCTATCTTAAGTAACCTCCATAATCCGAAAAAAGTGGTTCTCTCCGTAAGCAGATGTGACTAACAACAGTATCCAGCAGCTGCTGTTTCGCTGCTAGCAACAGGATACCGTAGCCCTTTATCTACACACCACACTTAACACCCAAGCAACATGACTGGAGGCAATGGCAGGCAAAGAGCAAACGAATTCTCCAAGTTCCCAAACCCCTAATTAGAGTGTGGTAGGTAGAGGTCCTTCCTGTTTACCTGCAGACACACGGAACGAGAGGCATAAAAGAAGTGATCAAGAATTATTATGAAGCTCGTAAGACGTAACTTTAAACTTTAACTGAGGCTGTGTCACTCTTTACATACCCCCTATGGCACCTGTACACACATTATTATAGCAGAGGTATCATACTAGTGTAGCTAAGTGCAACACTCCGCTGTCGTCATATTAAGTCGACGCCGAGTGAATACAAGTGTGTAGATGAATGGTTCAGAGATTGATGGACTGAACACATCGACTCAAGGTTGAGGGACTGATTACCTCATTCTCCTCCTGTTCTTCAAGTTTCTCCTATGTATGGACTGATGAAGCCACTGTGTGGCGAACCGTTTCCTCAATAAAGATACCCAAGAGTTGCACATGTGTCTAATTTATCAATACAAGTGTGTACAGTAGATGCAGATTTGACCATTTTGTGTGTAAAATACTGTGAAAGTTTTATTTCACTTTAATCATACATTAATTTGAGGTTACCTTTGCTTATCTGCATCAATATTTAATGGCTGGAGTATCTAACGGCCAGAATAAAACCCTTTATGTTTTCTTTTCCACGCAAGCAAATTTTCTAATGCGGTAAAATAGTTAAAGATATGAAAGAATGAAAGTTAAGACACTTGTGCAACATCTGGTTATCTTTATTGTAGACGTTTCGCCATCCAGTGGCTTTATCAATACAGATTCTTGGACATAATTAGAAAACAGAAGAACTATATACAAAAGATGAGGTAATCAGTCCCTCAGCCTTGGAGGTGGTGTTTACAACACCGTGGTTGTAGATACAGAATCTCTACAACCACGGTGTTGTAAACACCATCTCCAAGGCTGAGGGACTGATTACCTCATCTTTTGTATATAGTTCTTCTGTTTTCTAATTATGTCCAAGAATCTGTATTGATAAAGCCACTGGATGGCGAAACGTCTACAATAAAGATAACCAGATGTTGCAAAAGTGTCTTAATTTTCATCTTGTCGGTATTGTATACCTGTCTTGCACATATGAAAGAATCTCCCTTCCTCGACTCATTCGCCCAGCCAAGGTAAGATTTATTGGGTATTTTTGTGAAATAACAGAAGATCATATCTGTTCTACTGAACAACTACACTCAAGTACAGGATGACATTGACAATCAGGCTAACAGAATAACTGAATTCTAATCATATTGAATCAGCAAATAAATATGTAGCTGCTTTGACTACAAGAATCATAATCTGTCAATATATATATATATATATATATATATATATATATATATATATATATATATATATATATATATATATATATATATACAAAAACACTCTGAAAGAATAGAGAAATTCCAAGCGCTTTCGTGACTACTCACATTATCAAATCTTTCAGAGTGGTTGTTTTGCATATTCTAAAATCACCTGTTTACTGTGATCTTATTGCATATATATATATTATATATATATATATATATATATATATATATATAATATATATATATATATATATTATATATATATATATATATATTGCAAACAATCGGAGATGGGCGATCTTAACTATGCAAGACAGCCACGGGGGTTGGAAATCTTTAACTCAAGTACTATCACACTTCTCAGTGCATCATCAGTAGCTGTGCAATGTTGTGAGAGAGCAACTGAAGCAGGGCAGGGAGAGAGTTCTCAGAGTAGCGTAGTGCGGACGTGTCACAGGCCACAATTGATGGCAGTGACACGAAAACACTACACTACTCTGAGAACTCTCTCCCTGCCCTGCTTTAGTCGCTCTCTTGCAACATTGCATAGCTCTTGGTGATGCACTGAGAAGTGTGAAAGTACTTTAGCTAAAGATTTCCATCCCCCGCGACTTGTCTTGCACACACACACACACACATTATAATATATATATATATATATATATATATTATATATATATATATATATATATATATATATATATATATATATATATATATATATATATATATATCTTGCCAGAGGCGCACTAACACTACAGTTATAAAAAGTGCAACATTAACAACCATCCGTCAGAGTGCCGGCACTGTACTTCTCATCTCCAGGACTTAAGTCCATTCTGCTCTTTTCCCTAAATCCCTTAATAAATATTACATTGCTCACACTCCAACAACACATCAAGCCCCCTATCTCCAACCTTTCCTAGGCCGACCCCTACCCCATTACAGATTTATACACTCTCGAAATCATTCTATTTCCTTCCAGCCTCTCTACATGTCCGAACCACCTCAACAACCCCTCCTCAACCCTCTGGATAATAGTTTTGGTAAACCCACACCTCCTAATTTCCAAACTACGAATTCTCTGCATTATATTCACACCACACATTTCCCTCAAACACGACATCTCCACTGCCTCCAGCCTTCTCCTTGTTGCAAAATTCACCACCCATGCTTCACTCCTATATAAGAGCGTTAGTATAACTGTACACGTATACATTCCCTCTTTACTTACATGGACAAAGTTCTTTGTCTTCACAGACTCCTAAATGCAACACACACTTTTTTCCTCTCGTCAATTCTATGATTCACCTCATCCTTCACAGACCCATCTGCTGACACGTCCACTCCTAAATATCTGAATACATTCACTTCCTCCATACACTCTCCCTCTAATCTGATATCCAATCTTTCGTCACCTGATTTTTTTATCATTATCACCTTACTCTTTCCGACATTCACTTTCAATTTTCTTCTTTTACATACCCTACCAAACTCATCCACCAACCTCTGCAGCTTCTCTTCAGAATCTCCCAAAATCACTGTCATCAGCAATGAGTAACTGTGACAACTCCCACTTTGCGTTAGAATCATCTTTTAACTCCACACCTCTTGCCAGCATTCGACAATTCACTGCTCTTAATCCCCATCTATAAAAATATCGAACAACCACGGTGACATCACACATCCTTGTCTAAGGCCTACTTTTACTGGGAAATAACCTCCCTCCTACCTACACACACTAACCTGAGCCTCACTATCCTGGTAAAAACTTTTCACTGCTTTCAATAACCTACCTTACATTCCATACATTTGCAACATCTGCCACATTGCACCCATATCCACCCTATCATACGCCTTTTCCAAAGCCATAAATATCACAAAAACCTTTATCATAATCTAGATATTGTTCAACTGTATGTTTCACTGTAAACACTTAGTCTACACATTCTCTACCCTTCCTAAAACCTCATTGTTCACCTGCTATTCTTCTCTCCGTCTTACTCTTAATTCTTTCAATAATAACTACCATACACTACCAGGTATACTCAACAGACATATTCCCCTATAATTTTTGCACTCTCTTTTATCTTTTATCCCTTGCAGCAGGCCAACAGGCCTGCTGCAGTGTTCCTCCTTTCTTATGTTATGTTCTTTTATATAAAGGAACTATACATGCTCTCTGCCAATCCCTAGGTACCTTACCTTCTTCCATACATTTAGTAAATGAAAGCACCAGCCACTCCAAAATTATATCCCCACCTGCTTTTAACATTTCTATCTTTATCCCATCAGTTTCAGCTGCTTGAAACATTTCATTCTACCCATACTTCACAAACTTCCTCTTCCCCCCCCCTCCCTCGCCCCACTCACAACTCGTTCCCCCTCACTCCGACAAGATATTATTCCTCTTTGCCCCCTATACACGAAATCACAGCTTTCCTATCATCATGAACATTTAACAACTCGTCAAAATATTTCCTCCATCTTCCCGATACCTCTAACTCTCCATTTAATAATTCTCCATTTCTGTTTTTAGCAATCAAATCTATTTGTTCCCTAGGCTTCCTATACTTATTAGTCTCACTGCTAAGCTTTCTTACGTTCAACAAAAATATTTTGATAACATGTCACCCACTGTCTCATTTACTCTCATTACATTGCTTCACCACTCTCTTAACCTACCTCTCTCTCTCTCTCTCTCTCTCTCTCTCTCTCTCTCTCTCTCTCTCTCTCTCCATATACTCCTTCCTCCTTGCATCACTTTTACTTTGTAAAAACCTCTCATATGCTAATTTTTTCGCTCTTCTTCCCTCCCGCACCCATTTTCCTGTAACCACAAACTTCTGCTGAACACTAACACTACATTCTTAAACCTACCCTATACATCTTCAACACCATTGCCTATACTCTCACTAGCCCATCTATCCTCCAATAGTTCTTTATGTCTTACCCTAACTGAGTAATCCTTTAGCCTATAAACCTTCACCTCTCTCTTACTTGCTGCTTCTGTTTTCCTTGAATCCCATCTGTCTTTTACTCTCACTGTAGCTACAACTAAAAAGTGATCTGATATATCTGTGGCCCCTCTATAAACATGTACATATTGAAGTCTACCCAACAGTCTTTTATCTACCAATACTTAGTCCAACAAACTACTGTCATTACGCCCAACATCATATCTTGTATACTTATTTATCAACGTTTTCTTAAATTATGTATTACCTATAACCAAATTCCTTTCTATACAAAGTTCAGTCAATGGGCCCCCATTATCATTTACACCTGGCACCCCAAACTTACCTACCACACCCCTCTTTAAATGCTTTTCCTGCTTTAGCATTTAGGTCACTACCACAGTTACTCTCTCACTTGGTTCAAAAGTTCCTACACACTCGTTTAACATTTCCCACAGTCTCTCTCTCTCTCTCTCCTCTACATTCTTCTCCAGGTGCATACACACATTATGACCCACTTTTCACATCCGACGCTTATTTTAATCCACATATTCCTTGAATTTATATATTTATATACCCTCTTCTTCCGTAACTGATCCGTCAACATTATTGCTGCCCCTTCCTTAGCGCTCTCTCTCAGATACTCCTGACTTAATCCCATTTATTTCTCCCCACTAAAACTCACCTACCTCCTTCAGCTTTGTTTTGTTTAGGGCCAGGACATCCAATTTCTTTTCATTCATAACATTTGTAATCATCTCTTTCTTATCACCCGCACTACATCCACGCACATTCAAGCATCCCAGTTTTATAGGGTTTTTCTTCACTTTTTTAGTATTTTCTACAGGAGAAGAGGTTACTATCCCATTACTTCCGGCATTTTAGTTGCCACATATGATACGCATGGCTTACGGAGGAAAGATTCTTTTCCATTTCCCCGTGGAGAATAGAGGAAATAGAGAATAACAAGAACTATTAAGAAATCCGAAAAAACCTAGATGCATGTTTGTATATATATGCATGTGCATGCCTGTGTAGTGTGACCTAAGTATAAGTAGAAACAGCAAGATATACCCGTTATCCAGTGTGATTATGAGACAGAAAGTAGAAAGCAGCAATCCTACCATCATGTAAAACAGTTACAGGTTTCTGCTTCACACTCCCTTGGCAGGACGATAGTTCCTCCCTGTGTGGAGGAAATATCGTATGCTCACCTAATTGTGGTTGCAGGGGTCGAATCATAGCTTCTGGCCCCACCTCTTCACTGGTCGCCATTAGGTTACTCCCTCCCTGCTCCGTGAGCTTTATCATACCTCTTCTTAAAGCTAAGTATGGATCCTGTCTCCATTACCTCACTTTCAAGACTATTCCAGTTCCCGACAACTCCACAATTAAAGAAATATTTCCCACCATCCCATTGGCTAATCTGAGTCTTCAACTTCAAATTGTGACCCCTTGTTGCTGTGTCTCATCTCTAGAAAATCTTTTCTCTGTCCACCTTGTCGATGCCTCTCAGTATTTTACATGTCGTTATCATGTCCCCCTATCCCTTCTGCCCTCTATTGTCGTCAGGTCGATTTTCCTTAACCTCTCCTCATAGGACATGGCCCTTAGCTTAGGGATTAGCTTCATTGTAAACCTTTGCACTTTCGATAATTTCTTGACTTGCTTGACCAGGTGCGGGTTCCAAACTGGTGCTGCATACTCCAATATGGGCCTGACGTACACGGTGTACAGAGTCCTCAACGACTCCTTACTAAGATATCGGAAAGCTACTCTTACATACGTTAGTCACCCATATGTTGTAACATCTGTCTGATGTGCGCCTCAGAAGATGTGTTGGGTATTATACTCACCCCATGATCCCTTTCCTTAAGTGAGGTTTGTTGCCTCACTCTGTCTGCCGTCTTCCTTGCCCTTCACCGATCTTCATGACTTTTCACTTGGTGGGGTTGAATTCCAGGATCCAGTTACTAGACTAGGCTTGCAGTCTGTCCAGATCCCTTTGTAGGCCTTCCTGATCCTCCTCCGGTTGAATTATCCTCATTAACTCCACATCATCTGCAAACAGGGACACTTCTTAGTCTAGTATTCCTTCCGTTATGTGATTCACATATTCTAGAAATAGCACTGGTAATAGGACTGACGTCTACAGAAGCCCACTCGTTACAGACGCCCACTCTAACACCTCATGTGCCATGACTCGCTGATGCCTTCCCGTCAGGTATTCTCTGATCCACTGCAGTGCCTTCCCTGTCATACCTACCACACTACTCTCTTGTGTAGAACTGTATCAAAAGCCTTCTTACAGTCCACGAAAATGCAATCTATCCACCCAACTCTCTCGTTTTACTGCTATCACCTTATCGAAGAACTCCGGGAGGTTTTTGGCGCAGGATTTCCCGTCCATGAATCCGTGATGGTTGACGTTAGGTGCTCTACCACTATTCTCCCGATAATGTTCTCCATCTTTTTACACACTATACTTGTCAGTGACACTGGTCTGTAGATTAATGCTGCATGTGTCTCCTTTTTTTAAAATTTGGGTACACACAGCGCCTCTGCTCCCTCTTTCAGGACCCTCGGAGACATGTTATCCCGCTCTATCTCCTTTGAGGTATCTAGTTCACTCAGCAGCCACTTCACCTTCACGGTTGTATGTACTGTGTCCTGCACTTGATGTACCTCACTACTCTGTCTTTCTGGAGTCGTTTCTATCTCCACTGTGAATACTTCTTAAAATCTCACGGTAAGTCCCTCACATACTTCAGGGCCGTTTCATGTGATCTCGCTTCCTTCCTTCCTCAGCCTCATTACCTGGTCCTTTACTGTTGTTTTCCTCCTGATGTGACTGTACAATAGCTTCGGGTCAGACTTGGCTTTCGCTGATAAACAGTACAGAATGCTGTCAAATAATGGGAGGTGAATATTTAGCGGTCCAATGGGTTTCCAACCGGGGTATGTTAGAGCATGGATGAATACGAGTAGACAGTAGGAGGTCGACAGGAGGGAACGGAGGTGAAAACATACTTTGGGTGTCAAGTATTGTGACAAAAGGAGAAAATAACAATTTATTAGGTTATAATAAAGAATGAGAACCATTCTTATTTCTTGATATAACAAATGTGTTATCTAATTAAGTTTAACAGTTAATGATTAATATTTAAAGCTATTTCGCCCACATTTATAGCAGTATAAATAAAACACTAAAAAAAAATCTTGGCAATATTT
The DNA here is from genome assembly GCF_026875155.1 of Cherax quadricarinatus. Classification (NCBI taxonomy): domain Eukaryota; kingdom Metazoa; phylum Arthropoda; class Malacostraca; order Decapoda; family Parastacidae; genus Cherax; species Cherax quadricarinatus. The sequence continues at coordinate 62,784,743 of NC_069411.1, forward strand.
CTTCTCCAGCAATGAGTTTTTCCAGGGGATGTAGACGAAGTCTTCTCTTCTAAAAAAAAATCCTTAACCATTAATAGTCCAGTCCTTAATTAAGAACATAAGAACATAAGAAAGAAGGAACACTGCAACAGGCCTACTGACCCATGCGGAGAAGGTCCATGTCCCCCCCCCTCCGGATTAGACCAATGATCCACCCAGTTTGGCCACCTCCACTCAAGGAAGGAGCACTGCACCAGACCCAGCAGCACAAGCTAGTCAGGTCCAGCTCACACCCACTCACACACACTCATGTATTTATCTAACCTATTTATAAAACTACACAACGTTTTAGCCTCAATAACTGTACTCGGGAGTTTGTTCCACTCATCCACAACTCTATTACCAAACCAGTGCTTTCCTATATCCTTCCTGAATCTGAATTTTTCCAACTTGAAACCATTACTGCGAGTCCTGTCTTGGCTGGAAATTTACAGCACGCTATTTACATTCCCTTTATTTATTCCTGTTTTACATTTATACACCTCGATCATATCCCCCCTAATTCTACGCCTTTCGAGAGAGTGCAGATTCAGGGCCCTCAGTCTATCCTCATAGGGAAGATTTCTGATACATGGGATCAACTTTGTCATCCTCCTCTGTACGTTTTCCAGAGCATTTATATCCATTCTGTAATACGGTGACCAGAACTGAGCAGCATAGTCTAAATGAGGCCTAACCAAGGATATATAGAGTTGAAGAACAACCTGAGGACTTCTATTATTCATGCTTCTAGATATGAAGCCAAGAATTCTGTTAGCTTTATTGCGAACACTAATGCACTGTTGTCTTGGTTTTAGGTTACTGCTAACCAGAACTCTTAAATCCTTTTCGCAATCGGAAGTATTAAGATCTACATTATTTAGTTTGTATGTGGCATGGTTATTTAACTGTCCAACATTTAGAACTTTGCATTTGTCAATATTAAACTACATCTGCCACTTCTCCGACCATTGCGTCAGTCTATTCAAATCATCCTGGAGTGCTCTAATGCCCTCATTAGAATGAATTTGGACGGCCTATTTTTGGTGTCATCAGCAAATTTGCTTATTCGCTATTTTTTTCCCTCATCTATGTCGTTTATGTAAAATTGTGAACAACAACGGGCCCAAACACTGCCCCCTGAGGAACCCCCGTTTGCGACGTGCCCCCTTCTGATTTCTCCCCATTTATGCAAACTCTCGCTGTCTTATTTGTCAGCCATGCCTCTACCCAGGAAAATTTCTCCTCCTTTTCCCGTGTGCCCTAAGTTTCCTCAATAGCCTCTGGTGTGGAACTCTATCGAAAGCCTTACTGAAGTCCATATACACAATACATATTCATTACCATAATCTACCTCCTCAAACACCTTAGTGAAAAAAGTTAGTAAATTCGTAAGACAGGAACGCCCCTTTGTAAAACCGTGTTGGGAATCATTAATCAATCTGTGCCTGTCAAGATGGCTACAAATTGCTTCGGCAATTATTGATTCCATAAATTTTCCCACTATGGAGGTAAGGCTTATTGGTCTATAGTTCGAAGCTAAGGACCTTTTCACCTGCCTTGTAAATAGGTTTACATTTGCCCATTTTCCACTTATCAGGCACTATGCCAGTTTGTAGTGAAATGTTAAAAAGATTAGCCAAAGGTATGCTAAGTTTCTCTTACATTCCTTTAAACACCCTTGCAAACATTTCTTCAGGCCCTGGGGATTTTGTTAGGTTTTAGTTTCTCTATTTGTCTGAAGACCATGTCACTAGTTACCGCAATCGTACATAGTTTATCATCCTGTCTATCGTAATCTATTATTTCGGGAAATATCGCTAGTATTTTCCTGGTGAAACTGAGGGAAAGTAGGTATTTAGAATTTCACACATATCCTTATCACTGTCAGTGATCTGACCAGAGTTATTTTTAGTGGGGCCAATCTTGTCCCTAGTCTTACTTCTGTATACCTGAAAGAACCCTTCTGGGTTAGTCTTTGAACCCCTTGGACTTTGGGTCTCATAATCTCTTTTTGCTTTTCTTATTCCTTTTTTTATTTCTCTCTAATTGAATATATTGATTTTTTAAAACTGCCCATCCCCTCTTTTGATACCCCTATTATGCTTCTTTTGACCAAGGGAGAGGGTTTTAAATCTATTGTTCATCATTTGGGTCATTTTTGTTTAGATCAAATTTCCCTACTCTTAACAAAGTTGTCTGGGCGCTAGAATATGCTTGAAAAGTCATATTGGACCCAAAATCACCTACTTCCCTTTAGTTAGAAAACCCAATTTAGCCCACCAAAAGTAATTTTCAGTCCCATGAAGTCGGCCAAGCGAAAATCTGGGACAGAGATTTGATTGCAGTTTATCTGGGTAATTCCATGATTTTTTTTGGGAAACTAAGTGTTTGTGATAAAACTTTCCCCAACCCACTCATTAACCTCAAGATTATTAATTAATGAATCTTTGTTGGCAAGAACCAAGTCAAGCAGATTGTTTCCTCTAGTTGGTTCTGTCACAACCTGTTCTAAAAGCAATCCTGAACCGGGTATCAAGAAAGTGACTAGACTCAAGATTTCCCGTCATATTGGTCCAATCAATTTGTCTAAAGTTAAATCTCCCATTATAACAACATTTTCATATCTAGATGCCTTATGAATTTCTTCGCATAACAGCTTACTGCCCTTCCTATCAAGGTTTGGTGGCCTATAAATCACACCCAAAATTAATTTGTCACGACCCTCGAGAAACTGAAGTCAAACCGATTCTGTGTTCGATGTTTCTAATCTTATATCATGTCTAAGACAACAATTTAAATTTTCTCTGACATACATCGCCACTCCATCACCCTTCCTGTTGACCCAATCAGTGTGGAATAGTTTATAACACTATGTTGCATTCAGAAGGCATTTCTCTATCTTTCAGGTTGAACCAGGTCTCTGTTATACCAATAATGTTTATATTACCTACACTTGCAAGTAATTTTAGCTCATTTATATTATTTCTTAGACTCCTACTATTTGTATAGTCACTCGTTGCCCTCTACTATGTCTCTTTGCTTGTTGATCAATTGATTTGCCATTACTAGCAACTTTATTTTGAATATTGTCTTTTAAACATATCCCTGAGGTATCCCGGTAATAACTGCTGTTTTTAACCCTAATGTTGCAGCCTGATTGTTTCCCCACAAACACCCATACCTCTATAATCTATCAGTTTAAATTCCTAGACAAGTCATCAATTACCCTCTCAATTGAATTTGGGTAAAAGCAAAACCCCTCCATCCCCAGAGAGATGAACCCCCATCCCTTGCATACATATCACGTTTGCCAAAAAAAAGGTCCCAGTTATCAATGAATGGGATTGCAAGTTCCTTGCAGTACCTGTCTAGCCAGCAATTTATACCAATTGCCCTAGACATCCATTCATTGCCCACTCCCTTTCTAGGCAAGATGCTACATATGACTGGGATCCCTCCCTTAGACCTAACTACTTCTATGGCTGACCTGTACTTATCCAACAGCTCCTCTCTCCTGCCCTTCCCAATGTCATTACCCCCAGCACTAAGACAGATAATGGGCTTGTTCCCATTACCTGCCATAATATTATCCAACCTGCTGACTATGTCGCCAACACCAGCTCCAGGAAGAGAGACACTGTCTGACCTTTCTGTCTGTTACAAAATGCACGGTCTATATATCTTACCTGAGAATCGCCTACTATTAAAATATTCTTACCTTGATTAGCAGGGGAATCAGGGGTACCTTCAACCTCACTAACCACTGAAGTACACTCGTCTTGGAGAACAGAATCGATTTTCTACCTTCACATCTTCTCTATTAACTCTCCTCATCTTCCTTCTTCCTGAACTGTGAACCACTTGCCACTAAAAGCGGCTGCTACTATCACTGCTGGTGACCATTCCTTCCTTACCAGCTAAATCCTTCTCACACTCGCTCTCACACTCATCTATGCGAAGCTTCAGCTTCCTATTTTCCTCCTGAAGAAGTAGAATCTCCTTCTTCAACACATGAACCTGGGATTCTAAAGCACTACAACAAGCCATGGTATGGGTAACAGCCCACGCTAACTCCCAAGAGCAAACTTCAGTCGAAGTTGACGATGTTAGTTGTTGAACAAAGGTTTTTGGGATGGGATCCTGTGATGGATCCATTCTATGTAATCGTTGACTAATAGTATGGACAGACACCACAAGCTACAGACAATCTCATAACGACGACATTGGTGAATCGGTGACTCTGAAGGTCGTCAAGTGATTGTTCTTCATTCTTCCTCTTAAGCCAATAATATACAACTGCTTTAGGGAGTCCAAGCACTGTTGCAATTTCTTGCAGGGAGACCACTTTCATTGACCACTATAATGACTCACCTGAGTCTTCAACTTCCAACTGTGACCACATGATGCTTTGTTCCATCTCTGGAACATTCTATTCCTGTCCACCCTGCCGATTCCTCTCAGTAATTTTTATGCTGTTATCATGTCCCCCCCCCCTCTCCACCAGTGTCGTCAGGTCGATTATCCTTAATCTCTACTCGTAGGACATGACCCTTAACTCCGGGACAAGTCTCGTTGCAAACCTTAGCACGTCCTCTAATGTTCTGACGTGTTTCGCCAGGTGTGGGTTCTAAGCTCCGCCTCTTCACTGGTCGCTACTGGGTCACTCTCCCCGAGCAATGAGCCTCATCATACCTGTGTGTGTGTGTGTGTGTGTGTGTGTGTGTGTGTGTGTGTGTGTGTGTGTGTGTCTAAATCAAATATCTTCCTCCCTCCCTACCCTTCCCCTCCCCCTTTCTCCCTCCCTCCCTCCCTCCCCTCCCCCTTTCCCTCTCCCCCCCTTCCCTCTCCCTCCTCCCCTCCCCCTCCCTCCCCTCCCCCTCCCTCCCCCTTCCTCCCCTCCCCTCCCTCCATCGCTACCTCTCCCTCAAACCACATCCCGTAGACCTACTGCAGTACTTATTTATTTTCCTACTTTATACATTAAAATGTCTGCATCAGTTACAGTTCTGCAATATTAGTGCTTGATGTTGGCAATGACAGCGAGTGATCACTCCTCTCCACTAAACTTCTGACACACACACACACACACACACACACACACACACACACACACACACACACAGGTATGATGAGGCTCATTGCTCGGGGAGCCTAGCAAACCTCAGAACAGCATTCCGACATCTTAATAAGGAATCATTCAGGACCCTGTACACCGTGTATGTTAGGCCCATATTGGAGTATGCGGCACCAGTTTGGAACCCACACCTAGCCAAGCACGTGAAGAAACTAGAGAAAGTGCAAAGGTTTGCAACAAGGCTAGTCCCAGAGCTAAGAGGTATGTCCTACGAGGAGAGGTTAAGGGAAATCAACCTGACGACACTGGAGGACAGGAGAGATAGGGGGGACATGATAACGACATACAAAATACTGAGAGGAATTGACAAGGTGGACAAAGACAGGATGTTCCAGAGATTGGACACAGTAACAAGGGGACACAGTTGGAAGCTGAAGACACAGATGAATCACAGGGATGTTAGGAAGTATTTCTTCAGCCACAGAGTAGTCAGTAAGTGGAATAGTTTGGGAAGCGATGTAGTGGAGGCAGGATCCATACATAGCTTTAAGCAGAGGTATGATAAAGCTCACGGCTCAGGGAGAGTGACCTAGTAGCGATCAGTGAAGAGGCGGGCCAGGAGCTCGGACTCGACCCCCGCAACCTCAACTAGGTGAGTACAACTAGGTGAGTACACACACACACACACACACACACACACACACACACACACACACACAAACACACCAACGAAAGCGAAAGCCAAATCTGACCCTAAGATGTTGTACAGCCACATCAGGAGGAAAACAGTCGAGGAAGGAAGGAGAGGAGATCACAAGAAACGACCGAGAAGTATGTGAGGACCTCAACATGATATTCACAGTGATCACAGAGGAGACAGAAGGGACTCCGAAAAGACAGAGAGGTGGGGTACACAATCAAGTGTTGGGCATAATACATACAACTGAGGAAGAAGTGAAAAAGGCTGCTACGCGAGGTAGATACCTGAAAGGCGATGGTGCCAGATAACATCTCTCCATGGGTCCCGTGTCACTAACGTGTATGCGAAGTCATGGAGAAGATTATCAGGAGAGGAGTGATGGAGCACCTTGAAAGGAATGAGCTTATCACCGACAACCAGCAAGGTTTCAGGGACGAGAAATCTGTGTCACAATCTACTGGAGTTCTATGGCGGTGACAGCAGTAAGACAAGAGACAAAGGGGTAGGTAGAATGAGATTTCTTGGACTGTAAGAAGGCTTTTGACAGTTCCACACAAAAGATTAGAGCGTAAGTTGGAGAGGTTCCACCTGGGTCAGTCCTCGAGCCGCTGCTCTTTCTGTTGTATGTGAACATGACGGAAGGAACAGACTCAGAAGTGTCCCTGTTTACAGATAATGTGAAGCTGATGAGAAGAATTCAATCGAACTACAAAGGGATCTGGACAGGCTGCAGGCCTGCTCCGGAAACTGCCTCCTGGAATTCAACCCCACCTAGTGCAAAGTCGCTATAAAAATACAAGTTTTTCATACTTGTTTTTCAGTTATAGTCTAAATAAAATTCTCTACTAAATTTATTTTCTAACTTTTTGTTGTTTAAGAGTGAAATTAGAGAAGAAAGACATATTTGGCTAGTTAACAGCCTAAATTGTATATAAAAGTACTTTCAGTTACGAATGTTAAAGTGTTTGAAGCCAAGCAGAAGAGGAATTCTTTAGTTATTAGTGTTATATTACCTCCAAAGGTTTCAGTTTCTATCTTCAGAATTCTTTATTACGATGGCCTTAAATTTTCAATCTGGTCGATAACTAAGTGAAGGTTATTGGAACAATTGCAGGCGAAGTTCCCTATGTTCTATGTTATACACACACTATGTTATACACACAGTTATACACACTGTTATACACACAGTTATACACACTATGTTATACACACTGTTATACACACTGTTATAAACACTATGTTATACACACTATGTTATACACACTGTTATACACACTATGTTATACACACTGTTATACACACTATGTTATACACACTATGTTATACACACTATGTTATACACACTATGTTATACACACTATGTTATACACACTATGTTATACACACTGTTATACACACTATGTTACCGTTACTATCAACACAGACCATGACCATTACTATCACATAGACCATTACCGTTACTATCAACACAGACCATGACCGTTATTATCACCATAGACCATGACCGTTACTATCACCATGGACCATGACCGTTACTATCACCATAGAATATGACCGTTACTATCACCATAGACCATGACCGTTACTATCACCATAGACCATGACCGTTACTATCACCATAGACCATGACCGTTACTATCACCATAGACCATGACCGTTACTATCACCATAGACCATGACCGTTACTATCACCATAGACCATGACCGTTACTATCACCATAGACCATGACCGTTACTATCACCATAGACCATGACCGTTACTATCACCATAGACCATGACCGTTATCACCATAGACCATGACCGTTACTATCACCATAGACCATGACCGTTACTATCACCATAGACCATGACCGTTACTATCACCATAGACCATGACCGTTACTATCACCATAGACCATGACCGTTACTATCACCATAGACCATGGCTGTTACTATCACATAGACCATGACCGTTACTATCACCATAGACCATGACCGTTACTATCCCCACAGACCATGACCGTTACTATCACCATATACCATGACCGTTACTATCACCATAGACCATGACCGTTACTATCACCATAGACCACGACCGTTACTATCACCATAGACCATGACCGTTACTATCACCATAGACCATGACCGTTACTATCACCATAGACCATGACCGTAATCACCATGGACCATGACCGTTACTATGACCATAGACCATGACCATTACTATGACCATAGACCATGACCGTTACTATGACCATAGACCATGACCGTTACCATCACCATAGACCATGACCGTTACTATCACCATAGACCATGACCGTTACTATCACCATAGACCATGACCGTTACTATCACATAGACCATGACCGTTACTATCACATAGACCATGACTGTTACTATCACATAGACCATGACCGTTACTATCACCATAGACCATGACCGTTACTATCACCATAGACCATGGCCGTTATTATCACCATAACTATGACCGTTACTATCACCATAGACCATGACCGAGCAACTTTACCAACAGCTTAAGGAAGAATTGAGGTTGGCGAATATGGAAATTCGGCGACTGATCGAGGAAAACAAAAAGATTCTGAGTAGTCCTCCTGTTTTGAGTCCTCAGGTCAAGAAGGGAAACTGGTCAGTGGCTGGACAGCAGGGAAAGAAGTTGACGATCAAGAAGACGAATGGAAAGGTAGAAACGATGAAGAAGAAAGAGACTGCCGTGGAAACTGTTGTGGAAACATCCAATACATTCTCAGTGCTACCCGACGAATGTGAGTCGACTACTGGGAATGTCACGACGAAAGACATTAAGGAAGGTACGAATATTGTTGTTGTTGGGGATAGCCAAGTTAGGTATATGGATAGGGCGTTCTGCTTGAAGGACAGGAGTAGGAGACAGAGAGTTTGCTTTCCTGGGGCTGGGATGGAGGATATTGTTAGCCGTCTGGATGACATCATGAGAGGTAATGGGAGCAACCCTATTATCTGTCTCAGTGCTGGAGGCAACGATGTTGGCAGACGTAGGAGTGAGGACCTGATTAGCAGGTATAGGTCAGCAATAGAAATAATTAGAAGTAAGGGTGGGAACCCTCTCGTATGTGGTATTTTGCCAAGGAGAGGAGTTGGAAATGAATGGTTGTCAAGGGCAATTGGTGTCAATTGCTGGCTGGACAAATAATGTAAGGAAAATGCGGTAACATTCATTGACAACTGGGACCTCTTCTATGGCAGAAATGACATGTATGCTAGGGATGGGGTTCACTTATCTAGGTGTGGGGTGGGAGCACTGGCAACTGCAGTCGAGGGAGTAGTTAGGACTTTAAACTAGGAATAGTTAGTGGTATGGGTTTTGGCAGGAAAACAGTGAAGTCCCAGTGTAGTAATATTATGAGTTCTAGGGGAACTAGTAATAATAAGAACGAGATAGATATTGAAAAGCCAGGGACCTTGGGTGATAAGGACAGTAATAGGTTTAGTAGAAAAATAGAAATGAGCAGGAAGGGTAAAGAGAAAGGAGAGTCTTTCAATGTTTATTATGCTAATTGCCGTAGTGCTAGGAATAAGTAGGACGAGTTGAGATTAGTTGCTAGTGTAGGTAACATTGATGTATTTGCCTTAACTGAGACGTGGCTTAATTAAAAAAGTCGGGACATGCCTGCGGAATGTCATATTCAGGGTTTTAAATTGTTCCAAGAAGATAGAAGTATTGGGAGGGGGGGGTGGGGTGGCATTGTATGTCCGAGATCGCTTGAACTGTTGCATAAAAACGGGTATTAAGTCTGAAGAAACACATACAGAGTCTGTTTGGATAGAATTTTCAGAGGGGCATGAAAAACTGATTTTAGGAGTGATATACCGTCCCCCAAACTTAGATAGGGACCAAGGGAAACTACTATGGGAGGAAACTGTTAAGGCCACAATGCACGATAATGTAGTAATTCTAGGAGACTTTAACTTTAGTCATGTTGATTGGAATTTCTTGACTGGAAATTTAGAATCATACGACTTCTTAGAAGTTTTTTCAGGATTGTTTTTTGAAGCAGTTTGTGACAGAACCTACAAGGGGAAATAAACCTGCTTGACTTAGTTATGGCAAACAATGAATCCCTTGTTAATAATTTAGAAATTTCAGAGGAACTGGGTACTAGCGACTACAAATCAATTACATTTAGCATTGAATGGAAGTACGATAGTAGCGATAAATCAGTAACAGTCCCAGATTTTCGCTTAGCAGATTACGATGGGCTTAGAGAACACTTATCATCTGTTGACTGGGGTAACGAAGAGAGCTATCAATATGACAGTTTTCTGACACATAACATGCTGCTCAAAGAGCGTTTATCCCATATAAAGAAATTAGATCAAATAGAAATGACCCAAAAAAGGATGAATAATAGGCTCAAATATCTACTAGGGCATAAGAAAGGAATTTATAGGCGTATCAAAAGAGGTGAGGGTCATCTTATGAAACAGTATATTGACATTAAGAGGGACATTAAAAAGGGGATAAGAAAAGCTAAAAGGGACTATGAAATTAAAGTTGCTAGGGATTCTAAAACTAACCCAAAAAGTTTTTTCCAGATCTATAGAACAAAAGTTAGAGATAAGATAGGTCCCCTTAAAAATAACTATGGGCACCTTACTGACAAAGAGAATGAAATGTGCTTGATTTTAAATAATTATTTTCTCTCAGTTTTTACACAGGAAGACACTAACAATATTCGAGTAATTAATTTTTACAGTGGGCTAGAAGAAGATAAATTATGTAACATCACAGTCACTAGTGAAATGGTTGTGAAGCAGATAGACCGACTGAAGCAAAATAAGTCACCGGGTCCTGATGAGGTTTTTTCAAGGGTTCTTAAGGAATGCAAAATGGAACTCTGAACCATTAACTAATATTTTTAATTTATCTCTTCAAACAGGTGTAGTGTCTGATATGTGGAAGATGGCTAATGTAACTCCTATTTTTAAAACAGGGGACAAGTCGATAAATTAGACACATGTGCAACTCTTGGGTATCTTTATTGAGGAAACGTTTCGCCACACAGTGGCTTCATCAGTCCATACATAGGAGAAACTTGAAGAACAGGAGGAGAATGAGGTAATCAGTCCCTCAACCTCATTCTCCTCCTGTTCTTCAAGTTTCTCCTATGTATGGACTGATGAAGCCACTGTGTGGCGAAACGTTTCCTCAATAAAGATACCCAAGAGTTGCACATGTGTCTAATTTATCAACATGTCGGTTCTCTGAACCATTCATCTACAAAGGGGACAAGTCGTTACCGTCAAATTACCGCCCAATAAGCCTGACCTCAATTGTAGGCAAATTACTAGAGTCAATTATAGCTGAGATTATAAGAAGCCATCTCGATAAGCATAGCTTGATTAATGATACTCAGCATGGATTCACAAGAGGCCGGTCTTGTCTAACTAATTTATTAACTTTCTTCAGTAAAGCTTTTGAGGCTGTTGACCACAATCAAGAATTTGATATTATTTACTTAGATTTTAGTAAGGTTTTTGATAGAGTTCTGCCCCTTGACTTTTAAAAGGAAAGGGCCCAGTCAGGGCCCTTTTTGGGGGAAAAGTGTTTCCCCGTGGATGAGTTTTGGCTCACGGGACGGAAGCAAAAGTGTGTCCATAAAAGGGGGTTTTAAAATTCCGAATGGGGATCTTTTAAAAAGTGGCGTTCACGGGGGTTCATTTTTTGGGGCCTGTTTTTGTTTAAAATATATTTCAATGATTTTTGATGGGGGAATTACGGGTGTTATGAGCAAATTTCGCCGATGACACAAAAAATAGGTAGGTTTAATTGTTCAAACGTAGATTTTAAAGGGGAACTTCAGGGGTTTTTAAACAAATCTATTCTTGGTCAGAAAAGTGGAGAGCAGTTCAAGTATATAAAAGAAAGGTTCAAAAGTTTGGGAAAGTCCCCCCATAACCCTTTTTCTTATAATTTAAAATGGGGTAAAAACCCTTACCCCATACAGATTGCAAAAAGGAAATTGGGGGTTAGGTGAACGAAACCCTTTAAACCAAGACAGAAATTTGCCAAAAGGTACGTAATAAGGCAAATGGGATTACTGGGATTTATATCAAGAATTTTAAAGCAAAAAAGTCCAGAGGTAATACTGCGGGCTTTTATACTTCTTTTGAAAAGGCCTCACCTAGATTATGGCTCAGTTCTGGTTCCGTTTTCCCCCCAAAAAGGACAAAAATTCTTTTTAGAAAAAAAATTCAGCTTTGGATGCCCAAAATTTAATTTACAGTTTTTATTAAAAATTTTCCCCTTAGAAAAAAAGATTGAAGACTCTGATTTACTTTCCCCTTTTTTGGGACAAAAGAATGAGGGGAGACCTGATCGAAGTGAAAATAAGTGGAAAAATAGGTATTAATAAAGGGGATATTAATAAGGTCTTGGGGTTTTGGTCTCTCCAAGAGAAAAACCCGCGTAATGGTTTTAAATTAGTTTAAGTTTAGTTTGAAAGGACATGGGAAAAAAGTATTGGTTTGGAAATGGGGTTTAGTTGTGGGGGAAACCCAGTCTACCTAGTTGGGTTTTTTGAGGCTGGGATTTTGGGGGTAGTTTAAAATTAGGTTGGATAAGAACTTGGTGGGAGGGGGGTTGGTTTTGGGAGGGGGGACTTTAAACACCCAGAGCTTATTTTTTTGGGGGGCATTAAAAATTGGGTTGGGCAAATTTTTTTTAGTGGGATGAATTGAAAAGGGCCCTCCCTAGAAAGGGCCAGCGGCCTCCTGCTTTTGTTCCCATTTCTTATTTTCTTATGTTTCTTATGCCCATTACTATCACCATAGGCCATGGCTTTTACTATCACATGACCATGCCCGTTACTATCACCATAGCCCCATGCCCTTTTACTATGCCCCTAAAACCATGCCCGTTACTATACCAATAGACCATGCCCGTTCTATCACCATAGACCATGGCTTTTTACTGTTCCCCCTTGCCCAAGGGACCGTTATCACCCATAGACCTGCCCTTTTACTTCACATAGCCATGACCATTATTATCCCCTTTGCCATGACCTTTTATATCCCTTTAGACGATGAATGTTATATCACTTTTGCGATTCCCCTTACTATCCCCATAAAACCTTTGGCTTTTACTATCACAGCCCTTGACCGTTACTATCACATGGGACCTGCCTTTACTATCACCAAAAACCCTTTGCCCTTTTTTCCCACCATGGGGAAGGGTGACCTTTACTATCCCCCTAGACCAGGGCCCCGTTATATCCCCATAGTCCATGACCGTTATTATAACCTTAGACCATGACGGTTACTATTCCAATAGCCCCAGGGACCTTTAAATTTCCCCATAGAACCATGACCTTTACTTCACCATTGACCTGCCCTTTACTATACCTGGGACCATGGCCGTTACTTTTCCACAGACCAGGGGACCGTTACAAATCACTAGACCATGACCTTTTACTTCCCCAAAAAACCATGGCGTTATTTAAACCATGGGACCATGCCCGTTCCCACCACATAGACATGCCCGTTTTTATCACCTTAGACCATGACCGTTACTATTACCTTTGCCCTTAAACCGTTACTATCCCCCATAGACCAGGGACCGTTACTATCCCCTGGGACCATGACCGTTACTTTCAAAATAGCCCATGCCCGTTACTATCCCCATTGACCATGACCGTTACTATCACTATTGCCCTTTGCCCTTTAAATTAAACCAAAGACCATGGCCGTTATTTAATCACGGGACCATGACCTTTTACTTTCACTTTTGCCTGCCCATTACTATCCCCATGACCAGGGCCCTTTTATATCACAGACCATGCCCGTTACTATCCCAGACCATAAACCTTTTACTATCACCATAAAACCTGCTGTTATTATCACCATAGCCCTGCCCGTTTACTATCCCCCATTGACCAGGGCCGTTACTATCACCGGGGGCCATGCCGTTTTTAAAAACCCCTTTAAAACCATGACCGTTACTATCCCCATAGCCCCTTTGCCCCTTTTCAAATCCCCATAGACCATGACCTTTTACTATCACCTTTAGACCTTGACCTTTTAATATCACCATAGACCATGCCCTTTTAATATCACCTTTGACCTGCCCTTTTACTATCACCATTGCCCATAAAACGTTATCATCACCAGCCTCACCCCCTTTCTTTTTACAGTAAAAAAATTAATTTACCACCCACATTCTCTTCTACGGCGCACTTTCCCCCGCACAAGTTTTTGCGCTAACGGGTTTCCCCTTGCCCACTTCTTGAAGTCAGCCTATAATTCCCCTTTCGCACCTTAAATAAAACCCCTCCCCATCCCTTCTTACCATCTACAATGAAAAAATTGGGGAACATGTGAAACCTTTGGGGTATCTTTATTGGGGAAACGTTTCGCCCACAGTGGCTTCTTTCACCCATACAAAGGGGGAATCTTGAAAAAACGGGGTTTAAAATGAGGTAAATCAGCCCCCAAACCCTTGAGTCGATGGGGTAGTCCACCCAATTTCTATTCAAAAATTGGGGAAACTGCCACTTTGATCAAGGTTGAGGGACTGTTACCTCTTTTCCCCTCCTGTTCTTCAAGATTCTCCTTTGTAGGGATGATAAAAGCCACGTGTGGCAAAAAGGGTTTCCTCAAAAAAAGATCCCAAAGGGAGTTGCACTTTGTGTCTAATTTTTTAAACATGTCGGTTCCCCTGAACCATTCATCTACAAACCTTAAAATACCCCCCATCCACCACCCCCATCAATCTCCCTAAAACCCTTTTCGTCCTTCCCAAATTCTTTCCTTCTTTTTCCCCTTATATTATTACTTGACTCACAAAAATCTTTAAATGCACGATTGCAAAAAAACCCAAAACCCGCGAGGGTTTGGGAGTTTTGAGACTTGATCGCGGGTTCTAACCCCCCCCAGTAGCATGGTTTATTATCTACTATCCCAAAACCCGCCCCTTCCACCCAAATATGATGAACCAAAACCCCAATCTTTCCTATCGTAGGTTCAAAAAAATCCACCCCTGTGTCGTCCTATTATTTTGCGCCGTTACGGGATAAAAACCCCTCATCTTTCTTTTTTCCCATCTACAAAAAACTTCGCCTTCCAATACCCCAAATTATGAATATCAATGGGACATGTGAAAATGCAGGGAAAAGTATGGTATTTTTTTTTTTTTTAACACATCGGGGCCGATTCCCCCCAAGGAGGGGGGCCCCAAAAAAAAGGAAAATCATTCTCTTTTTACTCTTACTGTCCCCACCAAAAAAATTTTCACTTACCCCACCCAAACCCCCCTTAAAAAACCCAGAGCGACGCATCAACAAAAACAAACATGGCCGATTACCCACCAACCCAGGGACTCCACACCACCACCACCAACTGTGACTGACTCCCTCTTACCTCTACTGCCTTCACAGGATTTAACCCAGCTGATATGCCCCCGGGGTATGACTAAGATCTTGACCTCAAAAACACTGCATCACCCCCCAAACGGGGAAAAAAAACTTAAATTCTTCGTGCTGAAAATATGTCTTCCGTGAAAACCAATAAAAAAACCAAGAATCTAAGTTACTTCCCTGAGAAAAAAGGGATCAAAAACCCTTTTAAATTGAAAGAAAACTTTAAGGGCCCATGACTGTTTTTGGCCCCAAAAAACCTTCCAATTAGTCTTTAGTCATCCCCCCAACAGTCAAAAAACTTCCCTAAAAAAGAAGATTGATAATCCGTAAAGGGACGGGAAAAATAAAATGGGTTTCCCCAAAAATTTGAAAAATTATTTTTCTAAAAAAAAATGACAAGACAGAGCAAGACAATTTAAATTGATGCAGTAAAAATTTAAACACCCCCATTTCTTTCCCAGTGAATTAAACCTTTCCCAAAACTGCAAAATAAAAAACTCTCCAGTTTTCTTTACGTGACCACTCCCAGGTTAAGTCCGTGTGGGAAAAATAAAAGAATCGCGGTTTACTGGGGAAAACCCAAAAGTAAAAAAAAAAGTGTTATGCTCAGATTTTCACACCCCAAGAAAGGAAAAAAAAGATCTAATAATTTCACCCATTAAAGCAAAAAAAATTATATAAAAAAATGATTTTAAAAAAAAAAAAAACGACCCAAAACCCTTTCCTTTGTAAAAGAGTAAAAGGAAAACTAAAACGTGAGAATAATGATAAAATTCACCATTGCTTTGTACGTGATGGACAAATTCTAGTAAGAAAAACTTATGTGGGAAAGTGTGTATTTTTATATTACAAATAAAAAAGGAATTAAAACTTCCTCATGGGGAAACTTTACAGAGTTGCTGATTTTAGTGACCAATCCTTACTACTTTAGGGGGTATGTTATTTGTCATTATTGAATAACCCCCTTGTCCCCTTTTTTCCCCTTTCTTTTATCCCGGTGTAACCACAGTTCTTTGTGTGCCCCCATTTTGGTTTTTATTTCCCCCCCCCAGTTTTCCTTTAACAATTTATTTTTTGAAAATAGTTACTTATTCTTTAATTAATTTCTTTTTATTCCCTTTTTTTTCCCGATTTAAAGCACTTTTAAAAAATTTTTTTTAAATCAAAAATAATTTTCCCATTTTTCCCAACAACAAATAACAAACTAGTTTTGGGTTTCCCCTACACAAATGTGCAAAAAACCTTAAACCCTTTCCCCTCCAAGTTTGATCAAACTACCTCAAAAAATTTTCCTATAGTGATTTTAAAATTCCCCTAAAACTTTATGCTTTTGGGCCCAATTCCTACTCCAGATTTTTTAAATATTTAGTAAACTATATTGTGTGTACAATTGGGTGTTTTTTTTCAATTAAAATTTTTGGGCCCCGGGCCCCCAAAAACTCCCAAACTTCCTCATATTTTTTTTTTACTTTTTCCGTATTTAAAAAATTGCTCAACTTTTTTATAACAAAACAGATCTTACTCCCAAAAACCCAAAATATATTTTATTTTCCCATCTGCCAATTTAACTTTGTTTTCCCTTATTTAAATTTTGTTTCCATATTTTTTCTCCTTTAAATTTTTGCTTTATTTTTTCTTTTCCTTTAAAAAACCTTAGTTCATTAAATTCCCCAATTGTTAAAAAAAATCAAGGTGCTAAATTTTCCCGGTGGTAAAGTGAAATTAAAATTTACTATTTTTCCCTTATATTCCCCAGCCCATTTATTTGATTATCACTTTATTTGTTCACCACAAAGTTTTTTTTTTTAGTCCCCTTTTTTTTGTCTTTCCCTTTTTTTTAAACTTTAAAACTACCTTAGCTCAAAAATTTTTTCTTTTGTTAAAATAACTCAGGTGCTATTTTATAGCTTTTAGAAATTTTACTTTTTCTTATACTTTTTCAACTTATAGATTCACTATAAACTTTTGTTAAAAAAGCATTTAAACTGATACCAAAACCCCCTATTGAATTTTACTTAAAGAATTAAAAAAAGTAACCCGTAATTACTAAAAAGCAGAACAATCAAAGGCACTTTTCAAGCCAAAACAAAATAATTTTCTTTAACTACAATTTCAGATCTTTTTAAAAAAAACATTTCGAAACCTCCCTAGCATTACTAAATTTTCCCCGCATTCCAGGTTTTTCCCTTATTTTCTACTGAAAAACCCGGCTAAAGCCGATATAAAAGATGTCTATGCCCTTTTGGTTAACAGCCATACACAACTTTTAGGGCCCGACAACAAGGGGGGGGTGGCACAGCCCATGTAACTTTCTTCAGCCAAATAGAATTTTATCACTAAAAACTTGAAGGGGGTGAAAAATGGGGAATTTTTTAAAAAGCTAAATTCAAATCCCCAAAAACCTACAAAAACCCCCTCACAGTGAAAAAAACATTACGAGTTCCACAGTCAAACCCTTAGGTTTTAGTGACCCAAACCCAGGAAGTTGATAACTGATGCACGCCCTGAACAAAGATCACTTTCTACTCTTTAGGGTTTACTTCAATTAAATCTTTTTTGCAAAACCAGGACCCAAAACGTTACTGAATTCCAAAACAATGAGTAAACGGGTGTTGTTTCCAACAAAAAACAAAAAAAACAAGAGTTACCGAGCTAGTGTTTTTCCCCACTAGGGCCACATTGGGAAAACCCCTATTCCCCTTTTAAAATTTTTAGGCCCAAAAACACAGATAATTTCCCCAGACCAAAACCCTACCTTTTTCCCCATCACAAAAACCCTTTGGGAAAATTTCCCCAAGGGCACTTTTTAAAGTCACTTTCAGACCCCACAATGAGGAGCTATCAATAAATTCACAGCAGAGGGGACAAAATTGATGAAAACACGGGGTAGAAAAAACTATACAGATATTGAAGAAATGTTTTTAATAATTTTCTAAAAAAGACCCAATACCTCTATAACAAGCCTGCCCCCCAAAAAAACTAAAAAAGATGCCCGTAAAAGACTGAGCAGTCCCCTGGTAAACCCCCAGCTTCCCCAAATCCCCTAAATCAAAGCCCTTTTACGAAAAAAAGTAAGAATGGGTTCATAACCCCAAAACCAAACAAAACGTTACTGTCAATCCTAACCAAAACCCGATAAGAAGGGCTAAAAAAAAGGGATTTTGAGAACAGATTATCCCCAAATTTTCGAGGGGGGAAAATAAAAAAAAAAACCTGGGGGAAAAAAACCCCATCAGCAATTTTGGAAAAAAAAAAGATATCCGAAAAATGCGAAATTGAATTAAAAAAACCAGAAAAGAACCCCCAAATTTCCCCCCAACTGAAACAGCCAAAAAACCCAATAATTTTTCCCACTATAGGAAAAAAAACCCTTTCCAATAAAACCCAAGCTTTTGATACCCCCCCCAATGACTACCTCCTTTGGGAACTACCCGAAAAACACTGGGCCCCAGTCCCATTAAACCCCAAATGAAGTTTTCCCCTTTTTATCAAAAACATAAAAGAACCCAAAACGGGGATTTAAATACCTTTACCAAAAACCCATTTTAAAAAAAAGCGTCCCCAAAAATTTTTTCCCCTTATCCCAATCATTGCAACCTCTTTAACAAATCCTAGAATCCCCTACCTTCCCTTTAATTTTTCCCAAAAAAGCCCAAGGGGGCACCCCCATCCTAAAGGAGGAGGGCCCAAAAAGACTTTTAATAACTATAGGCCAATATCCCCAATTTTCACCCCTCTTTTTAAAATCTTCGAAAAAAAAATTCATAAGCGAAAACTAAATTCCCACCTCATCTCCCCCAACATACCAACCCCGGGTTTTTGGGTTCAGGCCTAATAAAAATACAATGATGCTATTATACACATGTAGAAAAACACAATTTCACTTTCAACAGAGAAAAAAAAAAAGTCTCAAAGGGGGGTCTTCATTTGACTTACGTAAAGCTTTTGTACAGTTTTACCAGACTTGTCCATATAAAATTTCGCCCCAAAGGGTATAAGAGGGCCCCTCCCCCAAAATACCTAAAGTCTTCCCCCAGGGAACAGGGCCCAAAATGTGTAAAAAACGGGGCAAAAATCTTCAGCACGCCAATTACGTTGGTTCCCCGGGGGAAAAGGGGCCCCTTTGGCCCCCTTTTTTTTTTCATGTACATAAATGAAACCTTTCCAAAAAGCATTTGCAAAATACTCAAAACCCCCTATTTGCAGATGAATTACTTACGTTTCTCTCCCCGAGCCCAGTCCGCTTTGCCCAAAACTGGGAAAAAACCGAATTACGAAAAATACTACCCGGATGAGTACTAAAAAAACTTACTCTAAACATTAACAAAAACCCAAATTCATTCAGTTTGGTAACGAGCTACAGCCCTCCCTCTTAAAAAATAATGGGTTTAAAAGGTTTTTCACCATCACAAAAAATCCCAAGAGAAAAAATTTTTGGGAAACCACCTTGATAATAGGGCTCGAATTTCAAAAAAATTTAAAAAATTTAAAAAAATTCCGGGGAGGCCCAAAAAAGGGCCCGGTTCTTTTTGCAGGCCTTCCTTGGTCTTAGGGTCCAAAAACCATCCTCACCCAGGAATTTTGCTATGGGGACTTAAACAAAAAATTGAAAAAACCCAACAAACTTTGGCGGGGAAAAACAAACCCAGGGCCTCCCTTTCGAACTTAAAAAACCAAACCCCCAAAAAATTGCAGGGGGCCTACTACCACAAGAAAACTTAACTATTTCCCCTCAAAACCCCCTTCCCATAACAAAAACCCCAATTTTTCCCCAAACCCTTATTTGGGTTTTGTGCCCTGGGGCCCAACAAAAAAATTTAAAAACATTAATTTTTAAACAAAAAGGGGGGCGTCCCGGAAAACCCAAATTCCCCAAACTTCCCCCGCAAGACCCCAAAAAATTTTCTTTTCTCAAAACCTAACCCCAAACCAATTCAAAAAATCATTAAAATTAAAGGGCCCCCAAATCTGGGGAAATTAAATTTTTTGAATTTTTAAAAAAACGTCTTTTTAAAACCCAACCTTTTAAAAACCCCAACCCCAACAAAAAAATACTTTTTTGGGGATCCCCTTGTCCAAACGGACCCAAAACAAACTTTTTTTTAAAAACCAAATTTTTAAATACGGGGTAACCCCCCGGGAAGGGTTTGGCAAACCAAAAGCCATAGGCCGGGGCTTTGTAAACCCCCAGGGAAAAGTTGTTCCCGGTTTACAAATTTTTTCCTAATTAACATTCTTTTGAAACTAAATTAATTTAAAAAGGGGCCCCAAATCTTGGAAAACAATTCCTTTTTGGAATTGCAAAATTTATAAATTTCTTTAAAAATTTTTTCCAAAAATAAATTTTTAATTAAAACCCCCCCCTTTTATTTGGGGTAATTTTAATTCCCCATTTAAAGGGTTCTCCATTTTTGAATTTTCCCTAAATGTTAACCTTTTAACCCCAATCCAAAACTTTTTAATCCCAAACCCCCCAAAAAAAAACCCATTCTTTTTTAACCTTTTTTAGCCCCCCCAAAACCCCGATTTACCAATACCCGTTTTTACATAACTTTTATTTTCCTTAATTGTTCGTTTCAAAAAAATTTTTATCTGGGAAAAAATTTTGGCCCCATTTCTTAATTTAAATTTTTCCGCTTTTTCCTTAAATTTCCCCTAAACTTTCATTTGAAATGTAATCTTTGTTAAAATTTACCCTTTTCTTTAAAAATAAAAATAAATATTATTAAACCAAAATTCCCCTCTTCTTCCCTGGATGTTTTTTTCCAAAGGACTCAATTTCCCCCCATTTTTCCCTTCCCTTTAAATTTAAAAGATTCTCCTCACCTTTTTAAACCCTTTCTGGAAAAAAACCCTAAAAAAAAAAAAACCTTTCCCCCTTTTTCCCCTTTCCCCCCAACCCTTTCCAGCCGACCCAAACCCAACCCCAATTTACTTTTTAAAATTTTCCTTTTTATTCCAAAATTTCCCTCCAACCCCCCTTTTTTGAATTCCAAAACCATCCTCAAAAAACCCCTCCTCACCTTTTTTTGGCTTTATTTTTTAATCCCGCCAAAACCCCCTTTTTTTCAAAATTGCGTTCCTCCCTATTCCCTTAAATTGAAAACCCCCGCAGTTTTGACTCCCTCTGTTTCCCCCTTTTTGGGACATACCCCTTTCTTTTAAACCCCTATTAAACCTGGTATAACTATTATCTCACACATTCCCCTCCTTGCTTCCATGGATAAAGTTTTTTGTCTCCACAGACTCAGTGCACCACTCACCTTTTTCCCTCATCAATTCTATGATTCACCTCATTTTTCATAGACCCATTTACTGAGACGTTTACTCCCAAACATATGAAAACATTCACTTCCTCCATATGCTCTCCCTCCATTCTGATATCCAGTCTTTCGTTACCTAATTTTATCCTCATTATCTTACTCTTTCTTATATTCACTTTCAAATTCCTTCCTTTACATACCCTACCAAACTCATCCACCAACCTCTGCAACTTCTTTTCAGAATCTACCAAAAGCACAGTGCCATCAGCAAAGAACAACTGAGACAACTCACTTTGTGTTAGATTCTTTATCTTTTAACCAAACGCCTCTTGCCAACACCCGAGTTTTCACTTGTTTTACAACTCCATCTATCAATAAATTGAACAACCGTAGTGACATCACACATCAGTGTCTAAGGCCTACTTTTACTGGCAAATAATCTCCCTTTCTCCTACATACTCTAACCTGAGCCTCACTATTCTCGTAAAAACTCTTCACTGCTTTCAATAACCTACCTCCTATTCCATACATCTGCAACAGCTGCTACATTACCCCCCTATCCACCCTAAATGCTACAAGAACCTCCACCATTAAATATTGTTCATCTATGTTTCACTGTAAACGCTTACACGAGTTAATTTCCAAAACCCTCGTCCAATTAATCATAATTATTTGCATTAGTATTATTAATAAGATAAGAGTATTGTTACATATGAAAATACATTTAGTTGTTTTTTTGGGTTCCGAAAGATATCAAATTGTTGCTGTGCTTTCACACAAATGCTGCAGAATTAATGATAATATTGAGATATCAGTGTGATATCATGTAAGGTTACGTGAATCTATGACCTGTGATGTGTGACCGGCTGCAACCTCTCTGCTTCGAGTCGTTCACTTCAAAATACATGGCTCATTAGGTCTCTTCCAATAGCTCAGGTCAAATATGGCCTTGCGGCTTCTCAATTCATTTTATTTCTTTTATATTCTCAAACGCCTGTTTCGCCGGATGTCATCTAGACGATAAAACTTTGTTGTTCTTTGCTGTTGACTTGGCACGGGTTCCTGTCTAAGGTGTCATACATGTGTTGTAACACTGGTCTGTATGAGTGAGAGATTTAGTGAATCTCGTGTGTTGTTGAACACTTTCTCTCGGGTTATGGTTCTGTATGAATAATCTTGCAGCAAATATTGTACTAGATTTTACACTGTAAAAGTCAATTTGGTTACTGAGTTACTATTAAGTTTTCCTTACTCAATTACATCCATATTAAACTTTGTTATAACTCAATATACATTTTTATTTCATGAAAAGTCACATTTTTGTTGAATTTTCTTGACCGCATATTATTGCAATATATTTAACCTGTATAAGTAGCAATTCAATTTGTTCTGATTATTCCCTTGGCTCTATGAACCGTGGTTATTATTGTTTAATCTCATCTTATCATCTAGTCAATCAGACAGTGTGGGCATGTAATAATTGGGGAGCCTGTCAGGGAGCCAAGAGATATAGCTCACCTGTCTATATCTTAAACACCATTACTGCTCAGAAAATGTTCTGAAAGTATATTATTATTATTATAATCAAAAAGAAGCGCTAAGCCACAAGGGCTATACAGCGCTGCAGGGTAGGGAAGGAAGCAAGGGAATTGGATGGCAGAAGGGAGGGGGGATGATCAGCAGGTTACAGGAAACAGCGGGGCAGGGGATAGTACGGGGGTAGAGGGTAGCAAGAGATTGAAGTAGAAAGGGCTGAAGGTATCAGAATTTGTGAAGTCAGTTGTTGTCAAAAAGTCAATGAAAGAGTCTGGATGAAAGGTGGGTCCATCAGCGAGAAGGGAAAGTAAGAGAGAGCAGCGGAGCGAAGACGACGACAGAGGTAAATTCTGCGTGCTCGTTGATAAAGTGGGCAGTCCAACAGAATGTGGCTGACCCGATAATGGAGCTTGGCAATTCTCAAAACAGAGGAGCAAGACGCCTCTCCATGAGATATCCATGAGTAAGAAAGAGTTATGGCCAATGCGAAGACGGAGAGAGAAAATTCTCCCAACCTCGACACTGGTGATAAGAAGACGGGCCCGTAACCTATACTCGGTTTAATAGATTGAAGTTTGTTGCCGAGCATAGTAGACCAACGTTGTTGCCAACGGGTGTGAAGGTGGGAAGATATTGCAGCAAAATAGTCCGTAAATGGAATAAACCCCTATAAGAAACTGGTAGGCATGTACTGAGACCGCACAGCAGTGTCTGCCTGTTCATTGCCCTGTACGTCAACATGACCCGGGACCCAACAAAAAACAATATCTTTATGCTTGGTAAAGATGCGGCGTAGCCCAAAGTTGGATACGGAGGACAAGGGGTGAGGTGTATCAAATTTTGTATAGCCTGTAAAGCACTAAGGGAGTCCGAGACAACCACAAATGATGACACAGGCATAGATGCAATACGGATAAGTGCTGTAAGGATGGCATATAATTCAGCAGTAAAAATACTAGCCGAAGATAGTAAATGCCCTTGTACGACGCTGTCCGGAAACACTGCTGTGAATCCTACGCCGTCAGAAGACTTAGAGCCATCTGTGTACACAGCAATGGCATGAGAATGAGAGTGAAAGTGGTCAAGAAAAAGAGAGCAGGAAGCGACCGTAGACAGTTGGGCTTTCGAGCAAGGGAGGGAGAAAGAACAGACTCGAACAGCTGGAACTTCCCAGGGGGTAGGGAAAAGTGAGATGCTACATGTACATAGAAAGGTGGTAGTTGAAGAGAAGACAAGAGCGAATGAAGGCGAAGAGAGAAGGGACGGAGTAAACAGGGGCGGCGAACAAATAAAGAATGTCTACTAATATCAGTGACCATTCTATAAATGGAAGGATTGCGGAGATCATGAGAGCGTACATAGTAGCGCAGGCAATGGGCATCACGGCGATCGGATAAGGATGGAACGTTCGCTTCTGCATAGAGGCTCTCGACAGGGGAAGAGCGAAAAGCACCAAGGCATAAACGTAATCCTTGGTGATGAATGGGGTTAAGGCTAGAGAGAGTAGCAGGAGATGCCGCTGAATAGATCTGGTCACCATAATCAAGTTTTGATAAAATAAGGGTGGAATGTAGGCGAAGGAGGGTTCGACGATCAGCTCCCCATGAAAGATGAGCAAGGGTTTTAAGAAGGTTCAGCCAGCTGTGACAAGTTGCCTTCAGAGAGGTTATGTGAGGTTTCCAGGATAACCTACGATCAAAGAGGAGGCCCAGAAACTTGACTGTATCACGTTCAGGGATACGGGAGCCATAGAGGTACAAAGGATGATCGGAGATGACAGAGCGTCTAGTGAAAGTGATTTGGTGGGTTTTAGTGCTAGAAAATTTAAACCCACGTGTGGTGGCCCAATTGGAAACACGGTCGACTGCATGTTGGAGAGAAACTGTTATGAGGTGACAGCGCCTGCACAGGCAATAGCGAAGTCATCAACATAGAGTGATGACCAAATATTTGATGGAAGACTAGAGGCCAAATCATTAATAGCAAGGAGAAAAAGTGTTGTGCTCAGAACACATCCCTGGGGGACACCTTCAGCTTGGATAAAGTCCGGGGAGAGCACATTATTAACCCGAACACGGAAATGCCTGTCAGTTAAAAAGTTCTTAAGGAAGGATGGTAGATTGCCTCGAAGGCCTAAGGAGTGGGCTTGGGGCTAAAATATTATACCTCCAAGTTTGTGTCATATGCCTTCTCAAGGTCAAAAAATATGGCAATAACTGAGTGGTTATTCGCAAAGGCATTACGAACATACGTATCCAAGCGTTAGTAAGGGTCTATGGTAGAACGTCCCTTACGAAGCCATACTGACGAGTGGAGAGACTGTTGTGTGTCTCTAAATACCACACTAAACGTCTATTTACTAGGCGTTCCATTACTTTGCAAACTGCACTAGTAAGAGCAATGGGACGATAGTGGGAGGTTTCATGTCCCGTAGTGCCTGGTTTGGGGGAAAGGGAGAACAATGGCGGATTTCCACAGCTGTGGAAGAACTCCTTGTGACCAAATAAGATTGTAAAGGCGTAATAGGACTGCAAGGGCTGACTGATGTAAATGTTGTAGCATACGAATATGAATGTCGTCGGGCCCAGCTGCCGATGATCGACAAGCTGAGTGTGTTGCCTCCATTCTTGAAGTGTAAAAGGCACATTATACTGTTCTTCTCTGAGAGAAAAAGTCCAAGGGTTGCCTAACTCTCTGGCAGACTTTGAGGAAAGAAATGAGGGGCATAGATGGAGTCCCTGAGAAATACGGACCAGATGATTGCCAATTTCATTGGCAATATCTAGTGGTTTGCTATATCAACAAACCCGGGAACCCGCAGAACAGGAGCCGGGTCAGGAGAATATTTACCACTCAGTTTTCGTACTTTTTTCCAGACTGCACTCATAGAGGAAGCAGAGGTGATGGTGGAGACATAATCTCGCCAGCAAGTGCGTTTAGCATCACGGATGACACGGCGAGTGATCGCACGCTTCTGTTTAAAATCAAGGAGTCTCTCTGTGGTTCTATTGTACCGGTACCTGCCCCATGCAGCGCGTTTCAAACGTACTGCACGAGCACAAGCAGGAGACCACCAAGGCACGCATTTCTGAGAATGCCTGCCCGAAGTTTGGGGTATAGAATGAGAAGCTGCGGTGAAAACGGAGGACGAGAAGAGGTGTAAAAGCTCATCGATGGAGGACGAAGAAGGAACCTCTTTAAAAACAGTTAGGTGTGAGTAAAGGTTCCAATTTGCCCGATTAAATTGCCAGCGTGGGGTGCGAAGAGGTGGCGAATATGAAGGGGAAGTAAGAATGATTGGGAAATGATCACTGTCATGTAAGTCCGGGAGAACAGACCAAGTGAAGTCTAATGCGGCGGAGGAAGAGCAGACTGAGAGATCGATGCAAGAGAGAGTATGACTCCGAGGATCAAAATGGGTGTGAGTACCTGTATTTAAAACATGGAGGAGGTGGGTGGCAAGAAAAGCCTCTAACTGAATTCCACGGGAATCACAGTGAGACCCCCCCCCCCAGAGGAAATGGTGGGCATTAAAATCACCAAGTAACAGAATCGGTGGCGGTAATGACGAAACAAGGAAGGCAAAATCCGGAATAGATAATGCCCGAGAAGGAGAGAGATATAAAGAACAGAGCGTATACCACCTATGTAAGTGGATACAGGCTGCTGTGTAATGCAGCGAAGTATGAACAAATAGCTGATGGTACGGAATATCAGTGCGTAGAAGAAGGGCACTTTCATTAAAGGTCCCATCAGGAAAAGGATCTGAAGAATACAATAAATTATAGCCTGAGATGTGAGAAATAACAGCAGAGTGTAATTTTGGTTCCTGTAAGCAAACACCAACAGGGGCAAACTGGGAGAGTAACATCTGAAGCTCACCCCGATTACCCCTGAGGCCACGTATATTCCACTGTAAAAAAAGCCATGTTTGGGCAATGAAAAAGATATTTGAAATCCGCGGGGAAAGGGGTTCCCCTACGGCCCAAGAGGGTTAGAAAAGCCACAGCGGAGGCAGGGGGAAAATTTTCAAGCAGCAAAGGGAAGGGGGCCCGCTTTTAAAAAAGGGGATTTAGCGCAAGGAAGGCAAGGGGAAGAAAAAAGAGCAAAAGGGTGGATCATTGTCCTTTGAGGGTTTTTGGTCTCTGCAATATTTTTCAGAGTTTAGCTCAAGTTTTCGGAATTCAGAAAATTCGAAGGGGAGAAAAAATTTTTGGGAATGGAAGGGGAGGATGAGTAAAGTTTGGGAACTGAAAGGGAATGAAACCAAAGGGAAGGGGGGGAAAGGGGTTTGGGGAAGGGAACGGAGAAGCGGGGCGGGGGGAACAGAAGAGGCGAACCTGGGGGGGTCAAAAGAGAAGAAACTTGGGAGGGAACAGGGGGGGAAGGTACAGTACGGGGAGGAGGGTGAACCCCTCCCCTTTGAAAACCTGAGCCATTGAGGGGGGAAGAACCAGGGACGAGACAGGGGGGGAAAAATGAGGAGGGGGAAAAGAGGGGTTAGGAGGGGGAAAAAGGGACCTTTTTTTTGCCCTTTTGAAAAAGTAGGGGGGACAATTGGGGGGAAAGGTTCGAAACGGGGTTCCCCGTCGAACTGAGGCTTTGAGGAGAACCGAAGAACAAAATTTAGACTGAGGCTTTGAAGTGGGGACCCCTGACCCCGGGGAACAGCAAAAGGTTTAAAGATCCAGGATGTTTAATGGGAGAGGTAACCACAGAGGTGGGGAAAAGATTGGGATACCAAAGGGGGGGGACGTTTTTGAAACAGGGGAAAAGAAACACGTGGGAGTCCCCTTTTGGAGGCGGAGATGAAAAAACGGGCCAGGCAAAAGGGGAGACCTTCTGCCTCTTGGGGTAACGGATTTCCCGCACGTTAAATAGACTTGACAACGGCGAGAGTACGAAGGGTGAGCCTCATGACAGTTAAGCAAGAGGGAATCGTTTTCAAAAACGAAAATTTGAATGGTCAACGGCCCCCCAAAAACTGGGCATTCCCCGGCCCCATAGAAACTGCAATATTTCCCCTGGATGGGGGGGGCCCAAAACGCCAGCAATTTCTTCACTGTTGGGTGTAGGGATCACCTTTAAAAATTTTAACCGATGTTTCCCGCTAAATAAACGAGGTGGGGTTCCCCCGGCTGTCAAAAGTTAAAAGAGCCCATTTCTAGGGGATCGGGGGCCCCCGCCCACGGCAGGAAGAACGTAATGTCTTTCCCCTTTAGGATTGGGAAACTTGGGGTTTCCAGCTGTTCAAGAATGTTTTGGGGCCACAAAGTCCCCGGGAAATTTTTTTTTGAACTAAGGTATGGGGCAGAATGAAAAGGTCCACTCAAAAAATTGAGGGGAAAAAAAGTTTTTTAAAAAAAGACCAAAGGAAAAGAAACGATATGGGGAAAAACGAGAGAGCCAAAGAGCCGGGTACATTCTGTAAGAAAAAATGAAGCGGGGTACCCTCTTTAAAGCATGAAAAGAAATACTTTCCAACAAGGCTAGGGGTGCCTTGCCAAAACAAAGGTCAAAAGATAAGGGAGAAAAAGGAAATTTTGGCGTAAAAAGGAAAAATATATCCATTGTTCAGTCTGAAAAAGAGCGTGGAAAGGGGAGTGAAGGACGTGGCGAAAGGGTTTTTGAGAAGAACCCAAAGGTGGAGAATATCACACAGGGAAAAATTTTCGTTGGGGTTTTGGCGGGGAAACCCAAAGTTGGGGCCGACGGGAACGGGGCGGCGATTTGAAAAATTTCCGCACCGAAAAGGGAGAAAGGGCCCGGGAAACATAGTCAAGGAGAGCGAAGGTTTCCCATAAATCGAAGGAGTCAGTCGAGGCCTCAGTACCCGAACATTGGGGGAAAAAGCACCGGCAAAGGTTTCAGGGGGTAAAGGGAAAGTCTGAAGAGTTGGGCCCAAAGGGCGGGGGGTCAAAACGGGGTTTTCGGTAAACAAGAAGGGGCCCCCGGGGGGGCCAGGTTCATGGACTAGGGCTGCCAAAGGTTAGGTTAAATTCTTTTTTTTTTTTTTTTAAAAAAAAAAAAAAGAAGAAAATAAAAATAAAAAAAAAAATAAAAAAAGGGGGGCCCCGGGGGGGGATGTTTCCAAAAGGGAATGAAAGGGCCCGAAAACTCCCCCCCGGCCCAAGAGGGGGCCTTTTCCCCCGCCAAATAGCACAGAAAGGGAGCATGGAACCCGTGCCATACCCTACCCATCAAGCTAGAAAAATAACAATCCGGGATAGCAACCTCACATCTGCCGAGCTACCTCGGTGGACAAAAGAGAGGGCGGCCGGATATCTGCCACAAAGCATACCTCCTTCGGCCACCACCCCCGGAATCCGAAAGGTGGCTTCCAGAGATACCTCGTCGCCCGGAAAGACACCCAAAGCTACTCCGGGATACCGGAGAGGGATCGGGACATCCCCAGGCGATCCAGATTCCATGGCAAACTACGCCACCACTAAGAACCTCAACGGAATGGGATGGACCCCGGTATCCTTTCCTCTACCTAGGAACTAGCGCGCCTGTGGGAGAAATCCCAAAGGACAAAAAGAGGAAGGGCAAAAGGGAGGGGTGGGGAGGAGGAGGAGGAAAGGAAAAAGGGGAGGATGGGGAGGACGGGATAGGGGAGGGAAGATTGGGGGGTAATTAGGTTCGGTCTGAGGAAGAAGACCGATAGGTCTAATTCCTCAGACCAAGAGCCTCTTCACCACGCCAAGGAGCCCCCCTTGAAGAGGTCTGAAAGTGTAAATATTTTATATTAGCAGGAGTTCTGCTGTTCCTGTGCGGTGACGTATTGATGTTTCTCTTGACAACACATTCTAAATGACTGCAAATAGAGGAACGCCTCACTTGGTCCTTAACATTGAAAAAGACTCATCCCCTTCAGAGATGCTGGTAGATTGCCCATCAAATCGGAATCCCATATGTTTATGTTACCTCACCTGTTCTGAGAGAAAGAATTAAGAATTGTCTATTTACATACCTAATAAGGTAATATAAAGTGCTGTCCTCTAAGCAGCAGCATACTGGGTAAAACGATGTCTACCTTAGTGAATTTAGTTGATCCTGAGCCTGAGAAGACAACTGAAGAAACTAAAACAACCTTACTAACATTCATACTGATGGTCACATTTCATTATCCCATTCTTAGTTCATGCTAGAGATGTTTATGTCCGGTGCAGGTTGACCCCAGTTATGGCCCAACTTCTAAACCATCATGGCGGTTTAGGAATATGTATCTGAGTTATTTGTTCACGGTGGTTAAGACCCGCTAGCTCTGATGATTCGCGACTATATGGATATACGGATACAGTAAAAACTAACCCTCCTCCGTCAACAGACACTAAACTGCTAACATGGAAAACTGGGACTCGTCTAATGTTGCTATTGATATACTCATTAGGACCACACCATCCCCCATTATTTGACGATGCGAGGGGGTCCGGTTTCTGAAGAACATATTGCCAGGATGTTAAGCTTACTTAAGCTTTAAACAGAGGTCACGCCTAAAAGGAAGGTAACCCTGATGAATCAGACTGCTTGTGTTGACACATTGTAGTGAGAATCATATGAATCCTCTGCAAGAGAAACGAAGCAAGACGAAAGGAAATAAATTCAGAGTTGTGTTTACTAATACAGATGCAATCTCAAAGTGGTGAGACTGAATGAAAGGTACGGAAACTTGATCTTATAGCCTAGTAATTACAAAGCTAAAGGTATCATAACAATTTTCCCAGGACGGTAAATAGCATGAAAAAAAAACGAAAAATAGACATTGGAAAAAAAAAACGACTTTGAGACCAATAACTAAACCCCTAAAACATAAGTTAAAAGACTGAGAGACTGAACGGGAACTCGTATTTTGGTGATATACCTAAAACTAGCAAACCTAAGAACTGCCTTTATGAATCTTAACTAAAAGCCATAAGTTTATGACCAAAAGAGTTTCTGAATTGAAAATATCTTACAAGAGAGTAAGAGAACTGAACCTGAATACTACAGATATTTTCAGATGCATTAGCTGGAAGGATGATGGTAGGCAATGCAAAAGACGAGAAGCATTAATACGAATTTAAATCATGGGATATATCAAGAAATTCTCCTTTAGTTTCAAGATAATATGAACGAAGAACGGATGGACGGGACTCTGTATAGAGCTTCATATGTATGTGTAACTGACCCCATGAGGCTATGAATCTGTAAAACGGCTCCGGCACAAAATAGAGAAGAGTCCAGAGGTTGGACTTGACCGCAGCTACCGCAGTTAAGAGAGTACACCCGTCGTGTTTGCGGGCGCTCACTCCAAAAATTTTTATTTGCATTAAAACCAATTATAACTAGTAACGTTATCGAATGAAAGTCAAACTCACTCCAGACAAGATTACTCGAGCGCTAAATCTCTCCTGGAAAATGAATTAAATTCTCTCACTACTTCATGAAAAAGCGAAACTTCTCTCCCTTCCACTCTTCTTCATTCAAATTGTCCACCTCATTCTTTTCTTTCTCTCAGTTCCTTCCTTTCATTCCACTATTTCCATCCTTCTGTTACTCCTTACTTCCTTCCAAATTTCCTTCCCTACCTTCCTCTCTAAGTTCATTTCTATAATCATTTCTTTATATTTCCATCTCTCCTTTTCTCCCTCACTCCTTCCCTTCGTCCATCCATCACTATCCTTCCGGCCCTCCCTCCCTTTGTCACTATTCCTCCGGCCCTCCCTCCCTCCCTCCTTCCTTCCCTCCCTCCCTCTCGCTCTCCCACTCCAAAATCTCCAGTCTTATCAACAAGACGGAATGGGAGCAACGGAATAAAAAAAGACTACAAAAAAAGCCGGGAAGTTTCATCAGCGAGTTTCTTTGCTTTAGGCAACTCGATTTTCTGAGCTGGTGTGTGGGCAGGCTTGGTGCCACACCTGACTAACAAGACTGGTGTGTGGGCAGGCTTGGTGCCACACCTGACTAACAAGACTGGTGTGTGGGCAGGCTTGGTGCCTCACCTGACTAACAAGACTGGTGTGTGGGCAGGCTTGGTGCCACACATGACTAACAAGACTGGTGTGTGGGCAGGCTTGGTGCCTCACCTGACTAACAAGACTGGTGTGTGGGCAGGCTTGGTGCCTCACCAGACTAACAAGACTGGTGTGTGGGCAGGTTTGGTGCCACACCTGACTAACAAGACTGGTGTGTGGGCAGGCTTGGTGCCACACCAGACTAACAAGACTGGTGTGTGGGCAGGCTTGGTGCCACACCTGACTAACAAGACTGGTGTGTGAGCAGGCTTGGTGCCTCACCAGACTAACAAGACTGGTGTGTGGGCAGGCTTGGTGCCACACATGACTAACAAGACTGGTGTGTGGGCAGGCTTGGTGCCTCACCTGACTAACAAGGCTGGTGTGTGGGCAGGCTTGGTGCCTCACCTGACAAACAAGGCTGGTGTGTGGGCAGGATTGGTGCCACACCTGACTAACAAGGCTGGTGTGTGGGCAGGCTTGGTGCCTCACCTGACTAACAAGACTGGTGTGTGGGCAGGCTTGGTTCCACACCTGACTAACAAGACTGGTGTGGTGGCAGGCTTGGCGCCACACCTGATTCACAGGACAGGTGATGAGACTAATTTAGTGCCACAATAAACTAAGAAAATGGGTATGAGAGCTGGCTAGGAACTCTAACTGATTAAGAAAATGGGTATGGGACCAGGCTTCATGACTAGTCATGGGTGTAGGACCAGGCTTGATGACTAGTAATGGGTGTGGGACCAGGCTTGATGACTAGTAATGGGTGTGGGACCAGGCTTGATGACTAGTAATGGGTGTGGGACCAGGCTTGATGACTAGTAATGGGTGTGGGACCAGGCTTGATGACTAGTAATGAGTGTGGGACCAGGCTTGATGACTAGTAATGTGTGTGGGACCAGGCTTGATGACTAGTAATGGGTGTGGGATCAGACTTGATGACAAGTGATGGGTGTGGGACCAGGCTTAATGACTAGTAATGGGTGTGGGACCAGGCTTAATGACGAGTCATGGGTATGGGACCAGGCTTGATGACTAGTAATGGGTGTGGGACCAGGCTTGATGACTAGTAATGAGTGTGTGACCAGGCTTGATGACTAGTAATGTGTGTGGGACCAGGCTTGATGACTAGTAATGGGTGTGGGACCAGGCTTAATGACTAGTAATGGGTGTGGGACCAGGCTTAATGACTAGTAATGGGTGTGGGACCAGGCTTAATGACTAGTAATGGGTGTGGGACCAGGCTTGATGACTAGTCATGGGTATGGGACCAGGCTTGATGACTAGTAATGGGTGTGGGACCAGGCTTGATGACTAGTAATGGGTGTGGGACCAGGCTTGATGACTAGTAATGAGTGTGGGACCAGGCTTGATGACTAGTAATGTGTGTGGGACCAGGCTTGATGACTAGTAATGGGTGTGGGACCAGGCTTGATGACTAGTAATGGGTGTGGGACCAGGCTTGATGACTAGTAATGGGTGTGGGACCAGGCTTGATGACTAGTAATGGGTGTGGGACCAGGCTTGATGACTAATAATGGGTGTAGGACCAGGCTTGATGACTAGTTATGGGTGTAGGACCAGGCTTCATGACTAGTGATGGGTGTGGGACCTGTCTTGATGACTAGTAATGGGTGTGGGACCAGGTTTAATGACTAGTAATGGGAGTGGGACCTGGCTTGATGACTAGTAATGGGTGTGGGACCAGGTTTAATGACTAGTAATGGGAGTGGGACCTGGCTTGATGACTAGTAATGGGTGTGGGACCAGGTTTAATGACTAGTAATGGGAGTGGGACCTGGCTTGATGACTAGTAATGGGTGTGGGAGCAAGCATGATGACTAGTAATGGGTGTGGGACCAGGCTTGATGACTAGTAATGGGTGTGGGACCTGGCTTGATGACTAGTAATGGGTGTGGGACCAAGCTTGATGACTAGTAATGGGTGTGGGACCAAGCTTGATGACTAGTAATGGGTGTGGGGGACAGGCTTGATGACTAGTAATGCGTGTGGGGGACAGGCTTGATGACTAGTAACTGGTGTGGGACCAGGCTTGAGGACTAGTAATGGGTGTACGGGACAGGCTTGAAGACTACTAATGGGTGTGGGGGACAGGCTTGAAGACTAGTAATGGGTGTGGGGGACAGGCTTGATGACTAGTAATGGGTGTGGGACCAGGCTTAATGACTAGTAATGGGTGTGGGACCAGGCTTGATGACTAGTAATGGGTGTGGGATCAGACTTGATGACTAGTGATGGGTGTGGGACCAGGCTTAATGACTAGTAATGGGTGTGGGACCAGGCTTGATGACTAGTCATGGGTATGGGACCAGGCTTGATGACTAGTCATGGGTGTGGGACCAGGCTTGATGACTAGTCATGGGTGTGGGACCAGGCTTGATGACTAGTCATGGGTGTGGGACCAATCTTGATGACTAGTAATGGGTGTGGGACCAATCTTGATGACTAGTAATGGGTGTGGGACCAGGCTTGATGACTAGTAATGGGTGTGGAACCAGACTTGATGACTAGTTATGGGTGTGGGACCAGGCTTAATGACTAGTAATGGGTGTGGGACCAGGCTTAATGACTAGTAATGGGTGTGGGACCAGGCTTGATGACTAGTAATGGGTGTGGGACCAGGCTTGACGACTAGTAATGGGTGCGAGACCAGGCTTGATGACTAGTAATGGGTGTGGGACCAGGCTTGACTAGTAATTGATGTGTGACCAGGCTTGATGACTAGTAATGGGTGTGGGACCAGGCTTGATGACTAGTAATGGGTGTGGGACCAGGCTTAATGAATAGTAATGGTTGTGGGACCAGGCTTGATGACTAGTAATGGGTATGGGACCAGGCTTGATGACTAGTAATGGGTGTGGGACCAGGCTTGATAACTAGTAATGGGTGTGGGACCAGGCTTGATGACTAGTAATGTGTGTGGGACCAGGCTTGATGACTAGTAATGGGTGTGGGACCAGGCTTGATGACTAGTTATGGGTGTAGGACCAGGCTTCATGACAAGTTATGGGTGTAGGACCAGGCTTGATGACTAGTGATGGGTGTGGGACCTGGCTTGATGACTAGTAATGGGTGTGGGACCAGGTTTAATGACTAGTAATGGGTGTGGGACCAGGTTTAATGACTAGTAATGGGAGTGGGACCAGGCTTGATGACTAGTAATGGGTGTGGGACCTGGCTTCATGACTAGTAATGGGTGTGGGACCAAGCTTGATAACTAGTAATGGGTGTGGGACCAAGCTTGATGACTAGTAATGGGTGTGGGGGGACAGGCTTGATGACTAGTAATGCGTGTGAGGGACAGGCTTGATGACTAGTAACTGGTGTGGGACCAGGCTTGAGGACTAGTAATGGGTGTGGGGACAGGCTTGAAGACTAGTAATGGGTGTGGGGGACAGGCTTGAAGACTAGTAATGGGTGTGGGACCAGACTTGAAGACTTGTAATGGGTGTGGGGGACAGGCTTGAAGACTAGTAATGGGTGTGGGGGACAGGCTTGATGTCTAGTAATGGGGTGTGGGGACAGGCTTGAAGACTAGTAATGGGTGTGGGGGACAGGCTTGAAGACTAGTAAATGGGTGTGGGGGACAGGCTTGAAGACTAGTAAATGGGTGTGGGGACAGGCTTGATGACTAGTATGGGTGTGGGAGACAGGCTTGAAGACTAGTAATGGGTGTGGGGGACAGGCTTGAAGACTAGTAATGGGTGTGGGGGACAGGCTTGAAGACTAGTAATGGGTGTGGGGGAAGGCTTGATGACTAGTAATGGGTGTGGGACCAGACTTGAAGACTAGTAATGGGTGTGGGACCAGACTTGAAGACTAGTAATGGGTGTGGGGGACAGGCTTGAAGACTAGTAATGGGTGTGGGGGACAGGCTTGAAGACTAGTAATGGGTGTGTGGGACAGGCTTGATGACTAGTAATGGGTGTGGGACCAGACTTGAAGACTAGTAATGGGTGTGGGACCAGACTTGAAGACTAGTAATGGGTGTGGGGGACAGGCTTGAAGACTAGTAATGGGTGTGGGGGACAGGCTTGAAGACTAGCAATGGGTGTGGGGGACAGGCTTGAAGACTTAGTAATGGGTGTGGGGGACAGGCTTGAAGACTAGTAATGGGTGTGGGGGACAGGCTTAATGACTAGTAATGGGTGTGGGAGACAGGCTTGAAGACTAGTAATGGGTGGGGGACAGGCTTGAAGACTAGTAATGGGTGTGGGGGGCAGGCTTGAAGACTAGTAATGGGTGTGGGACAGGCTTGATGATAATATTGCTTGACAAGTATGAGAGCCTAGAGTATTTTAACAATTATCAAATAAACCAAGACAAGCTTGATTACACAAGTCTTATGTAACAAGGGAAGTGTCGGGACGGACTTAATAACCTAACTGTCACTGTGATTCCCAAACTTTATGATCGTTCCGCCATCTTGGCTCCCAGGCCACATCCCTAGCGCCTCCACCCCTCCCCCACCCCCACCCCCACCCCAACCTCTTTCTTGGTATTAGCTTTACTGCAAATTCAAAACAACAAGCGTACTTATTTCGAAAATAACAAATTAATTTGTTTAACATTATTTAAGGGTAAATTTACATCATCTGTAACTACATTGCCTTCACAATTTTAAGGAAATGGATGTGCTTGGTGCACGGACATCAGCTTCTCAACACCAGGCTTGCAGGCACTTAGAAGAAGCTTTAGATCCCCGCGTTCAGTCTGTTTCTTTGCTTGGAAAGAAGCTTGGTGACCGCACTGAAGCCTCGCTCTAGTACGTATTATGTTGGAAAGGCAATACAGTAAATGTTTTAACTTTGTTTCTCAGTGCAGGGGAGAGGTCAGAAATGTTTCTATGTAATCAAAAATCATTTTATGATTTTTTTGAAGTATGGCCTCAGCTCAATGTCATTTTGGAGTGAAATCAGTTCTTCCTCCACCATTCTTGTTTCCTCATTGCTGATATCTGGAAATGGATTCGTCACCCAGTCTGGTATTTTAAGAAAAAGAAAAAAGTCCTGAAATCTGTCAGACGTGTCTCTATGCAGGTCATTCAGGAATGCACAAGGTTATCGACTGGTATCCTCTTCTCCAGTTCAGAAACTGGGAAACTGGAAGAGCTCACGACGGGTTATGTTACGTTTGAATAACTCTAACCTGGACAAAAAAGTGGAAATGGCTGATTATATTTTGATAAGATTAACATCATTGCTATTCGACTACAAATTAACTACGTTGAACTTCGTGAATACACCTGATAAATAAGCAATGTTATGCTTGATGTTTCTACGTTCATCACATAGAAGGAGAATTCAACAGCTGGTTTAAAAAGTGAATAGAAACGTCTCAGATGTTGCCTGTGCACACACCAGGTACAATTTTTTTCAAGGAACAGATGAAGCCAAAATGACAACCTGTTATGGATGGTGTCCCATCTGCTGCAGAAGAATGTTGATAAGCGGAATGTCCGTCTCTTTGAAAAAAAATTCTCAACAGCAAAGAAACACTAACTCCCCTATGTATCTGTTTCAAGTTGTCTTGCAAATAACTCTTGAACCGAACTTTCATCTCTGACGAAACAAACATAAGCAAGAAGCAGTGTGAACGCATCTAAGCCAAATTCTGTTGTCTTAAGTATGTTGCACAATGTGTCTTCAGTATTTTCAGTCATTTCATCCACTCATCTTTGAACAGTTACCACTGAGGAATAGATTTAATAATTTGTTCAAGTGTGTGTGTGCGCGCAGAAGCTCAGTTACTGGTGGAAGAATAAGCTCTTCCCAAACCATACCCCGGTCGGGATTGAACCCGCGGTCATAGAGTCTCAAAACTCTAGCCACTAGACCAGCTAGCCGCAATAAGATTCGTCCAACTAGGTATATTTCTACACCATAGGAAGGTTAGCACAGGTACCACTGTGACCACAAATGCAAGTTTTTACAGACGAATCTCCAGCTAGCGTGGCCGTGACGAACTCTAGCTCAAGTCCCTTCACTGCCGTCAACATGACGGGGGTATGGTTTGTTTGCAATCGTGTCATTACGATTTCTTGAGTCAAGCTCTTCCCAAATTGTATGAAGCTTACCAGATCTATCAATCAGCAATGAGATATTGCATGATGCACACAAACCATCACTGGATTGTTGTGAAGTTCTAGCAAACATATTTCCAAGGGTTTCCGTTTCTGTAAATTTTCTAGAAGTGACTGAAAATATGCAAAGTTTCCGTCTGGTTTATCAATGTATTTTCTTCAAATGTTCAACAAGCCTGGAAGGTTTTACGGCTTCATCAAAAAAGATTTTTTTTTTTCACATAACTGGGACATTGAGTGCTCTTTGGTTATTTGGTACTGATACAAATCCATATTTTAGATATTCCACACTATATCGCCTACACTTCTTTTTTATCTTCTGTGAAGTGGCCCTATTTTATTCTGGAATTAAAAATATATGTTCTTGGTAAAAATCATACAAATCACAATAAAATGCAGCATTAAAAACATATGGAGATATATAGTAATGCATTTACTAAGAAACTACATGACACAGTAATACAATTATGACACAATAATACAATTATGAATGCTAAACTAAAAATCAAATACTTAAGAACTACAAATCAAAGCCTTATCATAGCAATACTTCCACACCCTTCGGAGTCCCTCCACCAATACCAGTCAGTCATATCTTCATTATATACTTTAAAATGTACATTACAAGACTGAAGGTAACTTGTAGCGTGTACATACCCTTGACCCTTGCAGACGTGAAAATCCGATCACCACCCGTACCCACGGCATCTGCTGTCTTATGTGGCTGGTGTGTGGCGCGTCCGAACGAACGTTCAGAGTTTTAACTCCCACCTCTGACCACAATAAAATAAACTGTGTTTTCGTGTATAACTATGCTAATTTTATTTTGTAAAGCATTTCTTTAATTTAAGTGTTCGTGATTTAGATTTTGTCAAAGATTTCGTAAAACAAACGCTCCCTTGGTTCTGATGCCACCCTACCATATCCCGTTTTTCCTCAATGCCCTCCCCCTCCCTCTGGATATTTCCACTGCCCCCCAGAGGGCGGTACCGCTAACTTTGGGAATCACTGGTCTATGAAGACGCGTGTAGCGGCAGACTAAATTATTCGACTATCTATCAAGTTGAATGAAGAGCTAAGCTTAATTTTACAACCATCATGACGGGTGATCAGGTAAGCTTAATACAAGAACTGTCAAACGAGACGGGTATAGAGGCAAGCTTAGTAGAACAACTGTTTAGTAAGACTATTTTTCATATTAACAAAATTATATACACCAGCAGTGTGCTTATAGTCCATTCCATATGATAGTTAACAATGGAAATAAAAGCTAATCATTTATCATATTCCATCACGCAGGATGGAGCTCAATCAAGGCTTTGAAATGTGCGAGCCTGAGCTGGGAAACTACAGTGTGGTAATGAGAAAACAGTCAAAGCATTCCACTATGGGTTTCTCTGCTGCGGGAGCTTGAAAGGTTTCCTTCTAGCAGGGTTGGAGTTATTTTCACTTGGAAACTGCCGTCCTCAGGATTGCTTATCACAAACAGGAGAGAGCGAGAGTAAAGGAAATCGTACGTAGGACGTAATGGAAAAATAGGGAGAGAGGAACATTGAAGCCATATATATCCAATTATATACTGTACATCCATTAGACAGTAGGAATGCAGTCATCATAAGCTTGTAAATGTATAATTCAGCTTGACTGCAAAACTGTTCTTTGATACAATTTGATGCATCGATATTTGTACTGCTCAAGAGGCTGGTAGCCTAAGGGGATGAGACTCAGATTAGTCTCATAGCTGACCTGTGGAGAAATTTTCTCCAGGAGGGGAGTATCAGCCCCCTTCAGCCCCTTTCAGCCCTGAGGGGCCAAGCCCTCTCAGAAGGGGCGAGTATCTTGTTTACTGCTAGAGTGAGTAATTGATCACAGATGCCGTATGCGTGGTCAAATGACCTCTGCTCCTTGCAGTCCAGTGTTGCAAAGTGTATTTTTATAAGAGACAGTGCATCTTTTACTTTAGCAGGACAATTAAGGAAAATCCTGCTCCCACTTTATTACCATAGTAAAGATAGTGGACATTGTTGTCTATGCTTAAGAGAGCAAGAATCAAACATTCTGCTTTGCTTCATCGAGGAAGTGGCAAGGAAGCAAGGAGTACTAGGTCAGCTTTTTTTTTGTGCTGGGGGCAGTGACGGCATGGAGTGCTGTGGCGTCTTTCAGATTACTTTTGACTCTAGCGAGTGACACTGACGCCAGGATAACCAACAAAGAACACTGATCTGTGCGTTAGTGTGGACAAAGTGTCTCACAAAACACGATAAACACTTACAGAGAAGTGTGATCAACTTCTTAGTGATATTGTGTGAACAATTATTGATGAACAGTGTAACAACGAGTGTTGCGATCCAACAGAGTGTAGTGCGACATTCTTCAAAGAACACTATTCTTCAATCAACTCAACGGATATCCGGGCGTAATTACGGGTCAGATACATATACCCAGGTAAGTGTTCTAACTCGTGATGTACTACTATTGACTGCGCAGTTGAGTATAAAATAGTGAGTTAGTCACTTATCATAAACCCCGGTGATATGCGGACCATTGAGTCCAAACAAGTACGTACATCGTCAGCCACCAGTGTATGAAATATGCTGACATAACACCCCCTAGGGGTAATTTATAATCATACAAATTATATTTCTTGACAGCCCATGTTGAGATGGTTTCGACAGCTTCTAGACCTCGTCTGCAGGGGCGGCTGTGCAGGCGATGAGTTGTCCTTTTAAGTTAAGTATAAGTCTTTAAACTTAACTGGTAATGCCATTTCTCAACGTGACCCTCCCCTGAATGTGACCGACTGTACGAGGTAACATGTCTACTCACTTCAGTTAGTTTAATATCTTCATTATGCACACCATACCCATCCTCTGGGCGGTAGTCAGAAGATTACAGAGGTACATAATGGGTCCAGGGACTAGACCCCAAAGTTATGATAGTTACAATGGTAATTCAGCATGTTGAGAGTTAAGGCACTTGTGCAACATCTGGTTATCTTTATTGTAGACGTTTCGCCATCCAGTGGCTTTATCAATACAAATTCTTGAACATAATTAGAAAACAGAAGAACTATATACAAAAGATGATGTAATCAGTCCCTCAGCCTTGGAGGTGGTGTTTACAGCACCGTGGTTGTAGAGATTCTGAAGCACAGGTAAGGAGACTGGCGCTTATATAGGCGTCAGTGAATAGGGACGTGTAGCAGACGAGGGCATAGTCACTGGTAGGCGGGATTCCCCAGTGAAAGTAGGTCCTTCCCAAATTGATGGGCTAGTTGTGCTTAGCATTATGAGCCGTGCTGGTGTGTGTCGGATACTTAAAGAAGAACACTCTCTCATTCCTCTGTATGTCAGTATTTTATAGATTCTAAACCACTTTCAAGAAAAAAAATGTATGTACGGAAATTTTACTAGCAAAAGACAGTACTGAGCATGAAGTTGTGTCTTCAATAAATTTTCATACCAAAGTGTAACTAATTCCATTAGTAACCAAATCCATCTATTGGATTAAATCAAGAAGTTGAGAGATAAAAGAGAAGGATTATAAGAGTGGGGAGAGGGGAAATAAATGAGGAAGGGGGTAAAAAAGAATGAAGGAGTGTGAGAAGGGAGAAGAGGAGAGTGTGCGGAAATTGAAGGAAGATGATAAAAGAATTAACTTTGGTGAGTGAAAGTGGGAAGAAGGGTTAAGGAGAGAAATTAAGAATGAACAGGGAGCAAAGGTTAACATAGTTAATGTGACTTAAGATTCTTTCTTTATTAACAAAGCTCGGATATTTGCTTGAGTGGTAGAGAGGTCAGCTTCAGTAGCTAAATTAGATCAGTGTTGCTTCTTCATTGCCAATAGTGAAGAGAACATAAACTCATTAAGCTTTGTTAAGGAAAACAGTATCACATTAAGCTTTGTTAAGGAAAACAGTATCACATTAAGCTTTGTTAAGGAAAACAGTATCAGAGTCGTCGCAGCAACGCGACTACCAAATAAACTTTCCGTGTCTTCTCCCAAAATGTTCCAGGTTCATTTTCTCTAAACCTGTAATTGGTTGTGCTGTCTCTGATGAGGTTCATGAATGTTTCCCGTATTTCGTCAAGCAAATCATCTACCCAACATCTGAAAGGAATTCTCGTACGGGTCATATCTACAGTATCAACTTCTGTTTCTGGGTTCTGTTTCAACTCGTCTGCCAAGGATTGCAAATGGTCTTTGATATTGCCGTGCAAAAGATGTTCAACTAAAATATCACGGAGAAGTTCTGAGAGATTGTGAGTAGCACTGATACGCAATGTGATGAATATTTAATAAATACTACGCTATACTCTCCTTCCAAAGTGGTTTTACAAACTCTTGGGTTCTTCCTCAGAAGTTCCTTCCTTGTTGCTTCTCTGGGATTATATTTCCACAGATGGGGACCATTATTATATATTAAGTACTTCTATAAGTGCAATAGATTATTCTCATCAAAAATTAGAGACTTTGCTAGTGGACTGTATTTGATCGAGTAGAATGAAAACATAGGGAATATTACGTTAATCTATTACACAGAAATTTATAGACTATGCAAAAAGTAATACTACACTTGTGATGACTTTGGTATATGTCCCGTTGTCCCTACAAGTATATAAACCTGCCCAGGTGCCCAAGCCAACCTAACAATACCTCCATTTCCCTATAGGGATATTAATAAAGACAACGTGATGTTCATAATGCCATCCTGTGGGCTAGCCGAATGGGGAGGTCGCCATTTTCCTTTATGCCTCAGTCACTCTTCTCTCTACACTACTAAAACTTTGGGGTACCACATGTAGTGAGTCTGCCAATCTCGTGGGTTTTATGGAGATGTGAAACACCGGAAAAAATCTTTAAAAGTCGTAGGAACATCTGTATAGGTATAATCTTGTGCAAAATTCTGACTCACGTTGATTCCCTGGCAGACACCTTGAGGGAGCGACGCCAACACTGCGTCGTTCAAAGTATCAATGTTACTTGATGATAAACTACTTGCGCAGAAATATTTCGTGAAATTTAGTACATGATAAATATTGAAACAAGGGATATATTAGTGTTAGTATTTGGCTAATGCGTGAAAAAAAATTCCTATACACAAGTAACTTGTAAATAGGAGAATTAAACTTACAACGTTGTTGGTGACCGACTTGTACTGATACATCATTTTAGAATCATTCTCCTTTATATGGATTATTTCCAGTGTACACTATGGTATCTTTTTAATTCTTTAGAATTTTATGTTAACGAAGACATCAAATTAATCATTAAAACGTGGAATTTGTTTAAAATTTTCCACGTACAGAATCAATTTTCCCAGAATTTAAGCTTTGCAAAGATCACATACACTGAAAGCTGGTAATTATTAAATTCTCTCATCACTGACATTCAGATTTAATTCATTCAGTGCATGAAACATATCCATCAGGTAAGAAACACAAAGTACAAAACGAGAGAGTCGTGGAAACAAATATCTCATTATGATTCATGAACAATGAACAGCGTTGGAGATTTTCTGTTCAAACTAACGCATTTCATACTATCCCAGGGAAAGTATGAAATCGGCTATGAACATTTGCAATTAATTTACCTTACGATTATCAGATCTATCATGAAAAACCGAAAACTTTTAGTCATTACAAATATGCATAACACCAAACACTGCAACTTACTTTTCGCAGATGCAACTAAAAAAGGACGTCAGTCGCGGTACTCCGCGACTGACGTCCTTTTTTAGTTGCACTCCGTTTTATTTTCCATAGTAACTAGCAAGAGAAAGTAGTAATGGAAGGTATAGCAAAAACTCGTACTTTTTTTTTTAAGATTCTACACGGGAAATTTAAGCTGAGGAAAAAAGAAGAATGCGTCAACTGATCAAACGGCCCCAGGTAATTTCTTTCCAGTCTTTTTGGACCAGAAAATCCCCTTTATCATTTCATAACACTTTTATAGCAATAAGAAAGAAGAACAATGTATTTAGCGTATCATAAAATTCTTTTCGGTAGGGAAAATTAAGCGTTTTTCAACTATCAAGTGACCCCGGAATTTTTCCTTCCCAAGCAGAGAGAAAGAGGAATTTATGGTATGGTATAATTTCTTTCCATTTTTATCTTATTTTAAGCCACAGAGTTGTAGGAAAATTATTATGGCCACTGGCACAGCTGTTGTTGTAATAATCTTGGTAGAATTACCGACAATATGTAAAGTAAAATGAGACAAGTGCAACTAATGTGACGTTTTTATTGTGGCAACGTTTCGCTCTCCAGGAGCTTTGTCAAGCCGTAACTGTTTGACAAAGCTCCTGGAGAGCGAAACGTTGCCACAACAAAAATGTCACATTAGTTGCACTTGTGTCCTTTTACTTTACAGCTGTTGTTGTTGTGGTTGTTAAGGTTTTAAGAGACACTGCAGCTGCGCAACACTGAGCCCACTTTCTGCGTAAAAAATGCGCTATAAACCTAATAAATAGCTGCCTTCTTCCCCTTTTTTATTACGAAGAACGGTCTTATGAGAAGAAAAGAACGCAACCCTTTTTTCCCCTATGTTCTATATCTATCCTTGTTTTATTTACTCTATATCA
The DNA here is from genome assembly GCF_026875155.1 of Cherax quadricarinatus. NCBI lineage: Eukaryota > Metazoa > Arthropoda > Malacostraca > Decapoda > Parastacidae > Cherax > Cherax quadricarinatus. The sequence goes on from NC_069411.1 coordinate 62,829,415, forward strand.
GACCAGTATTGTTGCTCGTATGGAATTTATTTTTGCCTGTGGGTCAAAACTAGGTTTCATGACAGTTATGCATGACCCAAGATTGATCTGACACATGTTGCACAAAGTAATAATGTTGAGATTCCTGGAAGACTACTATTAGGTTTGCTAAAAGTGAGTTGTCTGGAAATGTTACTGGACTGACATGGAACCTAAGGGATGTTCTTAGCCCCATACTGTTACTGCCTTCCATCATTCAAATACTTCCTGACCATTTAAGGCACATGTACAACATCTGGAAATCTTTATTGTAGACGTTTCGCCATCCAGTGGCTTTATCAAAACAAATTCTAGGACATAATAGGAAGACAGTAGAACTATATACAAAAGATGAGGTAATCAGTCCCTCTCTTCCTATTATGTCCTAGAATCTGTATTGATAAAGCCACTGGATGGCGAAACGTCTACAATAAAGATTTCCAGATGTTGCACATGTGCCTTAACTTTCATATTGTCGGTATTTTATACCTTTCTTGCACAACTTCCTGACCAACTGGAATATACATACGTTTTAATCCTGCCAGATTTTATTATTTTTGGAACTAGTGTCTAGTGTGGCACTGAATCAAACACTTTCCTTATATTCAAGAAGATACATTTCACTCAGCATCGTCTTATCTGTTTTATATATGTGAACCTTGTTGCACTAGTAACTTATTATACAGGAATATCTATATTCGTTCTGGTTTTAAGTATAGAATCTTCCCTCAGAGTGCACCAACAACTTTTTCCTTAATATTCTCTTGAGTCTCAATCCAGCATCGTGATACTGTACAATAACCTCAACCTAGCACTGTAGCAATATACAACAACCTCAACCCAGTACTGTAGCAATATACAATAACCTCAACCCAGCACAGTAGCAATATACAATAACCTCCACACAGCACTGTAGCAATACACAATAACCTCCACCCAGCACTGTAGCAATATACAATAACCTCCACCCAGAACTGTAGCAATATAAACTAACCGCCGCCCAGCATTGTAGCAATATACAATAACCTCCAGCCAACACTGCAACAATATACAATAACCTCAACCCAGCACTGTAGCAATATACAAATACCTCAACCCAGCGCTGTAGCAATATACAATAACCTCAACCCAGCACTGTAGCAATATACAATAACCTCCACCCAGCACTGTAGCAATATACAATAACCTCCACCCAGCACTGCAGCAATATACAATAACCTCCGCCCAGCACTGCAACAATATACAATAACCTCAACCCAGCACTGTAGCAATATACAAATACCTCAACCCCGCTGAAGCAATAAAAAAATAAACCCCAACCCAGCGCTGTACAATAAAAAACCTCAACCAAGCACTGTAGCAACAACAAAAACCTCAACCCGCACAAGTAAAAAACAAAACCCAACCCGCAATTAGCAATATACAAAAACCCCAAAACCCCAAACAACAAAATACAACAACCTCAACCTATAAAATATAGCAATATACAAAAACTTCAACCCGACGTACAATATACAATAAACCAAACCCAGCACAGAAGCAATATTTTAAAAACCCAACCCGCACAGTAGCAATAACAAAACCTAAAACCCAACCTGACAATAAAACAAAACCCAACCCAGCACGTAGCAATATACAAAAACCAAACCCACCTGTACAAATAAAAACCTCAAACCCCCATTGAATAAATGCAACCAAAACCCCAACCCCACGTAGCAATAACAAAACCTCAACCCACACGACAATATACAATAACCTCAACCCTACGTAATAAAATACAATAACCTAAACCCAGAACTGTAGCAATTACAATAACCCAAAAACCCCCACATTACAATATACAAAAACCTCCCCCCCGCCTGTAGAAATACAAAAAACCTTCACCCCCGCACTGTAGCAAAAATACAAAAACCAAACCCAGCACTGTAAACAATAAATATTTAACCCAACCCCCGCACTGAAGCAATATCAATACCTCAACCCACACGTAAAATATACAAAACCTCAACCCGCACTGTAGCAATATACAATAAACCCCAACCGCACTGTAAAATATACAAAACCTCAACCCCGGGTGTAGCAATTACAAAAACCCAACCAGCACTTAGCAGTGAAAATTAACCTCCAACCCACTGTGGGAATATACAAAACCCCAACCCCAGCACTTAGCAATATACAATAACCCAACCCACACGTACAATATCAAAACCTCTACCCAGCACTGTAGCAATAACAATAACCCAACCCAGCACGTGGGCAATATACAATAACCAACCCAGCACTGACAATATGCAAAAACCCACCCCGCACTGAGCAATATACAATAACCTAAACCCGCACTGTACAATATACTATCCCAAAACCCGCACTTTAGCAAAAACAATAACCTCCACCCACACGTAGCAATATACAATAACCCAACCCAGACGACAAAAACAAAAACCTCAACCCAGCACTGACAATATCATACCCTCCCCCCCAGCATGTACAAAACAATAACCTCAACCCAGGCTGAGCAATATACAAAACCTAAAACCCCCACTGTCAAAACAAAACCCAACCCCCTTTTTGCAAAATTTCATAACCTCCCACCCAGCACCTAGCAATAAAAAATAACCTCCACCCAGCACTGTCAATATACAAAAACCCAACCCAGCCTTAGCCATAAAAAAAAAAACCTCAAACCCCCCACTGAAAAAAAAAACCAATATACAATAACCCAAGCCAGCCTGACAATAACAATAACCTCAACCCAGCACTGAATAAAACAATCCCAACCAGCCTGTAGCAATATAAATAACCCAACCCACACTGTCCAAAAACAATAACCTCTACCCAGACTGTAGCAATGAACAAAAACCCAACCCAGCCACTGACAATAAAAATAACCCAACACAAACACGAATAAAATACAAAACCCAACCTAGGGCTGTAGCAATGTACAATAACCTCAACCCCACTGTAGCAACTACAAAAACCCCCCCACCCCACTGACAAAATACAATAACCTCAACCCCGGATTTTAGCAATGTACAATAACCTCAAACCAGCACTGTACAATATACTAAAAACCTCAACACCACTGTAAAAATATACAATAACTCAAAACCCGACTGTAGCAAAGTACAATAACCTCAACCCACACTGTGCAGGTATATTAACCCCCCAAACCCGCACTGTGGCAAAAATTTTAAAAAACCTCAACCCACACTTAACATTTTAAAAATAACCTTAACCCCACGTGCAATATACAATAAAACCCCAAAAACCCCCACGTACAATTACAATAACCTCCTCCCCCGCACTGAGCAATATCAATAAACCCCAACCCCGCACTTTTGCAATTACAATAACCTCAAACCCCCACGTAATAAATACAAAACCTCAACCCCGGGGTGTAGCAACACAAAAACCTCAAACCCAGCACTGTGCATGTAAATAACCCCCACCCCACGTAGCAATAACAATAGCCTCAACCCAGAACTGTAACAATAACAATAACCCAACCAGCACTGTATAATAACAATAACCTCAACCCAACACTGTAGCAATGTACAAAACCATCCCAGCACTGTAGCAATATACAATAAACCCCAACCCACACTGTAGCAATATGCAATAAACCTCAACCCAGCACTGTAGAAAAATTCATAACCTCAACACTGCCTGTATAATTACAAACCTCAACCCAGCACTTAAATTTACAATAAACCTAAACCAAACACTTTAGCAATACCTGGGGTTTCCCCGGAAAAGTTTCGGGGGTCAACGCCCCCGCGGCCCGTCTGTGACCAGGGCCCCCTGGGGGATCAGCGCCTGACAACCACTGGTTTGCTGCTGGCTGCACGCAAACCAACGTACAGCCACAGCCCGGCTGTCAGGAACTGACTTTAGGGGCTTTTTTCCAGTGCCACACTGAAATAAATACAATAACCCCAACCAGCACTGCAGCAATAAGAATAAACTCAACCCAGCACTGTAGCAAATTTTAAAAAACCTCAACCTCCGAGGAATAACAATAACCTCAACCCAGCTCTGTAGCAATAAAATAACCTCAACCAAACACTATGCTATGTGCAATAACCCACCGACCCTGAGTAATATGCAAAAAACCTCCACCCCCCAAATTAGCAATAAAATTTAAAAAACCCAAACCCAGCACTGTAGCAATATACAAACCTCAACCCCGCACTGAGCAAAAATACAAAAACCCCCACCAAGCCTGTAGAATAAACAATAAACCCCACCCAGCACTGTAAATATACGATAACCTACACCCAAACATTGAGCAATACACAAAACCCAACCCACCCCTGTAGCAAAAATCAATAACCTCCACCCAGCATTTCGAAAAAAACAATCCCAAACCCACCACGGAAACAAAAACAATAACCTCAACCCCGCACTGTAGCAATATACAAAACCCCAACCAACCGTAGCAATAACAATAACCTCAACCCAGCACTGTAGCAAAATACAATAACCCAACTCAGCATGACAAAAATACAATAACCACAACCCAGCACTGTAGCAAATTTCAATAACCTCAACCACCACTTAGGAATATACAAAAAAAACCCCAACCCGCACTGTGCAATTACATAACCTCAACCCCGCAAAGCAGGGGAAATCAAAACCCCAACCCCCCTTTGCAATAACAATAACCTCAAACCCACACTGTAGCAATATACAATAACCTCAACCCCCACTGTCAATATACAAAAATTCAAACCCAAAGTACAATGTACAAAAACCTAAACCCCACTGTAGCAATTTACAATAGCCCAACCCACCGACCAAAATACAATAACCTCCCCAGCACTGTAGCAATTTCAATAACCCCCCCAGCGCAGTACAATGTACAAAAATATCGCCCAGCACGGTAGCAATTACAAAAACCTCACCAGCCAGCCCCTTTAAAAATAAACCCCAAAACCAGCATTAGCAATATAAAAAACCTCCACCGCCCCCTGAAAGGAAAAACAAAACCTCAACCTAGCACGTAGGGAATATACAATAACCCAACCCCTCTGTAGCAAATACAAAACCCCAAACAACACTATAGCATGTGCAATAATCCACCGACCACTGGTAAATGCAATAACCTCCACCCACCTGTAGCAATGCAATTAAATCAACCCAGCCGTAGCAATAAAAAACCTCAACCCGCCGTACAATAACAATAACCTCAAACCCCGCACTGAGAAAAAAACAATAACCCCAACCCCGAACGTAGCAATAAACAATAACCCCAACCCAGACTGTACAAAAATACAAAACCTCAACCCAGCGTGTAGCAATAACAAAAACCCAAAATCAGCACTGTACAAAAATTTCAATAACCACAACCCGCACGTAGCAAAATACAAAAACCAACCCCACACTTTTAGCAATATACAAAAACCCAACCACCACGTAGGAATATACAATAACCCAACCCAGCACTGTACAAAAATTTCAAAACCTCAACCCAGCAATGGCTAATACAATACCCCCCAACCCACACGAGCAAAATTTTAATAACCCCCCAACCCAGCATCGTAGCAAAAAACAATAACCTCAACCTACCCCTGTAGGGAAAACAAAAACCTCAAACCCCCATTGTAGCAAAAAACAAAAACCTCAAACCCACACTTAAAAAATAACAATACCCTCAACCCACACTTTTTAATATACAATAATCTCAACCCAGCCTGTAGCAGTAAAAACCCCCAAAACACCACCCCACTGTAGAATATACAATAACCCAAAAACCCCCACGTACAAAATTTCCAAAAATCCTCAACCCGCACTGTCAATATACAATAACCCCCCCCCCAGCACGTACAATAACAATAAAAATCAACCACAAATGTAGCAATTTCAATAAAACCCCAACCCAGCATGTAGCAATATGCAATTAACTCAAACCCACACGTAGCAAAATAATAACCTCAAACCCGCATGAAAAAATAACAAACCCCAACCCGCACTGTACAATAACAATAACCTCAAATCACACTGTAGCAATACAATAACATCCACCCACACGAAAAATACAATAACCCCAAAACCCCCCTGTCAAATAACAATCCTCAAAACCCGCACGTAGCAATATACATTAACCTCAACCAAGCACTGTAAAAATAACAATAACCTCAACCCGCACTGTAGCAATATAAATAACCTCCCCCCCACTGTAGCAATAACATAAACCCAACCCACACTGTACAATAACAAAACCTCAACCCAGCACTGTAAATTTAAAAATTATCCTCAAACCCGCATTTTTAGCAATATAAATAACCTCAAAACCCCCACGTAGCAATATTCACAACATCAACCCACCGTACAAAAACAATATCCCAACCCAGCCTTTAGCAATATCAAAAAAAAAACAACCCACACGTAGCAATTTTTAAAACATCAACCCACACGTACAAAATATTACCTCACCCACACTCTAGCAATAAACAATAACCCTTTCCCCCACGTAGCAATAACAATAACCTCCGCCCACACTGTACAATATACAATAACCTAACCCACACTATTTCAATGTGCAATTAACCCCCACCGACCCCTGTACAAATTCAAAACCTCCAACCCAGCACTGAGCAATATGAAATTACCTCAACCCAGCACGAAAACATTAATTTAAAAAACCTCAACCCAGCACGACAAATACAATAACCTCAACCAGGGACTGTAGCAATATACAATAACACCCCCCAGCAGTAGCAATATAAATAACCCAAACCCCCACTGTAGCAATTAAAAAATAACCCCAACCCGCAACGAGCAATATACAAAAACCTCAAACCCAAACACGTAGCAAAATACAAAAACCCAAACCCCGCACTGAGCAATATACAAAAAACCCCACCCAGGGCTGTACAATATACAATAACCTCCCCCAGCACGTGCAATAACAATAACCTCAAAACCCCCACGTAGCAATATACAAAAACCTTCACCCAGCACTGAGCAAACACAAAAACCTCCACCCAGCATTTTAGCAATTACAAATTTTTCCCCCCAGCACTGTACAAAGAAAAATACCCCCCACGCAGCATTGCATAAAAAATTCAATCCTCCACCCAGCACTGTAGCAATATACAAAAACCTAATCCAGCACTGTAGCAATATTTTCCCCAAAAACATCAACCCAGCACTTAGCATATATTAAAACCAACCCCGCACTGTAGCAAAACAATAACCTAACCCAGCCTGAGCAATGTACAATAACCCAACCCCCACGTACAAAATACAATAAACCCCAACCAGCAAAAATAGCAAAAATACAAAACCTCAACCCACATGTAGCAAAACAATAACCCATCCCGCTTTTAGCAATATACAAAAACCTCAACCCAACTTTAGATATTCAATAACATCAACCCAGCACTGTACAATAAAAATTTAACCCAACCCAGCACTTACATTATCAAAAACCCTCAACCCAGCACTGTACAATATGCAATAACCTAACCCAGCACTGTACAATATTATTAACCTAAACCCCCAGCACTGTAGAAAATATTAAATAACATCAACCACACTGTACAAATATATTAACCTAAAACCAGCCTGTAGCAATAACAAAAAACCCAATCCAGCACTCTCAATAGAAAAAACCTAACCCAGCACGGGTAGCAATATACAATAACCTAAACCCAGCACTTACCAATAACAAAAACCTCTCCCGAGCACGGGGAAATAAAATTTTAACCTAAACCCCACACTTTAGCAATATACAATACCCTCAACCCAGACTTTACAATATACAAAACCTCTTCCAGCGCTGTAGAAATATCAAAAACCCCACCCACACGTACAATATACAAAAACCTAAACCAAATTTAGCAATATACAAAAACCCTCCTCCCAGCACTGTAAAAAAAATTTTAACCTCAACCAGCACTGTACAATAAACAATACCTCAACCCCACTGTAGCAATTACAAAACCCTAAACCCAGCACGTAATAATACACAATAACTAAACCCGGGAGTGGGAATGTACAATAACCTCAACCCAGCACGTAATAATACCAATAATCCAACCCGGGATGTAGGAATGACAAAACCCTAAACCCAGCCTGTAGCATGTAAATAACCTCCACCCAGCACTGAGCAATAATAATACCCCCAACCCAGAACTGCAACAATATACAATAACCTCAACACAGCGCTGTAGTAATAAAAAAAACCCTCAACCCGCACTTTTTTGCAATATACAAAAACCTCAACCCAGCACTGTAGAAAATATACAGAAACCCTCAACCCCACGTACAAATAAATCCCTAAAACCCAGCACGTACAAATAAATAACCCAACCCACACTGAGCAATATACAATAACCCAACACAGCACTGTAGTAATATCAAAAGCCCACCGAAAACTGTAACAATATACATTAACCTCAACACGCCTGTATAATATACAATTATAACGAAAAAGATTATTTGGTATTCTGGTGCGGGTGGTTTATGATAACCTTTGGGGGTTTTTTTGTTTACGTTAAGCTTGGGGTTACACGGGTTTTGTGGTTTTGCCCATGGCCGGGAGGGCATCCCACGAGAGGAGCTGGGATACTTGTGTCTTCCTGCTAGGCCGCTGTGGAGCGAAGCGAGGCAGGGGCCACGGGCTGGCGGCCTACGAGAGGCCGGGCACGGGGGCACACCCATGGCGCGAAATATGAACTAATTTGGCAGACGCTGGGCTTCTGTGCAACAGTACAGGCTGCACAAACCCGGCCACCTACGCGCACGCCCCGACCGACAAAACGGTAGTAAAAAAAAACTCGGTCTCTCTCTCTCGAGGAACAGGGACAGAACAAAAAATAAAAACATATATATATATATAGGGACATGGAAAAATAATTTCCTACAGGGAGGAAGAAAAAAACATGTGGTGTGCTAAACATCGGGTCAAAGACAGTGAGCGCCCGAAGGGAACACGCACGCCTTTCCTACGTCTGGACAGATACGCAACACGGGAGACATCGCTGCGGCTGAGCTGTGACGAAAAGGGTTTACGTCTCCCTGGAAACGGTGAAGCATCATCGTGGGGACGCTGCGGGTTTTCACTCAACCTGGGCCGACATGCGGTGCCCTCAAGGGGGCGCGACAAAACCGGCAAGGGGGCAGGACTTCTGGCAAAAAACCAGGAGGACACTTCTCGACTGGTATGTCGCGGGGGCTGCACGCCGGCGAGCGTGGAGCGATCGGGGCAGAGACGACTGGCAAAAACATGGGGGAAACGTAACATCAACCCAACGATGAGAAGCTACATAAAAGTGACATCATCTTTGTGCGGGCTGCTCACAAACTTGTGACACGAGGCGACCGTGTGTCATTCTCTCGACAGTTGGAGTTATAGCAGGGGTTTATCAAAGCGTCCCCAGACTTGTTTTCCACATATAACGAAATCGAATTTCTGGAGGAAGGGAAACAAATCTCGAGGAAAATCGAGCAGGACGTTTCTGCAGAACATCACAGCGACGAGCATAAAACTTTCTGTACAAGAGGCTCTACCTCGGGGCTGAGTAATCAGCTGTCAAACACACTGGTCACAGGGGGACTTAACACAATGGGCTACAAGGTCTGGCTCAAGACCTCACTGGCACACGGAAAACATTAACACAACCGCGGTACAACAGGGCTTAAAACTAGCAAATGATGCTTTCTGTGCAAAAAACTGACTAAGACATATACAAAATGTAGAACACTGACTGAGAGGAATTAAATTTAAACACACGACAATATTTTCACTCAATCTCTGACAATACTAAAATAATTCCCTTGAAACACTCGATTGACATCATGTGATGCAGCGTGATAAACGTCCAGCACATCTCGAGGACGTCTGCAGACATCCGAGGTTGAACTCAGCAGACATCTCGAGGACGTCAGCAACATATCGAGGTGACGTCAGCAGACTCTCGAGGGACGTCGCAGACATCTCGAGTGACGTCAGGCAGACATCTGCAGGTGAACGTCAGGGGCAGACATCTCGAGTGACGTCAGCAGACATCGGACGTCATGAAGCGGGCAGCATCGTGGGTGAGTCATGGATGCGGGCAGCAGACCACAGCATGTGCCTTTGGGACATCTGGTAACTCACGTGCTCGTAGGTCTACAGAATCGCCCACACCCACGTTTCGTGATCCCTGGTTCGGACTACGTGGCATGCTGATTCCACCGTACTTCAGGGGCCTTTAGCACCGATACAAAAGCTCTGGCAATGAATTCACATGTGAAAACAGGAGAAAACACAGCAGAGGGATGTGCAGTGGGAGTGGGATGGTAGACGGTGACGTAGTAGGCGAGCATGGGCAAGTGGGGAAACAGCCACTTCCTCTCCTCTCCTCCCCACCCACAAATACTAGAAACTCACACTGGACGCAGAAATCACCACGAAACTCACCTCTGGCTTCCTGAAACAGCTGTGCTGAGCTAAACAAAAACCAGCACAACATACAATTTGACGCTAACACGTGACTGAAAAACAGCGTGGACACTGTAGCGTGGGACCTGTAGAGTGGGTCACTGTAAACCCACCACAATTCTCGAAGAATTTCGACAAATTTCGTGGACCTGCCTTGTACCTGTCTGGATGCTGAACGTGCAGACACAACATCAGGAATAACTCGTTGGGGAGATGATGCTTCTGTGTAGGTGAAAAAGTGAAAATGCTCAAAACCCTTTTCCTCCCTCTCTCCAGGCAAACACAACTGCTGCGAGCACCGCTGTCACCATTTATAACGAAAAAGATTATTTGGTATTCTGGTAGCAGGTGGTTAATGATAAACTTTGGAGGCTTCTTTGTTTATCGTTAAGTCGTTGTGGGTTACACAGCTTGTGTGTTTGGTGCCCATGGCCCGGGCAGGGCCATCCCACGAGAGAGAGCTGGGAGTACTTGTGTCTTCCTGCTAGGCTGCTGTGTGAGTGAAAGCGAGGCATGCGCCGACAGGCTGGCGTGCCTACGAGAGGCCTGGCTACAGAGGGCAGCACCAGCATGGCGCAAAATATGAACTAAGCTGGCAGACAGCATGGGCTGTCTGTGCAGACAGTACAGGCTTTCTACACAATAACCTCAACCCACACTGTACAAATACCATAACCCCACCCATTTCTGTAGCAAATACAAAACCTTAACCCCAGCACTGTAGCAATACACAATAACACCACCTACACTGTAGCAATAAAAATAACCTCAACAGAGCACTGAAATAAATACAATAACCTCAACCCGCACTGTAACATAAACAATAACTTTCAACCCAACACTGTAGCAATATAAAATAACCTAACCCGCACAGCAGCAATTAATTCAATAACATTTAATCCAGCACCTAGCAATATATCACAACCTCAACCCGCACTTCACCAATGGACAATAACCTCAGCCACACTGGGCAATAACAAAAACCTCAACCCAGCACTGTAGCGATATACCACAACTTCAACCTAGCACTGTAGCGATATACAAACCTCAACCCAGCATTGTAGCAATATCAAAACCTCAACACAGCACTGTAGCAAATACAATAAACTCAAACCCCCACTGTAGCAATTCACAATTAACCCAAACCAACACCTAACAACATACAATAACCTCAACATACAACTGTAGAAATATACAATAACCTCCACCGAGCACTGAAGCAATATACAATAACCTCCGCCCAGCACTGTAGCAATATACAATAACTTTCACCTAGACGGAGCAATATACAATAACCTCAACCGTCACTGCACCAATATACAATAACCCCACCAGCACTGTACAAATATACAATCCCTCAACCCAGCACTGTAGCAAAAATACATAACCTCAACACAGCAAATGTAGCAATATACAATAACCTCAAACCCCGCACGTAGCAATAATACAATAACCTCAAACCAAAACACTAAAACATACAATAACCCAACATACAACTGTAGAAATATACAATAACCTCCACCCAGCAAAGTTACAATATACAATAACCTCAACCCAGCACTGTAGCAATATACAATAACCTCCACCCAGCACGGTAGCAATATACAATAATATCGACCCAGCACGGTAGCAATGTACAATAACCTCAACCCAGCACTGTAGCAATATACAATAACCTCAACCCAGCACTGTAGCAATATACAATAACCTCAACCCAGCAATGTAGCAATGTACAATAACCTCAACCCAGCACTGTAGATATGACCCCCAATAACCTCCAACCCAGCAAATGTAGCAATATACAATAACCTCGACCCAGCACTGTAGCAATGTACAATAACCTCCACCCAGCACTGTAGCAATATACAATAACCTCCAACCAGCACTGTAGCAATATACAATAACCTCAACCCAGCACTGTAGCAATAGACAATAACCTCCAACCAGCACTGTAGCAATATAAAATAACCTCAATCCAGCACTGTAGCAATATCCAATAACCTCAACCCAGCACTGTAGCAATATTCAATAACATCAACCCAGCACTGTAGCAATATTCAATTACATCAACCCAGCACTGTAGCAATATATATTAACCTCACCCCAGCACTGTAGCAATATAAAATAACCTCAATCCAGCTCTGTAGCAATATACAATAACCTCAACTCAGCACTGTAGCAATATACAATAACCTCAACCAAGCACTGTAGCAATATACATTAACCTCTACCCAGCACTGTAGCAATATACAATAACCTCCACCCAGCAATGTAGCAATATACAATATCCTCCACCGGCCACTGTAGCAATATACAATAACCTAAACCCAGCAATTTAGCAATATACAATAACCTCAACCCAGCACTGTAGCAATATTCAATATCAACTCAGCACTGTAGCAATAAATATTTAAACCCCAACCTAGCACAGTTGCAATATACAATAAACCCCAACCCAGCATGTAGCAAATACAATAACCTCAACCCAGCACTGTACAATATAAATAACCCCAACCCAGCACTGTAATAATATACAAAAACCCTCAACCTAGCACTTACAATAATCAATAACCTCAACCCACACTGTAGCAATATACAATAACCTCAACCCAGCACTGTAGCAATATACAATAACCTCAACCCAGCACTGTAGCAATATACAATAACCTCAACCCAGTACTGTAGCAATATACAATAACCTCAACCCAGCATTGACAATATACAATAACAACCCCAAACCCCGGACCCGTAGCAATATACAGTAACCTCAACCCAGCACTGTAGCAATATACAAAAAACCTCAACCCAGCACTGTAATATTTTACAATAACCTAATCCCAGCACTGTAGCAATATACAATAACCTCAACCCAGCCTTTACAATATACAATAACCTCCACCCAGCACTGTAGCAATATACAATAACCTCCACCCAGCACTGTAGCAATATACAATAACCTCCACCCAGCACTGTAGCAATATACAATAACCTAAACCCAGCACTGTAGCAATATACAATAACCTCAACCCAGCACTGTAGCAATATTCAATATCAACTCAGCACTCTAGCAATAAATATTAACCTCAACCCAGCACTGTAGCAATATACAATAACCTCAACCCAGCACTGTAAACCCAAAACACAATAACCTCAAACCACCACTGTAGCAATATACAATAACCTCAACCCAGCACTGTAATAATATACAATAACCTCAACCTAGCACTGTAGCAATATACAATAACCTCAACCCAGCACTGTAGCAATATACAATAACCTCAACCCAGCACTGTAGCAATATACAATAACCTCAACACTGCACAGTAGCAATATACAATAACCTTCCCCCAGCACTGTAGCAATGTGCAATAACCTCAACCCAGCATTGTAGCAATATACAATAACCTCAACCCTGCACAGTAGCAATATACAATAACCTTCCCCCAGCACTGTAGCAATATTCAATAACATCAACCCAGCACTGTAGCAATATATATTAACCTCAACCCAGCATTGTAGCAATATACAATAACCTCAACCCAGCACTCTAGCAATATACAATAACCTCTACCCAGCACTGTAGCAATATACAATAACCTCAACCCAGCACTGTAGCAATATACAACAACCTCTACCCAGCACTGTAGCAATATACAATAACGTCAACCCAGCACTGTAGCAGTATACAATATCCTCCTCCCAGCGCTGTAGCAATATACAATAACCTCCACCCAGCACTGTTAGCAATATACAATAACCTCAACCCACCACTTTAGCAATTTACAATAACCTCAACCCAGCACTGTAGCAATATACAATAACTTTAACCCAGCACTGTAGCAATATACAGTAACCTCAACCCAGCACTATAGCAATATACAATAACCTCAACCCAGCACTGTAATAATATACAATAACCTCAACCCAGCACTGTAGCAGTGTAGAATAACCTCCACCCAGCACTGTAGCAATATACAATAGCCTTAACTCAGAACTGTAACAATATACAATAACCTCAACACAGCACTGTAGTAATATACAATAACCTCAACCCAGCAGTGTAGCAATATACAATAACCTCAACCCAGCACTGTAGCAATATACAATAACCTCAACCCAGCACTGTAGAAATATGCAATACCTCAACCCAGCACTGTAGCAATATTCAATAACCTCAACACTGCACTGTAGTAATATACAATAACATCAACCCAGCACTGTAGCAATATGCAATAACCTCAACCTAGCACTGTAGCAATATACAATAACCTCAACCCAGCACTGTAGCAATATACAATAACCTCAACCCAGCACTGTAGCAATATACAATAACCTCAACCCATCACTGTAGCAATATACAAAAACCTCAACCCAACACTGAAGCAATATACAATAACCTCAACCTAGCACTGTACCGATATACAATAACCTCAACCCAACACTGAAGCAATATACAATAACCTCCGCCCAGCACTATAGCAATATACAATAGCTTTCACCTAGCACTGTAGCAATATACAATAACCTCAAACCAACACACTAAAAAATGCAATAACCTCAACCTACCACTGTAGCAATATACAATAACCTCAACCCAGCAAAGTTGCAATATACAATAACCTCAACCCAGCAATGTAGCAATATACAATAACCTCAACCCAGCACTGTAGCAATATACAATAACCTCAACCCAGCACTGTAGCAATATACAATAACCTCAACCCAGCACTGTAGCAATATACAATAACCTCAACCCAGCACTGTAACAATATACAGTAACCTCAACCCAGGACTGTAGCAATGTACAATAACCTCAACCCAGCACTCTAGCAATATACAATAACCTCAACCCAGCAAAGTTGCAATATATAATAACCTCAACCCAGCAATGTAGCAATATACAATAACCTCAACTGAGCACTGTAGCAATATACAATAGCCTCCACCCAGCACTGTAGCAATAAACTATAACCTCAACCCAGCACTGTAGCAATATACAATAACCTCAACCCAGCACTGTAGCAATATACAATAACCGCAACCCAGCACTGTAGCAATATACAATAACCTCCACCTAGCACTGTAGCAATATACAATAACCTCAACACAGCACTGTAGTAATATGCAATAACCTCAACCCAGCACTGTAACAATATACAATAACCTCAACCCAGCACTGTAGCAATATACAATAACCTCAACCCAGCACTGTAGCAATATACAATAACCTCAACCCAGCACTGTAGCAATATACAATAACCTCAACCCAGCACTGTAATAATATACAATACCCTCAACCCAGCACTGTAGTAATATGCAATAACCTCAACCCAGCACTGTAACAATATACAATACCCTCAACCCAGCACTGAAGCAATATACAATAACTTCAACCCAGCACTGTAGCAATATACAATAACCTCAACCCAGCACTGTAATAATATACAATAACCTCAACCCAGCACTGTAGCAATATAAAATAACCTCAACCCAGCACTGTAGCAATATACAATAACCTTAACCCAGCACTGTAGGAATATACAATAACCTCAACCCAGCACTGTAGCAATATACAATAACTTCAACCCAGCACTGTGGCAATATACAATAATCTCAACCCAGCACTGTAGCAATATACAATAACCTCAACCCAGCACTGTAGGAATATACAATATCCTCAACCTAGCAATGTAGCGATGTACAATAACATCAACCCAGCACTGTAGCAATATACAATAATCTCAACCCAGCACTGTAGCAATATACAATAACCTCAACCCAGCACTGTAGGAATATACAATAACCTCAACCTAGCACTGTAGCGACGTACAATAACCTCAACCCAGCACTGTAGCAATATAGAATTACCTCAACCTAGCACTGTAGCAATATACAATACCCTTAACCCAGCACTGTAGCAATATACAATAACCTCTACCCAGCACTGTAGGAATATACAATAACCTCAACCTAGCACTGTAGCGATGTACAATAACCTCAACCCAGGACTGTAGCAATATACAATAACCTCCACCCAGCAATGTAGCAATATACAATAACCTCAACCCAGCACTGTAGCAATATACAATAACCTTCACCTAGCACTGTAGCAATATGAAATAACCTCAACAACAGCAATGTAAATAATATACAATAACCTCAACCAGCACTTAGCAATATACAATAAACCCCAACACAGCACGTAGCAAAAATACAATAAACCTCAACCCCGCACGTAGCAATATACAATAACCTCCACCGAAACCCCTGTAGCAATATACAATAACCTCAACCCAGCACTGAAACAATAAAAATAACCTCCAAACCCACCACCGTAGCAATATACAGTAACCTCAACCTAGCACTGTAGCAATAAAAACAATAAACCTCAACCCAGCAACTGTAAACAATATGCAATAAACCTCAACCCAGCACTATAGCAATGTGCATAACCTCCCCCGACCACTGTACAATATGAAAACTCAAAACCAGAATTAAATAAACCCAGCACTGTAGCAAATGCAATTAACTCAACCCAGCACTGTAGCAATATACAATAACCCCCAAACCCAGCACTGTAGTATACAAAAATAAAACCCCCAACCCAGCCACGTTAGTAATATACAATAACCTCAAAAACAAAAAAACCTCAACCAAACAAATGAAACAATATACAATAACCTCAAAAACCCAGCACTGTAGCAATATAAAAATAACCTCAACCCCGCACTGTAGCAATATACAATAACCCCACCCCCGGACTGTAGCAATATACAATAACCTCAACGCCTTCAAATCAAAACCCGCACTGTAAGGCAATATACAATAAACCCCAACCCAGCACTGTAGCAATATACAATAAACCTCAACCCCAGCACTGTAGCAATATACAATAATCTCAACCCGACCTGTAGCAATATACAATAACCCAACCCGGACGTAGCAATATAATAATAAAGAAAACCTTCAAAAACAACCCAGGACTGTAGCAATATACAATAACTTTCCACCAGACTTTAAATATACAATTAACACTCAACCCAGCACTGTAGGCAATTACAATACCTCAAAAACAATAAAAACCTCAACCCAGCACTGTACAATATAAATAACCTCAACCCAAACACTGGAGAATATACTACTCAACCCAGACTGTAGCAATATACATAACCCCTCCACCCAGTACTTAAGAATATTACAATAAATCAACACCAACAAACACCAGACGTACAATATACAATAACCCACCCAGCAATGTTACAATTACAAAGGCACCCTGACAAAACATCCTTTACACCTACATGAGTTCGAATTCCCAGCTTCCCCAAAACCATACCAAAACACAGAGGAAACAAAAATTAACATGTTTTCATTACCGCCCTCAGCTAACCCTCGCTGAGAAAATTAGAACCTCGCAGGGGGGTTTTGCGATAAATCCAGCCAGTGTTGAAGAGGCAAAGGGCAAACAGCAATTCAGTATTGAAGAGGGAGGCAGCAGCCAAGCCAGTGGTGTACAACAGGCCGCACCCAGCCAGTAGTATTTAGGAAGGGAAAGAATGCAACCTAGCCAGTGGTGGAAATGCAGACATTACCCCAGCAGCATACCAGTCAGTGGTACAGAGAGAGAGAGAGAGAGAGAGAAAGAGAGAGAATGAATGGGAGGGCGTTTGTAACTAGGGAAGTTGATATCCTTGGGTTGAAATGCGACTCCAAACTCACTATGAAGAACCACGTTGTAAATCTGGCAAACAGGGCAGCCAGGAAGCTTACTGCACTTCCCCGTATCTCCCATCTGCTTGACAGTAGGGGGTGCAAAATTCTGTACGAGGCACAGGTATGCTCACTCCTTGAGTATGCTCCACTTTCTTGGTTTGCCTGCTCCCCCCCCCCTCATCTGCGACTGCTTGACAGAATAGAGAAAGTAGCAAGACGCCTCATCTCTCGCCTGGACTAATCCTTAATAGATCTTTCATTTCAGGAGAGCATAGGAGTGATGTTATGTACAAGGTCCACATTGTCCAAGTACAACACTTGGATCCACTTCGAGGACAGCGAGAAGTAAGCTTCTATGCCACAAGACGGACAGAAAGCAGCAACTTCACTCTGGCTGTGCCCTTCTCCACAACATCACTTCATCTGATATCATTTATCCCCAGGATGACTCGAATCTGGAACACATTCGTACAACATTATCATGTCAATGAGATAAAGTCAGCTGATCAAATGAAAATGCTGGCCCACAGATGGCTCCAACTCCATCATGTTCCTTACTTATATGTTTTATAACAATAAAAAAATATTTGTATGTTTCACAACAGAATTGTTTTCAAGTGAGCTGATGTAGGTAACAGCTCTTAGCTTGTCAGTAAAGTTAGGAATCCTTAACTTGTAAATAGCTTGTCAAAACTAAGGATCCTTAACCTAACCTTGTCAAACGCTGTGTAGAGAGAGAGAGAGAGAGAGAGGAGAGAGAGAGAGAGAGAGAGGAGAGAGAGAAAGTGAGAGTGAGAAAGAGTGAGAAAGAGAAAGAGAGAGTGAGAAAGAGAGTGAGAAAGAGTGAGAAAGAGTGAGAGAGTGAGAAAGAGTGAGAGAGTGAGAAAGAGAGAGTGAGAAAGAGAGAGTGAGAAAGAGTGAGAAAGAGTGAGAAAGAGAGAGTGAGAAAGAGAGAGTGAGAAAGAGAGAGTGAGAAAGAGAGTGAGAAAGAGAGTGAGAAAGAGAGTGAGAAAGAGAGTGAGAAAGAGAGAGAGTGAGAAAGAGAGAGAGTGAGAAAGAGAGTGAGAAAGAGAGAGTGAGAAAGAGAGAGAGTGAGAAAGAGAGTGAGAAAGAGAGAGAGAAAGAGAGTGAGAAAGAGAGTGAGAAAGAGAGAGTGAGAAAGAGAGAGTGAGAAAGAGAGAGAAATGGGGCCATCAACCTAGGAAATTTTTGAAGAACCATGCAGTAACTCAGTCAGTGGTGACAACTCTCAGAGTAACCCAGCCAGTTCTGGAAATGTAGGTGTGAACCTCCTGTTTAAATAATAATTACAATATTTTTATTACTTTATTTTAGTTATTGCTGTTTATTTTTATTTTTATTGGCTGTTCTGTGTTATTCTGTTTACGTGTTTTATCACTTGCTCCCAGACCGAGGAACTAATTACCTCATCGTCTACCGTCTTCTGTATACGTGGCCAAGAAAATGACTACCTTCCCTTCTACAATCTTCCGCTCATGTCTTTGTATTTTACTGACAAAAGTCCCTGGTTGGCGAAACGTCTACAAAATATAGATACCAAGATGTTACATATTTGTTTAATAATCTAACTCAACAACTTATCGGTATTGTTTACCACTGATATAGTAATAGGAATATTTAACATAACGTTTGGCCTATACTGCGGACTTCATGAGTTGAATTCAGAGATGGATCACATCTGGAGACATCAACCTGGGTCGAAGACGAAGTAGACTAAGTGGAGAGGTAGTCTGATGTATTTAATGTATTAGGCAAACTACAAGATGATCATTCTAGTAGCTTAAAGGTAGAGACGAGTGAAGGGTAGCTGGTATACCATCATCTTGCATATGACAAATTGTATACAGTACCGACAAGTTGATAAGACACATGCACGACACTAGGAATCTTTACTGGCGAAACGTTTCGTCTGTGCTGGAAATATAAACACATATGAAGTATAATGTGGTCCTTTATTGACAACGTTTCGCGCACACAGTGGGCTTTTTCAAGTCACAAACAGATCTACCTGGGGTGGAAGATACGCGAGTATTTATAGTCAGTCTGTGCTGCAGACTTTATCAGTCGAATACTGAGATGAATCACATTCTTAGAGACATCAGCCTTGCTGGAAGACGAAGTTGACAAAATGTAAAAGAAGTACGAGGTACCGAGTCCATCACTCTATGTATAAGATGATCAGTCTCTTAGCTTAAAGGAGATGTCTCAACGAGTGAGAGTCATCACTGCTTTCGTCTGACGGACCTACAGCATACACGAAACCTTACATTAATAAAGATTACAAGCGTTGCCTTCGCCATGCCTTGTTTCTGAGCACAGTATTTCCCTTCAAACACAAACTTGCAATCAATAACACATAGTTTGATCAATTCAATTATGTTCTTGGGGTAGGGCAGGGAAAAGTTTTCTAATGCCTTTTTAAGGTATGTAAGCAAGTCAGGGACAGGGACTCTGGTGAACAGAGCTGTGACATCAAAGCTCACTAAGGTAAAGTCATGTGTGACACTTAATTTCTGGAGCTTTTCAGTAAGGTCAACATTACTTTTAATATGTGCATCCGAGACCCTACCAATCAAGGGTGTTAGGAGTTAGAGTTTGTTATGAACCTGTCTAACAAAGAATTAAGTAGTGACCAGCAGGCAGCACTAGGGTTTGGATTAAGCCTTGTGGCCACAGCTAATGATATTAATTATGAAAAACTCAGCAAAATCGTTTTGCATGCTGGAAAAACATGGTGACTTGACAACTGATACATTTAATATATGTATAGGTATAGCATACGGGACATTACTCAAGCCGGTGCTCCCCTATGACCATTAATATTCAAAAAAGACTATAAAAATCTCAGTAATAATCAGACTCTGTACTTCTCGAGGTGTAAAGTCTGAGATATATTATATATATATATATATATATATATATATATATATATATATATATAAATATTTTATATAGATATATATATATTATATATATATATTATATATATATATATATATATATATATATATATATATATTATATATATATATATATATATATAATGTGCCGAATTTAGCAAGAACTCGTTTAAAATTTAATCCTCTCTAAAATTTCCTCTTATACGTTTAAAGATATATGTTTTTCATTTATGTTAACGTGAATATGTTTCTCCTTTTATGTTAATGTAAAAAAACTAATAAATTTGTACCCAAAGAACCTAAGAAAACTTGCCTAACCTTAAAATGTATTTAAGATAAGTTTTCAGTAATTTAATAATAAACACACAAAATGAAGTATATTTTTCTCGTTAGGATCAGAATGATTTATGTGAAATTATTGCAAGCACAAATTTTCGCTTGCCTCATTCGGAAAAAGAGAGCGTTGATATTTAAAAAGAAAAAAAAACCCAAGTTTTACCTATTTGGTACGACATATAACTACAATTATAAAACTGCAATGTTAACACCCCTCCTTCAGAACGCAGACACTACTTCCCATCTCCTTCACCTTACTCTTTCCTATATACCCTTCTAATTTTCTTCTTTTACATACCCTACCAAACTCATCCACCAACCTCTGCAACTTATTTTCTGAATCTCCCAAAAGCACAGTGTCATTAGCAATGAACAAATGCGACAACTCCCACTTTGTGCTAGATTCTTTATCTTTTAACCCCACACCTCTTGCCAACATCCAAGCATTCACTTCTCTTACAACTCCATCTATAAATACATTGAACATCCATAGTGACATCACACATTCTTGTCTAAGTCCTACTTTTAATGGGAAATAATCTCCCTCTTCCAACATACTCTAACCTGACCCTCACTATCCTCGTAAAAACTTTTCACAGCTTTCAATAACCTACCTCCTGTTCCATACGTTTACAACATCTACCACATTGCCCCTTATCCACCCGGTCACGATCCTTTTCCAAATCCATAAATGCCACGAAAACCTCTTTAATCTTATCTAAATACTGTTCACCTATATGTTTCACTATAAACACTTGGTTTACACACTCCCTACTCTTCCTAAGGCCTCATTGTTCATCTGCTATCCTACTCTCCGTCTTACTCTTAATTATTTCAATAATAACTAAAGCACTTTACCAAATATACTCAACAGACTTATTCCCCTATAATTTTTGGATTATCCACTTTGCCTTTATACAAAAGAACTATGCATGCTCTCTGCCAATCCCTAGGTACAATACCCTCTTCCACACATTTATTAAATAAAAGCACCAACCACTCCAAAACTATGTCCCCTCCTTTTAACATTTCTATCTTTATCTTATCAATCCCAGCTGCCTTACCCCCTTTCAGTCTACCCACTTCCTCACTAACTTCCCCCACACTAACAACTGGCTCTTCCTCACTACCAGATGTTATTCCTCCTTGCCCTATTCACGAAATCACAGCTTCCCTGTCTCCATCAATATTTAACAGCTCCTCAAAATATTCCCTCCATCTTCCCGATACCTCTAACTCTTCATTTAACATCTCTCTTCTCCAATTTTTAACTGTCAAATCCATTTGTTCACTAGGCTTTCTCAGCCTATTAATCTCACTCCAGTGCTTTTTCTTATTTTCAACAAAATTTGTTGATATCTCACCCACTCTCTCATTTCCTCTCTTTTTACATTGCTTCACCACTCTCTTAACCTCTCTTTTTCTCTCCAAATACTCCTCCCTCCTTGCATCACCTTTACTTTGTAAAAACTTCTCATATGCTAACTTTTTCTCTCTTACTAATCTTTGCATCATTCCACCAATCACTCTTCCAGCACCCACTTTTTAAACCTACCCCATACATCAACCTCTTAACCTCTCTGCCTCTTTGTAGTGGAAGGAAGGCGGGGTAGGGGTCGGCCTAGGAAGGGTTGGAGGGAGGGGGTAAAGGAGGTTTTGTGTGCGAGGGGCTTGGACTTCCAGCAGGCATGCGTGAGCGTGTTTGATAGGAGTGAATGGAGACAAATGGTTTTTAATACTTGACGTGCTGTTGGAGTGTGAGCAAAGTAACATTTATGAAGGGATTCAGGGAAACCGGCAGGCCGGACTTGAGTCCTGGAGATGGGAAGTACAGTGCCTGCACTCTGAAGGAGGGGTGTTAATGTTGCAGTTTAAAAACTGTAGTGTAAAGCACCCTTCTGGCAAGACAGTGATGGAGTGAATGATGGTGAAAGTTTTTCTTTTTCGGGCCACCCTGCCTTGGTGGGAATCGGCCAGTGTGATAATAAAAAAAAAAAAAATATATATATATATATATTTATATATAATATATATATATATATATATATATATATATATATATATTATATATATATATATATATATATACAAAACAATCAAGGGGAGAGTAGAATGATAGATCTAGGCCTTTCGTGTTGCAATCAAGACACCAGCAGCAGCTGAAAAGAAACGAGGAGGATGTCCAAGCAAGTACGTTCACAAAGGACGTCTTCACTAGAGAGAGGAGAGAGAGAGAGGAGAGAGAGAAGAGAGAGAGAGAGAGAGAGGAGAGAGGGGAGAGAGGAGAGAGAGAAAGAGAGGAGAAGAGAGAGGGGAAAGAGAGAGAGGAAAGAGGAAAAGAGAAAGAGAAAGAGAGAGAGAGAGAGAGAGAAAGAGAGAGAGAAAAGAGAGAAAGAGAGAGAGAAAGAGAGAAAGAAGAGAGAGAAGAGAAAGAGAGAGAGAGAGAAGAGAGGAGAGAAAGAGAGAAAGAGAAAGAGAGAAAGAGGGGAAAGAAGAAAGAGAAAGAGAAAGAGAGAGAAAGAGAGAAAAAGAAAGGAGAGAGAAAGAAGAGAGAAAAGAAAGAAAGAGAAGAGAAAGAGAGAGAGAAAGAGAAAGAGAAGAAAAAATGAGAGAGAGAGAGAGAGAGAGAGAGAGAGAGAGAGAAAGAAAGAAAGAGAGAGGGGGTACAGGAAATGCCCCTAGATATAACAGTGCCCATGGAGAGAATGATAAATATTATAGCATTATAAAAATCCCGCAAACATTGGTATTGCAATAGCCTAAACAAAAGTAACATGGCAATAATAAAAAATTCCCTTATTTCCCGCTATGACATCAATATATATTTTGTCAGTTATGTGGAAGTCACTGCAATAATGGGGAAGCCACCCATGCAAAAGCCTGTCCATTTAAAGAGACGAGAAAACGGTAACATTTAAAGGGAAGACTTCTAAAATTTATATAAAGGAAATGGGGCTCATCAAAATAAACTCATTTAAAGAGGGAGACATCTGTAATAACAAGGAAGTCAGCCACAGTTATTCAGCCCACGTAATTCTGACGCAAACTCTGTGGCCGTCTTCGTTGTTATTACAGATGCCTTCCTATTTAAACGAGTTTATTTTAATGAGCCCAGTTTCCTTTACATAAATTTTATAAGCCTTCCCTTTATAGGTTCCCGTTTTCTCGTCTCTTCAAATGGACACGCTTTCCCTTGGCTGGCTACTATATAATTGCCAGTGACTTCCACATCTCTGACAATATATTTATATATGTAAATTTACTGATATCATAGCGGAATTTGATGGAAATTTTATTATTTTCACGTTAATTTCGTTTAGGATATTACATTATCAATGCTTGTGGGATTTTTCTAAGTCTATAACATTCATCATTCTGGCTATGGGCAGTTATGCCCAGGGGCACTTCCTGTTCCCTTTCTCTCTCTCTCTCTCTCTCTCTCTCTCTCTCTCTCCAGTGAAGACATCCTTTGGGAACGTACTTGCTTGGACATCATCTTTTCTGCAGTTCTGTAAGCTCCTGATGATGTGTTGAGCAACACGAAAGGCCTAGAGCTATCATTCTACTCCCCCCGTGGTTGTTTTGCATCCTGCATCGCTTTGCTTGCGATATTTGCAAAATAAATTATATAATATATATATATATATATATATATATATATATATATATATATATATATATATATATATATAATATATTATATATATATACCCCGCTATGACATCAATATGCGCAGATCTGATGGCAGCCAGAAGCGTCCAGATGGTATCACCCTTCAAGCCTGGACAGATGGGAAGCAGGTGGTGTGGGACTATACATGTGCATCTACCTTGGCTGATACCTATCTCCAATACACCAGGGAGGAAGGAGGGGCAGCTGCCAGCTTCAGGGAGTCCCTAAAGTCTAGAAAATATGGAGAACTTGCCCATCATTATGTTTGTTCCCATAGACTCAGAGACCCTTGGCTCATGGGGAAAGAGTGCATCTAAATTCCTTAAGGAGCTGGGAAAAAGACTCATCAGGGTAGCTAGGGATCCCAGGGCAGCTAGTTTTCTGTTCCAGCGGTTTCAGTGCGGCTTTTTAAAAGGGGGGTAATGTTTGTTGTTTTTTGGGGCACACCCCCCCACTCTGAGGAGTGGATGAGATTTCGCCTTTAATGGTGAAAAAACATGTCCCTTTATATCCCCCCTTTATATCAACAATTTTTCTCTTAAATCTTCTGTACCATAATTTTTAAAATTAAAATATTTTTTAATGGAAAAAAAATTTTTAAAATTAAAATGGGGGGGTGGGGGAAGGGGAAAATATTAAAGGGCTTCGGGAAAAAAAACCAAATTTTTTTCCTTTTAACCCTTTTTTATCCCCTCCCCCGAGGCTATGGGTCCCACAATTTTTCACCAGGGGGACCCCAACCATATAAATAACAAAATTTTTTTTAACAAGTGGGCCCCGTCTCCCACCGAGGCGGGGAAAAAAAAAGAAAGAAAATCTCCAGAAAAAAATACTTTCATCTTTTCAACACTTTCACCTCCCCCCCACACATAATCAAAAGGGTTTTTGCAGAGGCCCCTCAAACACAACCTTTAGAAGTATATACATATAAAGTTTAAACAACATGTTCCCCCAAAAAACTGCCAATACCCCAAATCCCCCCCTTTAAAAGTGAGGAAATTGAATTTCCCTTTTTCCCAGGACTCAAGTCCGGCTAATAAAAAAACCCGGGTTTTCCCCCTAAATTCCCTTCATTTTTCCATGCTCACACCCAACAGCTCGTAGGTCTAAACTCCCATTCGCCCTCTATTTATTCCTTTCAAACCACGCTCACGAAAGCTTGCTGGAAGTCCAAGCCCCTCGCCCAAAAAACCCTCCTTTCCCCCCTCCCCCAACCTTTTTGGGAGGACACCCCCCCCCGATTTCCCTTTCCCCTTACAGTTTTATACGCTGCCCAAATTTAAATTCTACTTTGATCAATTCTCTCAAAATTACCAAACTACCTCAACAACCCCTTTCGGGCCCTCTAATACTTTTATTAACTCCCAAAACTTCCCCCAAATTTTCCCACACCCCCAAATTTTTTCTGCGAATATTTACAAAACACTTTTGCCCTTAAAACAGGACTCCCCACTGCCTCCAACCCCCCCCCCTTTGCACATTTACAACCAAGCTTAAACCCCCCATGTAAGAGGTTGGTACTACTAAAATTTTCCCTACTTTCCCCTTTTCTTTCCCTCCTTAGAAAAAACGCTCTTTGTCCCCACATTACCCCAATGCACCACCCCATTTTTTTTCCCCTCTTTCCTTTTATGATTCCCCTTTATCCTTCAAATCCATCCCAAAACCCGGCAACCCCCAAAATTTTTCTAAAAAACATTCCCTTTTTTTCCTTTACTTTCCTCCCCAATTTGTATCCAATTTTTCTTTTCTAAATCATTTTTATCCTCATCACCTCCTTTTTTTTCTATGTTCATTTTAAAACTTTCAAACCTTTACACATACCCCCAAAATTTCTTTCCACAACCCTTTCTGCAATTTTTCTTTAGAATCCCCCTTTAAGAAGGACATCAGCAAAAAGAAAATGTTTAAATTTCCCCCCATTTTGTATTTGTTTCCCCCCAAAATTTTTAATCCCACCCCTCCCCGGGAAACACCCAAAGCTTTTACTTCTTTTAAAAAACCCCATTTTTAAAAATTTAAACAACTATTTGACTTACCCCCCCTTTTCTAAGACCAAACCTTTTAAAACCGGGAATAGTCTCCCTCTCTTCTACCAACCCTCTGGCCTCACTACCCCTCATAAAAATTTTTTTAAAACAGAAATTTAAAAAAAATTTACCCCTTTTCCCCATATATTTGCAACATCTGCCACTTTTGCCCCCCAAACCACTCAAACAAGGGCCTTTTTTTAAACCCTTAAATGCAATAAAAACTTCCTACCAATTTTCCCAAAAACACTGTTCCACAAAAAGTTTCAATGTAAACACTTGTTTCTACACCCCCCCTACCCATGAAAAACCTACATAAAAACGCAAACGCACAGGGCAACGCACACCCCACGAAACACCATCCACACACACCACACCACACACAAAGTTGTTTTATTGGAGGGGGTAACAAAAAAAATTTTTTTTATGTAGAAAATTTCCAGGTTTACATTGAGTTTTCAATTTTTTTCACTTCACATTCTCAAAATTTAGTTTGAGAAAGGGGGGAAAAATGAATGTTTTCGAGTAAATTTACATTTTTGTTTTTTATTTGGGGAAAATATTTGAAAACATTTTTACTTTTGTTTCTGTCACATTTTTTAGGAAAAGATTTGGGCTTTGGGTTATTCATTTATTATTCAAAATGTACAGAAAAAAAAACTTTTAAAAATCACTCCGCTTCCTCCTTTACCCCTTTTTCCTTTGTTTTTGGAAGATTTCGACATAGATCATTTTTGATTACTGAATTTTTTTAAATATTTTAAAAAGGAATGATGGGGACGAAAAAGTACAAACAGATGGGATATCTAAAATTCCCAGAACTTCTACAATTACCATCGACGATTACTGGTTTTAAAATTCAACAAAAGTTTTAGAAAACAAACTTTAGGGCTTTAAAAAATTTTTGTCTTGTAGAAAGAAGCAGGGGGAAAATAAATTTTTAGAGTGGTGGAGTGGCTTGTCCTGAATTGGATTTCCCAATGATGGGGGTGGAGGGGTTTTGCCCTTTGACAGGGATTTTCCCAATAAAGGGGGAAGGGTTTTCCTAAACAGTGGATTTCCCCCAATGATTTGGGGGGAATGGTTTTGTCCTGACAGTGGAGTTCCCAATGAGGTGGTGGGGGGTGGTTTTGCCCCTACAGTGGAGCCCCCAATTTTGGAAGATTTTTTTAATACTCAGCGCAACTGGTTTGGTTGGCCCAAAAACCGGGATGATGACGGTTTGGGTGCAGTGGCCAGAGTATTAAAAAGGGGACGACAGGTTAGTGCAGTGGCCAAGAAGGGGAAAAAAGGTTGGTGCGGTTGGGGAAAAAACTTCAACGTAGACAAGGCAAAGTGAAGCAGTTTGAATATTTTAAAGAACAAAAAAAAAGGCACAATACCCTGACTTGGGAAAGATACACAAATAAAACCCCACAAAGAAGAGAAGACTTACGACGACGTTTCGGCCGAAACGTCGTCGTTAAATTCCTCTCTTCTTTTCCCCGGGGGTTTTTTTGAATATTATATTTGAGACGTTTAAAAATGTTTAGTACCAAAAAAACCCAAAATAAAAACAACAAGAACCTAGAGTAAAACTGTTTAACGTCAAAGGGGCATCAAACAAACTTAAAGCGCAAGCAAACGAAACCAAACCCAAAAATACATTTTTAAAACTAGAAACAAACCTTTTTAGGGGGGGAATAAACCCGCGATCGAGTGTCTCAAAAATCCCGACGTCGTGTTTTGGGCCCCTGGAAAGTACCACCCCATAACAATTGGACCAAAAGGGGGTTTTTTAAACCCCCTAGGAAGGGGTACATAGGCACCACTGTGGGCCCCAATTGCAAGTTTTTTTTCAGACGAAAACTCCCGCTAGCGTGGGCCCCCTGACGAACTCTAGCTCATGTCCCCTTAAAAACCGCAAAATTTTACTCACGAAATCGTAATGAAAACGATTGCAAACAAACCATACCCCACCCTGGTAGGTTTTTTTGCAATCGTTAAAATAAAACTGTAAACCCAAAACTTTCCCAACAAAAAAAATTGACTATAAATCTTTAAAGGGCTTCCCTTTAAAAAAATAAATCCAAATTTTTTTTTCCAAAAATTTCAAATAAAAAAAAAAATTTACCCCTTTCCCAAATGTACCAAACCATCACTCGAAATCAACCTTGGGAATGTAAATAAACACAAAAAAAAAAATGGTAATTTCCCCTTTTACTTTTTAAAAAAATTCCATCCGATAAGGATTTTTAAACGGTGATAAAGTTTTTTGTTTAAAAAAATTCACCTTTAAATTGCATAATCTGAGTCGTGTGACTTATTTTCATTTTATCGGAATACGCTAATACTGTATTTCCAAAGCTTATGAAGGGAGGCACTAGGTTCTCAGTCCTTCTTTTCAAGGGCAACAGAGTCACGAAATCTCATTCTAACCTTTAAGATAATGAGCAACTTTGACACAATCAAACGCGAAGAACTATTTGAAATGATCTGTTCATGACCCAAAATTAAGGAATGAACTGCAAGGTGGAAGATGCAGCACCAGATGCAGCCAATGGTATGGAACATACCACTGGCTAATATTGTAAGGGCATGGAAAATACTCAGCCAAACACCAGCTGAGTGTAGGAGTCAGCTAGATACATCGTGCTCTAGAGGTTGCCAGCAAGGCATAGAGATTATCGAGGAAGCACAGGAGCCATATGTTGCTTAAGGTACTCGATACCCTACTCATCCACTCGCTGAACTTAATATAAAACCAGTAATAATCTCATCAACACCAAGCATGTCTAACTGCGAGCAACACTAACGCAATGCTAGTATTACAAGAGAAAACCTTGAACATGAAGTATAATACACTATACTGACCTGCTGTAAATGCATGTGTTAGACTGCATCTAATACGTGACTGTATCCGTCATATAGGATGAAAATGTGTTAGAGTGCACTGAATAGTTTCAAACTCCTAGAGTCCACTCCAAAACATTCCTTATGGAGAAAGACTCTAAACACTCAACCTTCTTCTTCTCTTTTAAAAGGGACGTTATGGAGGTACCTCAATGAGACGTTTAAGATAATGAATGACTTCAACACACTCAGTTACTGAATTAGTATAATTCGTAAAAACTGAAATGAAACCGACAGGCAGAAGACGCATTATGAACGTAAACAAGGGTTTTAATTTGAAACATAATTATAATGGAATTGAACAAGCTACCTGTAATCTTGTAAATGCCAAGACAATACACATCATCCTAGATCTAGGTGTACAGACACTTTCAAACAGTACATTTAATTATAATCTCTGGGTCTGAGTGGTGGAGATGCCGGAGCTTTCTGGACTTCATACTCAGCATACATCTATAAGTAACGGAGTCCTGGTTCAGCCAAAGTTGTTTTACGTATCAGAAAATGTAACAAGTTACAATGATCAGAAGATATTGGGTATATGTAGAGAACGAGATATTACCAAGGACACTAGTTGCCTCACTCAACCGTTCACCAGACCCATGCAGACCGTCACACGCATACAGTAAATAGAGAACACTGAACTTAGCAGATTTCTAACTTCTGAACAGCGACTGCATCAGGACGCTCAGTTGACAACGACGTAACGAAGTCAATAATTGTAGTAGTGATAGAAATAAAGACTTCTGATCTCATCACAATCAGTGATAACTAGAAGTAGAACCAGTGGTGCATGCAGCTCTGAGTGTTCGTAAAGTAACACGAGCAGTTTAAAATATATATGGTTCTGAGTTAATCGAGGTAGTTGCAGAACGTCTTCAACCTACTTCCAACTCAACTAGAAATTTTAATGCCATTTTTCCATGATGATAAGTTATATCTCCCCCCCCCCCCCCCGAAAAAAAAAACTGTTTACATGCCCGAAGTTGCAGGAGGGATTAGAAATTGGCGAGGCTTCTACCTATGACACACACCTAGATATTTAGCGATAATCCTTAATATAGCCACGATAATCTTTAATATAGCCATGCTAATCCTTAATATAGCCACGATAATCTTTAATATAGTCATGATAATCCTTAATATAGCCACGATAATCCTTAATATTGTCTGAAGTACAAGAAACATTCATATAAGTTCAATCGAAATTTTGCAATTTTTTCACGGCACCTCTCTGAGTTTCTTCGGAATTAGCACACAAATTTCAGTGAGAAAATGAGATCAGTTTTCTCCTAAGTTTGTAGGTGAAACGGTTCTTGAGATAAAGGTCATTTTAAGCAAGTGATGTGAAACTTTGAAATTTAAATATCTGTCTGAAGGTCAAGTCAGGTTAACGTAGCATGATCTAAGTTAGTCAAAATATTTCGTAATAACTGTGATTTGAGGTTTCAAAGTTGCAGTATAATTGCAATCAACGCTTCATGTTGCCAAACGCAAGGTAAAAATATTTCTGTTTTACCTACAATTAATGCCAAAATGGTTCCAACTCGTCCCTGATTGACAATTTAATACTCACCATCTCCTTGCAAGCTAAATGAAGCAACTAATCATTTAACCTCGTTCAATGTTGGTAGCTGGTTGTATTTTTCCACAACCACTTGGCAAAATAAAAAAATTCTTCTATTTGTTTTACCACTTATACTGTCTCCCACTGAAGAAAGGTAATTTAAAAAAAAAGGAAATATCACCATCGTTCGTTCAATATCCTTTTCAAAAAGCGTATGGCCCCTCAGTGTTCAAATTATCCTGTGAAGTGTAACATCGCCAGCACCTACCACAGTTCCCCACTGAATATAACTCGCCAGCACCCACCACAGTTCTCACCTGTGAATAAACATCGCCAGCACCTACCACAGTTCTCACACTGTGAATATAACATCGCCACACCTACCACAGTTCACACACTGTGAATATAACATCGCCAGTACCTACCACAGTTCCACACTGTGAAAAATAAATCGCCAGCACCTACCCC
Source organism: Cherax quadricarinatus (assembly GCF_026875155.1). NCBI lineage: Eukaryota > Metazoa > Arthropoda > Malacostraca > Decapoda > Parastacidae > Cherax > Cherax quadricarinatus. The sequence goes on from NC_069411.1 coordinate 62,861,461, forward strand.
AGTTCACACACTGTGAAGTGTAACATCGCCAGTACCCCACCACAGTTTCCCCACTGTGAATATAACATCGCCAACACCTACCACAGTTCACACACTGTGAATATAACATCGCCAGTACCTACCACAGTTCTCACACTGTGAATATAACATCGCCAGTACCTACCACAGTTCACACACTGTGAATATAACATCGCCAGCACCTACCACAGTTCTCACACTGGTTGTCTTCAAGAGGGAAATGGATAGGTACTTGAAGTCAGTACCTAATCAGCCGAGTTGTGGTTCGTAAGTTGAATTGCGTGCAGCCAGGTCAATCAGGCCCTGACACACGTTAGACCTGGTCATGGACTGAACCACCTAATGTCTAAACCACCTAATAAATGAGAACATAAATCTACTAGTAAATAGTTTTGGAAAGTACCGGCAATTGTTTTTGTCAGCCATTCAGCATCGTCGATACAAGCTGCGCTAATTCATTCATAAAAACTTTACTCCTCTGTTTACTACGTCTGAGTTGCCAGATATCACTCCAGATATTTTCTCCAAGCTTGTATATTTTTAAATTCATTGTAACTTAACATTCATTAGCCGTGTCATCTGATGTGAAACTATTAGTATTGTTGTTGCATTACTCCCAGTTTGTCTACTGTACTGTTAGATCAGCCTGTGTCAGTCTGCTTCCCTGCTGTCAGCTGATCAGAATTTTTTTTTAGTTTACTTCTATTCTCCCAGGACGACTCAGCTACAGAGTCTGCATACAGCTCTCGCTGTCTCTGATTTAATCTAAAAGAGCCCTGCCATCCACACTACTTGTACCCTGCCTTTCAACCCTGCTTGTATTCCTTCCGTTTTGCATCCTGTTTTTCTCTCATTCTCCAGTCTGCTTTTCTCCTTCCCTTTACCCAACTTTCCTTCCTCAGAACCCTGCTTTCAACCTTCTATGCATCCTGAATCTTTGCGTCCTTACATCCTGCCGTCCTACCTTCTAACACACTACCATGCTTTCTCCTCACAGATCCCCAGTTTCTTCCCTCCATCCACACACTTTATCTAACATGACTCCTCTCAATTTACCCTTTTCGGACTTTCCATTCCATTCCCGGCGTTTCCGATTTTTTCGCTCTGGCTGATCCCTGCCTTAGTTCCCATTACGTCCTGTTTTTCGTTCTTTATTCATCCTGCCTTCCTTCCAGCGCCCTGTCTTTCTCCCTGCACCTGCCTTACTATTTCACGCCAACCCCGGCTTTCTGCCTCCCTGCACCTGCCTCACGCACAATGCCTTCCTTACTCTCTGCACCTTCCTTACAGAACCCTGCCCCCTCACTCTCTGCACCTGATTCACTGCACCCTTGCCTTCCTCACTCTCTGCACCTGATTCACTGCACCCTGCCTTCCTAAACTCTCTGAAACCTGCCCCACTGCAGACCCTGCCCTCCTCACTCTCTGCACCTGATTCACTGCACCCTGCCTTCCTCACTCTCTGCACCTGCCCCACTGCACCCTCCCGCCCCACTCTCTGCACCTGCCTCACTGCACCCTGCCTTCCTCACTCCCTGCACCTCTTACAGAACCCTGCCTTCCTCACTCCTGAAACCTGCCTTACAGAACCCTGCCTTCCTCACTATGCATCTGCCTAAACTGCACCCGCCCTTCTCACTCTCTGCACCTGCCTAACTGCACCCTGCCTTCCTCATTCCCTGCATCTGCCTTACAGAACCCTGCCCTCCTCACTCTCTGCACCTGACTCACTGCATCCTGCCTCCTCACCCCTGCATCTGCCTTACAGAACCCTGCCTTCCTCACTCTGCGCCTGCCTCATTGCACCCTGCCTTCCTCACTCCCTGCATCTGCCTTACAGAACCCTGCCCTCCTCACTCTCTGCACCTGCCTCACTGCACACTGCCTTCCTCACTCCCTGCACCTGCCTTACAGAACCATGCCCTCCTCACTCTCTGCACCTGCCTCACTGAAAACCTTCCCTTCTTCACTCTCTGCACCTGCCTCACTGCCCCCGCCCGCCTCACTCTCTGCACCTGCCTCACTGCACCCTGCCCTTCCTCACTCCCTGCACCTGCCTTACAGAACCCTGCCTTCCTCACGCGCTGCACCTGCCTCACTGCACCCTGCCCTCCTCCACACCTGCACCTCCCTCACTGCATCCTGCCTTCCTCACTCCCGCATCTGCCTTACAGAACCCTGCCCCCTCACTCTCTGCACCTGCCTTACAGAACCCTGCCTTCCTCACTCCCTGCATCTGCCTCACTGCATCTTGCCTTCCTCACCCCCTGCATCTGCCTTACAGAACCCTGCCCTCCTCACTCTCCGCACCTGCCTCACTGCACCCTGCCTTCCCACTTTCTGCGTCTGCTTCACTGCACCCTGCCTTCGTCACTCTCTGCGCCTGCCTCACTGCACCCTGCCTTCCTCACCCCTGCACCTGCCTCACTGCACCCTGCATTCCTCACTCCCTGCATCTGCCTACAGATCCCTGCCCTCCTCATTCCCCTGCACCTGTCTCACTATACCCTGCCTTCCTCACTCCTGCATTGCCTCACTGCACCCGGGCCTTCCTCACTTTCCTGCATCTGCCTCACTGCAACCCTGCCTTCCTCACTCCCTGAAACCTGCCTACCTGCACCCTGCCTTCCTCACTTCCTGCATTTACCTTACAGAACCCTGCCCTCCTCACTCCCTGCATCTGCCCCCAACTGCACCCTGCCTTCCTCACTCTCTGCACCTGCCTCACTGCACCCTGCCTTCCTCACTCACTGCACCCCTTCCTCACAGCACCATACCTTCTTGTACCCTGCCTCCCTGCACCGTATCTCCCTGCACCCGCCTCACTGTACCCTCCCTCACTGCACCCTGCCTCACTGCAACCGTGCCTCACTGCACCCTGCCTCACTGTACCCTGCCTCACTGCACCCTGCCCTCAACTGCACCCTGCCTCCCTGCACCCTGCCCTCACTGCACCCTGCCCACTGCACCCTGCCTCACTGCACCCCCCCCTCACGCCCCCTGCCTCACTGCACCCCTGCCTCACACTGGCACCCTGCCTCACTGCACCCTGCCTCACTGCACCCTGCCTTCCATTACTTCACTTTGTAAGATATAAAAAATAAGAGACGCTGGCGGGTAACAGGTCGGTTGGTGAAGAGGTAGATCAGTCGGCTGGCAGGGAGGAAAGTCAGTCTGCTGGCAGGGAGGTAGGTCAGTCGGCTGGCGGGGAGGTAGGTCAGTCGGCTGGCAGGGAGGTAGGTCAGTCGGCTGGCAGGAGGTGGGTCAGTCGGCTGGCGGGGAAGGTAGGTCGGTCTGCTGGCAGGGAGGTAGGTCAGTCTGTTGGCAGGGAAGTAGGTCAGTCGCGGGCAGGGAGGTAGGTCAGTCGCTGCGGGGAGGTAGTCAGTCTGCTGGCAGGGAAGTAGATCAGTTCTGCTGGCGGGGAGGTAGGTCAGTCTGTTGGCAGGGAGGTAGGTCATCGGCTGGTAGGGGGGTAGGCGAGTCGGTTGGCGGGGAGGTAGGTCAGTTGGCAGGGAGGTAGGTCAGTCCGACTGGCAGGGAGGTAGGTCATTTCTTGGCAGGGAGTTAGGCCGGTCATCAGTTGACAGGAGGTAGGTCGGTCAGTCAGTTGGCAGGGAGGGAGTGGGTCAGTCAGTTGGCAGGAGGAAGGTCAGTCGGTTTTTTCAAGGAGGAAGGTCATCAGTTGGCAGGGAAGTAGGTCAGTCGACTGGCAGGGAGGTAGACGAGTCGGCTGGCAGGGAGGTAGGTCAGTCTGCTGTCAGGCAGGTAGTCATCGGCTGTCAGGAAGGTAGGTCAGTCGGCTGTCAGACGGGTAAGTTATCGACGGTCAACATGTAGGTCAGTCGGTTGGCGGGGAGGAATATCAGTCGGTTGGCAGCGAGGTAGGTCCGTCGGCGGGAAGAAGGATGACCGACTGGTAAAGAGGGTGGACGCTAAAGGGGAGCAGGAAGGAAGCCGGAAGGTGAAAGTTCGAAAATTTGGGCGACAATTAGGGCAGCGAATGGGGCAGGCGGGGCACGAATGTGGCAGGTAGGGCAGCGAAATGTGGCAGGCAGGGCAGCGAATGTGGCAGGTGGGGACAGGGAATGTGGCAGGCAGGGCAGCGAATGTGGCAGGCAGGGCACGAAATGTGGCAGGTAGGGCAGCGAATGTGGCAGGTAGGGCAGCAAAATTGGGCGGGTAGGTCAGCGAATGGGGCAGGTAGGGCAGCGAATGTGGCAGGTAGGGCAGCGAATGTGGCAGGCAGGGCAGCGAATTGGCAGGTAGGGCAGCGAATGTGGCGGGTAGGCAGCGAATGTGGCAGGTGGGGCAGGAATGTGGCAGGCAGGGCAGGGATGTGGCAGGTAGGCAGGAAATGTGGCAGGTAAGGGCAGGTAATGTGGCAGTAGGCAGGGAAAATGGCAGGTAGGGCAGCGAATGTGGCAGGTAGGGCAGCGAATGTGGCAGGTAGGGCCGCGAATGTGGCAGGTAGGCAAGCGAATGGGGCAGGTAGGGGGCGGGGAACGTGGCAGGATAGGGCAGGGAACGTGGCGGGTTAGGGCGGGGAACGTGGCAGGTAGGGCAGGGAACGTGGCAGGTAGGGCAGGGAACGTGGAAAGGTAGGGCAGGGGAAATGTCAGGTAAGGCAGGGAATATGGCGGGTAAGGCAGGGAATGTCGCAGGTAAGGGCAGCTAATGTGGCAAGAGGGCAGCGAATGTGCAAGTAGGGCAGCGAATGTGGCAAGTAGGGCAGCGAATGTGGCAGGTGGGGCAGCGAAGTGGGCAGGTAGGGCAGCGAATGTGGCAGGTGGGGCAGCGAATGTGCAGGTAGGGCAGCGAATTGGCAGGTAAGGGCAGGTAATGTGACAGGTAGGGCAGCGAATGTGGCAAGTAGGGCAGCGAATGTGGCAGGTAGGCAAGGAACTTTGCGGGTAGGCAGGGAATATGTCAGGTAATGTGGCAGGTAGGCAGGGAATGTGGCGGGCAGGGCAGGGAATGTGGCAGGAAGGGCAGCGAATGTGGCAGGTAGGGCCCCGAATTGGCGGGTAGGGCGGCAGGGAACGTGGCGGGTAGGGCAGGGAACGTGGCAGGTAGGGCAGGAACGTGGCAGGTAGGCAGGGACGGGCAGGTAGGGCAGGAACGTGGCAGGTGGCAGGAAATGTCAGGTAAGGCAGGAATATGGCGGGGAAAAGGCAGGGAATGTCGCAGGTAAGGGCAGCTAATGTGGCAAGTAGGGCACGAATGTGGCAAGTAGGGCAGCGAATGTGGCAAGTAGGGCAGCGAATTTTGGCAGGTAGGGCAGCGAATGTGGCAGGTGGGGCAGCGAATGTGGCAGGTAGGGCAGCGAATGTGGCAGGTAGGGCAGCGAATGTGGCAGGTAGGGCAGCGAATGTGGCAGGTAGGGCAGCGAATGTGGCGGGTAGGGCAGCGAATGTGGCAGGAAAGGGGCAGGTAATGTGACAGGAAAGGGCACGAAGTGCAGGTAGGGCAGCGAATGTGGCAGGTAGGGCAGGGAACTTTGCAGTAGGGCAGGGAATATTCAGGTATGTGGCGGGTAGGGCAGGGAATGGGGCGGGCAGGGCAGGGAAGGGTGGCAGGTAGGGCAGCGAATGTGGCAGGTAGGGCACGAATGTGACAGGTAAGGGCATAATTAGACAGGTAGGGGCAGCGAATGTGGCAAGTAGGGCAGCGAATTGGCAGGTAGGGCCGAATGTAGCGGGTAAGGAGGGAATGTGGCAGGTAGGGCAGGAATAATCAGGTAATGGGGCAGGTAGGGCAGGGAATGTGGCGGGCAGGGCAGGGAATTGGCAGGTTGGGCAGCGAATGGGCAGAAAGGGGCAGGAAATGTGGCGGGTAAGGCAGCGAAGTGGCAGGTAGGGCAGCAAATGTGGCAGGTGGGGCAGGAAACGTGGCAGGAGGGCAGGGAAAAACCCAGTAAGGCATGAATGTGGCACGTAAGGCAGGGAATATGGCAGGAAGGAAGGGAATATGGCAGGTAAGGCGGGGAAAAATGGCAGGTAAGGCAGGGAATAGGGCAGGTAGGGCAGGGAATGTGGCAGTAGGGCAGGGAATGTGGCAGGTAGGGCGGGGAATTTTGGCAGGTAGGGCAGGAACGTGGCAGTTAGGGCAGAACGTGGCAGGTAGGGAAGGGAATATGGCAAGTAAGGCAGGGAATATGGCGGGTAAGGCAGGGAATATGGCAGTAAGGCAGGGAATATGGCAGTGTAAGGCAGGAATATGGCAGGAAAGGGCAGGGAATATGGCAGGTAAGGCAGGAATATGGCAGGTAGGGCAGGGAATGTGGCAGGTAGGGCAGGAACGCGGTGACCAGATAAGCAGGAACGTGGCAGGTAGGGCGGACGTGGCAGGTAGGGCAGGAACGTGGCGGGTAGGGCAGGGAACGTGGCAGGTAGGGCGGGGAACGTGGCAGGTAGGCAGGGAATGGCAGTAAGGCAGGGAATATGGCGGGTAAGGCAGGTAATGTGGCGGGTGGGGGGCAGCGAATGTGGCAAGTAGGGCAGCGAATGTGGCAAGTAGGGCAGCGAAATGTGGCAGGAAGGGCAGCGAGGTGGCAGGAAGGGGCAGGGAACTGGCAGGTAGGGCAGGGAATGTGGCAAGTAAGGGCAGGTAATGTGGCGGGGTAGGGCCAGCGAAATTGCAGGTAGGCAGGGAATATAGCAGGTAGGGCAGTGAATCTGGTAGAGAGGGAAGAGAGAGTTGCGGTAAACGTGGAGGACGCAGATAGGCAATGTCTTTGGCAGCAAGGCAATGAAGGTGACAAAGAGCGGTAGGAAGAATGCGGGCGGGGCGGGGGGCAGGCGCGGCAGGGCGGCGGGCAGGGCGGCAGGCAGGGCGGCAGGCAGGGCGGCAGGCAGGGCGGCAGGCAGGGTGGTAGAGAGGGTGGGTAGGGATGGGCGAAATGTCACATAAAGCAGGACGTCTGGGGGACGTGTGAACACGTAAGGATGTGATTACGTACATAATGACGCTGCTTTAAAGTCTTTATCCTTTCCCAATCCTTGATAGGCGGGGGAAGGTAACTGGGAAAACAGATGGTGGGGGGAGGGGAAAGGGAAGTGAGAGGAAGTGACACGGAGTGGAGGTTAAAAACTGAAGAAGAGAGGGAGTGTGTGAATAAGACGAAGAGGGGAATTAAAAGGGAAGGAAGAATAACAGGGGAAAAGGTGATATTGGGAAGAAAGTAGAGATGCAAGAGACAGGGAGGGAAAGGGAATTCAAGGAAAATGAAAAAAAAAATTGAAAAATATAGCAGAAGGAAGAGGAAGCGAGGGAGAGATAATAAAGGAAATGAGGAGGAGAGTTTACGTCTGCAAAAGGGAGAAAGGTAGGGAGAGGGAGAAGAGAAGAGGAAGGAAGAGAGAGAGAGAGAGGAGAGAGAGAGAGAGAGAGAGAAGACAGATTGGGGAAAAAGGGATAGTGAAAAATCGGTGAGAAATAAAGAGACAGGGAAAAAAGCAAAGAGGCAGAAAGAAAGAGAAGGGGATAGGGGGAAAGAAGGAAGGCAAAAAAGAAACAGAAGAAGGGAAAAAAAAAAGACAGGAAGGGAAGAAAATACAATGGTTGGGGGAAAGATGGGGAAGAATGGGGGGAGAAATAACATGGTTAGAGTGGAAAAGATAGGGAAAGAGATAAAATATATTGGAGAAAGAGAGAAGTCTAAAAGTGAAAAGGAAAGAAAAAAAAGGGATGGAAGAGCAATGAGACGTGGAATACAAGGAAAAAAAACTATTAAACCCTGACGTCAATGTAATTCACAGTTTTTGTAAACATTTAAGTGTCCTGGTGTGAGCTGTGGGTAACTTGCTCCAGGTCTACCAGTCTAACCTGATAACTTGCTCCAGGTCTACCAGGTCTACCTGATAACTTTCTCCAGGTCTACCAGGTCTACCTGATAACTTTCTCCAGGTCTACCAGGGCTACCTGAAACTTGCTCCAGGTCTACCAGGGCTACCTGGTAACAATTCTAAGAACACAAAAAATTTTTCTAGACGCATTATATTGAGAGGACTATCAAGAATGGTAATCCGTATAACCTACACTTGGGGTCCTGTGTACCTCACTACACACATGCAGTATACAAGTTGTAACTGACAACGCACAAGAAGCAGAGAATCTGTCAACCTTCTCAAGAAACCTAATAGATTCTTAAAACCCCCATTAAACCCAAGAACCTTACACTGTTTTTCTTTAAATATTCCCATATGCTAAATAAGTGTCTCATTCTTCAAGCTTTTCCTTAATTTTATGGAGTCTAAATTTTAATATGACATTTTATTTTTCATATTTTCTTGATCAAGAATTACTTATAGATAATATACTTCGTAGGGTTTCTGATGTAAAATATATGTGCCTGTTACATATACATGAACTTAAGTCCTTTGTAAAGGAAAAAAAAAGATTGTATATGCCTAAAGTCTAATAAAAACTTAATTTTTTTACCTAAACGATATGAACGATTTCCGAGTGTCCTCATCGATTAGCTTCAACACTTCCAGGTATTTAATTTGATAATGCGATTTCTGAGTAACTTCATGTTTAACGTACGATGGATTTTAGGAAACAGGTCTCTGAGGTAACAAAAGAAGGTCTCTCAAGCTTCGTTTCAAAGCTTGTGCTTCTTGGTCGAAGGTTTGAATTTGATTTAGGCGTGTATATTGCAATTTGTTATTTTCATTGATGAAATGGGAGTTTTATTTTTCCTGAGACAGCTTATGAATACCTCTCCTTAACTCCAGATATTCAGAGTTTACCTGCATTGAAAACTTATGTCACACATTGCTTGCTTGCTCGCTCGCTCTCTCCTCTCTCTCTCTCTCTCTCTCTGCTCTCTCTCGTCCTCTGTACCACCTAATGTGGTTGGAGGAGTCGATTTACAGCTCCTGGCCCCGCCTCATCGCTGGTCGCTACTATGTCCCTCTATCTCCCTGCTCCATGAGCTTTGTCGTACCTCTCTTAAAGCTATGTATGGATCCTGCCTCCACTACACCACTCTCCAGCTATTCTACCTTCTGACAAAGTCTATGACTGATGAAATGCTTCCTAACATCCCTTTGACTCATAGGAGTCTGCAACTTCCAATTGTGACCCCTTTTTTCTGCGTCCCATCTCTGGAACATCCTGTCTCTGTCCACCTTGTCAATTCCTCGCAGTATTTTATAAGTCGCTATCATATCTCCCCTAACCCTCCTGTCCTCCAGTGTCGTCAGGCCTATTTCCCTTAACCATTCTTCGTAGGACATTGCCCTTAGCTCTGGGACTAGTCATGTTGCAAACCTTTTAACTTTCCTCTAATTTCTTGACGTGCTTGACAAGATGTGGTTCCAAACCGGTGCTGCATACTCTAGTATGGGCCTGACGTACACAGTGTACAGAGTCTTGAACGATTCCTTACTGAGGTATCGGAATGCTATTTTTATTTTTGCCATGCGCCCATATGCTGCAGCAGTTATCTGGTTGATGTGCGCCTCAGGAGATGTGCTCGGTACTTATACTCATCCCAAGATCCTTTCCATGAGTGAGGTTTGCAGTCTTTGGCCACCTAGACTGTACTCTGCGATCTTCTTTGCCCTTCCCGATCTTCATGACTTTGCACTTGGTGGGGTTAATTCAAGGAACCAATTGGTGGACCAGGCTTGTAGCATATCCAGGTCTCTTTGTCAGTCCTGCCTGATTCTCATCCGATTTAATTCTCCTTGATAACTTCATATCATCTGCAAACAGGGAAACATTTGAGTTCTTCCTTCTCGTCATGTCATTCACATATTACCAAAAACAGCACTGATGCTAGGAACTTATGCCTGTGGAACCCGCTCGTCACAGGCACCCACTCTGACACCTCGTTGCGTTCCATGACTGGTTGTTGCCTCCCTGCCAAGTATTCTCTGATCCATTGCAGTGCGTGCCTCCTCCCTCCCTCCTCCTCCTCCCTCTCCCTCCCTCCCTCTTCCTCCCTCCCCCCCCTCCCTCCCTCCCTCCTTCCCTCCCTCCTCCCTCTCCCCCCCTCCTTCCCTCTCCCTCCCCCCTCCTCTCTCCTCTCCCTCTCCTCCCGTCCCTCCCTCTCTCTCTCTCTCTCCCTCCCTCCTCTCTTCCCCCTCTCTCTCCCTCCCTCTCTCCCTCTCCCTCCCTCCCTCTCTCCCTCTCCCCCCCTCCCTCTCTCCTCTCTCTCTCTCTTCTCTCTCTCTCTCTCTCTCTCTGCACACACACACATGTATTCGGTCATTTGGTTTTGATTAATAGTTTTGTCTGTGTGCGCACGCCTATGGGTGTAGGTGATATACGTCTTCCGTACATGAGCACCTTCCGTTACTACTCTGTCCCCTCTTCCTGATTTAGCTGTGTTAGGCCTTTGGGACATAACGCATTCCTCCCTAGCTTGTATTTACTATTATGCAACTTCCCTATCAAGGCTATTGTTGAACGCTGCTGACTAATTACTCTTGTACTCACGGAGTCTTGCTAACAATTACTTTATCACACGCCTCGACTGTTGCTTGGTACCAATTTCTGTTCCGTACTGAATACTAATGACTCAATTTCTGGTTTTCAAGACTTTCTAGGAGTGAGCGGATCTTTAACGTCCAGGTATTCCAGGAAACCTGAAGCTCTGGGCCTGAAATTGCTATCACATAATAGATGATACTTGCTTGTCTGGCAGCAAAATGGTGATCGTGGTTCTTGCCGGGACGGTGTCGTACTGCATCTGATATTAACCAAATAGATGGCACAGAAATTGAACTATGTATTTCTCTCGTATGTACTTACTAGTCCCTCTAAGGTTATTACTGTTCTGATCAGATATTCGCACTTTCCTTATTTTGTGACACAAACCTATGTATCAGCAACACCACAGGTGCCAGAGAAGGATGACTGTTGCTGCTAATGCTTCCCCTATTTTTTTTCCCCGCATTTTCTGTATTGCTCCCACTGCAGCTCTCTCATCAGCCTTTGTCTTTGGGGTCACAAGTTATCCTGTTATTTGTATAATTATGATCACTAGTAGCAACAGCGGTGCTCGTCAGATAGGCCTGACTTTTCCCCTCACTGCTTATAACAAATATTGGTACTTTCAAATTTATGAAGTTGTGGTCTTTCCCTCACGTTTCTGATTTAGGGAACATTGTTTCTCGTTTGTGAGGTTGTTCACTGTCATGATCACTGACCTCTGCCAGGTACTAAAAAGGCAGTAAAACCCCACTATACAGGGAGCCCTGCTGTTGCTGTTACACTTGCACATCGTGCACGCCTGCATGCTGCAAAATTGATCAATATATCGTTGGAATCTATGCCACAGCTGGAGAATGAGTCATCTAGTCCGCTTAATATTTTCAGGTTTGCCCTGTTATTCAGTGGCATTGGTCTAATTTGCTAATTTTATTGAATAATGACATTCACCAATATTCGACTTTCATCAGTGGTGGGTTTTACTAAAAAAAAGAAAATAAAGTTTGGTTGTCAGCGAGTTTTAAAAAATTCTCTTTGCCAACTTCATTAAGTTAGTTCCCAGGTATTAGCTAGAGGATGACTTCTGATCGGCCTTAAAACCCGAAATGCTATCTTTTGGTAATTGCAATTATGTTAATTTTCTCCGGTATGGTTGACAATTTTGCCTTTTAAAAGCAATTTTATGAAACTGGATTGTCAAATAAAAAAATATATGTGGAATTTTAAAGATTTTGAAAGAATATGAAATGAAAAGTGATACTTAAAAAAATAGTGTTTTTTCATATAAACATTGGTAGAATTTTCTCTTTTGAAACATTATAAACATTCTTTTTCTCCAAAATTTTCGATTTAAACTCAAGAACCTTTTATTTCTGGGTCTGTTTCATATGTGGCTACATTACTTCTATTTATGCTGATGGAGGGCTCTTGATCCAAGGAAATGGACTTACCCTCATCTTCAACTGGATTGAATATCAAAGTCTCCCCTTCCGCAGGTGCTATGTTCCCTGCTGGTTTAGCGCTTTCCCCTTATAACAACAATTATGAAGTGCATCGTTTTTAAATGGCTGATTCGTCTTATAAAATGGCTGAAAATTTCTTAGCCTTTGGCTATGTAGGCGCACATCTTGTTGCATCCTGTGCAATAGCTAAGGAATGCTTCTTCTGGTTGGATTCAGACTTTTAGTGCTGATGAGTTTCACTTTAAGGAAGTTTCACCTCGATATTAAAATTTGTGAATTTTAATTTGGCAGTTTTATTATTAAATTGGTTTAATTGATTAAGAGTAAAGAATGTGTTCTACGTTATATCATCGTCTTGATTTAAAAAAAAAATGTATATACATGCAAACTTAAACTTCCGCTGGTAAATGTTAAAGTTTAGATTAATTTGACCTGAACTTGTCCCAATTTGCATTTTTAGAGAAGAAACTGGGAATATTAAAATTCGTTTTGAGTAACTAGCGATAATTTCTGGGCGCATCATCCCTTTTTTTTTTTTTTTTTTTTATTCGCCGGTTATTCTCGATATTTATGATAATTCCATCTGTCACGGCTTCTATGTAATTGTTGGACTATTTTAGGATACTGATGTCTGTAGATAAAAGCGGAATTCTTATTCAGTTTTGCTTCAAAGTTGGTGATAATGGAAGGTCGAACTTAGTTTAGTGGTTTGTATGTCCTAATTTGCGATTTTACTGACAACTTTGGTATTAATTGTATGTGGGAACTTGTACATTCCATATCTGATTCACTTGAATGGGAATATTTAAACTGCATTGTGTACTCAATCCACATCTGCACGAGCCTGTATTGACGTACAGGGTCTGAGTTGTGCAACACGGGGATACCTGTCTGTGTTGTGGCAACACGGGGATACCTGTCTGTTGTGCAACACGGGATACCTGTCTGTGTTGTGCAACACGGGGATACCTGTCTGTGTTGTGCAACACGGGGGGTACCTGTCTGTTGTGCAACACGGGGATACCTGTCTTGTTGTGCAACACGGGGATACCTGTCTGAGTTGTGCAACACGGGGATACCTGTCTGAGTTGTGCAACACGGGGATACCTGTCTGTTGTGCAACACGGATACCTGTCTGTAGTTGCAACACGGGATACCTGTCTGTGTTGTGCACACGGGATACCTGTCTGTGTTGGCAACACGGGATACCTGTCTGGTTGTGCAAAACACGGGGATAACGATGTTGTGCAACACGGGATACCTGTCTCTTATCGCACAGCGACCAAAGTTCACCAGGAATAGTTTTATTATCTTATACTATTAGTCATAAACAGAACTTTGAAGTAGAAACTTCAAAATCCTGAACTGATGAAGTTTTACACTTCCAAGACCGACACTGAGCGCTGATAGCTCTATAGGTTGTGCGCTTCTCTAAATAATAATAAATTCTCTTATCATATTTTGAGCACTAAACAGCATGGGTCAATGAAGGCTTGGGAAACGTAGCCATTCAATATGTACTAAAAAACAAAAACAAATAACACGTTCAATTCTTGAACCAAAAACACGCTAGTATGAAGGAATCTTCCTTGTGGGAATATATATAATGTAACAATTAGTTTATTATAAGTTTGGTGTGATGGCAGCTGTGAATCTAAGAACGTTAGTGCCGTCAAGCACAAAAATATACCAGGCGTCTCTTATGACAGCTTAAACTAGGTCTGGAGATGCAGCTATCTTATTTATGACCTCTCGCACATTTCTTCCTCCATGTTCTTCCGTACTATCATAAACAAAAGTAGCGTTTTTCGTGTTCCCATTGCAAAAGAATAAATATTAAAATTAGAGAGTCTTGTCACAGCCTCTTGCTTGTAACGATAATTTTCCTAGTTCGGTTTACCAAGAATTTATTTTTCTTCGTATCCGGTAGAAATAACCCGCAAATAGTTTTAAGTTGGGGATCTATTATAAATAAACAACACGAGATTTTAAAGTACGGAGATTTTGTTATATGTGGCTGAAACAATGCACAAATACCCGCAATGAAGAGAGAGGGGAACGTATGACGATGTTTTGGTCTGACTGCCACCATTGACATGTCACACTGCCACAGTTATACAACATTTTGTGTATAAGATGGGGGAAAATTGCCCAGCAGTATGTATGTTTTATTACGGACACACCACAGTGAAGCACGTTACTGCAGACACGTGAATACCTGTTTAATAACAGCCATACTGGAGCACATGGCTAGTACAAGAGAGAGTACATCTGCTTTAAGACAGCGGTACGGTGAGATATCTGCTTTACGACACTGCAGAACATCTGCTTTATGGTGGAGACACAGTGGATCATCTGCTTTAATGATACAGTGGAATATCTGCTTTATGAAGAAAGTATATGGTTATGTCCTTTATGATGTAGACGGTGGTTCATTGTTTTCTTGACGGGAGACGCATTGGATGATGTATTGATTGTAGACAGGTGGAATACTGCTGTTTACGTGAGCGATCAACTTGAGACTGCCAAACATCTGCTTATATGGATGGGAAACAGTCATACTGGCTTTTTGGGGAGGTGGAGATTCTGCTTTATGCAGCAGAGGCCAATAAATGGAACTGCTTGATATGAGTTACCGTGTACTTATGGATGAGACAGTTATGGGGGGGGGAAGTTGGAAGGAGAGTAGGGGTACTGCAGTTAACGATTAGGAGGGCGGTGGTGTGGTGCCGTCACTGCGCGCTAGCAGACGGTTGCATGCACCACGAAACGTTTACAATTTATGCAGATTGATCTAAATCCGTGGTTATTCAACACTGACAAAGCCGTCTCCTTCCTTATTACACCAGGTTTACCGCTAATTAAAATATAAAACAAGACATTTAATTACCCTCCCGCCAACAATGGAACGAACAGACAATAGCAGGGTGTTTAAAAAAGCCTTTGTAGCAATATGGAGGGAAGGGGCTCCGTGGCTTGCCCTGACTGGGAGTCAAAGACAAGTGTGTTTACCGGAAGACTGACACCTCTGTACCCAACACTTACCCGCTTATACCAACACTACACCCAACGCTCACGCTTTACCAACACTCACTGCTAAAGAATTCATCTATCAAAACTAATGTTTGCTACAACATACATTACCGGTTGAGTTGGAATAAATGAGGATAATCTACAGAAGCATAAAAAACTGCTAGAAGAGGAAACTAGTAATATAAATTAGAAAGGCTGTTGTTGGAATATGGCAGCCCTAAAACAGTATCAAGACTTCATTCACAATGATAGAAGTTTAAATGGAAAAAATAGAGGTTGGAAAAATATATGAAATTTTAAGCTAAGAAACATCTAACCCGCCTAACATATTGTTTTTTCAACGGGAAACAAGAACAGAATCGAAAAGAGATGGGAAAGAAAAAAATGGAGAATTAGGAATAAAACACACTTCTAATTTTTTGTTACTAATATAAATGGGGGAGGGAGTTATAAAAGAAAAGCCTAAGATTAAGGGTCATAATAACGGAGAAAAATTTTTACAGTCGGTTTAAACTTACACTAAAAACACGAGAATTTTATACAAGACTGTAGTCCATGTATACTGGTGACATATGAAGAGGCAGCAGCGAAGAAAGTAATAGACACCAGTGGTCGGCGAAAAACAAATTTGCCGTACAGTGAAATCCTGGGTTAGACTTGAATCCTTACCGGTTTGTATTCATTATTGTCAACTTCAAATGGTCCCCTAAAAATTTGATTTTTTAATTTTTTATCAGGAAACTTAAACTTATTTTTTTTGAAAAAAACAAATGTACTTCCACAATTTTCCAAATGCTTATTAAATACTATTTTTTGTGCCTATTTTTTTAATTATGTATATTGAGGGGCTCATGTTACCTCCGAGATTACACTTCTACCCCATTTGGGATTAATTTTTACGCCCCGACTCCCCATTTAGGGAACTAGCGAGAACAACAATATTGCCCTAAAATAAAAAAAAGAAATAATTTAGGTGTTAAAAAAATATTAAAATCCTAAACTGAAAATGTTATGTAGTTAAAATTAAAAAAAAAAAAAAAAAAAAAAAAAAAAAAAAAAGGCCCAACCAAAGACAGATGAAAATTTCGAAAAACAAAATACTGACGTATTCCAACTTACGTTTAATATTACTGGGGAAGGAAGGGGAAAGGAAAGGAAAAAGATTGATGCCGAAGACATACGAAACCGCACGTGTGAGGGAATATTACAGTATATAAGGGGAAAATTGGACTAACCAATAGATGGAAAAAGTTACTGTAATCTCAGAGAGGAGATTTCACAATCATGTTTCATATATGCATGAACGATTTGTCAGTGATGAATACAGGAAAAATACAAAAAACTGTTAACACTATTGTGCTTTTTTTTTGTGACTTTTGTAAATATAATTGAAAGGGACTTAGTTAGTAGAAAGGACTACGCAACAATGCCGTCATACCAAAAATGTAAGTCCAATTGTTTCTCTAGGCTTTCTCGACTCACCTGATTTGACTCGGAAATCGTTTTTCTCATTCTCATTTTTTCTCACTTATTCAGTCCATTTCCCATGACTTACCACGATTATCATTGTACCGTACTGGATGAGAACTGATTGTTAGTAGTGTGCAAACACCCGTTTAGAGTGAGTCAGTAGTGACCTGTTTTTTCTAGGCGATTTTTTTTGTTTCTGATAGTGGACTTGTTATATTAAGGTTTTATAGTAGATTTTGACCGAGAAGAGAAAGTGAAGTAGTAAGTGACTACTTGGGAAAGTGGCGGGAGGCTAATCCCGGTGGCCCACCCATCCCACAGATCTTTCAGTTTACCAATTTTAGGAAAGCAGGAGAGGGGAGAAACTTAATCCCCTTAATAAGAATTTCTTAGAATAACTTAGAAAACTTTTACTTGAGGAAAACTTACATGAGGAATATTAATTCGATTTTATTTTAATCGGTTATCAGTTAAGGTCGGCCCGAAACACTACTTACATGTGTTAGTTCAAATTTAAAACCAATAAACGCCACGGTTGATGTAGATACACAAGTGTGTATCTACTCACGGGGAAAAAAAAAAAAAAAAGTTTTAGTAGAATGCGATCGCACCGCCCCCACGTCTCAGTGTCTTACTCCACATTTTACACCAAATATAAAAATCCACCTCATTTCATTAATTGAAATTATTTCCCCGGACTTTATCACTTAAGGTCATTGTAGATTGATGGTTCAGAGAAACCGACAATAATTCTCGTAGTTTAAGTGTCCTCCACTACTCTACATTCTGATCACGAAATCGTAATGACACGCTTACAAAAAACAAACCATACACGGGCGGGATTTGAACCGCGGCCAGAGGTCTCTGACCGCGGGTTCAAATCCCACCCGTGGGTATGGTTTGTCTACACTTTCTACCACATCCCCCTCTATTCTCTAGCACTTCTACTATCATGTCCTCATTATCACCTCCACATTTCTCTACCCACTACTTCAGACCTTCAACAATCACTATACCACCTCTCTTACCATCCACTACAGAATCTCTGTCCTATACTACCTCTATACCTCCTCTCACAAAACTCTTACGAATTAGAATTGTGGAAACGGTCGGGTGGGTGCTCTAGTGTGTTATATATTAGGAAAAGAAGCATTCGAACGTTTGGTATGTTAGTAATTTTAACCGTCAATATCATCTGTATATTTTGTTTAAGATGGTTAAACACACAGTAATGGAAATTAGTTTTGACCTACATTTTTCACAAACCATGATCTGTCAGTTTTCATTAAGGATTTTGAAGTAAATGTATTTTTAGAGGTTTGAATCCCAATGTGAATGGAGTAATGAATCTCTGACGAGAGGGGAGAATGGATGGGTGGATGGAATATATTAGTTCTTTTTTGGGGACACTGAAATCATTATTTTTGTGTGTTTAGAAGTGATGCTTAGGATGGGATCAATACACTTTTAGGGGGGGGGGGGTATGGGTAATGAATAATGAAATTTATTGGAACAACGGATTCTTGGTACTTTCCCAATTCGAGGTTTGAAAGGATGATTCTTTTAAAAAAAAATAAGTTAACCTCCTAAAATTAGTAAACCCCCTTTAAGAGATATGAGTCGTGTAAATTTAGAATAAATTCTTCTGCCTGTGGGTCCGTTTTGGGGACGTAGATTCCGCCACATTGGGTTTGAGTGGTGTATGTAAGAAATGTTTGCAGACAGAAGGTTGTTTTTGTGACCCAGTAACCACGAAGTCGAATAGATACCACAAGAAAATATATTAGTGGGAGTAAACATTTATGTTAAATATTAAACATTTCAAGGCTCTTCTACAAAATTTATTGATGAAACAAAAAAAAAAACATTTACTAAATTATAATATATTTATTATTATAATATTATATATATATATATCTATATATTAGAATATATATATATATATATATATATATATATATATATTATTATATATGTTCTTGGTTAGAATATTCAGTGTTTGATGTAGAGATAGAAACTTTATCGTGTACATGAAAACCTATTAATTTGTTTACTAAACTTTTATCCTGAAAAAATATTCACTCAGGATTATGTTTATTTTTGTTTACCTTATTTAAAATGCGAAGTTAAACATTTTAGTCAGATCTAGGGAAGAAAGGAAAAAACTTATTACAAATAAAGAAAAAAAAAGTTTTTGTAATGGGGACGTTTGAAGATCTGGATTTGATGATAATTGATGATGGCTGGGAAGGGTAGGAAGAGGTCGGTACGGGAGGCTCTTGATTCGGATGGATTGTAGCATGGTAGTTCAACTTTTTTGTGCGCAAGCCAACCTCTGTACGTTTTATTTTTATTAGCCAAATCTTTACAATGTAGCGTTGAATAATATTGTAGAGTGTAATTCTGGCATTTTTTAACCACTATTTTTTTATTTATTAACACATCGGCCCGATTCCCACCAAGGAGGCAGGGGGTCAGGGTGGCCCCCACAAGGCAGGGTGACCCCCCCCACCAAGGCACGGTGACCCCCCACCCCAGGCAGGCAGGGTGGACCCAGCTAGGGCAGGGTTGACCCAGCAAGGCAGGGTTGGACCCACCAAGGCAGGGTGGTCCACAAGGCAGGGTGGTCCACCAAAGGCAGGGTGGTCCTACCAAGGCAGGGTGGTTCCACACACCAAAGAGGGTGTGGTCCACAAGGCTGGGTGGACCACCAAGGCGGGTGGGACCCACTAGGCAGGGGGTGGTTCCCCCCCCACCAGGCAGGGTGTGGACCCACCAAGGCAGAGAGCTGGCCCCCAAGGCCCAGATCAGAGTGGCGCCCAGCAAGGCCAGAGGGTGGCCCACCAATGGCCAGCAGGGTGGACCCACCAAGGCAGGGGGGACCCACCAAGCAGAGGGTGACCCACCGAGGCAGGGTTGGACCACTGTTGCAACCCCTTGAATGGGTTACAATGATTATGTATATAAATGTATATTACTTTTCATTATAATAATTTATTGCTTTATTTGCGGATAAAGCTAACTAAATCGTATAAAAGATAAGACCCCTTTATATTATTGATTTTGACTGTTAATTGTTATTTGGACTTTATGTTGTTAGGATGGTACATAATATGTGGACTCAGTTCAAGTCTTGATTGTCAAAAACTACTTAATTTATCGCTTGTCGCTCGTTATACTGCGGCTTCTTCTGAGCTGTGCTGGTCCACGGGGGGGCTTGGCCTGGCAATCACGTGATCGAGGGGTACAGGGGGTTGGTGTTGTGGTTTTTTTTTTGGTTTGTTGTTGTCCCTCACCTCTCGTGAAGTAATTCAGTTCTGCTAGAGACTCGCTCTTGGTGGTTGGGAAAGGATTGTCTGTCTCATTATTTCTTGTTAGTTCTGAGAACTCTGTTCACAGGAACATTGTATTAGACTTGGTGATTTTCGACGATGTGTAATGGAGTTGTGTGTCACATAGACACTCTGGTGCATCTCAGGTTCCGAGGCTAGCTACTAGTTTCTGACCTAATTTTGTACTGGTTTCTGTGTATGTCACAGTCGGGGGGTTTTTCCGATGCTGAACTTTGATTCAGTTTAGTAGTATGGGAGTTTTTTGTAATTTTGTGGAGGGATGCTGATGGTCCTTACCTACTTAGTGTCGATATATGATCTCCTTGATCCTGATTGTGGCCGCAGTCACTTGTTATCTGGTATTGGGCTTAGCATTCCTTTTCCATTGTTTAAGCAGATGTTCTGGTTGCCTGTCGGCCCAGAAGTTAGTTTGAGGACTTTGTCAGGTTCACTTGTATTAAAGTCTAGTAGAGTTCTTGACGACATAGCGAACTACTTAGGCACTTACACACATACACACTTGTACATATAGTAATATTTTTTTATTGTTAATGTACCCGACGGGTACTCTTAAGAATTATAAATCTGATTGAGCTTTCAGCACAATTAATATTGAACTCGAAGAGATTAGATTGATTTTATTTTGATTGCCTGTGATAATTATTTAATTTAATTAATTTGATTAAAATATACCTCTAGCCCTTAATAAAATTATTGAATTAATTTTAATTTTTCTCTAGTTAGTATAGCCTACCAAGTTGTAATCTCCTGGAGCACTATTGAATTTAATGAAATTCTAAATGGATAATTGGACAATGGGATACAGACTACTTGTTACGAAAACCCAGAGTAAAGGAGTAGTAGTAGTTAAAGTAATAGAATAGTAGTAACAGGCTGGGCGCTGGATGCTTGAAGGGCCGCGTCCTTTCTATTATTCACTGGAGATCTCTAAGCTTTTTAGAATCGCGTTTTTTGTAACAATGGGGCCTGTCCGGGTATTGCTGCTTGATCCAATGGTGTTGGAGAAAATTGTCCAGTTTGGACATACTAGTGAATTATGATAAACACTTTGAGTACTTTCCTAATCTGAAGACTGAGTGTAGTTTTGTACAAACCTACCAGGTGGATTGTATGTACCTGACTGGAGTCTCTTGGATCCAAGGAGATGGAAAAAAAATACTGTTTATGAGTTCTAGCTCTAAGGACAACCAAACACAAAATTCACTAATTAGGATTATAGTTTCCCATAATCACTCTCTCGTAGTACAATTATTTTCGTGATATGTATGCCATAATAGTGTGAAACAGTTAATTGATACTTGACTTTGTCTGAGTTAAGTACATTAAAACTTCAGACGTTGAGGCGTGTTTGGGCAAGTAGCCAAGTATCTCGGTCTGTGATGTATAAACAGGAAGTTACAAAGCTGAAACTGGCAGAGTTAAATTAAATTTTAATGTATTATTGTTTCCTGTCATACAGAGATATGGTCTGATTTGATTCAGGATTCAGAAAAGAAAGTTCTAGTTGTCACAAATTGGGAAAGTTTTGACTTTGATACTTAGCAGAAGGAGAACTAATGGCAGATTGTGAGCCTGTGTCTGAGCCTAGTGTAGCTCATTCTCGCTCGCTCCTTCCTTCACTGACATATTGTACAGAAGTATTATAGCTGGGTTAGTGAGTATGCACAGCTAATACTAGTAAAGCGTATGATACACCTGTTATCTATATCCTAGACCAGTCTAGACACTCTAGAGAAGGCTGGACCAAGTGTCCGACCTAGGGGACCGTCCATCAGACCATGTTAAATTTCCCTACTCCTGCATTACCACTGGGTCCTATCTCTCAGGAACAGTTTGAGAGGTTTTGAATTGAAAACGCCTCCTTATGTTTCTTGACTGCACAAATAGAAGGCACAGAGGAGGAAGGAAATTGAATGAAAAGAAGATTTACACAGAGAAAAATGTTCGTCTGTTCAGACTACAGACTGATAGATCACCAGGACACATTTAATGTGCTGATGACAGACCAGAGAAAGCTGCACCATGGTCCTAAGTTTTTTTAAAGTGACTTAGTCCACATCTTTGATTTGTGTTTGAGAACACCAGGCACGGGCACGTGCTATGAAACTTGCCACGTAGCAGCTGGGCACATTGTTTGGTTACTGCTTTGACGGGAAGAGCTTGAAGAGAGCTAGACCTGTACTGCAGCCTTACCATTTGTGCTAAGTGATATTGAGTTATGACGCTGTCAAGCAAACTATTTCTAGAGACGTATAACTTGTTACCTGAAAGTTTCAAAGAGCATTTCGTCGTTACAACGACGACAAGATCAAACTTTGTTGTAGAGTTTGCTCGTGAGAAAAAAGTTTGCATTTCAGAGGTGTTGTTGGTCTGCAAAGTGTAACAACTACGACCGTCTTGTTCTGTTGTTACTACATGAAGAGGTTTACAACTGTATGTCTGCTGACATTAACAAGGGTATATCTGATCGGATCATATACCTCAGATATTCTGGAAACTGCAGCGTTAGCAGGAAAATTACGAGATTTCTCACAAATTGTAGTACTAAAAAACACAAAAAAAACAAAAAAAAAACAAGGTATAATAAAGATTGTCCAGAAGTTGGCAACCTAAATCGGCTAGCTCATTGCCGGCCTATGATGTACCTGTTACTGTTATCTTCTCGTAGTTTACCAGGAAAACTCACAATCCTGAAATCTGTCTCTGTGGCTAGACAGAAATTCTATATCGAGAGAAGAAGAGAAAGTTTAATATGTACTATGTACAGAAAGGACCCTACTCGAGAGTATTGTATAAGTTAGAAAGAGATACGAGAAAGAAGAAAAAAACAGTCGTGCGGCTGGCGCCCCCACTCAAGTCGTTATCTCTTCCGAGCAACAAAGCACCAAAAATCCAGCAATTCCTTATCCTACTGTTTTAGATAATGTTTACTCAGGATATATGTCTAGCACGTCAGAAAGTGTATCTGACCGACGAAAAGATTCGTTCAGCGATGAGTCCTTACTTTTCGAGAGATAAAGTAGGATTTGACGAATCAACATCTAAACTGAGATTATTTCTTTTCGGACACTGGCAGTCTATCTCCACGTATTATTAAGAGAAGTGTACTGCCCATAACTGACGATAACTTATTGCAAGGATAGTTGTATTGTTTAGTATTAGAGAAGCCTTGGAGGGGCTGTGGCTGTTATAAAAAGTGCCTTGCACAAGTTTATATTGAAACAAGATATTTTAACTGGTTATATTTCAGATGGGTATATCCCTAGTGGTGTATTTCCCATCAGGTCTCAGGGACTTGTGATAGGGGAACGATATCCTTCCATGCTCGATATATGTAAAGAACCACTTGTTGTGATTGATTAACACTGATTTATAATTATGCCATTGAAGCTGTAAAGAGAAACTATTTTATGTCCTCTCATGAAAGGGTTAAGAAGCAAGTCACCACCATTAGAAACCCATCAGTTACAAAACCCCGGGGAACAGGGGTTTAGAAAGGTCGTCCTGTCGTCTCAATATTGGATCACTACGAAAAGGTCCTAAATGCACTAGAAACAAAAAGAATAGATGTAATATATACAGACTTTGAAAAAACCTTCGATAAGTTGCCCATGGCGTAATAGGAAAAAATGGTGCTAAAGGAATAAAGGAAAATCGGTCGATGGATCTTAAAATTTTCCCTCATAAAAAAACAAGGGGAGTGTTAAAAGAGAAAGCCGAGGCAGCTACGGTGAAAAGCTCTGTTCCCAAGGCACAGTACTAGCTCCCTTTGTTCCTCACCCTTACCCGACTAGACAAGGTGTCACCCCCAAAGCACCGTGTTCCTTTCAGAGACACCAAATCTGCATGAAGGTTTTTTGAAAGACCTGCAAGGCTCCAGGGGGACATCAACCAAAATCTTTCAGTGGTTTTCGGGAAAAAAAATGGGGAAAAGAAAAAAAAAAAAAAAAAGGAAAAAAAATTAAATCTTCATCGGGTAAAAAAAACAAATTCTGGCCCAAAAAATAGGGAAAAACCCCAACGTAAAAGACTGGGAGTGATTATGTCGGAGGATTCACTTAAGGACCATAAATTGTATCAATCGCATCTGCTAGGAAAATGACAGGATGGATAATGAAAACCTTAAAAAACGGGAGGCCAACCCCATGTGACATTTCGGTCACTGGTTTTTAGGGGGAAATTATTGGCCTCTACAGCACCTTTCAAGGCAGGTAAAATTCCCCGCCTAGAAAATGTCAGGAACCTTCACGGCGCGATAACGGGATAAAAAACCCCAAATTTCTGGGGGCGCTTGAGGTTTTTAAACCGTTTCCCGGAAGAGGAGGGAAGATCATGATTTTTTACACCCGGAAAAATCCTAGAGGGCAGACCGAATTGCAACGAAATCATCACTACGAAAAAAAAGGGTTGGAAAACGATGCACCCTCCCCCCAATGAAAAAAAGGGGGGTCATAGCATTAAGAGCCATAAAAAAAGGTCAGGGGCCCCAGTGTTCAATGCCTCCCCGCACAAAAGGGGGATTCCAAAAGCCCCCGGCAGTCTTTAAGTGGCAGGACAAACACTAAAATCAGTCTGACAGCCGGGTGTGGCTCGTACGTTGGTTTGCTGCAGCCAGAGCAACGCGGTTGATCAGGGGGATCCCCCAAGGAGGCCTGGTCACAGACGGCCCCCCCGGGGGGGTTGACCCCGAAAACTCTCTCCAGGTAAATCCAGGGAATTAGCAGACAATTTGAGATTTTCAAAACTTTGTACTTTATTTAAAAAACACAAAGAAAAAAGGGTTTAACTAAAGTTTGGGCCCTAAAAATTTGGGAAACCTAATTCAGCTGCTCATTCCCGGGCCCTGATGTACCTGTACTAAAAAACTTCTTGTCCTTTCCCAGGAAAATCCAATCCTGAATCGTCTTTTGTGGTGGGAACGGGGAAATCGGGATATGGGAAGAAAAAAGAAAGTTAAATTTGTACCTATTGAAACAGGAAAAGGGGAATATAGAGAGTTTTGCTATAAGTTAGAAAGAGTACGAGAAACGTGTGGGGGTGCCCCCACTCAAGTTTTCCCCTTTTCCCGAGAAAAAAAAGGCCCCAAAACCCTTAGCAATTCCTCTTATCTACTTTTTTTATTTAATTTATTTGGTTAGTTTGATACGTCAGAAATTTGTATTGACGAAAAGTTTTCTTTTTTCAGCGATAAAAGGCCCTTTAAATTTTCAAGAGGTGAATAGGATTTGACGAATCACTTTTGCTGGATAATTATTTTTCAGAGACATGGCAGTTATTAAACGTTTTTAAGAAAAAGATGAAATGCCATAACTGACGAGGGCCTATCCCCAAGATAGAGTATTTTTAAAAACCCTTTTAAAGGGGTGTTATAAAAGTGCCTTGCCCAAAGTTTATATTGAAAAAAGCTATTATTAACTGGTTATTATCAGGGGTATTTTAAAGTGGGTTTTTCCCCTCAGGTCAGGGGGATTTGGGTTTGATGGGGAAAACCAAATACCCTTTTCATGCTGGTATATTTTTAAAAAAAACTTGTGATTGATAAAAACACGGGAATGAAAATTTTATCCCAATTGAAGTTTTTAGAGAGAAACCTATTTTTTTTCCCCTCTCGCGAAAATTATAGAGCTTTGCCCAAAGATTCAAAAACCCCTTTTTTTCCTTTTTGAGTTAGGTGGATGACTTTGTTTTTGGGGTTGAATTTTGGTTGTTTAGTGCCCGCTTGCGCCCGGATCATTAACATGTCCCCTGGTCATAACCCTATTTCAAGGACCACCTGATTTAAAAATTTCTTATCATGTTTTTTTAATAAAGGATCGTTTGTTACCCAGTCACGGGAAAAAAAATGAGAGATTTAGCATTTTATGAGAGTAAAAAAAAAAGGGAAATCTCGAAAATTTGTTATATTTTTTATTTAAACGGTGTATGATGGAAAAAAATAATTGAAGTTTTTCAGTGATGTGTTTCCCCAAAAAGAAGCATTTCTTTATTTTTTTCCCATTTTTACATTTCGGAAAAAAGCCATTGATTTTGTCAAAAAGGGTCCCCCATAGGAGGACCATTTGGGTGTCAAAAAGGGGACACTCGGGTAAACTCCCCAAAATTTTATTTGGGCCCAAAGATAAAGGAAACATTTGCTGATAATGTGCGTGTTGCCAGTGTGTAAAAGTGACAGGAACCCGCCCCACTCCCCCACTTGCACCTTCTTTCCCTTTCCCCGTGGATGGGGGAACCTTTTTTCACGTTTATTATTGATTGTTTTTGGCCCTTTTGTAGAACCAAATAGGAAACCAATACTTTTTTTCTTTAGGGGACGCTTTTTAAACGCTACCCCGGAAGTTTTTCTTGGGGGAAAATTTAATGCTGTGTTTTTGTGAGGCGTGATAAAATTTTTCTCCGGTTGGATTGCCCGGGATAAAATTTTCAGATCAGGGATCAAATTTCACTTCTAAAGATCTTTCGAGAAGCATTATTCCCCCCTAGGGGTTTAAAATTGTACTTTCAACCCAGTTATTTTTCCAAAAAGTACAAGGGGCTTAGAGAGATTTTCCCTTCCCCGCACTGAAGTCCTTTATGAGAGCTTTTTGTGAACATTTTTTCTAGAGGAAAATTTTGGGGGGAAGGGTATACCTTTTTTTGTTCGCTATGAAAAAGGGGGGGGAAATTTCGGGTTTTGGGCCTTTTTAAAATTTAAAATTCGGACCCAAGGGGTGGTCCCCTCGCCCGGGTTGAAAGACATGTGGAAGGAAAATCAAATTTCCTTTTATTGAGAAATTTACCTTTATTAATGCAGGGAAATTTGACAGCCCCTAGAGAGTTGCTTCGAAAAAAAACCCGTTTCAGCCCCAAATTGAAAGAAGGGAACCCTTATGACAAGCGTGTGTCTTCGTTCTTTTAAAGCAGGAGTAAGGTGATGGCTAGGAAATTGTCCCCGGGGCATGCTTACAAGCAAAGGGAAAAAATGTTTTGCCCTTTTGGGTTTGCGCTTTTTTTGGAAATTTTTAATAATAATAAACAAGCCGGTTTTTGTTTGGGCCCCTGGAAAATTGTGAAAAAGGCTTTTTTGCGACCCTAAAAATTTTTTGGTACGTACGCCTGGGAAAAAAAAAATTAATCAGTGTTCCAAAGTTTTTCCAGTTAAAATTTGGCATACTCCCCTAGTCCCCTACCCACAAATTTTTATTCTTCTGGAAAAGAGGAAGGAAAAAGTCCCGTCTGCCCGAATTTTTTTAGAGGTATAGAGGTTCGTTTTTTGAAAAATTTTAGTGACTTACAGTCCCCTAAAACGATTTTTTAGTAACCTTGGGGAATTGTTTAAAACTGGTGATATTAAAAAAAATAATTTTGCATTTCCCCGAAATTTTTCAGTGATGTTTCCCAAACGTTTTTACTCTGGTGTTTTGGGATGAGGTTTATGTACAGGGAGCATCACCCATTAAGCAAATTTAATTGAATTTAGTCCCAAAGAAGGATAAAACATTGAGGAAGGGGGTTGATTTTTTTATTCACGGATTATTGAGCCCCAGTAAAAATCCATGGGCTCCCTGTATTTTGTGCCCAAACCTGGGCCCGGGGTTTCGGATGTGCCCCTGATTACAGGGGAAAATGAACTCTGTCACCTTGCCTTTATGGTTATCCTTACCCCCATTTCGACCCCATTGCTTGTGTCAGGAGTCAGTTTGTCAGGGCCCTTTTTGATTTTCTTTCGAGGTATTATCAAGTCCCGCTTACTGAAAAGTGCTCCCAAAAAAATATTGCTTTTATGTCAAAATGGATTGTTTAAATACCCCGGTTTACCCCCTTGGCCTAAAGTAACGCGGCTTTTTCATTCCAAAGTTTTAATGAAAAGGTTGCAACCCTTTAAGGGCCCCCCTTTTAAGGAAATTTTTCATAGGTCAAACCCCTTGATAGGGTTTTAACCCCTTGCTAGTTCCAACCCCCTTTCAAGGTTCCAACCCCCCTTGCATAGGTTCCAAACCCCCTTGCATAGGTTCCAACCCCCCTTGCATAGGTTCCAACCCCCTTGCATAGGTTCCAACCCCTTGCATAGGTTCCAACCCCTTTGCATAGGTTCCAACCCCCCTTTGCATTTGTTCCAATCCCCCCTTTTATAGGCTCCAACCTCCCTTGCTTAGGTTCCAACCCCTTGCATAGGTTCCAACCCCTTTGATTTGGTTTCCCAACCCCCCTTGCATAGGTTCAAACCCCATTGCATAGGTTGTAACCCCTTGCATAGTTCCAACCCCTTGCATAGGTTCCAACCCCCCTTTGCATAGGTTCAACCCCCTTGCTAGGTTCCAACCCCCTTGCATAGGTTCCAACCCCTTGCATAGGTTACAACCCTTCCCTTTCATAGGTTCCAACCCCCTTGCATTAGGTTCCAAAACCCCCCCTTTTCATAGGTTCCAATCCCCTTTGCATAGGCTCCAAACCCCCTTGCATAGGTTCCAACCCCTTGCATAGGTTCCAACCCCCTTTGCATAGGCTCCAACCTCCTTGCAATAGGTTCCACCCCCTTGATAGGTTGTAACCCCCTTGCATAAGTTCCAACCCCTTGATAGGTTCCCAACCTTCCCTTTCATGGTTCCAACCCCCTTCATAGGTTCCAACCCCTTGCTAGGTTCCAACCTTCCCGCTAGGTTCCACCCCTTGCATAGGTTCCAAACCCCCCTTTGCAAAAGGTTCCAACCCCCTTTCATAGGTTCCCAAACCCCCTTTGCATAGGCTCCAAAACCCCCCTTGCCTAGGTTCCCCCCCTTGCATAGGTTTTCCCAAACCCCCCCTTGCATGGTTTCCAACTCCCCTTTCATAGGTTCAAACCCCCTTTGATGGGTAACCCCCCTTGATAGTTCCAACCCCTTGCTAGGTTAAACCCCCTTGCATAGGGTTTCCCAACCCCGATAGGTTAACCCCCCTTTATAGGTTCCCCCCCTTTTCAAGGGTTTCCCAACCCCCTTTTTATAGGTCCAACCCCCCTTGTAGGTTCCCAACCCCTTTCATAGGGTTCCAACCCCCTTTGCATAGGTCCAAACCCCCTTGCTAGGTTCCAACCCCCCTTGCTGGTTTTAAACCCCCCTTTATAGGTTCCAACCCCCCTTTCTGGTTCCAACCCCTTGGATGGTTCCAACCCCCTTTTCTTTGTCCAAAACCCCCTTGCATAGGTTCCAACCCCCTTGCATAGGTTCCAACCCCCCTTTGCATAGGTTCCAACCCCCTTGCATAGGTTCCAACCCCCTTGCATAGGTTCCAACCCCCCTTGCATAGGTTCCAACCCCCTTGCATAGGTTCCAACCCTCTTCTAAAAATAGGTAAAAAAGTTTTCATCCTCGGCGGCTCATCTCTACATGTCTACGAAAAACAAACTAACGCCAACGATTCACTGCTTTCTCCATATTTTCTCGACCCACCGTTATTGGTTCTTCCTTCTTATCATATGTTTATTTGGAACTGGGGAATGGAGTTTTATTCCACCCCTTCATTTGTCTGCGAGAAGGTGGCTGAGAGCGCATTTAAAATCTCGTCTGAATATAAAATGTGAATTTTTACGCTGATGAAAATGAGTGTGAGAGGAATATTTAGGTGGCATGGTTGGGAGATGGTTTGGATGTGTAGTTCTGGAGGATAGATAGGTGGGTTTAAGGAGGGTGTGTTCTGTGTGGTTGGGTGAAGTGTGTAGTTTGTGTGTAGGTTGTAAAGGAGTGTTGTATGTGTGTGTGTGTGTGTGTGTGTGAGGCCAGCACACTTTGATGGCCTCTGACACTGAAGTCAGCCCAATGTTTGAGGCCGTGTGGCCAGAGTAAAACTGGCCTCAGTGTGTGTTGGCCTCAAACATACAGTACTCACCTAGATGTGGTTGCAGGTGTCGATTCACAGCTCCCGGCCCCGTCTCTTCACTGGTCACTACTCGACAGTGTACTGGCTTCAAACAGTGTATCGGCCTCAGTGTGTACTGGTCCCAAACACAGTTTACTGGCCTCACTGTGTGCTGGCCTCAAATACACTGTTACTGTTACAGTGGCCCTTCACATACACTGCCTCCATGGAAGTGGACAGGGGAGAGGAGTCCATCTCAGTATCACTTCCTATATATGTCCCCCAGGTTGAAGGGAGAAACTTTCCATATATGTCCCCCAGGTTGAAGGGAGAAACTTTCCATATATGTCCCCCAGGTTGAAGGGAGTAACACTTTCCATATATGTCCCCCAGGTTGAAGAGAGTAACACTTTCCATATATGTTCCCCAGGTTGAAGGGCGTAACACTTTCCATATATGTCCCCCAGGTTGAAGGGAGTAACACTTTCCATGTATGTCCCCCAGGTTGAAGGGAGTAACACTTTCCATGTATGTCCCCCAGGTTGAAGGGAGTAACACTTTCCATGTATGTCCCCCAGGTTGAAGGGAGTAACACTTTCCATGTATGTCCCCCAGGTTGAAGGGAGTAACCCCTTTCCATGCATGTCCCCAGGTTGAAGGGAGTAACACTTTCCATGCATGTCCCCCAGGTTGAAGGGAGTAACACTTTCCATGTATGTCCCCCAGGTTGAAGGGAGTAACACTTTCCATGTATGTCCCCCAGGTTGAAGGGAGTAACACTTTCCATGTATGTCCCCCAGGTTGAAGGGAGTAACACTTTCCATATATGTTCCCCAGGTTGAAGGGAGTAACACTTTCCATGTATTTCCCCAGGTTGAAGGGAGTAACACTTTCCATGTATGTCCCCCAGGTTGAAGGGAGTAACACTTTCCATGTATTTCCCCAGGTTGAAGGGAGTAACACTTTCCATGTATGTCCCCCAGGTTGAAGGGAGTAACACTTTCCATGTATTTCCCCAGGTTGAAGGGAGTAACACTTTCCATGTATGTCCCCCAGGTTGAAGGGAGTAACACTTTCCATGTATGTCCCCCAGGTTGAAGGGAGTAACACTTTCCATGTATGTCCCCCAGGTTGAAGGGAGTAACACTTTCCATGTATGTCCCCCAGGTTGAAGGGAGTAACACTTTCCATGTATGTCCCCCAGGTTGAAGGGAGTAACACTTTCCATGTATTTCCCCCAGGTTGAAGGGAGTAACACTTTCCATGTATGTCCCCCAGGTTGAAGGGAGTAACACTTTCCATGTATGTCCCCCAGGTTGAGGGAAATAACACTTTAATTTTGT
>NC_069411.1:62892890-62918647 GCF_026875155.1 Cherax quadricarinatus
GGGGGGAAATATGGGGGGAGAGAGGGGGGAGAGAAATTTAAAACATGGGTTAAGGGGAAAAGATAGGAAAAGGAGATAAAATGTATTGGAGAAAGAGTAGAAGTCTAAAGAGTGAAAAGGAAAGAAAAAAGGAATGGGATGGAAGAGCAATGAGACGTGTGGAATACATAGGAAAAAAAACTATTACCATGACGTCAATGTAATTCACAGTTTTTGTAAACATTTAATGTGTCTGGTGTGAGCTGTGGGTAACTTGCTCCAGGTCTACCAGGTCTACCTGATAACTTGCTCCAGGTCTACCAGGTCTACCTGATAACTTGCTCCAGGTCTACCAGGTCTACCTGATAACTTGCTCCAGGTCTACCAGGTCTACCTGATAACTTGCTCCAGGTCTACCAGGTCTACCTGGTAACAATTCTAAGAACACAAATAAATTTTTCTAGACGCATTATATTGAGAGGACTATCAGAGAATGGTAATCCGTATAACCTGACACTGGTGTCCTGTGTACCTCACTACACACATGCAGTATACAAGTTGTAACTGACAACGCACAAGAAGCAGAGAATCTGTCAACCTTCTCAAGAAACCTAATAGATTCTAACACCCTCATTAAACCCAAGAACCTTACACTGTTATTCTTTAAATATTCCCATATGCTAAATAAGTGTCTCATTCTTCAAGCTTTTCCTTAATTTTATGGAGTCTAAATTTTAATATGACACTTTTATTTTTCATATTTTCTGTGGAATTACTGAAGAATATCTCTCTTGATCAGAAATTACTTAGTATATACTTCGTAGGGCTTTCTGATGTAAACATATATGTGCCTGTTACATATACATGAACTTAAGTCCTTTGTAAAGGAAAAAAAAGATTGTATATGCCTAAAGTCTGAATAAAACTTAATTTTTTTAACGATATGAACGATTTCCGAGTGCCTCATCGATTAGCTTCAACACTTCCAGGTATTTAATTTGATAATGCGATTTCTGAGTAACTTCATGTTTAACGTACGATGGATTTTAGGAAACTGGTCTCTGAGGTAACAAAAGAAGGTCTCTCAAGCTTCGTTTCAAAGCTTGTGCTTCTTGGTCGAAGGTTTGAATTTGATTTAGGCTGTGGATATTGCAATTTGTTATTTTCATTGATGAAATTGGAGTTTTATTTTTCCTGAGACAGCTTATGAATACCTCTCCTTAACTCCAGATATTCAGAGTTTACCTGCATTGAAAACTTATGTCACACATTGCTTGCTTGCTCGCTCGCTCTCTCTCTCTCTCTCTCTCTCTGTACTCGCCTAATTGTGGTTGGAGGAGTCGATTTACAGCTCCTGGCCCCGCCTCATCGCTGGTCGCTACTATGTCCCTCTATCTCCTGCTCCATGAGCTTTGTCGTACCTCTTCTTAAAGCTATGTATGGATCCTGCCTCCACTACACCACTCTCCAGGCTATTCTACCTTCTGACAAAGTCTATGACTGATGAAATGCTTCCTAACATCCCTTTGACTCATAGGAGTCTGCAACTTCCAATTGTGACCCCTTTTTTCTGCGTCCCATCTCTGGAACATCCTGTCTCTGTCCACCTTGTCAATTCCTCGCAGTATTTTATAAGTCGCTATCATATCTCCCCTAACCCTCCTGTCCTCCAGTGTCGTCAGGCCTATTTCCCTTAACCATTCTTCGTAGGACATTGCCCTTAGCTCTGGGACTAGTCATGTTGCAAACCTTTTGAACTTTCTCTAATTTCTTGACGTGCTTGACAAGATGTGGGTTCCAAACCGGTGCTGCATACTCTAGTATGGGCCTGACGTACACAGTGTACAGAGTCTTGAACGATTCCTTACTGAGGTATCGGAATGCTATTTTTATTTTTGCCATGCGCCCATATGCTGCAGCAGTTATCTGGTTGATGTGCGCCTCAGGAGATGTGCTCGGTACTATACTCATCCCAAGATCCTTTCCATGAGTGAGGTTTTGCAGTCTTTGGCCACCTAGACTGTACTCTGCGATCTTCTTTGCCCTTCCCGATCTTCATGACTTTGCACTTGGTGGGGTTAAATTCAAGGAACCAATTGGTGGACCCAGGCTTGTAGCATATCCAGGTCTCTTTGTAGTCCTGCCTGATTCTCATCCGATTTAATTCTCCTTGATAACTTCATATCATCTGCAAACAGGGAAACATTTGAGTTCTTCCTTCCGTCATGTCATTCACAGTTTACCAAAAACAGCACTGATGCTAGGACTTATGCCTGTGGAACCCCGCTCGTCACAGGCACCCACTCTGACACCTCGTTGCGTTCCATGACTGGTTGTTGCCTCCCTGCCAAGTATTTCTCTGATCCATTGCAGTGCGTGCCTGCCCTCCCCTCCCTCCTTCCCTCTCCCTCCCTCCTCCTCCCTCCCCCTCCCTCCGTCCCTCCCTCCCCCTTCCCTCCGTCCTTCCCTCCCCCTCCCTCCGTCTTCCCTCCCCCTCCCTCCCGTCCTTCCCTCTCCCTCCTCCCTCCCTCCCTCTCTCTCTCTCTCCTCTCCCTCCCTCCATTCTCTCTCTCTCTCCCCCTCTCCTCCCCTCTCCTCTCCTCTCCCCCTCCCTCTCTCTCCCTCTCTCTCTCTCTCTCTCTCTCTCTCTCTCTCTCTGCACACACACATGTATTCGGTCATTTGGTTTTGATTAATAGTTTTGTCTGTGTGCGCACGCCTATGGTAGGTGATATACGTCTTCCGTACATGAGCCCCTTTCCGTTACTACTCTGTCCCCCTCTTTCCCTGATTTAGCTGTGTTAGGCCTTTGGGACAAAAACGCATTCCTCCCTAGCTTGTTTTTACTATTATGCAACTTCCCTATCAAGGCTATTGTTGAACGCTCCCTGACTAATTACTCTTGTACTCACGGAGTCTTGCAACATTACTTTATCACACGCCTCGACTGTTGCTTGGTACCAATTTCTGTTCCGTACTGAATACTAATGACTCAATTTCTGGTTTTCAAGACTTTTCTAGGAGTGAGCGGATCTTTAACGTCAGGTATTCCAGGAAACCGGGAAGCTCTGGCCTGAAATTGCTATCACATAATAGATGATACTTGCTTGTCTGGCAGCAAAATGGTGATCGTGGTTCTTGCCGGGACGGTGTCGTACTGCATCTGATATTAACCAAATAGATGGCACAGAAATTGAACTGTGTATTTCTCTTGTAAGTACTTACTAGTCCCTCTAAGGTTATTACTGTTCTGATCAGATATTCGCACTTTCCTTATTTTGTGACACAAACCTATGTATCAGCAACACCACAGGTGCCAGAGAAGGATGCCTGATGCTGCTAATGCTTACCCTATTTTTTTTTCCCGCACTTTCTGTATTGTTCCCACTGTAGCTCTGTCATCAATGTCTGTCTTTGGGGTCACCAGTTATCCTGTTATTTGTATAATTATGATCACTAGCAGCAACAGCGGTGCTTGTCAGAGAGGCCTGACTTTCCCCCCTCACTGCTTATAGCAAATATTGGTACTTTCAAATTTATGAAGTTGTGGTCTTTCCCTCACGTTTCTGATTTAGCGAACATTGTTTCTCGCTTGTGAGGTTGTTCACTGACTGTCATGATCACTGACCTCTGCCAGGTACTAAAAAGGCAGTAAAACCCCACTATACAGGGAACCCTGATGTTGCTGTTACACTTGCACATCGTGCACGCCTGCATGCTGCAAAATTGATCAATATATCGTTGAAATCTATGCCACAGCTGGAGAATGAGTTATCTAGTCCGCTTAATATTTTCAGGTTTGTCCTGTTATTCAGTGGCATTGGTCTAATTTGCTAATTTTATTGAATAATGACATTCACCAATATTCGACTTTCATCAGTGGTGGGTTTTACTAAAAAAAAAATTAAAGTTTGGTTGTCAGCGAGTTTTAAAAAATTCTCTTTGCCAACTTCATTAAGTTAGTTCCCAGGTATTAGCTAGAGGATGACTTCTGATCGGCCTAAAAACCCGAAATGTTATCTTTTGTTAATTGCAATTATTTTAATTTTCCGGTATGGTTAAATTTTCCCTTTTTAAAAAAGCAATTTTATGAAACGGTTTTAAAAAAAAAAAAATATTTTGGGGAATTTTTAAAATTTTGAAAAAATTGAATGGAAAGTGATACTTAAAAAAAGTGTTTTTTCATAAAAACATTGGAAAAATTTTCCATTTGAAACATTAAAACATTCTTTTCCCCAAAAATTTTTTTCGTTTTTAAACTAAAGAACCTTTATTTCGGGTTTTTTTCAATGTGGCTGCATTTTTTCTATTTTTATCATGGAGGGCTCTGACCAAAGGAAAGGATTCCCTCATCTTAAACTGGATTGAAACAAAGCCCCCTTCCGCAGGTGCTACCCCCTGCTGGTTTAGCGTTTTCCCCCCTTAAACAAAAATTATAAGTGCATCTTTTTAAATGGTGATTCGTCTTAAAAAAATGGCTGAAAATTTCTTACCCTTTGGCTTTTGGGCGCACTTGTTGCATCCTGGCAATAGCAAAGGAATGCTTCTTCTGGTTGGATTCAGATTTTTTAGTGCTGAGGGGAGTTTCCTTTAAAGGGAAAGTTTAAACCCGAATTAAAATTGTGTTTTTTAAATTTGGCAGTTTTATTTTTAAAAATTGGTTTAATTTGATTAAGAGTAAGAATGTGTTCTACTTTAAAACATTCTTGATTAAAAAAAAAAAATGTATAAACATGCAAACTTAAACTTCCGCTGGTAAAATTTAAAAATTTAATTTAAATTTTACCCCGAAAAATTTTCCCAATTTGCATTTTTAGAGAAAAAACTGGAATATTTAAAAAGTTTTGAGTAATAGCGATAATTTCTGGGGGCATCATCCCTTTTTTTTTTTTTTTTTTTTTTTTTTTATATTCGCCGGTTTTATTTGATATTTTATGAAAATTTTCCCTTAAAAAAAACGGTTCTATTGTAATTTGTTAACATTTGGTACGGGAAGGTCGTTAGTTTAAAGGTTTTTTTCAAATTTGTTTTATTTCAACTTGGTATTAAGGGAAGGTGAACTTTATTTTTTGTTTTGAGGGGAAATTTTGCATTTACTCCAATACTTTGGAAATTAATGTTATGTGGGGGAACCCTTTGTTTTTCAATCTGATCCCTTTGGAAAGGGGAATATTCGGGATTGTGAACCAATCCTCTTTTTGAAACAGGGCCTGTTTGATGTAACAGGGGTACTGGTTGTGCAACACGGGGATACCTGTCTGTGTTGTGCAACACGGGGATACCTGTCGGGTTGTGCAACACGGGGATACCTGTCTGTTGTGCAACAACGGGGATACCTGTGTTGTGCAAAAACGGGGATACCTGTCTGAGTTGTGCAACACGGGGATACCTGTCTGAGTTGTGCAACACGGGGATACCTGTCTGAGTTGTGCAACACGGGGATACCTGTCTGAGTTGTGCAACACGGGGATACCTGTCTCTTATCGCACAGCGCCAAAAAGTTCACCAGGGAATTATTTTTATTTTCTTTAAATTTTAGTAAAAAAACAGAATTTTGAAGAGAAACTTCATAAATCACTGAATTTTGAAGTTTTCCTGTCCAAGACCGCACTGAGGCGCTGAATACTTCTTTTTTGTGCGTTTTTAAATAAATAATAAAAAAAAATTTCTCTTACCCAATTTTAACCTAAACCACATGGGTCATGCAAGGCTTGGGAAACGTGAGCCATAAATTAACTAAAAAAAAAAAAAAAAATAACCCGTTCAATTTCTTAAACCCAAAAAACACTGCTAGTATGAAGGGAATCCCTTGTGGAATATATATAATTTAAAAATTTAGTTTTTTATAATTTGGGGGGTGATGGCAGCGTAATCAAGAACGTTGTGCCGTCAAGCACAAAAAATCCAGGCGCCCTTTTATGACGCTTAAAACTGGGTCTGGAGACACCCTTTTTATTTATGACCTTCCACATTTTTTCCCCCAAAGTTTTCCGAAATTCATAAACAAAAGTAGCGTTTTTCGTGCCCCATTGCAAAAGAAAAAATTTAAATTAGAGAGCTTGTCACGCCCTTGCTTGTAACGAAAATTTTTCCTTTTGGGTTTTTACCAAGAATTTTTTTTTCTTGTACCGGAGAAAAACCGAAAATTTTTTTAAGTTGGGGATCTTTTATAAATAAAACAAAAAGATTTTAAAGTACGGAGATTTTGTTTATGTGGCTAAAATGCACAAATCCCCGCAATGAAGAGAGGGGGGAACGTATGACGATGTTTTGGTTGACTGCCCCCATTGACATGTCACACTGCCACGTTATAACATTTTTTGTGTAAAGATGGGGGAAAATTGCCCCGCAGTTGTATTTTTTTTTACGGACACCCAAGTGGCACTTACGCAGCACGGAAAACCTTTTAAAAACACCATATGGGACATGGCAGACAAGAGTAATCTTTTTAAAAGACGGGGTAGGGTGAGATATCTGTTTTTACGACACTGCAAACATCTGTTTTATGGGGGAACACAGGGGGGATCATCTGTTTTAGATACGGGAAATCTGCTTTATAAAAAAGCTATGACCCAGTCCTTTTGATGTAGAGGGGGATACTTTTTTATGACGGAGACCTTTGGGATATGACTTAAATTAGACAGTGGAATATTGCTGTACGGAGCGGGTCAACTTGAGACGCAAAAAATCTGCATATGATGGGAACAGTCATACCCTGGGTTTTTTGGAGTGGAGATTCTGCTTTTTGTAAGGGAAAAAAGGAACTGCTTGATATAGTACCGTGTACATGGATAACATAAAGGGAGGGGAGTTGGGTAGGGGTACAGCATTACGAAGGAGGGTGGTTCGTCCCTGCGACGCTAGCAGACGGTGCACCACGACGTTACAATTATCGGATCTAAATCCGTGGTATTCACCACTGACAAAGCCGTCTCCTTTCCCTTTATTACACGTTTCCCCCCTAAAAAGACATTTTAATTTCCTCGCCCACAATGGACAAACAATAGCAGGGATAAAAGCCCTTTGTAGCAATATGGAGGAGGGCCCGTGGCTGCTGACTGGGGAAATCAAAGACACTTTGTATACACGGAAGACTGACACCTCTTACCCCAAAACCCACCCCTTACCCAAAACTACAAAACCCCAAAAACTCACCCCTATAAAAACCCCAAACTCACGCTAAAGAAAACATACAAACAAACAATGTTTGCTACAACAAACTTACCGGTGAGTTGGGAAAAAAAGAGGATAAATACAAGCAAAAAACTGCTAGAGAAATATAATATAAAATTTGAAGGCTTGGAAAACAGCTAAAACATACAAGACTTCATTCACAATGATTGAAAGTTTAAATGAAAATAGAGGAAATGGAAAAAAAATATGAAGATTTTTAAGCTAAGAAACATCTAACCCGCCTAACAAATTGTTTTTTCAAGGAAACAAGAACAGAATCGAAAAAGAGAGGGAAGAAAAAAAAGAGAGAATTAGGATAAACACACTTTAATTTTTTGTATACTAATATAAATGGGGAAATTTTAAAAGAAAAGCCTAGATCTAAGGTCATTAATAAAGGAGAAAAATTTTATACAGTCGGTTTAACTTACACTAAACACGAGAAATATATACAAGACTGTAGTCCATGTATACTGTTTTACTATGAAGAGGCAGCAGCGAAAGAAAGAAACAGTGGTCGGCGAAAAACAAATTTGCGTAAAAGTGAAATTCCCGGGTAGACTTGAATCCTTACCGGTTTTTCATTATTGTCAACTTCACAAATGGTCCCTACAAATTGATTTTTAATTTTATCAGGAAACTTAAAATTATTTTTTTGAAAAAAAAATTAACTTCCACAATTTTCCATGCTTATTAAATAATATTTTTTGTTTCCAATTTTAATTATGTTTATTGAGGATCCATTTACCTCCGAGATATTTCACTTCTAAACCCCATTTTGGGGTAAATTTACGCCCCGACCCCACTTAGGAACTAGAGAAAACAATATTGCTAAAAGAAATAATTTAGGTTAAAAAAATTAAAATCTAATGAAATTTTAGAAAAAAAAAAAAAAAAGGCCAAGCCAGATGAAAAATTCGAAATACTGAACGTATTCAACTTACCCCTTTAATATTACTGGAAGGAAGAAAAGATTGATGCCCAACGAGTGAGGAATTACATTTTATAAGGGGAAAAATTTACTAAAATAACCAATAGATGGAAAAAAGTTACTGTAATCAGAGATTTCAACATCAGTCAAATATGCCATGAACGATTGTCAGTGATTAAAAGAAAATACAAACTGTAACACTAATTGTGTTTTTTTTGTGAATTGTTAATATAATTGAAGGGACATTAGTAAGACTATACGCAACAAGCCGTCAAATGAAGTCCAAATGTTCTCTAGGCTTTCTCGACTCACTGATTTGACTCGGAAACGTTTTTTCTCATTCTCATTTTTCAC
This sequence comes from Cherax quadricarinatus, assembly GCF_026875155.1. Lineage (NCBI taxonomy): Eukaryota > Metazoa > Arthropoda > Malacostraca > Decapoda > Parastacidae > Cherax > Cherax quadricarinatus. The sequence continues at coordinate 62,901,328 of NC_069411.1, forward strand.
TTAAATTTATTTCCCTTCCCATGACCTTCACGATCATTGTACGTACTGGATGATAACTGATGTTAGTATGTGCAACCCGTTTTGAGTGACCTGTTTTCTAGGCGTTTTTCCTGAGTGACTTCGTATATCTAAGGTAGATTTTGCCGAGTGAAATACTTGGGAAGTGCGAGGCTATCCAGTGGCCCATCCCAGACTCTTAAGTTACCAATTTAGAAACAGAGAAACTTTAAACCCCTTAATAAGAATTCTTTGAATCAACTTAGAAAATTACTGAGGAAACTTAATGAGGAATTAATTGATTAAAAAGGTTATCAGTTAGGTCGGCGACACTCCCTTTCATTTTAAGTTCAATTAAAACCAATAAGCCCGGGGATGTAGATACACAAGTGTTATCTACATCACCGGGAAAAAGGTTTGAATGCGATCGCAAAGTCCATTTAGTCTTATCACATTTTACACCGAAAAAATCCCACCCCATTCATCTAATTTGAATTATTTCCCCGACTTTAAAAATAATTAACAGAGAGATAATTCTCTATATTTTAAGTGACCTCCACTACTCTACACTTCTGACTCACGAAATCGTAATGACACGTTAAACAAACCATACCACGGGCGGATTTGAACCCCCGGCCAAGAGTCTCTGACCGCGGGTTCAAATCCCACCCGTGGTATGGTTTGTCTACACTTCTACCACATCCCCTCTCTCTCTAGCACTTCTTCTATCATGTCCTCTATATCACCTCCACATTTCTCTACCACACTCCAGACCTTCAACATCACTATACCACCTCTCTACCCCACTACAGATCTCTGTCTATACTACCTCTATACCCTCCTCTCACAAACTCTACCGAATTAGAATTGTGGAACGGCCCGGGTGATCAGTGTGTTATATATTAGAAAAGAAGCTTTTAGAACGTTGTTAGTAATTTTAACCGTCAATTCATCTGTTATATTTTGTATAGATGGTACAAACACAGTAAGGGAAAAATTAGTTTTAACTACATTTTTCACAACCATTGATCAGTTCATTAAGGATTTTTTGAAGAAAATTTGTATTTTTAGAGGTTGAATCAATGATGAAGAGTAATGAAATCTCTGAGAGGGTGAGAATGGATGGATGGATAGTACTTTTGGGGACACTGAAATCATTTTTTTTGTGTTTAGAAGTGATGCTGGGTATGGATCAATACTTTTAGGGGTAATGAAATTTAATTGAAAAAAGGAATCTTGGGACTTTCTCCCAATTCGAGGTTTGAAGATTCTTTTAAAAAAATTAACTAAAATTAGTAAACCCCCTTTAAGGAGATTTGAGTTTTTGTAAATTAGAATAAATCTCTTTTGCCAGGTGGGTCCGTTTGGGGATTAGATAGAAGTTCAGCTGGTGTATGTAATGAAATTTGCAGACAGAAGGTGTGACACAGTAACCACAGAAGTCGAAGATACCACAGAAAATAAATTAGTGGATGTAAACATTACTGATTAAATATAAACATTTCATGGCTCTTCTAACAAAAATTTTTTGAAACAAAAAAAAAACATTTACTAATTAAAATATATATATAAATATATATACATATATATATATATATATATATATATATATATATATATATAATTTATTTTATATGTTCTTGGTAGAATATTCAGTGTTTGATGTAGAAACTTTATGTACCATGAAAACCTATTAATTTTTTATACAAAATTTTTATCCTAAAAAAAATATTCACCCAGGATTATGTTTATTTTTGTTTACCTTATTTAAATGTCGAGTTAAACTTTAGTCAGTTTCTAGGGAAGAAAAACTATTACAATAAAAAAAAAAATTTTTGCAAAGGGACGTTTGAAATTGGATTTGAGATAATTGATGAGGCTGGGAGGTGGAAGGGTAGGTACGGGGGCGGCTCTTGATTCGAGGATTTGTAGCAGTTGTCAAATTTTGTGGGGAAGCCCAACTCTGTTTCGTTTTATTACCAAATCTTTTTTTTCAAATTGCGTTGAATAATATTTTGATGTAAAAACTGGCATTTTTACAACCCCTAAATTTTTTTTTATTAACACATCGGCCGTTCCCACCAAGCAGGGGGGGCCCACCAAGGCAGGGGACCCCCCCCACCAAGGCACGGTGACCCCCCACCAAAGGCAGGGGGGACCCACAAGGGGGGTGACCCCCAAAGGAGGTTGACCCACCAAGGCAGGGGGGGTCCCCAAGGCAGGGGGCCCCAAGGCAGGGGGGTCCACCAAGGCAGGGTGGTCCACCAAAGGCAGGGTGGCCCAAGGCAAGGGTGGTCCAAAGGCAGGGGGACCCCCCCAAGGCAGGGTGGTCCACCAAGGGAGGGTACCCACCAAGGCGAGTGGCCCCCCCCAAAAGGCAGAGTGGCCCGCAAGGCAGGGTGGCCCACCAAGGGAGGGTGCCCACCAAGGCAGGGTGACCCCCAAAGGGCAGGTACCCCCGAGGCAGGGGACCCACTGTTGAAACCCGAAGGGGTTACAATGATTATTATATATAATGAAAATTCCTTTTCCATAAAAAATTTATATTGTTTATATTTGCGATAAAGCAAAATGTAAATATATACTTTTTAATTATTTGACTTTTTATATTTTTATTTGACTTATGTTTTAGGAGTACATAAAAAAGGCCAGTTCAAGTCTTGATTGTCAAACTACGAAATTTATCGCTTGTCGCCGTTATACTGGGGCTTCTGAGCTGTGCTGTCCACGGGGCTATCACGTATCGAGGGGGGGTGTCCTCCCCTCTCGTGAATATTCATCTGTAGAGACTCGTTTGGGTGTTGGAAAGATTGTTTCTCATTATTCTTTTTTAGTTCTGTAGAACCTGTTCACAAAAACATTGTATAGATTTGTGTTTTTCGACGATTACTGGGTTGTTTTTCATAGACATCTGAGCACTAGCCCGGCTAAGCTCGACCAAATTTTGTACGGGTTTCTGTGTATTTTCACAGTCGGGTTTTTTCCTATGTGAACTTTAGATCATAGTAGGGGAGTTTTTGTAACTTTTTTGGAGGATCGCGTGGTCCCTATTAGTGTCGTTATATTATTTTGTCCTGATTGTGTCGCAGTACTTGTTTATGGTTTTGGGCTTAGCTTTCTTTTCATTGTTCGCAGACTGTTCGGTTGCCAGTGGGAAAGAATTTGTTTGGGGACTTTGTCATCACTTGTTTAAGTCTATAAGTCTTGAGACATAGCGAACACTTAGGGCACTTAACACATACACATTTAAATATTTGAATATCTTATTAAAGTTATGTACCAGCGGACTTAAGAATTATAAATGTAAATTGGCTTTCACACAAAATATTAAAACTCGAGAGATTAATTTTATTTTGATTGCTGTGTTTAAATTTTTAATTTAATTTAATTTGAAAAATATACCTCAACTTAATAAATTTTTTAAATTTTAATTTCTCATTTAGACCTACCATTGTAATCCTGGAGCACTTTTGAATTTTAATAAATTTCTAATGGATAATTGGAAAAGGATTTGACACTTGTTACAAAACCCCGTAACGGGCTGGATGCAAAAGGGGCCCGTCCTTTTATATTCATGGAGATCCAAGCTTTTAAAAACGCGTTTTTTGTAACAAAGGGGGGCCTGCCCGGGGGATGCCTTGACCCAAGGGGTTTGGAAAAATTTCCATTTTTGAAACTAGGAATCTATGAAAAACACTTTGAGTACTTTCCTAATCTGAAGACTGTTTTAGTCTTGTACAACATACCGTGGAGTAGTACCTACTGAGTCCCCTTGATCCAAGGGAAAAGGAAAAATTTTTTATGAGTTCTAGCCTAAACAACCAAACACAAAAATTTCCATTAGGATTATATTTCCCATAATCCTCTCTCGTAGTACAATTATTTTCGTTGTTCCATAGTGAAAAAGTTAATTGATACCTGACTTTGTCGAGTTAGTACATTAAAACTTCAGCGTTTTGGGCAATAGCCAAGTAGGGTGTGATGTATAACGGGAATTACACAGCTAAAAACTGTCAAGCATTAATAAAGATATATTGTTTCCTGCCATAAAAGAGAGTCTGATTATGATTCAGATTCAGAAAGCTAGTGCAAAATTTGGGGAATATGATTTTGATTATTAAAAAAGGGGCAACAAGGCAGAAGTGACCCCCCCTCGTTCGGGCCCTAGTGTAGCCAGTTCTCGCTCCCCCTTCCTTCACTGACACTATAGACAGAGTATAGCTGGTAGTTGACACAGCCAATACAGTACGTGTATGAACACCTTACTACTTATCCAGACCAGATCTAACACTCTAGAGCGGCGGGCCCCATTGGTCCGACCTAAGGACGCCAGACCATTTTAATTTCCCCTCCCCCCTGCATTACCCACGGGCCCATCTCTCAGGAACTTTTAAAGGGGTTTGAACGCCCCCTTATTTTTCAGATGCACAAATAGGGGCACAGAGGAAATTAAAATGAAGAAGATTTCCAAAGAGAAAATGTTCGTCTTTTTTAAGATACAAGATAATCACAGGACACTTTAAGGGCAGAAAGCGCTCCAGGTTCCAATTTTTTTTAAAGTGATTTAAACACATATTTGATGTGTTTGAGAACCGGGCACGTGCTATAAACGGCCACGTAACACTGGCAACATTTTGTCCCTTTTTTGACGGGAAGGCTCAAACCTTACTGCGCCTTCCTTTTTGCTAACATTAGTTAAGACCCCTGCAAGCAAACTATTCAGAGACTATAACTTGTTACCTGTAAGTTATCAAAGAGCATTTCACTTTTTACAACGACGACAAGATAAAACTTGTGTAGAGTTTGCTCGTGAGAAAAAAGTTGCTTTCAGAGGGGGTGTAGGTCTGCCAAGTGTAACAACTACGACAGTCTTGTTCAATTTGTTACTACATAAAGGTTAAACAACGATGCGCTGAATACAAGAATATCTGTCGTCATACTACCTCAGAAATTCGGGAAAATGCAGATTAGCAGACAAAACAGATTTCCACAAACTTGTACGTACTAAAACACAAAAAAAACAAGGTAACAAAGTTTGTCCTAAAAAGTTGGAAACCTAATCACTGCTCATTCCCGGGCCCTTTATGTACCTTTTACTGTAACTTCTCGTACGTTTACCAGGAAAACTCACAATCCTAATCGTCTCTGTGGCAGACGAAATCTGATATGAAAGAAAAAGTTAAATGTACCTATTGTAACAGAAAAGGACTAATAGAGAGTATTGCTAAAAGTTAAAAAGGGAAAACGAAAAACAGTCTTGCGGTGGCGCCCCCACTCAAGCGCCCCTTTTCCGAGAACAAAGGCACCAAAATCCAGAAATTTCCCTCTTATCCTCGTTTTAGATAAGTTATCAGGATGATACTAGCGTCAGAAAGTGTTCTGACGAAAAGTTTCTTCAGCGATGAGCCTTCTTTTCGAGAGATAAAAGTGGTTTTGACAATCACATCTAACTGGATAATTTCTTTCGGGGACACTGCGTTACTCACGTTATTAAGAGAAGATGTACTCCATAACTGACGATACCTATTGCAAGATAGAGTTTGTTAGAAGCCTATGGAGGGGCTGTTATAAAAGTGCCTTGCACAAAGTTTATATTGAAAAAACTATTATACTTTATATTTCAGGGGGTAATCCACAGTGGTGTATTTCCCATCAGGTAGGGGACTTTTGATAGGGAACGATATCCTTCATGCTGGTTATGAAAGAACCACTTGTATTGAAAATAACACGTTATAATTATGCCATTGAAGCTTGAAAAGAAACCTATTTTATTTCCCCACGAATTACTGAGCATGTAAAAGTTTTAAACAACCCCCTTGTCTCCTGTTGATTAGGGGATGAAAAGATTTGGGGTTGAATATTTTTTTTTTTAGTGACGCTCTGCGCCGGGGTCATTAACATTGACTCCCCCCGGTCATAAACCTGCGGGCAAACGACGTTAAATTTTTTACTCATGAGATTTAATAAAGGGATCAGTTTTTTGATCATCACGGGAAAAAACTGAGAGAGATGCAGTTTTTGAGAGTGAAGCAAAGGATCTCGAAATTGTTTTATTAAGAAACGGTGAAACTATGGAGAAAAAAAAATGCAATTTGTCAGCTGATAGGTTTCCACCACAGTCAAAGCATTTCGTAGTGTTACCAGTTACATTTCGGAAAAGCCATTGATTTTGCTCACAATAGTCCCAAGGGGACATTTGGTGTCAAAAGACACCGGTAAACTGGCAAAACATTTTACTTGGGGCCAAAAGATAAAGGGAAACAGTAGCTGATCATGTGCACTTTTGCCACTGGTAAAGTGACGGCAGTCAGCGCACAAAACCCCCGCGCCCCCTTTCCATCACCGTGCATGGTGAACCATTCTCACGCTTATTTTGATTGTTTGGCCCTTTTGCCTAGAACCAAACAGGAAACCAATACTTATTTACTATTATGGACGCGCAACACGCTATCCCGAACTATTCCAATGAGAAAAATTAATGCTCTGCTATTGTAGAGCGTGTGAAATTTTTTCCCCCAGGTTGGATTGCCACAAGAGATACAATCAATCAGGGGTCTAACTTCACTTCTAGATCTTTTGAGAAGCATTTTTCCCCCCCTAGGAAAAAAGTCTGTACTTTAACCCCTAAAAACCACAGTACAAGGTCTCTAGAAAATTCATAAAACATTGAAGTCTATGAGGGCTTATTGTGAAAATTTTTCTAGAGACTGGATAGGGATACCTTTTCTTCTGTTCGCTAGAAGAAAGTGACAAGAAAGTCTCGGATTTTGTCCATTTGAATTAATATTCGGACACCAAGTTGGTGGTCCTCTTGCAGTGTTGAAAAAACGGGGAAGGAAAAACAAATCCATCATTGATACTTTACCTTTATTAATGCAGCAAAATTGACAGCCCCAAGAGCTAGCTTTCGAAAAACCAGTTTTAGCCCCAAACTAGAATGAAGCACAAGACAAGCGGGGTGTCTTCGTTTTTTAAAGCACGAATAAGGGGTGGCCGGAAAATTTACCAGGCTGCTCTCAACCAGGTATGATGGTCCCCTGGAATATGAAAAAGCTTACACGTAAAAATTTTTTGGTACATAACCCCCGGGGAAAAAGAAATCTAAGTTGGTCCTGTTAACCCTCAAGGCATACTACGCAGTCCTCTACCTACTTTCTTTTATTCTTCCTAGGACAGAGGAAGAAAAACGTCGTCTACCTGACTTTAAGGTATAGAGGTGCGTTAAAAATTCTGTGACCTTTCAGTCACAACGATTTTCTTAGTAACCTTGGGGTTTATAAAGCGGTGATATTAAAAACATGATTTTGCATTTCCCTGAATTGTTCGGTGAGTTCCTAAAACGTTGATCTGGGTGTACATACGTTTATGTCACGACATCACCCTTAAGCAATCACCAATAGAAGACCAACAAGCATAAAACATTGAAAAGAAGAGGTTTATTTTCTGTTATCTCAGGAATTATTGAGCCAGTAAAAGTCCATGGGGATCTCCCTGTATTTTAGTGCCCAAACCTGACGGTAGTTTCAGGATGGCACTGATTACAGAAAATGAACTGTCACCTTTCCTGATGGTTTACCCTACCTCGCATTGACGACCTATGATCGTGTGTCAGGGCCCAGTTTGTCACCGTTTAGATCCTTTTTGGGCATTATCAATCCCGCTTAGAACGGGTCAAGAAATATCTGCTTTTACTGTTCAAGATGGGTTGTTAACTACCTCTCACCCCCCTTCGGGCCCATGTAACGCGGTTCTTCATTCCAACGTATAATGAAGAGTTTACCCCCCAAATTAAAGGAGTAGAAGCCTACCTTGACGACTTTGTGGTGTACCGTGATGATGGGAAAGCACTTGTCGGTCCAGAGGATTGTTTAGAGATGGCGCACTAAAACTTCACTGTCAAATTACCAAATGTATTTGAAACAACCAAGATTACCTAGCTAGGCTTTTGTATCGGCCAAGGGGAGGTTGCTCCATTTAGGGTAAGGGTTTGTGCAATTTCGAATTTCCAGTGCCACAGGATAGGAAAAAGGAGACAGAGATTCCTGGGTATGGCAGGGGATTATCGAAAGGTTTGTCCCAAAATTTTCTCAGATTTCAGCCCTTCCCCTGAGCTTCTAGTAGCAAAATTCAGTTTTCCCCCGGGCAGAGATTTTTTCAGATGTTCAAAAGGTTGAAGCGCTTGCATCCTTGCTCCTGTTTGAAGAGCCCAATTTTAATCTTCCCTTCTTTTTTCATATAGATGCAGTGGTTATGCAGTGGGCGCTGTGCTGCCCAACATCAACATCCCCTGATATTTCCCCCTCCTATATGTTACTATTCATCTAAACTTAAAAGACACCCGAAATATTTGCCCCTATTGAGAAAAGGGTCTAGCCTTGTGGGTCCTTGGAACATTTTGACGTGTATTTGGGCACTTCCCCATTTAAATTAAAGTTTTCCAACCACAATCCACCAAAATATAAAACATGAAGATAAAAATGCTAGGATTGGGTTGCCCTCAGAATCAACCTTATCTATTTTATAAAACACTAAGTGGCATTGTAAGAATTGCTGCGCTCTGTCCGTCCCTTTAAAAATTTTTCTTACATTAATTAACAAATTTTTTGCCCAAATACCTTTTGTTACTTTCTAGTCAAATTCTAAAGTAATTAACCCTCCGCCCATATTTAAATATATAAAACTCATTCTGTCAATTATTTATTTATGTATTCACAGTAATTTTTGTAGAGGAGGGGACAAGCTAGTGTTGAGTGGTAGTGTGGTGCGGGTGATTACGCTGATGCAACACGTCCGCCGCAGCCCCCCCCCCCCCTCACTACACCCTTAAATGTTTCTACTCAAGTTCAACTCCCCCGCATTCCACAACCACTACTTAAGATGGAATGCAGTCTCCCTTTCTAGACGAGCCCCAACGTGCCCTCCTTGTCAGCCTTTTCCTGTCTCTACCTGATGTATATAACCCCAGATGCGAGATACAATACTTGTACCCGCCCAGTATAGGGCAATCCCAGTGCAGACGCTGTGAATTGTAGAGGTGCTTTTGGGACAAAAGAGACTTTATTAAATTTATATTAATTGTATTGATATGAGTAACAGTAAAAAAGTAAAAACTTTAAAGCAACTCCAGTGCGACCCTCTGTCGTGTTGGGGGGGGGGGGGTTGCAACCCTGAATGGGTTTCAATGATTTTATATATAATGATATTACCTTTTCATTTTAATTTAATTGCCTTTTATTTTTCGAAATAGCTAAATCGTAAAAATAGCTTTAATTTTATTTGAATATAATTTTATTTGAAATTATGTTTTAGGATGTAATAATAGTCTCAGTTCAAATCTTGATTGTCAAATACTGTAATTCGCTTGTCGCTCGTTTTTAAAATGCCGGCTTTGAGGTGCTGTCCCCGGGGGATCAGTATCGAGATCGAGGGGGGGGTTCCTCACCTCTCGTGAAGATTCGTCTGCTAAGACTCGCTTGGGGGTTGGGGCAGATGTCTGTCCATTTTCTTGTTGTTCTGTAGAACTCTGTTCAAGAACATTGTATAGACTTAGTGATTTTCGACGTTGTACTGAGTTGTGTTCCATAGACACTCTGGCACTCAGGTCCCCAGCTAAAGCTTTGACCTAATTTTTGTACTGGTTTCTGTGTTTTTTCACAGTCGGGTTTTCCCATGCGAACTTAATTCAGTAGTATGGGAGTTTTGTAACTTTTGTGGGGGATCTGCGATGGGCCCACTTAGTGCGTTATATTATCCCTTGATCCTATGTGTCGCAGTCGCTTGTTATATGGCATTGGGCTTTGCAATTTTTTTCATTGTTCAAAAAGGGCTGTTTGGTTGCCCGTCGCCAAAGTTAGTTTGAGGACTTTGTCAGTCACTTGTTTAAGTCTAGTAGAGCTAGACAAGCGAACACTTTGAGCACTTACACCATACACACTTTTACATATTTTTTAAAATCTTTTTAAAGTTAATGTACCGAAGGTACTTAAGAATTAAAATGTTATGTGCTTTTAGCACAATAATATTGAACTCGAGAATTGATTTTTTTTTGATTGCTGTGATTAAATTTTAATTTAAAAATTTAAATTTATAATATACCTCTAGACTTAATAAAATTTTTTTTAAATTTTAATTTCTTAGTTAGTAGCCTACCAGTTTTTTTAAGCCGAAGCCACTATTGAAACTTTTAAAGAATTCTAAGGATAATTGGGCAAGGTCGACTCTTTACGAAAAAACCCGGGAAAAGGCGGGTCTAGAAGGGCCGCCTTCTAGTATTCACTGGAGATCTCTAAGCTTTAGAATCGCGTTTTTTTTAACACCCACCAAGGCAGGGGGACCCACCAAGGGAGGGCGCCCACCAAGGCAGGGGGGCCCACCAAAGGGAGGGTGGCCCCCCAAGGAGGATGGCCCCAAAAAAAAAAAACTTTTTTATTCACCCCACAGTGCCCTTGCAAGGGGCGCTTTACACACAGTTATAAAAAACCCAAAACATTAAACCCCGTTACAATGCAGACCATTTTCCCCTCTCCCCGGACAAAGTCCGGAGATGGGGAAAAAAAAGCACGTAAAATGTTTGTCATTTCGAACGAAGTTTACAAAAAGCATTTTATTGATTTGGGAAAACACGTTAAGAAATGTTAAAACCCAAAACGTCTTTACCTAGCATGTATCTTCTGGGGATTGCAAAATGTATTTATTGGTTTAAAGAAACCCCAAAAATATTTATTACAAATTATTGAAAGTTTAGGGCAGTAAAAAAAAATTGTCTTCAATATTCGTTGAGATATTAATAACATGTGTGTTTGTTTCATGAAGTAAAAACCGGGGAGTAACCACTTGTATTTTTGTCCGATTCATGGTGAGATGTGTGTGAACTTCGGAAATTTTTGAGATTTTTTTTTTTTATGTCGAGATGGATTTGTTGATGAGAGATGCGAGTTAAGAGAAATAAAGTTAGGTAAGAAAAGGAATGGTGACGAAGACAAAGACATTAATGTTGTTGATAGCGTGTAACTTCTACCGTAGATCAGGATTAAATATTTTTCCAATGAAGTATAAATATATCGAAGAGAGAGAGAGAGAGAGAGAGAGAGAGAGAGAGAGTGTGCGCGCGCGCGCGCGTGTGTGTGTGTGTGTGTGTGTGTGTTGTGTGTGTGTGTGTGTGTGTGTGTGTGTGTGTGTGTGTGTGTTGTGTGTGGTGTGTGCCTGTCTGTCTGTGCCTGTGCCTGTGTGTGTCTGTGCCTGTCTTGTGTGTGTGTGTGTGTGTGTCTGTCTGTGCCTGTCTGTCTGTGCCTGTCTGTGTGTGTCTGTGCCTGTCTGTGTGTGTGTGTGTGTGTCTGTGCCTGTGTGTCTGTGCCTGTCTGTGTGTGCCTGTCTGTGTCTGTGCCTGTCTGTGTGTGTGTGTGAGAGTGTGTGTGTGAGAGTGTGTGTCTGTGCCTGCCTGTCTGTGTCTGTGCCTGTCTGTGTCTGGGTGTCTGTTACGGTCCCCTGCCAAACTAGCTGTTAAATAGTTAACCTGCCGGCTGGCAGTACCACTGGGTACGTCATCAAACCCAATGTGGGACTGCTGAGCCGGCTTTAGAAGCAGTAAGTACCTGAACACCTCACGGTAGACATCTAAGCAGTAACTACCGGAGCACCTTACGGTAGACATCTAAGCAGTAATACCAGAGCACCTTACGGTAGACATCTAAGCAGTAACTACCAGAGCACCTTACGGTAGACATCTACTGGCAGTAGAGTATTCGTCTGACCGTCTTAATATATATATCTACTGGGCGTTAGAGGAAGCGCTCACCGCAGCTCACTGAGTCTGTTGGCCTCAGTTACTTGACGGCCGCATTCAGTGAGCTTGCAACATGGTGTTCTGCAAATACTATTTATCAACTGGTCTTGAAGGCGGTAGGAAGTGCTCACCAGACCACCTTACGGTGTACTTCTACCGGCCTTGGAGAGTATTTAAAGGACAGGTGATGTCTGCGGACTCACCGCCTACGCTGGTCAACTGTGGGCCGGAGTCATCGGATGCTGTTGTAGTGGAACATTGAGAAGAAAAGGGTGTCGTGTGACACTAAAGAAGTTAGTTATAGTGTACATTGAATAGTGTCATGTGACTGGCCTCGAAAAAGACGCTGTGTGAGTGTGTCGCTGGGTGTCAAGGGTGACACAGAAGTGTATGACGCAGAGAAAAGGGTGTCGTGTGACACGGAGAGTAGGAGCGTCAACGCAAAGAAAAGGGTGTCAAGGGACACAGCTGAGATGGAGCGTCATTACACGGATAAGTGTCGTGTGACACGGAGCATCATTAGGGTGCCGTGAGACACGGAGTTGACTAATTTATTATTGTACAAATGTTATTTATAATTTATTTTATCATAGATATATATAGTGACACAGTAGTGTCTGAAAAGTGGTACCCTGTGTTGGGTTTCGAATTATTATTTATTTTAAAATGCTAATAATTTATTAATGTAATATGTATGTATATTTTAAATACCTCTAGACCAAAGATTGTTTTTTATATAATATTAAAGATTAATTTATTTTTGTGTATATATGTATCCGAACTTTTATATTACTAAAACTAATGTAGAAAACCCAATTAGTGTTTTTGTAAGGGTGTCTGTGTCTGGGTGTCTGTCTGGGTGTCTGTACATACTCGCCTAATTGTGGTTGCAGGGGTCGAGACTCGGCTCCTGGCCTCGCCTCCTTACTGGTCGCTGCTAGGTCCTCTCTCTCTCTCTCTCTCTCTCTGAGCTTTGTCATACCTCGTGTTGAAGCTATGTATGGTTCCTGCCTCCACTAAATCACTTGCTAGACTATTCCACTTCTTGACAACTCTGTGGACTGAAGAAATGCTTCCTTACATCCCTTTGACTCGTCTGAGTCTTCAGTTTCCAGTTGTGACCCTTGTTTTTGTATACCCTCTTTGAAACATCCTGTGTCTGTCCACCTTATGTATTCCACGTAGTATTTTTGTATGTCGTTATCATTTCTACCCTGACCCTCCTGTCCTTCAGCATCGTCAGGCAGATTTCCCTCAACCTTTCTTCATAGTACATTCCCTCGAGTTCGGAACTAAATCTTGTTGCAAACCTTTGCACTTTCTCTAATTTCTTGACGTGTTTGACCAGGTGTGGGTTCCAACTGGTGCTGCATACTGCAGTATGGGCCTGACGTACAGTGTCTTGAACGAATACTTACTAATGTAACGAAACGCTATTCTCGGGTTTGCCAAGCGCCCGTATGCTGCAGCAGTTATCTGGTTGGTGTGTGCTTCCGGAGACGTGCTCGGTGTTATGCTCACCCAGGATCTTTCTCCATTGAATGATGTTTGCAAGTCTTTGGACACCTAGCCTATACTCTGTCTGGGGAAGGGCAAAGAAGACCACATTCTCATGACTTTCCATTTGGCGGGGTTGAATTCGCAAAGCCAGTTGCTGGACCACATGTTCAGCCTGTCCAGGTTTCTTTGTAGTCCTTCCTGATCCTACTCTGATATAATTCTCCTAATTAACTTCACATAATCTGCTAACAGGGACACTTCTGAGTCTATTCCTACCATGTCATTCACATATACCAAGAATAGCAATGGTCCTAAGACTGACGCCTGTGGGACCCTGGTCGTCACAGGCGCCCATTGTGATACCTCATCACGTACCATGACTCGTTGTTGTCTCCCTGTCAGGTATTCTCTGATCCATTGCAGTGCCCTTCCTATTATATGCACCTGATCCCCCGGCTTCTGCACTAATCTCATGTGAGGAACTGTCAAAGGCCCTCCTGCATTCCAAGAAAATGCAATCAACCCACCCCTCTCTCTCGTGTCTTACTTCTGCTACCTTTGTCATAAAACTCCAGAGGGTTTGTGACACAGGATTTGAGTTCCATGAATCTGTGCTGGTTGTCGTTTTAATCTCGTTCCATTCCAGATGCTCCTCTGATAATCCTCTCCATGACTTTGCATACTATACACGTCAGACACTGGTCTATAGTTTAGTCCCTCGTATCTGACACCTTTCTTAAAAATGGACTACATTTACCTTCTTCCATACCTCAGATAGTTGCCCAGTTTCAAGGGATGTATTGAAGATTGTGGTTAGTGGCGCACACAGCGTCTCTGCTCCTTCTCTAAGGACCCACGGGAAGATGTTCTCCGGTTCCATCGCCTTTGAGGTATCAAGGTCGCTTAGCAGCTTCTGCACCTCCTCCCCCATTGTGTGTATGTCATCCAACACTTGTTGGTTTATTCCCTTTTGGTGTTCCCTCTTTTTCTTCCCAGAGCCATTCCTGTCTCTACTGTAAATACTTCCTTAAATCTCATGTTGAGCTCCTAGCATACCTCATGATAGTTTCTTTTGAGTTCCCTACCTTCTTCAGCCTGATCATCTGGTCTTTGACTGTTGTCTTCCTCCTGGTGTGTGTATATTTTCTTGGTTCGTGTAAAGAAACGTGAAATGCTTCAGGGTAAAAAGAGTAACTTGAAATGATTTATGAAAATGAAACTAATTTATAATCATTTTCATGGTAGTGAAATGAGTGGGTGATGTTTCTGAATGAAAAGAAAATGTGTGTGTACTCATCTATTTGTACTCAACTCCTGGCCCCGCCTTGTCACTAATCGCTACTAGGTCCTCTCTCTCCCTGCACCACGAGCTTTATCATACCTGTCTTAAAAGCTATGTATGGATCCTGCCTCCACTACCTCACTTTCCAGTCTGTTCCACTTTCTGGCAACTCTGTGACTGAAGAAATACTTTCTAACATCCCTTTGACTCATCCGAGTCTTCAGTTTCAATTGAGACCCTATGTTTCTGTCTCATCTCTGGAACATCCTGTCTCTGTCCACCTTATCCTTTCCTCGCAATATTTTGTATGCGTTATCATATATATATATATATATATATATATTATATTATATTTTATATAATATGTGTGTGTGTTGTGTGTGTGTGTGTGTGTGTGTTGTGTGTGTGTGAACATCCTGAGTGATAAGTTCAGTGTAAGGAAAGGTATGAAAAAATATATATTTTTTAATAAGAACTGTTTTTAACATAGATGTTATGGTGACGTGAAAAAAATGAGGTCAGGAGAAATATAGGATGAATTTGTAGTACATCAGCGGTTTAAGAAATTTTGAATGTAAATGGTGATCTCTTATGTTAGGCTCATATAAGAGTTGAGGGAGAAATGGAATTAGTGTATCACAGTGCGTTTGTAAGCATGGACGTAACAGTGGGTAACTTTGTTAGGAAGAATATAAGATTTAAATGATTGTCTAGAAGTACGTCTTTATGGAACTTTTGCAGTCAATTAAGAGAGTGGGGAGATGTACACTTAATCGTGAGAAGTGTGAGAAAGTAGCGAGGTGGAAGCTGACAGAAGAGATTGAGAACAATGTGAATGAAATGGCATTGTAATGGAATAATAAAATGGTGGAACGTTTGTTGGAACAGAAACTTAACATGACGAGATGTCATACCCAAACATGGAAAAACTTATGAAAATCGAAAAAAAATTGAATAATCCTAGTTAAAGTGAATATGATTTGTATTTTAATTTATAGTTAACTTTCATTCGTATTAAACTTCGAATAAATAGGAGTAGGTGTTATTTGCGATGTGAGAGTCGTGTGTATGTTGGAAGTTGTCTTAGATGTATCGATGAAAAATATAGGGAGACTTGGTGAATTGCCACTGACCATTGGTAAACTTTTCTGAAACACGTAAAAACATCTCAGAAAAGATGGGATGTGAATAATCAAAGAGAAAAAAATTTATCTGAATGGTAAACCACATGATAAAGGAATAAAACTGCAGATTTTTAACCTTCATAGCAATGTTTATACAATGTTTATACAATGTTTATACAATGTTTATACAATGTTCATACCATTTGCAGCATGAATAAGAATTGTGGAATTGTGGGATGATCTAGTATATAATACATGGGAAGACATCGGTATTATCTGTGTGTTTTGAATATATGGTACAGAACAGGGAGGGAAATTATTTTCGACTACACTTTCCACAAATATTTATTATTTCTTAAGGATTCTGAGCTTATTGTATAAGCACTTTGATACAGAATGGATGAATAATAATGAAATCTCTGGAGGGATAAAATGGATGGATTACTTTTGAGGACATTGAAGTTACTAATATTTACAGTGTTTAGAATAAATACTTAGCGTAGACCTCTACTTTCTGGGGTAATAAAGTCCCGTTGAAAAATGAGTCATGACGCTTTCTCATAATTCGAAGTTTAGAGATTCTTTAAAAATAATAATACAAAATTAGTGAATCTCACACAAAGGAAATTTGAGACTGCTAAGTCATAATTTAAAATAATTCTTTTGCCAGGTTGGTTCGTTTGTGTACTAGATAGAACGACCAGCTGGAGTGTGCATTGAAGAATGTTCCAGAAAGATACCACAAGAAATCTTTAGAACGTGGGACCAGAAGAGATGAACAAACACAAAGTGAATAAAGAGGAAGAAAGTTTTATGGATCATCTATGAAAATTGATTAAAATCAAGAACATTTACTAAATAAAATTTAGATTTTTATTCCATTCTTTTTTTGTAGAATATTCAGTGTTTGATGTAGAAAACATTTTGTTTCTTTCGAAACTTAGAAATGTTAAAAAAAAAAAATGCCCATTGAAAGAATATTCGCCTATAGGATTATATTTATTTTTGGTAGCTTCATTAAATGTTAAAATTAAATTTCTGGTCAGAAGAATGAAGATTATCAAGTGAAAAAAATGTAGGTGAGGCGACAAAAATAATTTATGTATGAAATCTAAAATGTTTTTGTGGTTTTACCACGTATAATTACCTTATAATTAACTTAATATTTTTTTTTATTTCTAGCTCTCTTCCGGACCTTCTTTGATTAGCATTACTTCTCTTCATTTAATGAAGGAAAGAAGTTACGGTCAAACTGAGTGATAATGAAGCATAAACTGAGAAAACCCAGGAGAGGAAAATTTAGTGTATGATCACTCACACTTACCTTTATATTTTAAACTTTTTGTTGAAAACAGTATAATTTGTGTTTCTTTGTCCATCTTCTAATCTTGAAGAATTAAAATTCAGTGTAGAATATTATATGAGAATTAATCACGTGTGTGTGCATCCATGTGCGGCGCATTTGTACTCGCCTGTTTGTGATTGCAAGGGTCGATTCACAGCACCTGACCCCGCCTCTTCATTGATCGCTACTAGGTCTCCACTCCCTGCTCCATGAGCTTTATCAAACCTCGTCTTAAAACTATGTATGGTTCCTGCCTCCACACGTCATTTCCGGACTATTCCAATTTTTTT
>NC_069411.1:62919147-62991647 GCF_026875155.1 Cherax quadricarinatus
GAGGGAAGAGAAGAGAGAGAGGAGAGAAGAGAGAGGAGAGAGAGAGAGGGAGAGAGAGAGAGAGAGAGAAGAGAGAAGAGAGAGAGAGAAAGAGAGAATGAATGGGAGGGTGTTTGCAGACGACTGTACACTGACATTCACTTATCCAAGAGAAGAAATGCAAGCTGCTCTAAGCTACATCAATCACCAGCTGAGAGCTATATCACTTGGGGAAATAGATGGCAAGTAACATTGCACCTGAGAAAACGCAAATGAGGGATCGTCTCTAGGCACCATGATGGTAATGTGGTGCAGTAGTAAGGATGAATGGGACGATGTTGGCACCTGGAGAAGAAGTTGATATCCTTGGGGTGAAATTTGACTCCAAACTAACCATGAAGAACCATGTTGTAAATCTTGCAAACAAGGCAGCCGGGAAATTTTACAGCACTTCGCCGTATCTCGATCTGCTTGACAGTAGGGGTTGCAAGACCCTGTACGAGGCACAAGTACGCTCACCCCTTGAGTATGCTCCACTTTCTTGGTTTTGCCTGCCCCCCCCCTCATCTGCGACTCCCTTGGACAGAGTAGAGAAAGAGCAAGACGTCTCATCTCTCGCTGGACCCATCATGGATAGATCTGTCATTTCAGCAGAGCCTTCAACATAGGAGGGATGTGGGGGGCCCTTTTACTGTTATGTACAAGGCCAATACTGTCAAAATACCACACTTGGATCCACTTCGAGGACAGCGTGAAACAAGCTTTTATGCCACAAGACGGGCAGAAAGCAGCAACTTCACTCTGGCTGTACCCTTCCCCAGAACATCACTCCATCTGAGATCATACATACACAGGATGACTCGAGTATGGAACACATTCGTACAGCATAATGATGTCAACGAGAAACGTCAGTTGATCAAATGAAAAATGAATGGCCCACAGATGGCTCCAACTTCATCCTGTTCCCTACTTTTGTGTCCATAACAATAAAAATGCTTTCAAATGAGCTGATGTAGGTAACAGCTCTTAGCTTGCCAATAAAGTTAGGAATCCTTAACCTGTAAATAGCTGTCAATAAAGCTAGGGATCCTTAACCTTTTCAAACCCCGTGTAAAAAAAAAAAAAAAAAAAAAAAAAAAAAAGAGGAAAGAGAGAAAAAGAGAGAGAAAAAAGAGAAAGAGAAAGAGAGAAGGGGGAAAGGGGAGAGAGAGGAGGAGAGGGGGTTTGGAAGACGTTTTTCACGTGTGCCCCCAAAAACTTTTTTAAATATTTTTTAAATACGAGGGTTGGTGTGGAAAAAAAACGTTCGTGACGAAATACTACTTACAACACTTTATACAAGTAACCAACCCCTCCCTGAAGGGGAAATATAAGCAATTCAGTGATTTTAAAGGTGGTATGGTGAAGACATTTTGTGAGGGGACGGGCGGGCCCTTTAAAGGAGGGGTTTCACTTTTGCCTTCAGAGTGAGGTCTTTTTATTATATGTTTTTTTGTCCCTATGTACTAGCATCGGGTTTGGCTTTATAAAAAAACGGGGCCCGGGTAAAATGAAAACACAGTGTTTTTGTGTAACATCTTCCTTTAGTGGAAAATTTGGATAGCATAAACATTTGTTTATTAAGTATAGGGGGAAGGAAAACACTTCCAGCTAGGGGGCCCACTGCCGCCCCCCTCACTACCCCCCCGGTTTAAAAACACCCCCACCCACCCACACTCCCCCCCCACCCACGACATCCCCACCCACCCTCTCTCTTTTCCTTTGTGAACTTCAAACCTACAAGCCTCCTTGGGATACTTCACACCGCAAAATAGCAGTTTAAATCTACACTTTCGGCATTGCCCCCAGTAATACTGAAAGTTTTTGTGGGTATACCACAAGGGACAAAATTCTTTTTTAGATGAAAGGGAAAGGCCTCCCTTTTTCCCAAAATACTCCCACACAGTTTGAACTCCAGAAAAAGGGAATTTTTTTGGGAAAGCCGGGTTTAAAAAAATTTCAGAAAATTTAAAGGGATATCCATAACCCCTGGGGGTTATGTGGTTTACAACCCTGGAGCAAACAGGGGGAAAGGGTTCGGGAAGCCCCTACCTAAAGGGACCCCGGTCCAAAGATCAAGCCTGCCCTTTTGGGGGCTGTTTTTGTAAATTTCCCAAAGATAATCCATCACGGGGAAAGCACTTCATGACCCCTCAAATCATTAGAAAACCTACAACCCTATTGTAAAAGGTCAGTGCAACCCTTTACATCAAGTGCGTAAGTTTGTTTCAGCTGATGGTGCCCCAATTGACAAAGACTGGAAGCCCCACACGGAGCTTAACTAGGGGAAAACACTGGGGAAATTTTCGGTCATCGTAAGGTCCCCCAGACTGACAGATTTAAAAAAACACTACCTTTGGGAATTCAAAACCACAATTCCTCTGACCACCCCAGGGGGAAAAAATCCTCTTCCCAGAAACGTGGGAACCCTTGGGATCTTTTAATTCCCCTACACCGGGAACATCTCTGCTTCAGCCACTGCCAGTCAAAACTTGACAGTGCCCCATACCATCTTGATCCTCCACCTGTCAGCACCCCCTTCCCGGGTACTATTCTAAAATTTCGGGTAGTAGTGCTTCAAACAGAAAAGCTTGAGCCAGGAGTTTCTAAAACCAGGGGAACGGTGCAGTTAGTGATCAGGGAACTATCACGCACCTGATCACCTACTGCGCCGAAAAAGGGAACAGATTTGACACATCTGTCGGAACGGGTAGAGGGGGGGGTTAGAGGACGTGGAGGGGGGACTGGTGGGGGAAAAGACACCCAACCAGCCGTCTCACCCCCCCACTAACCCCATTTTCCAAAGCGGCAGACCCGAGGAAAATCTGCGAAACACAGGGGGTGCAACAAATCCTAGTCCACCCTCCCAGGACCAAAGGCTGTGCTCTCGCGGGTCCCCGGGAAGGGGAAACCCCCTGCAACAACTCCCTGCAAAGATACCAGGTGTAACACTGCTACAAGAAAGGACAAAAAGGAGGACCAGTTTTGGGAAAAGAAAAAGGAACTTACGGGACGGGGAAACCTTTTTTTAAAGACCTGTTCTCAGAACAAACCGCGGGACCCTCTAAATTTGGGTTTAAAACACTCACACGCCACCCACTTAGTACTCCTATCCCCAGCCCAGCAGGTGGGTTTTTGGGCCTTATACAAAAACCACAAGCTACACCCCTGCAGCTGCCTCATTCCCTCCCTCTCTAAAGGGCGGGCCCCCTTCTTTCCCTACACCCCCAAACCACCTTAAAGCGCCCAACTTCATCTTGAGGAGCCATTATCAGCATCCTGCGGCCAACATTAGAGGTTTCTTTTATAATTTTGGGAAAGACCTCACACATGGGTTTTGTGAACACTCGCCCGTCCCGACATGATAGCTTTTTTTTAAAAAATTTTTTGGATGAAAAGGACCCCCAGAAAATTTTGCAAGATTTGCGGGGGTACACCTCTTTGGATGAAAAGAGACGGAAAAGGGCCCCAAGGAGGTGGTGTTGCTGGTGCTTCTCAAAAAAGTTTCATCCCCAGCACATAGGGGTTTCCCCCCCTACACCTTAAAAAATGATTTTTTAAAAGCTTGTATAAAACAAAGTACCTCTGTACTAGCATGGGGAAATGTACAGACCTCAGGGGCAACATGCAGCCCCCTTTCAATTTCCTAATGGAAAAATTGACCCCCTTCTGCTACAACAACAACTTTTCAACAAATTATAATTTTTGGGTTTACCTAAAACCAGCCCCCTTATCCCGAGGGACTTTGATGACCTTTTTTTGCAGTTTTTGGGACAGGAGAAATTTTGGGTTTGTTTTCCCCTACTCATATCCTGGCCCTTTCCCTTGACCCAGTAGTGGGTGATCGGCAGAAGGCTAGTCATTTGTAACCCCCTCGGCTACGTTGGATCGCCCTGCCCAAAAAGGCTGTTTTTACCACATTTAAAAGACCCAACAGAACGGGTGGGGAGTCCACACGCAAAACCCTGGCTAGGGGAAAAAGAGGTAATTGGCCACTCTTTGCCCCGGGAGCTCGCCACCACCGACGGGGAATGCCTTCTCCAGGGGGATGTTGACAACCAATAAAAGCCCTTCACTGGAAAACACCCTTTTAACCCTGCAACAAGAAAAACTTTCCTCCCCGGCAATATGGGGACAAACCCTACAGATCACCCTTTGGTTTGGCTTTTCGTTGTAGAGGGGCCCTGTTACTGCAAAGTAAAAAGATGGCAAAAGGTTTAATAAGAGAACCCTACCCCCTATAACGGGAACTTGCACATGCAGCCTGTGGGCCCATAGGGGTTGAGTTCAAAAGGGGGGGGGCCATTGCTAAAGGGGAGTTGGACACTAAAAGAAAGTTAAAACGGGTGGGGGTAGGCTCCAAAACCGGGTTTGGTCCCTGGTAAAGGACAGAAAAGGTTATCTGCCTGATGAACTTATTCACCTCTAAATCAAAGGGGAGGGGACCACCTTACTACTAGGGGCCCTTTTTGGGCTGAACCCCTTTTGCAAACCCAAAAGGGAAAAGTTCCTGATCCAGCAAGGGCCCCTCCTTGGTAGCTGCAAAAACCCTGTGTCAAAACTGTGGGGGGTGAAAATAAGGCGGGGAGGAGGTGAAATTTCCTTCTTAAATCACTTGACCAAAAAAAAAGGCTGTGGGCCCAGAAAGTTGACCCCAAAAGATTTTTTGAAAAGATGTCAGACCAGCTGGGCAGCACCCAAACCCTGCATCTTTGCACTGCCTAGTCATTGTAAATGGCCCTCTCCATGGAAAGGGGAAAAATGTAGTCCCCTGTTCACAAAAAGAAGAGCAGAGCAAAAAAATCAGAAAACTACAGACCAGTGCCCACTCCTGTAAATTTCACTGGTAAATCCTTGAGGACAATAATCCAAGAAAAATTTAAAAGGATTTTTTTAAACTCCCATCCATATTTTGTATCGTAAATTTGGCTTCAGGAAAGGTTTTTCTGCTGCTTTTTTGTTTTTTTAAAAACCCCCCCACTAAGTGGAAACCCACCCACTGGATGAACCCCAAAAGTCAGCTGTGGGGTTTAACCCCCTGGACATTTGCGGGCGTTTTTTCGCCCGGGGTTTTTTGGCCCACCAGGGCCTTTTAGCAAAACTTCAAGAACTGGGAATTGAAAGGTTTCAAACCTATGTCTCCCAAAAGTGTTTACCTTCATGGTGATTCTAAGTGTAATCCCAATGGAACGGAATCAAAAGGGCCCTTCCTATTGGGGCAAGCGTTCCAAAAAGGAAAGGGTCCTTTGCGGGGTTTCCACTGTTATGGAAGTCTACTTAAACGACCTTCTTCATCCATCCGAATCACATTCAATGCAGACGACTGTAAAACTGACATTCACTTAAACCAAGAGAAGAAATGCCAGCTGCTCTAAGGGAAAAATCAAATCACCGCTGAGAGCTATATCACTTGGGGGAAAAAAGAAAGGCAAGTAACCTTTTTCACCTGAGAAAAAAGCCCAAAAGATGATCTCTCCCAGGCATCAAGTTTGGTTTAAAGTGGTGCAGTATAAAGAATGAATGGGAGGATGTTGGGACCTGGGGAAGAAATTGATATCCCTTTGGGGTGAAAATTTTTACTCCAACAACCCTTGGAAAAACCATGTTGGGAAATCTTGCAAACAAAGGGAGCCAGGAAGCTTACAGCACTTTGCCGTATCTCGCATCTGCCCTTTACAGTAGGGGTTGCAAGATCCCGTCAGGCACAAGTACGCTCACACATTAGTATGCTCCACTTTCTTTGGGTTTTCCTGGCCCCCCCCCCCTCCTGCGACTGCTTACAGAGTGAGAAAAAGAGGGAAAAACGTTCATCTCTCGCCTGGACCCCTCCTGGATTTTGATCTGCACTTCGCAGGCCTTCAAAATAGGGGGGATGTGGGGGGCCTTACTGTTATGTTTTTTTTTTCAAGGCCAATATTGTCAAAAAAAACCACACTTGGATTCCCCTTCGAGGGCAAACGGGGGAAAAAAGCTTTTTGCCACAAACCAGGAGAAAGCGCAACTTTTACTCTGGCTTACCCTTCTCCCCGAACATCACTCCATCTGAGATCAACATACCCAGGATTGGGCTCGAGTATGGAACACATTTGTAAAACATAATTTATGTCAACGAGATTAAAGTCAGTTGATCCCAAAAGAAAATGCTGGCCCAAAAAGATGGGGTCCAACTTCATCCTTTCCCTACTTGATGTCTCATAAAAATAAAAATGCTTTTTAAAAGAGTGATGTAGGTAACAGCTCTTGCTTGCCAATAAAGTTAGGAATCCTTAACCTGCAATATAGCTGCAATAAAAACTAGGGGGTCCTTTTAAACCCTTTTCAAACCCCCGTGTAAAAAAAAAAAAAAAAAAAAAAAAAAAAAAAAAGAAAAAAGAGAGAAAAAAAAATAAGGAAAAAAAGGGGGGGGGAAAAAAAGGGGAAAGGGGGGGAAAGAGAGAAAAAGAGAGAAAGAGGAAAAAAAGAGAAAAAAGAAAGAAAAGAGAAAGAGAGAAAGAGAGAGAAAGAGAGAGAGAGAAAAAAGAGAAAAGAGAGAGAGAGAGAGGGAAAAAGAGAAAAAAAGAGAGAGAGAGGGAAAAAGAGAGAGGAGAGAGAGAGGGGGAGAGAGAGAAAAAGAGAGAGAGGAAAAGAAAGGGGGGGGGAGAGAAAAAGAGGAGAAGAGAAGAGAGAAGAAAAAAAGAGAGAGAGAGAAGGGGAAAAGGAAAAGAGAGAGAGGGGAGAAGGGGGAGAGAGAGAGAGAAGAGGGGAGAGAGAGAAAAGAGGAAAGAGAGAGAGGAAAGGAAAAGAGAGGGTACGGAAGTGCCCCTAGATATAACAGTGCCCCTGGAGAGAATGATAAAAAATTAAAAGCATTTTAAAAATTTCCCCCCCCAAAAATTAGTATTGCAATAGCCCCCAAAAGAAAGAATTGGGAATAATAAAAAATTCCCTTATTTCCCCCTTTTTTTAAAAATCAATATAAAATTTTGTTCAGTTATGTAGAAGTCACTGCAATAAAAGGGGGAAACCCCCCATGCAAAAGCCTGTCCATTTAAAGAGCGAGAAAAGGGGGGGGGGAACTTTAAAGGGGAAAACTTTTAAAATTTTTTATAAAGGAAATTTGGGGCTCATCAAAAAAAAAAAAAAAAAACTCATTTAAAGAGGGAGGCATCTGTAAAAACAAGGAAGTCAGCCACAGTTTTTCAGCCCACGTAAATTTGACGCAAACTCTGTGGCCGTCTTTGATTTTTATTACAGATGCCTTCCTTTTAAACGAGTTTTTTTTAATGAGCCCAGTTTCCTTACTTTAAATTTTTTAAAACCTTTTCCCTTTTTAAAGGTTTCCCCTTTTTCGTTCTTCCAAATGGGCGCTTTCCTTGGGTGGCTACTAATAATTGCCCCGTGACTTCCCAATCTCTGACAATAATTTTTTATATGTAAAAATTTACTGATATCAAGCCCGGAAAATTTTATTGGGAAATTTTTTTTTTCCGTTTAAATTTTTGTTTAGGGAAATTTCATTATCAAAGCTTGTGGGATTTTTCTAAGTCATAACATTCATTTTATTTGGCTATGGGCAGTTATGGGCCCCGGGGGACTTCCTGTTCCCTTTCTCTCTCTCTCTCTTTCCCCCTCTCTCTCTCTCTCTCTCTCTCTCTCTCTCCCCCAGTGAAAAACATCCTTTGGGAAAAGAAATTGCTTGGACCCTCATCTTTTTGCAAATTTTGTAAGCCCCCTGAGATGTGTTGAGCAACACGAAAGGCCCAGAGCTATCATTCTAAATCCCCCCGTGGTTTTTTTGCATTTCCCGCATCGGCCCTTTTCTTGCGATTTTTTGAAAATAAATTATATATGTATATTTTATATATATATATATATATATAAATATATATATATAATTTTATTAAAATAATATATATATATATATATATATCCCGCTATGACATCAAATATGCAATCTGATGGCAGCCCCCAAACGTCCAGATGGGAACACCCCCCTTTAAGCCTGGACAGATGGGAAAGGGCAGGTGGTGTTGGGGCTATACATGTGCATCAAACCCTTTGGGTGAAACCTATCTCCAATAAAACAGGGAGGAAGGAGGGACAGGGTGCAGCTTCAGGGAGTCCCAAAAAATCTAGAAAATATGGAGAAAATTGCCCTCATTATTTTGTTCCCCTAGACTCAGAGACCCTTTGGGTCATGGGGAAAAATTCATCTAAATTCCTTAAGGAGTGGGAAAAAATCATCAGGGTAGCTAGGGGTCCCCCGGGGAGCTAGTTTTTTTTTTCCCCGGTCAGTGCGGCTGTTCAAAGGGGTTTAAGCCTGTTTGTATTTTTTGGGACAAAGCCCCAGCTCTGAGGGGTGGATGAGATTTTTCGCCTTTTAATCGGTGATAAAAATGGGACCCCTTTTATGCCCCCCCTTTTATCAACAAAAGTATCTCTTAAAAAACTTCTGTACCAATTAAAGTAATAAAATATTCCTATTGGTAAAAAAAAATATATTAAAAGATGGGGTGGTAGGGGAAGTGGAATATTCAAACGGCTTCAGGAAGAAATCCAAATATTCTTCCTTGAAGCCTTTTTATCCACCTCTCCGAGGCTATGGGTCCCACAATTTACACCAGAGGTGGACCCCATCCTATATAAATATACATAATTTTTTTAACAAGTCGGCCGTCTCCCACCGAGGCAGGGTGACCCAAAAAGAAAGAAAATCTCCAGAAAGAAAATACTTTCATCATCATTCAACACTTTCACCTCACTCACACATAATCACTGCTTTTGCAGAGGCGCTCAGAACACAACAGTTTAGAAGTATATACATATAAAGATACACAACATGTTCCTCCAAACTGCCAATATCCCAAATCCCTCCTTTAAAGTGCAGGCATTGTACTTCCTATTTCCAGGACTCAAGTCCGGCTATATAAAATAACCGGTTTCCCTGAATCCCTTCACTATTACCATGCTCACACTCCAACAGCTCGTCAGGTCTAAACTACCATTCGTCTCTATTTATTCCTATCTAACACGCTCACGCACGCTTGCTGGAAGTCCAAGCCCCTCGCCCACAAAACCTCCTTTACCCCCTCCCTCCAACCTTTTTGAGGACGACCCCTACCCCGACTTCCTTCCCTTACAGATTTATACGCTGTCCATGTTATTCTACTTTGATCAATTCTCTCTAAATGACCAAACTACCTCAACAACCCCTCTTCAGCCCTCTAATACTTTTATTAACTCCACAACTTCTCCTAATTTCCACACTCCGAATTTTCTGCAGAATATTTACAACACACATTGCCCTTAGACAGGACATCTCCACTGCCTCCAACCACCTCCTCGTTGCAGCATTTACAACCCAAGCTTCACACCCATGTAAGAGTGTTGGTACTACTATACTTTCATACATTCCCTTCTTTGCCTCCATAGATAACGCTCTTTGTCTCCACATATACCTCAATGCACCACTCACCTTTTTTCCCCTCATCACTTTTATGATTCACCTCATCCTTCATAAATCCATCCGCTGATACGTCAACTCCCAAATTTCTGAAAACATTCCTTCTTCCATTTTCCTCCCAATTTGATATCCAATTTTTCTTTATCTAAAATCATTTGATATCCTCATCACCTCACTCTTTTCTATGTTCACTTTCAACTTTCTACCTTTACACATACTCCCAAATTCGTCCACTAACCTCTGCAATTTTTCTTTAGATCACCCATAAGAAACAGTATCATCAGCAAAAGTAACTGTGTCAATTCCCATTTTGTATTTGATTCCCTTAATTTAACCCCCCCCTCTCCCGAACACCCTAGCATTACTTCTTTTAAAAACCCCATCTATTAAAATATTTTAAAAAACAACTATGATGACATTACATCCCTGTCTAAGCCCTTACTTTTACGGGAAGTAGTCTCCCTCTCTTCTCCCACCCTAACCTGAGCCTCACTATCCTCATAAAAACTCTTTACAGCATTTAATAACTTACCACCTATTCCATATACTTGCAACATCTGCCACATTGCTCCCCTATCCACTCTATCATATGCCTTTTCTAAATCCATAAATGCAATAAAAACTTACCTACCTATATCTAAACACTGTTCACATATATGCTTCAATGTAAACACTTGATCTACACATCCCCTACCCACTGTAAAACCTACATAACACGCACACGCACACGCACACGCACACGCACACGCACACACACACACACACACACACACACACACACAAAGTTGCTCCCTATTGGAGTGGTAACAAAGAAATTTTTTTTATGTACGAATATTTTCCAGAGCTTGACATTGAGTTTTCAATATTTCACTTCACATTCTTCACAATAGTTTGAGAAAGACGGCGGCCAAAATGAATGTTTTCAGAGCTAAAGTTACATGTTTGTGTTATTTGAGGAAATATTTGAAAACATTTCTTGACAGTTGTTTCTCGTCATCAGTTTTAGGAGAAGAGTTGGCGTTGGTATTCATTTATTATTCTAATGTACAGAAAAAAAAACGTTTACACTCACTCTCGCTTCCTCCATTACTCTCTCTACTGATGCTGTTGTTGGAAGATTATCGACATAGCATCATATCTGACTTACTCGAATTTGTAAATATCTACAAGGAATGATCAGACGAAAAAGTACGAACAGATGTAGGATATCTAAAATTGCAGAACTTCTACAAGCTACTGCATCGACGATTACTGGTCTTAATACAAGCACAAGTTATAGAAAACAAACTTTATGCTTTAATAAATTATTGTCTTGTAGACAAGAAGCAGTGATACTCAATTTAGATGTGGTGGAGTGGCTTGTCCTGACAGTGGAGTTCCCAATGATGTGGTGGAGTGGTTTGTCCTGACAGTGGAGTTCCCAATGATGTGGTGGAATGGCTTGTCCTGACAGTGGAGTTCCCAATGATGTGGTGGAATGGCTTGTCCTGACAGTGGAGTTCCCAATGATGTGGTGGAGTGGCTTGTCCTGACAGTGGAGCTCCCAATGATGGAAGATTGTTTTAATACTCAGCGCGAACTGGATTGGTTGGTCCAAACACCTGGATGATGACAGGTTGGTGCAGTGGCCAGAGTAGTGAAAGACGACAGGTTAGTGCAGTGGCCAGAGAAGTGGAAGACAGGTTGGTGCAGGTATGTGGAAGAAGAGCTTCAACGTAGACAAGAGCAAAGTGATGCAGTTTGAATATTATAAAGAACAAAAAAAAAAGGCACAATACCGTGACTGGAACGATACACAAATAACCCGCACATAGAAGAGAAGAGCTTACGACGACGTTTCGGTCCGAAACGTCGTCGTAAGTTCCTCTCTTCTATTCGCGGGTTGTGTTTGAATATTATAGTTTGAGACGTTAATAATGTTTAGTACCAAAATAACCGAAAATATGAAAACACACGAACCTAGAGTAATCATGTTCATCGTCAAAGACATCAAACAATGCTTAAGCGCAAGCAGCGAATCCAACAATATACGATTTATAACTAGAAACAAACCATACCACGGGTGGGAATAGAACCCGCGATCAGAGTGTCTCAAAACTCCAGAGCGTCGTGTTAGCCACTGGACCAGCTAGCCACACATAACATTCGACCAACTAGGTATATTTCTACACCATAGGAAGGCTAGCATAGGCACCACTGTGACCACAATTGCAAGTTTTTACAGACGAATCTCCAGCTAGCGTGGCCGTGACGAACTCTAGCTCATGTCCCCTTAAAGCCGTCAATATGACTCACGAAATCGTAATGACACGATTGCAAACAAACCATACCACACCCGTGGTATGGTTTGTTTGCAATCGTTATAACTAGAAACTGTAAACACAAAACTCCTAACAAATAATTGACTATAATATACGTTTACGTCTGCTCCTTGAATATATAATCCAACTTTATTTTCCAAATTACATAATAAAACGAAAATATACTTTCAAGTGTACCAAACCATCACTCGAAATCAGACCTTGTGAATGTAAATAAACACAATTCTGGTAATGCCATTTTACTTTGAAAATATTCCATCCGATAAGGATTTCATCAGCTGATAAAGTTTATTGTGAAAAAGTTCACCATGAAATTGCATAATCTGAGTCGTGTGACTTATTTTCATTCTATCGGAATACGCTAATACTGTATTTCCAAAGCTTATGAAGGGAGGCACTAGGTTCTCAGTCCTTCTTTTCAAGGGCAACAGAGTCACGAAATCTCATTCTAACCTTTAAGATAATGAGCAACTTTGACACAATCAAACGCGAAGAACTATTTGAAATGATCTGTTCATGACCCAAAATTAAGGAATGGAACTGCAAGGTGGAAGATGCAGCACCAGATGCAGCCAATGGTATGGAACATACCACTGGCTAATATTGTAAGGGCATGGAAAATACTCAGCCAAACACCAGCTGAGTGTAGGAGTCAGCTAGATACATCGTGCTCTAGAGGTTGCCAGCAAGGCATAGAGATTATCGAGGAAGCACAGGAGCCATATGTTGCTTAAGGTACTCGATACCCTACTCATCCACTCGCTGAACTTAATATAAAACCAGTAATAATCTCATCAACACCAAGCATGTCTAACTGCGAGCAACACTAACGCAATGCTAGTATTTACAAGAGAAAACCTTGAACATGAAGTATAATACACTATACTGACCTGCTGTAATGCATGTGTTAGACTGCATCTAATACGTGACTGTATCCGTCATATTAGGATGAAAATGTGTTAGAGTGCACTGAATAGTTTTCAAACTCCTAGAGTCACTCCAAAACATTCCTTATGGAGAAAGACTCTAAACACTCAACCTTCTTCTTCTCTTTTAAAAGGGACGTTATGGAGGTACCTCAATGAGACGTTTAAGATAATGAATGACTTCAACACACTCAGTTACTGAATTAGTATAATTCGTAAAACTGAAATGAAACCGACAGGCAGAAGACGCATTATGAACGTAAACAAGGGTTTTAATTTGAAACATAATTATAATGGAATTGAACAAGCTACCTGTAATCTTGTAAATGCCAAGACAATACAATCATCCTAGATCTAGGTGTACAGACACTTTTCAAACAGTACATTTAATTATAATCTCTGGGTCTGAGTTGGTGGAGATGCCGGAGCTTTCTGGACTTCATACTCAGCATACATCTATAAGTAACGGAGTCCTGGTTCAGCCAAAGTTGTTTTACGTATCAGAAAATGTAACAAGTTACAATGATCAGAAAGATATTGGGTATATGTAGAGAACGAGATATTACCAAGGACACTAGTTGCCTCACTCAACCGTTCACCAGACCCATGCAGACCGTCACACGCATACAGTAAATAGAGAACACTGAACTTAGCAGATTTCTAACTTCTGAACAGCGACTGCATCAGGACGCTCAGTTGACAACGACGTAACGAAGTCAATAATTGTAGTAGTGATAGAAATAAAGACTTCTGATCTCATCACAATCAGTGATAACTAGAAGTAGAACCAGTGGTGCATGCAGCTCTGAGTGTTCGTAAAGTAACACGAGCAGTTTAAAATATATATGGTTCTGAGTTAATCGAGGTAGTTGCAGAACGTCTTCAACTACTTCCAACTCAACTAGAAATTTTAATGCCATTTTTCCATGATGATAAGTTATATCTCCCCCCCCCCCCCCCCCCCGAAAAAAAAAACTGTTTACATGCCGAAGTTGCAGGAGGGATTAGAAATTGGCGAGGCTTCTACCTATGACACACACCTAGATATTAGCGATAATCCTTAATATAGCCACGATAATCTTTAATATAGCCATGCTAATCCTTAATATAGCCACGATAATCTTAATATAGTCATGATAATCCTTAATATAGCCACGATAATCCTTAATATTGTCTGAAGTACAAGAAACATTCATATAAGTTCAATCGAAATTTTGCAATTTTTTCACGGCACCTCTCTGAGTTTCTTCGGAATTAGCACACAAATTTCAGTGAGAAAATGAGATCAGTTTTCTCCTAAGTTTGTAGGTGAAACGGTTCTTGAGATAAAGGTCATTTTAAGCAAGTGATGTGAAACTTTGAAATTTAAATATCTGTCTGAAGGTCAAGTCAGGTTAACGTAGCATGATCTAAGTTAGTCAGAAATATTTCGTATAACTGTGATTTGAGTTTTCATGTTGCAGTATAATTGCAATCAACGCTTCATGTTGCCAAACGCAAGGTAAAATATTTCTGTTTTACCTACTAATTAATGCCACAAATGGTTTACCTAACTCGTCCCTGATTGACAATTTAATACTCACCATCTCCTTGGCAAGCTAAATGATTGCAACTAATCATTTAACTCGTTCAATGTTTGGTAGCTGGTTGTAGTTTCCACAACCACTTTGCAAAATAAAAAAATTCTTCTATTTGTTTTACCACTTATACTGTCTCCCACTGAAGAAAGGTAATTAAAAAAAAAGGAAATAGTCACCATCGTTCGTTCAATATCTCTTTTCAGAAGCGTATGGCCATCAGTGTTCAAATTATCCTGTGAAGTGTAACATCGCCAGCACCTACCACAGTTCACACTGAATATAACATCGCCAGCACCTACCACAGTTCTCACACTGTGAATATAACATCGCCAGCACCTACCACAGTTCTCACACTGTGAATATAACATCGCCAGCACCTACCACAGTTCACACACTGTGAATATAACATCGCCAGTACCTACCACAGTTCTCACACTGTGAATATAACATCGCCAGCACCTACCACAGTTCACACACTGTGAAGTGTAACATCGCCAGTACCTACCACAGTTCTCACACTGTGAATATAACATCGCCAACACCTACCACAGTTCACACACTGTGAATATAACATCGCCAGTACCTACCACAGTTCTCACACTGTGAATATAACATCGCCAGTACCTACCACAGTTCACACACTGTGAATGTAACATCGCCAGCACCTACCACAGTTCTCACACTGGTTGTCTTCAAGAGGGAAATGGATAGGTACTTGAAGTCAGTACCTAATCAGCCGAGTTGTGGTTCGTAAGTTGAATTGCGTGCAGCCAGTCAACAGGCCCCTGACACACGTTTAGACCGGTCATGACTGAACCACCTAATGTCTAAACCACCTAATAAATGAGAACATAAATCTACTAGTAAATAGTTTTGGAAAGTACCGGCAATTGTTTTTGTCAGCCTTTCAGCTTCGGATAAAGCTGCGCTAATTCTTCATAAAATTTTTACTCTTGTTTACTACGTCTGAGGGTTGCCAGATATCACTCAGATATTTTCTCCAAGCTGTATATTTAAATTATTGTAACTTTAAAATTCTTTGCTGTCATCTGATGTGAAAACTATTAGTTTGTTGTTGCATTACTCCCAGTTTTGTCTACTGTACTGTTAGATCGCCTGTGTCAGTCTGTTCCCTGCTGTCAATTTTTGTCAAATTTTTTTTTAGTTACTTCCATTCTCCAGGACGACTCAGCTCAGGTCTGTACAGCTTCTCGCTGTCTCTGATTTAATCTAAAGAGCCCTGCCATCCACAATACTTTTACCGCCTTTCAACAACCCGCGTATTTCCTTCGTTTTCATCCTGTTTTTTCTCTCATTCTCCAGTCTGCTTTTCTCCTTCCCTTTACCCAACTTTCCTTCCTCAGAACCCTGCTTTCAACCTTCTATGCATCCTGAATCTTTGCGTCCTTACATCCTGCCGTCCTACCTTCTAACACACTACCATGCTTTCTCCTCACAGATCCCCAGTTTCTTCCCTCCATCCACACACTTTATCTAACATGACTCCTCTCAATTTACCCTTTTCGGACTTTCCATTCCATTCCCGGCGTTTCCGATTTTTTCGGCTCTGGCTGATCCCTGCCTTAGTTCCTCATTACGTCCTGTTTTTCGTTCTTTATTCATCCTGCCTTCCTTCCAGCGCCCTGTCTTTCTCCCTGCACCTGCCTTACTATTTCACTGCACCCCGGCTTTCTGCCTCCCTGCACCTGCCTCACTGCACAATGCCTTCCTTACTCTCTGCACCTTCCTTACAGAACCCTGCCCTCCTCACTCTCTGCACCTGATTCACTGCACCTTGCCTTCCTCACTCTCTGCACCTGATTCACTGCACCCTGCCTTCCTCACTCTCTGCACCTGCCCCACTGCACCCTGCCCTCCTCACTCTCTGCACCTGATTCACTGCACCCTGCCTTCCTCACTCTCTGCACCTGCCCCACTGCACCCTGCCGCCCTCACTCTCTGCACCTGCCTCACTGCACCCTGCCTTCCTCACTCCCTGCACCTGCCTTACAGAACCCTGCCTTCCTCACTTCCTGCACCTGCCTTACAGAACCCTGCCTTCCTCACTATGCATCTGCCTCACTGCACCCTGCCCTTCTCACTCTCTGCACCTGCCTAACTGCACCCTGCCTTCCTCATTCCCTGCATCTGCCTTACAGAACCCTGCCCTCCTCACTCTCTGCACCTGACTCACTGCATCCTGCCTTCCGCACTCCCCGCATCGCCTTACAGAACCCTGCCTTCCTCACTCTGCGCCTGCCTCATTGCACCCTGCCTTTCCCCACTCCCTGCATCTGCCTTACAGAACCCTGCCCTCCTCACTCTCTGCACCTGCCTCACTGCACACTGCCTTCCTCACTCCCTGCACCTGCCTTACAGAACCATGCCCTCCTCACTCTCTGCACCTGCCTCACTGCACCTTGCCTTCTTCACTCTCTGCACCTGCCTCACTGCACCCTGCCCGCCTCACTCTCTGCACCTGCCTCACTGCACCCTGCCTTCCTCACTCCCTGCACCTGCCTTACAGAACCCTGCCTTCCTCACTCGCTGCACCTGCCTCACTGCACCCTGCCCTCCTCACACTCTGCACCTGCCTCACTGCATCCTGCCTTCCTCACTCCCTGCATCTGCCTTACAGAACCCTGCCCTCCTCACTCTCTGCACCTGCCTTACAGAACCCTGCCTTCCTCACTCCCTGCATCTGCCTCACTGCATCTTGCCTTCCTCACTCCCTGCATCTGCCTTACAGAACCCTGCCCTCCTCACTCTCTGCACCTGCCTCACTGCACCCTGCCTTCCTCACTTTCTGCGTCTGCTTCACTGCACCCTGCCTTCGTCACTCTCTGCGCCTGCCTCACTGCACCCTGCCTTCCTCACTCCCTGCACCTGCCTCACTGCACCCTGCATTCCTCACTCCCTGCATCTGCCTTACAGATCCCTGCCCTCCTCATTCTCTGCACCTGTCTCACTATACCCTGCCTTCCTCACTCTCTGCATCTGCCTCACTGCACCCTGCCTTCCTCACTTTCTGCATCTGCCTCACTGCACCCTGCCTTCCTCACTCCCTGCACCTGCCTCACTGCACCCTGCCTTCCTCACTTCCTGCATTTACCTTACAGAACCCTGCCCTCCTCACTCTCTGCATCTGCCTCACTGCACCCTGCCTTCCTCACTCTCTGCACCTGCCTCACTGCACCCTGCCTTCCTCACTCACTGCACCCTTCCTCACAGCACCATACCTTCTTGTACCCTGCCTCCCTGCACCGTATCTCCCTGCACCCTGCCTCACTGTACCCTGCCTCACTGCACCCTGCCTCACTGCACCCTGCCTCACTGCACCCTGCCTCACTGTACCCTGCCTCACTGCACCCTGCCTCACTGCACCCTGCCTCACTGCACCCTGCCTCACTGCACCCTGCCTCACTGCACCCTCCCTGCCTCACTGCACCCCCTGCCTCACTGCACCCTGCCTCACTGCACCCTGCCTCACTGCACCCTGCCTCACTGCACCCTGCCTCACTGCACCCTGCCTTCCATTACTTCACTTTGTAAGATATTAAAAATAAGAGACGCTGGCAGGTAGACAGGTCGGTTGGTGAAGAGGTAGATCAGTCGGCTGGCAGGGAGGTAGGTCAGTCTGCTGGCAGGGAGGTAGGTCAGTCGGCTGGCAGGGAGGTAGGTCAGTCGGCTGGCAGGGAGGTAGGTCAGTCGGCTGGCAGGGAGGTAGGTCAGTCTGCTGGCAGGGAGGTAGGTCAGTCTGCTGGCAGGGAGGTAGGTCAGTCTGTTGGCAGGGAGGTAGGTCAGTCTGCTGGCAGGGAGGTAGGTCAGTCTGCTGGCAGGGAGGTAGGTCAGTCTGCTGGCAGGGAGGTAGATCAGTCTGCTGGCAGGGAGGTAGGTCAGTCTGTTGGCAGGGAGGTAGGTCAGTCGGCTGGTAGGGAGGTAGGCGAGTCGGTTGGCAGGGAGGTAGGTCAGTTGGCAGGGAGGTAGGTCAGTCGACTGGCAGGGAGGTAGGTCAGTCAGTTGGCAGGGAGTTAGGCCGGTCAGTCAGTTGACAGGGAGGTAGGTCGGTCAGTCAGTTGGCAGGGAGGTAGGTCGGTCAGTCAGTTGGCAGGGAGGTAGGTCAGTCGGTTGTCAAGGAGGTAGGTCAGTCAGTTGGCAGGGAAGTAGGTCAGTCGACTGGCAGGGAGGTAGACGAGTCGGCTGGCAGGGAGGTAGGTCAGTCTGCTGTCAGGCAGGTAGGTCAGTCGGCTGTCAGGAAGGTAGGTCAGTCGGCTGTCAGACAGGTAAGTTAGTCGACGGTCAGACATGTAGGTCAGTCGGTTGGCAGGGAGGAATATCAGTCGGTTGGCAGCGAGGTAGGTCCGTCGGCTGGAAGAAGGATGACCGACTGGTAAAGAGGGTGGACGGCTGAAGGGAGCAGGAAGAAGCCGGAAGGTGAAAGTTCGATAATGAGGGCGACAATTAGGGCAGCGAATGTGGCAGGCAGGGCAGCGAATGTGGCAGGTAGGGCAGCGAATGTGGCAGGCAGGGCAGCGAATGTGGCAGGTAGGACAGGGAATGTGGCAGGCAGGGCAGCGAATGTGGCAGGCAGGGCAGCGAATGTGGCAGGTAGGGCAGCGAATGTGGCAGGTAGGGCAGCGAATGTGGCAGGTAGGGCAGCGAATGTGGCAGGTAGGGCAGCGAATGTGGCAGGTAGGGCAGCGAATGTGGCAGGCAGGGCAGCGAATGTGGCAGGTAGGGCAGCGAATGTGGCAGGTAGGGCAGCGAATGTGGCAGGTAGGGCAGGGAATGTGGCAGGCAGGGCAGGGAATGTGGCAGGTAGGGCAGGTAATGTGGCAGGTAAGGGCAGGTAATGTGGCAGGTAGGGCAGGGAATATGGCAGGTAGGGCAGCGAATGTGGCAGGTAGGGCAGCGAATGTGGCAGGTAGGGCAGCGAATGTGGCAGGTAGGGCAGCGAATGTGGCAGGTAGGGCGGCAGGGAACGTGGCAGGTAGGGCAGGGAACGTGGCAGGTAGGGCAGGGAACGTGGCAGGTAGGGCAGGGAACGTGGCAGGTAGGGCAGGGAACGTGGCAGGTAGGGCAGGGAATATGTCAGGTAAGGCAGGGAATATGGCAGGTAAGGCAGGGAATGTCGCAGGTAAGGGCAGCTAATGTGGCAAGTAGGGCAGCGAATGTGGCAAGTAGGGCAGCGAATGTGGCAAGTAGGGCAGCGAATGTGGCAGGTAGGGCAGCGAATGTGGCAGGTAGGGCAGCGAATGTGGCAGGTAGGGCAGCGAATGTGGCAGGTAGGGCAGCGAATGTGGCAGGTAAGGGCAGGTAATGTGACAGGTAGGGCAGCGAATGTGGCAAGTAGGGCAGCGAATGTGGCAGGTAGGGCAGGGAACTTTGCAGGTAGGGCAGGGAATATGTCAGGTAATGTGGCAGGTAGGGCAGGGAATGTGGCAGGCAGGGCAGGGAATGTGGCAGGTAGGGCAGCGAATGTGGCAGGTAGGGCAGCGAATGTGGCAGGTAGGGCGGCAGGGAACGTGGCAGGTAGGGCAGGGAACGTGGCAGGTAGGGCAGGGAACGTGGCAGGTAGGGCAGGGAACGTGGCAGGTAGGGCAGGGAACGTGGCAGGTAGGGCAGGGAATATGTCAGGTAAGGCAGGGAATATGGCAGGTAAGGCAGGGAATGTCGCAGGTAAGGGCAGCTAATGTGGCAAGTAGGGCAGCGAATGTGGCAAGTAGGGCAGCGAATGTGGCAAGTAGGGCAGCGAATGTGGCAGGTAGGGCAGCGAATGTGGCAGGTAGGGCAGCGAATGTGGCAGGTAGGGCAGCGAATGTGGCAGGTAGGGCAGCGAATGTGGCAGGTAGGGCAGCGAATGTGGCAGGTAGGGCAGCGAATGTGGCAGGTAGGGCAGCGAATGTGGCAGGTAAGGGCAGGTAATGTGACAGGTAGGGCAGCGAATGTGGCAGGTAGGGCAGCGAATGTGGCAGGTAGGGCAGGGAACTTTGCAGGTAGGGCAGGGAATATGTCAGGTAATGTGGCAGGTAGGGCAGGGAATGTGGCAGGCAGGGCAGGGAATGTGGCAGGTAGGGCAGCGAATGTGGCAGGTAGGGCAGCGAATGTGACAGGTAAGGGCAGGTAATGTGACAGGTAGTGCAGCGAATGTGGCAAGTAGGGCAGGGAATGTGGCAGGTAGGGCAGCGAATGTAGCAGGTAAGGCAGGGAATGTGGCAGGTAGGGCAGGGAATATATCAGGTAATGTGGCAGGTAGGGCAGGGAATGTGGCAGGCAGGGCAGGGAATGTGGCAGGTTGGGCAGCGAATGTGGCAGGTAAGGGCAGGTAATGTGGCAGGTAGGGCAGCGAATGTGGCAGGTAGGGCAGCAAATGTGGCAGGTAGGGCAGGTAACGTGGCAGGTAGGGCAGGGAATATGCCAGGTAAGGCAGTGAATGTGGCACGTAAGGCAGGGAATATGGCAGGTAAGGAAGGGAATATGGCAGGTAAGGCAGGGAATATGGCAGGTAAGGCAGGGAATATGGCAGGTAGGGCAGGGAATGTGGCAGGTAGGGCAGGGAATGTGGCAGGTAGGGCAGGGAATGTGGCAGGTAGGGCAGGGAACGTGGCAGGTAGGGCAGGGAACGTGGCAGGTAGGGCAGGGAATATGGCAAGTAAGGCAGGGAATATGGCAGGTAAGGCAGGGAATATGGCAGGTAAGGCAGGGAATATGGCAGGTAAGGCAGGGAATATGGCAGGTAAGGCAGGGAATATGGCAGGTAAGGCAGGGAATATGGCAGGTAGGGCAGGGAATGTGGCAGGTAGGGCAGGGAACGTGGCAGATAAGGCAGGGAACGTGGCAGGTAGGGCAGGGAACGTGGCAGGTAGGGCAGGGAACGTGGCAGGTAGGGCAGGGAACGTGGCAGGTAGGGCAGGGAACGTGGCAGGTAGGGCAGGGAATATGGCAGGTAAGGCAGGGAATATGGCAGGTAAGGCAGGTAATGTGGCAGGTAGGGCAGCGAATGTGGCAAGTAGGGCAGCGAATGTGGCAAGTAGGGCAGCGAATGTGGCAGGTAGGGCAGCGAGTGTGGCAGGTAGGGCAGGGAACTTGGCAGGTAGGGCAGGGAATGTGGCAAGTAAGGGCAGGTAATGTGGCAGGTAGGGCAGCGAATATTGCAGGTAGGGCAGGGAATATAGCAGGTAGGGCAGTGAATCTGGTAGAGAGGGAGAGAGAGTTGTCGGTAAACGTGGAGGACGGCAGATAGGCAATGTCTTTGGCAGCAAGGCAATGAAGGTGACAAAGAGCGGTAGGAAGGAATGCGGGCAGGGCGGCGGGCAGGGCGGCGGGCAGGGCGGCGGGCAGGGCGGCAGGCAGGGCGGCAGGCAGGGCGGCAGGCAGGGCGGCAGGCAGGGTGGTAGAGAGGGTGGGTAGGTGATGGCGATATGTCATCATCATGCAGGACGTCTGGTGGACGTGGGAACACGTAAGGATGTGATTACGTACATAATGACGCTGCTTAACGTCTTTATCCTTCCTAATCCTTGATAGGCGGGGGGAAGGTAACTGAGAGACAGATGGTGGGAG
This sequence comes from Cherax quadricarinatus, assembly GCF_026875155.1. NCBI lineage: Eukaryota > Metazoa > Arthropoda > Malacostraca > Decapoda > Parastacidae > Cherax > Cherax quadricarinatus. The sequence continues at coordinate 62,940,998 of NC_069411.1, forward strand.
GAGGGAAGGAAGTGAGAGGAAGTGACACGGAGTGGAGGTTAAAAACTGGAGGAGAGAGGGAGTGTGTGAATAAGATGATGATGGGAATTAAAAGGGAAGGAAGAATAACATGGAAAAGGTGACATTGGGAAGAGAAGTAGAGATGCGAGAGACAGGGAGGAAAGGGGAATTCAAGGAAAATGAAAAAAAAATTGAAAAATATAGTCAGAAGGAAGAGGAAGCGAGGTAGGAGATAATAGAAGGAAATGAGGAGGAGAGGTATACGTCTGGCAAAAGGGAGAAAGGGTAGGGAGAGGGAGAGAGAGAGAGAGAGAGAGAGAGAGAGAGAAGAGAGAGAGAGAGAGAAGAGAGAGAGAGAAGAAGACAGATTGGTAAGAAGGGATAGTGAAAAATCGGTGAGAGTAAAGAGACAGGGAAGAGAAAGCAGAAGAGGCAGAAAGAAACAGGAAGGGGATAGGGAGAAAGAAGAGACGAGACAGAGAAAGAAAAAACAAAAGACAAGGAAGGGAGAGATATGGATGGAAGGAGAGAGTGGGGAGAGATGAAGTATATACATGGGTTAAGTGGGAAAAGATAGGAAAAGGAGATAAAATATATTGGAGAAAGAGTAGAAGTCTAAAGAGTGAAAAGGAAAGAAAAAAGGAATGGGATGGAAGAGCAATGAGACGTGTGGAATACATAGGAAAAAAAACTATTACCATGACGTCAATGTAATTCACAGTTTTTGTAAACATTTAATGTGTCTGGTGTGAGCTGTGGGTAACTTGCTCCAGGTCTACCAGGTCTACCTGATAACTTGCTCCAGGTCTACCAGGTCTACCTGATAACTTGCTCCAGGTCTACCAGGTCTACCTGATAACTTGCTCCAGGTCTACCAGGTCTACCTGATAACTTGCTCCAGGTCTACCAGGTCTACCTGGTAACAATTCTAAGAACACAAATAAATTTTTCTAGACGCATTATATTGAGAGGACTATCAGAGAATGGTAATCCGTATAACCTGACACTGGTGTCCTGTGTACCTCACTACACACATGCAGTATACAAGTTGTAACTGACAACGCACAAGAAGCAGAGAATCTGTCAACCTTCTCAAGAAACCTAATAGATTCTTACACCCCCATTAAACCCAAGAACCTTACACTGTTATTCTTTAAATATTCCCATATGCTAAATAAGTGTCTCATTCTTCAAGCTTTTCCTTAATTTTATGGAGTCTAAATTTTAATATGACAGTTTTATTTTTCATATTTTCTTGATCAGAAATTACTTAGTATATACTTCGTAGGGTTTTCTGATGTAAAAATATATGTGCCTGTTACATATACATGAACTTAAGTCCTTTGTAAAGGAAAAAAAAGATTGTATATGCCTAAAGTCTAAATAAAACTTAATTTTTTTAACCTAGAACGATATGAACGATTTCCGAGTGTCTCATCGATTAGCTTCAACACTTCCAGGTATTTAATTTGATAATGCGATTTCTGAGTAACTTCATGTTTAACGTACGATGGATTTTAGGAAACAGGTCTCTGAGGTAACAAAAGAAGGTCTCTCAAGCTTCGTTTCAAAGCTTGTGCTTCTTGGTCGAAGGTTTGAATTTGATTTAGGCTGTGTATATTGCAATTTGTTATTTTCATTGATGAAATGGGAGTTTTATTTTTCCTGAGACAGCTTATGAATACCTCTCCTTAACTCCAGATATTCAGAGTTTACCTGCATTGAAAACTTATGTCACACATTGCTTGCTTGCTCGCTCGCTCTCTCTCTCTCTCTCTCTCTCTCTCTCTCTCTCTCTCTGTACTCACCTAATTGTGGTTGGAGGAGTCGATTTACAGCTCCTGGCCCCGCCTCATCGCTGGTCGCTACTATGTCCTCTATCTCCCTGCTCCATGAGCTTTGTCGTACCTCTTCTTAAAGCTATGTATGGATCCTGCCTCCACTACACCACTCTCCAGGCTATTCTACCTTCTGACAAAGTCTATGACTGATGAAATGCTTCCTAACATCCCTTTGACTCATAGGAGTCTGCAACTTCCAATTGTGACCCCTTTTTTCTGCGTCCCATCTCTGGAACATCCTGTCTCTGTCCACCTTGTCAATTCCTCGCAGTATTTTATAAGTCGCTATCATATCTCCCCTAACCCTCCTGTCCTCCAGTGTCGTCAGGCCTATTTCCCTTAACCATTCTTCGTAGGACATTGCCCTTAGCTCTGGGACTAGTCATGTTGCAAACCTTTTAACTTTCTCTAATTTCTTGACGTGCTTGACAAGATGTGGGTTCCAAACCGGTGCTGCATACTCTAGTATGGGCCTGACGTACACAGTGTACAGAGTCTTGAACGATTCCTTACTGAGGTATCAGAATGCTATTTTTATTTTTGCCATGCGCCCATATGCTGCAGCAGTTATCTGGTTGATGTGCGCCTCAGGAGATGTGCTCGGTACTATACTCATCCCAAGATCCTTTCCATGAGTGAGGTTTGCAGTCTTTGGCCACCTAGACTGTACTCTGCGATCTTCTTTGCCCTTCCCGATCTTCATGACTTTGCACTTGGTGGGGTTAAATTCAAGGAACCAATTGGTGGACCAGGCTTGTAGCATATCCAGGTCTCTTTGTAGTCCTGCCTGATTCTCATCCGATTTAATTCTCCTTGATAACTTCATATCATCTGCAAACAGGGAAACATTTGAGTCTCTTCCTTCCGTCATGTCATTCACAGTTACCAAAAACAGCACTGATGCTAGGACTTATGCCTGTGGAACCCCGCTCGTCACAGGCACCCACTCTGACACCTCGTTGCGTTCCATGACTGGTTGTTGCCTCCCTGCCAAGTATTTTCTGATCCATTGCAGTGCGTGCCTGCCTCCCTCCCTCCTTCCCTCTCCCTCCCTCCCTCTCCCTCCCTCCCCCTCCCCCGTCCCTTCCCTCCCCCTCCTCCCGTCCTTCCCTCCCCCTCCCCCTCCTTCCCTCCCCCTTCCCTCCGTCCTTCCTCTCCCTCCCCTTCCCTCCCTCTCTCTCTCCCTCTCCCTCCCTCCATCTCTCTCTCCTCTCCTCCCTCTCCCTCCCTCCCTCTCCCTCCCTTCCCCCTCTCCCTCCTCCCTCTCTCTCTCTCTCTCTCTCTCTCTCTCCTCTCTCTCTGCACACACACATGTATTCGGTCATTTGGTTTTGATTAATAGTTTTGTCTGTGTGCGCACGCATATGAGTAGGTGATATACGTCTTCCGTACATGAGCACCTGCCGTTACTACCCTGTCCCCTCTTCCTGATTTAGCTGTGTTAGGCCTTTGGACATAAAAGCATTCCTCCCTAGCTTGTATTTACTATTATGCAACTTCCCTATCAAGGCTATTGTTGAACGCTGCTGACTAATTACTCTTGTACTCACGGAGTCTTGCTAACAATTACTTTATCACACGCCTCGACTGTTGCTTGGTACCAATTTCTGTTCCGTACTGAATACTAATGACTCAATTTCTGGGTTTTTAAGACTGTTTTAGGAGTGAGCGGATCTTTAACGTCCAGGTATTCCAGGAAACCTGGAGCTCTGGGCCTGAAATTGCTATCACATAATAGATGATACTTGCTCGTCTGGCAGCAAAATGGTGATCGTGGTTCTTGCCGGGACGGTGTCGTACTGCATCTGATATTAACCAAACAGATGGCACAGAAATTGAACTGTGTATTTCTCTCGTATGTACTTACTAGTCCCTCTAAGGTTATTACTGTTCTGATCAGATATTCGCACTTTCCTTATTTTGTGACACAAACCTATGTATCAGCAACACCACAGGTGCCAGAGAAGGATGACTGTTGCTGCTAATACTTCCCCTATTTTTTTTCCCCGCATTTTCTGTATTGCTCCCACTGCAGCTCTCTCATCAGCCTTTGTCTTTGGGGTCACAAGTTATCCTGTTATTTGTATAATTATGATCACTAGTAGCAACAGCGGTGCTCGTCAGATAGGCCTGACTTTTCCCCTCACTGCTTATAACAAATATTGGTACTTTCAAATTAAGTTGTGGTCTTTCCCTCACGTTTCTGATTTAGGGAACATTGTTTCTCGTTTGTGAGGTTGTTCACTGTCATGATCACTGACCTCTGCCAGGTACTAAAAAGGCAGTAAAACCCCACTATACAGGGAGCCCTGCTGTTGCTGTTACACTTGCACATCGTGCACGCCTGCATGCTGCAAAATTGATCAATATATCGTTGAAATCTATGCCACAGCTGGAGAATGAGTTATCTAGTCCGCTTAATATTTTCAGGTTTGTCCTGTTATTCAGTGGCATTGGTCTAATTTGCTAATTTTATTGAATAATGACATTCACCAATATTCGACTTTCATCAGTGGTGGGTTTTACTAAAAAAAAAATTAAAGTTTGGTTGTCAGCGAGTTTTAAAAAATTCTCTTTGCCAACTTCATTAAGTTAGTTCCCAGGTATTAGCTAGAGGATGACTTCTGATCGGCCTAAAAACCCGAAATGCTATCTTTTGTTAATTGCAATTATGTTAATTTTCTCCGGTATGGTTGACAATTTTGCCTTTTAAAAGCAATTTTATGAAACTGGATTGTCAAATAAAAAAATATATGTGGAATTTTAAAGATTTTGAAAGAATATGAATGAGAAAGTGATACTTAAAAAATAGTGTTTTTCATATAAACATTGGTAGAATTTTCCATTTGAAACATTATAAACATTCATTTTCTCCAAAATTTTCGATTTAAACTCAAGAACCTTTTATTTCTGGGTCGTTTTCATATGTGGCTGCATTACTTTCTATTTATGATCATGGAGGGCTCTTGATCCAAGGAAATGGACTTACCCTCATCTTAAACTGGATTGAATATCAAAGTCTCCCCTTCCGCAGGTGCTATGTCCCTGCTGGTTTAGCGCTTTCCCCTTATAACAACAATTATGAAGTGCATCGTTTTTAAATGGCTGATTCGTCTTATAAAATGGCTGAAAATTTCTTAGCCTTTGGCTATGTAGGCGCACATCTTGTTGCATCCTGTGCAATAGCTAAGGAATGCTTCTTCTGGTTGGATTCAGACTTTTAGTGCTGATGAGTTTCACTTTAAGGAAGTTTCACCTCGATATTAAAATTTGTGAATTTTAATTTGGCAGTTTTATTATTAAATTGGTTTAATTGATTAAGAGTAAGAATGTGTTCTACGTTATATCATCGTCTTGATTTAAAAAAAAAATGTATATACATGCAAACTTAAACTTTACCGCTGGTAAATGTTAAAGTTTAGATTAATTTGACCTGAACTTGTCCCAATTTGCATTTTTAGAGAAGAAACTGGGAATATTAAAATTCGTTTTGAGTAACTAGCGATAATTTCTGGGCGCATCATCCCTTTTTTTTTTTTTTTTTTTTATTCGCCGGTATTCTCCGATATTTATGATAATTCCATCTGTCACGGCTTCTATGTAAATGTGTTGGACTATTTTAGGATACTGATGTCTGTAGATAAAAACGGAATTCTTATTTAGTTTAGCTTCAACGTTGGTGATAATGGAAGGTCGAACTTAGTTTAGTGGTTTGTATGTCCTAATTTGCGATTTTACTGACAACTTTGGTATTAATGTACATGTGGGAACTTGTACATTCCATATCTGATTCACTTGAATGGGAATATTTAACTGCATTGTGTACTCAATCCACATTCTGCACGAGCCTGTATTGACGTACAGGGTCTGAGTTGTGCAACACGGGGATACCTGTCTGTGTTGTGCAACACGGGGATACCTGTCTGAGTTGTGCAACACGGGGATACCTGTCTGTGTTGTGCAACACGGGGATACCTGTCTGAGTTGTGCAACACGGGGATACCTGTCTGAGTTGTGCAACACGGGGATACCTGTCTGAGTTGTGCAACACGGGGATACCTGTCTGTGCTGTGCAACACGGGGATACCTGTCTGAGTTGTGCAACACGGGGATACCTGTCTGAGTTGTGCAACACGGGGATACCTGTCTGAGTTGTGCAACACGGGATACCTGTCTGTGTTGTGCAACACGGGGATACCTGTCTGTGTTGTGCAACACGGGGATACCTGTCTGTGTTGTGCAACACGGGGATACCTGTCTGAGTTGTGCAACACGGGGATACCTGTCTCTTATCGCACAGCGACCAAAGTTCACCAGGGAATTATTTTTATTATTCTTATACATATTAGTCAGAAAACAGAACTTTGAAGAGAAACTTCATAAATCACTGAACTGATGATTTTCACTGTCCAAGACCGACACTGAGGCGCTGAATAGCTTCTATAGGTTGTGCGCTTCTCACTAAATAATAATAAAATTCTCTTATCAATATTTTGAAGCACTAAACCAGCATGGGTCATGCAAGGCTTGGGAAACGTGGAGCCATCAATATGAGACTAAAAAAAAAAAAACAAGATAACACGTTCAATTTCTTGAACCAAAAACACTGCTAGTATGAAGGAATCTTCCTTGTGGGAATATATATAATGTAACAATTAGTTTATTATAAGTTTGGTGGTGATGGCAGCTGTGAATCTAAGAACGTTAGTGCCGTCAAGCACAAAAATATACCAGGCGTCTCTTATGACAGCTTAAACTAGGTCTGGAGATGCAGCTATCTTATTTATGACCTCTCGCACATTTCTTCCTCCATGTTCTTCCGTACTATCATAAACAAAAGTAGCGTTTTTCGTGTTCCCATTGCAAAAGAATAAAATATTAAAATTAGAGAGTCTTGTCACAGCCTCTTGCTTGTAACGATAATTTTCCTAGTTCGGTTTACCAAGAATTTATTTTTCTTCGTATCCGGTAGAAATAACCCGCAAATAGTTTTAAGTTGGGGATCTATTATAAATAAACAACACGAGGTTTTAAAGTACGGAGATTTTGTTATATGTGGCTGAAACAATACACAAATAACCCGCAATGAGGAGAGAGGGGAACGTATGACGATGTTTTGGTCTGACTGCCACCAGTGACATGTCACACTGCCACAGTTATACAACATTTTGTGTATAAGATGGGGAAAATTGCCCAGCAGTATGTATGTTTTATTACGGACACACCACAGTGGAGCACGTTACTGCAGACACGTGAATACCTGTTTAATAACAGCCATACTGGAGCACATGGCTAGTACAAGAGAGTACATCTGCTTTAAGACAGCGGTACGGTGGGATATCTGCTTTATGACACTGCAGAACATCTGCTTTATGGTGGAGACACAGTGGATCATCTGCTTTATGATACAGTGGAATATCTGCTTTATGAAGGAGAAGCTATGGATCATGTCCTTTATGATGTAGACGGTGGATCATCTGTTTTATGACGGAGACGCATTGGATGATGTACTTGATGTAGACAGTGGAATATCTGCTGTACGTGAGCGGATCAACTTGAGACTGCAAAACATCTGCTATATGATGGGAACAGTCATACCATGGCTTTATGAGAGCGGAGATTCTGCTTTATGACAGAGGCAAAAATGGAACTGCTTTATAAGAGATACCGTGTACTATGGATGAGACAGTAATGGGAGGGGAGTGGGGGTAGGGGTACAGCAGTTACGATAGGAGGGTGGTGCGTCACTGCGACGCTAGCGGACGGTGCACCACGAACGTTACAATTATGCAGTGATCTAAATCCGTGGTATTCACCACTGACAAAGCCGTCTCCTTCCTTCATTACACAGTTTACCGCTAAAAAGACATTTAATTACCTCGCCACAATGGACGACAGACAATAGCAGTGTGATAAAAGCCCTTTGTACGCAATATGGAGGAGGCTCCGTGGCTGCCTGACTGGGAAGTCAAAGACACTTGTGTATACACGGAAGACTGACACCTCTATACCCAACACTCACCCGCTATACCCAACACTACACCCAACACTCACCCGCTATACCCAACACTCACTGCTAAAGAATACATACTATCAAAACTAATGTTTGCTACAACATACATTACCGGTGAGTTGGAATAAATGAGGATAATATACAGAGCATAAAAACTGCTAGAGAGAACTAGTAATATAAATTAGAAGGCTGTTGGAATATGCAGCTAAAACAGTACAAGACTTCATTCACAATGATAGAAAGTTTAAATGAAAATAGAGGTATGGAAAAAAATATGAAGATTTTTAAGCTAAGAAACAACATCTAACCCGCCTAACAAATTGTTTTTCAAGGAAACAAGAACAGAATCGAAAAAGAGAGGGAAGAAAAAATGAGAGAATTAGGATAAACACACTTTTAATTTTTTGTATACTAATATAAATGGGGGAATTTAAAAAGAAAAGCCTAGATCTAAGGGTCATTAATAACGGAGAAAAATTTTATACAGTCGGTTTAACTTACACTAAACACGAGAAATATATACAAGACTGTAGTCCATGTATACTGTTGACTATGAAGAGGCAGCAGCGAAGAAAGTAGACACAGTGGTCGGCGAAAACAAATTTGCGTACAGTGAAATTCCTGGGTAGACTTGAATCCTTACCGGTTTTTCATTATTGTCAACTTCACAAATGGTCCCTACAAATTTGATTTTTAATTTTATCAGGAAACTTAAAATTATTTTTTTGAAAAAAAAATGTAACTTCCACAATTTTCCATGCTTATTAAATAATATTTTTTGTGCCATTTTAATTATGTTTATTGAGGATCCATTTACCTCCGAGATTTTCACTTCTACCCCATTTGGGATAATTTACGCCCCGACCCCCACTTAGGAACTAGAGAACAACAATATTGCTAAAAGAAATAATTTAGGTTAAAAAAATTAAAATCCTAACTGAAATTTTAGTAAAAAAAAAAAAAAAAGGCCAAGCACAGATGAAAAATTCGAAATACTGAACGTATTCAACTTACCGTTTAATATTACTGGGAAGGAAGAAAAGATTGATGCGACGAGTGAGGAATTACAGTATATAAGGGGAAAATTGACTAACCAATAGATGGAAAAAGTTACTGTAATCAGAGATTTCAACATCAGTCAAATATGCCATGAACGATTGTCAGTGATTAAAAGAAAATACAAACTGTAACACTAATTGTGCTTTTTTTGTGAATTGTAATATAATTGAAGGCACATTAGTAAGACTACGCAACAAGCCGTCAAATGTAAGTCCAAATGTTCTCTAGGCTTTCTCGACTCACTGATTTGACTCGAAAACGTTTTCTCATTCTCATTTTCTCACTTATTCAGTCCATTCCCATGACCTTCACGATCATTGTACGTACTGGATGATAACTGATGTTAGTAGTGTGCAACCCGTTAGAGTGACCTGTTTTTCTAGGCGTTTTTCCTGAGTGACTTCGTATATCTAAGGTAGATTTTGCCGAGTGACTACTTGGGAAGTGCGAGGCTATCCAGTGGCCCATCCCAGACTCTTAAGTTACCAATTTAGAAAGCAGAGAAACTTAATCCCCTTAATAAGAATTCTTTGAATCAACTTAGAAACTTACTGAGGAAACTTAATGAGGAATTAATTGATTAAACGGTTATCAGTTAGGTCGGCGACACTCCCTTACATGTGTAGTTCAATTAAAACCAATAAGCCCGGTGATGTAGATACACAAGTGTGTATCTACATCACCGGGAAAAAGTTAGAATGCGATCGCACGTCCATCAGTCTTACTCACATTTTACACCGAATAAAATCCCACCTCATTCATCTAATTTGAATTATTTCCCCGACTTTACTAACTTAAGGTAATTTGTAGATGAATGGTTCAGAGAACCGACATAATTCTCTATATTTTAAGTGACCTCCACTACTCTACACTTCTGACTCACGAAATCGTAATGACACGCTTACAAACAAACCATACCACGGGCGGGATTTGAACCCGCGGCCAGAGAGTCTCTGACCGCGGGTTCAAATCCCACCCGTGGTATGGTTTGTCTACACTTCTACCACATCCCCTCTACTTCTCTAGCACTTCTTCTATCATGTCCTCTATATCACCTCCACATTTCTCTACCACTACTTCAGACCTTCAACATCACTATACCACCTCTCTACCACCACTACAGATCTCTGTCTATACTACCTCTATACCTCCTCTCACAAACTCTACGAATTAGAATTGTGGAACGGTCGGGTGATCTAGTGTGTTATATATTAGAAAAGAAGCATTAGAACGTTGTTAGTAATTTTAACCGTCAATATCATCTGTATATTTTGTATAGATGGTACAACACACAGTAATGGAAATTAGTTTTGACTACATTTTTCACAACCATTGATCAGTTCATTAAGGATTTTGAAGTAAATGTATTTTTAGAGGTTGAATCAATGATGAATGAGTAATGAAATCTCTGAGAGGGTGAGAATGGATGGATGGATTAGTACTTTTGGGGACACTGAAATCATTCTTTTTGTGTGTTTAGAAGTGATGCTAGGTATGGATCAATACTTTTAGGGGGTAATGAAATTTAATTGAAACAGGAATCTTGGTACTTTCTCCCAATTCGAGGTTTGAAGATTCTTTAAAAAAGTTAACTAAAATTAGTAAACCCCCTTTAAGGAGATTTGAGTCTTGTAAATTAGAATAAATCTCTTCTGCCAGGTGGGTCCGTTTGGGGATTAGATAGAATGTTCAGCTGGTGTATGTAATGAAATGTTGCAGACAGAAGGTGTGACACAGTAACCACAGAAGTCGAAGATACCACAGAAAATAAATTAGTGGATGTAAACATTACTGATTAAATATTAAACATTTCATGGCTCTTCTAACAAAATTTATTGAAACAAAAAAAAAACATTTACTAATTAAAATATATATATATATATACATATATATATATATATATATAATATATATATATATATTTATATATTATATATATATATTTTATATGTTCTTGGTAGAATATTCAGTGTTTGATGTAGAAACTTTATGTACCATGAAAACCTATTAATTTTTTATACTAAAATTTTATCCTGAAAAAATATTCACCTCTAGGATTATGTTTATTTTTGTTTACCTTATTTAAATGTCGAAGTTAAACATTTAGTCAGTTTCTAGGGAAGAATAACTATTACAAATAAAAAAAAAAAGTTTTTGCTAATGGACGTTTGAAGATCTGGATTTGAGATAATTGATGATGGCTGGGAGGTAGGAAGAGGTAGGTACGGACGGCTCTTGATTCGAGGATTTGTAGCATGTTAGTCAACTTTTGTGCAAGCCAACCTCTGCTACGTTTTATTAGCCAAATCTTTACAATGTAGCGTTGAATAATATTGTGAGTGTAATACTGTGCATTTTACTAACCACTATTTTTTTATTATTAACACATCGGCCGATTCCCACCAAGGCAGGGTGGCCCACCAAGGCAGGGTGACCCCCCACCAAGGCACGGTGACCCCCCACCAAGGCAGGGTGACCCAGCAAGGCAGGGTGACCCAGCAAGGCAGGTTGACCCACCAAGGCAGGGTGGTCCACCAAGGCAGGGTGGTCCACCAAGGCAGGGTGGTCCACCAAGGCAGGGTGGTCCACCAAGGCAGGGTGGTCCACCAAGGCAGGGTGGTCCACCAAGGCAGGGTGACCCACCAAGGCAGGGTGGTCCACCAAGGCAGGGTGACCCACCAAGGCAGAGTGGCCCACCAAGGCAGAGTGGCCCAGCAAGGCAGGGTGGCCCACCAAGGCAGGGTGACCCACCAAGGCAGGGTGACCCACCAAGGCAGGGTGACCCACCGAGGCAGGGTGACCCACTGTTGCAACCCCTGAATGGGTTACAATGATTATGTATATATAATGTATATTACCTTTTCATATAATATTATATTGCTTATATTTGCGATAATAGCTAAATCGTAAATATATGACTTTATATTATTATTTGACTGTTATATTGTTATTTGACTTATGTTGTTAGGATGTACATAATATGTGCTCAGTTCAAGTCTTGATTGTCAAACTACTGTAATTATCGCTTGTCGCTCGTTATACTGCCGGCTTCTGAGCTGTGCTGTCCACGGGGCTATCACGTGATCGAGGGGGGGTGTCCTCACCTCTCGTGAAGTATTCAGTCTGCTAGAGACTCGCTTGGTGGTTGGAAAGATTGTCTGTCTCATTATTCTTGTTAGTTCTGTAGAACTCTGTTCACAGAACATTGTATAGACTTAGTGATTTTCGACGATGTACTGAGGTTGTGTGTCACATAGACACTCTGAGCATCTCAGGTCCCGAGCTATAGCTTCTGACCTAATTTTGTACTGGTTTCTGTGTATTGTCACAGTCGGGTTTTTCCTATGCTGAACTTAGATTTTAGTAGTATGGGAGTTTGTAACTTTTGTGGAGGATCGCTGATGGTCCTACTTTGTGGCGTTATATTATCTCCTTATTTTAATTGGCCCGAAAGTCACTTGTTTATAGGGCCCTATTGGGTTTTAGAAATTCCCCTTTTCTTTGTTCAAGCAGACTTTTTTCGGGGTTCCAGTGGGCCCCAAGAAGTTAGTTTGAGGACTTTGTCGTCACTTTTTTAAAGTTTTGTAGAGTTTGGGGACATAGAAAAATACTTAGGGGCATTTCCCAAAACATACAAAATTGTACAAAATTTTAATATCTTATTAAAGGGAAAATGTACCAAAGGGTTACTAAAAAATTTTATAAATTTGATATGTGTTTTTCAGCACAAAAATATTAAACCGAGAGTTTGTTTTTTATTTTGATTGCTGTGTTTAAATTTTAATTTTAAAAATTTAAATTTTTGTTTAATATCCCTCTAGATTTAATAAATTTTTTTAAATTTTAATTTCTCTAGTTATTACCCTACCATTTTTGAAATCCGGGGAGCACTATTGAATCTTAAAAATTTTTTAAAAAGGGAAAATTTTTACAAGGTTCCCGGGACTACTTGTTAGGGAAAACCCCAAGAACAGGTTTGGTTGCTAGAAGGGCCGCCCTTTTTCAAGTATTAAACTGGAAAACTCTAAGCTTTTAAAATCCGTTTTTTTTTAAACCCAAAGGGGGGCCTGCCGGGATCTCTTAAACCCAAGGTTTTAAAAAAAAAAAAAAAAAAAAAAAAAAGAAATTGCCCAAAATTTTTGAAAATTTTGGAATCTATGTCAAACATTTGAGTACTTTCCAATCTGAAGACTGATTTTAGCCCCTTGTACAACTTCCCAGGGATGTAGTACCAAAACTGATTTCTCTTACCCAAAGAGAGGGAAATATTTTTTAAAAGCTAGCTCAAAAGAAAACCCAACACAAAAATTTCCCTTTTAGGTTTTATAGTTTCCCATAATCACTCTCTCGTATTAAATTATTTTCGTGATGTATGCCTTTAGTAAAACATTAATTAACTCTACTTTGCTGAGTTAAGTACTTTTAAAACTTCAAAAAGGGGTTTGCTTTAAACCCAAGTTCTCTGTGATGTAGAACAGGAATTACAAAATGAAACGGGCGAGAAATTTTTAAAAAAATTTTTTTTCCTGCTCTTTACAAAAATGCCCGGTTTAAAGATTCAGTTTCAGAAAGTTATTGTCAAAATTTTGGGAATATGACTTTGTTATTTAGAAAAAGGGAGAACTAAGGAAAGAAGTGAGCCTCGTTCTGGGGCCCTAGTGTGCTCATTCCCCTCGTCCCCCCTTCACTGCCCTATAGTACAGAGTAAAGCTGGTATATGCCCACACCCTTTAAAAATAGGTAAAATTGTATGTTTCACCTGTATTACTTTTCCTAGCCCAAATTTCTAAAACCCTAGAGACGGTTGGACCAAGGGGTCCAAACCAAAGGACCCCCAGACCATTTTAAAATTTTTCCCTATTTCCTGCTTTAAACCCTTTGGTCCAAACCCTTTTCAGGAACATTTAAAGGGGTTTTTTGAACCCCTCCTTATGTTTCAGACTGAAAAAAATTTAGGGACGAGGAAATTGAATAAGAAGTTTTCCCAAAAGAAAAATTTTCCCCCTTTTAAAGGGACTACAGACTATAAATAAAGGGGACACTTTTAATTTTTAAAGGAAAAAAAAAAGAGGGGCCTTTCCCTTTTGGGGTTCCAAATTTTTTTTTAAAGTGACTTAGAACATTTTTTGATGTTTTTTGGAAACCGGGCACGGCTATGAAGGGCCCACAAGCACTGGGAAACATTGTTCAAAAGGGCTTTGACGGGAAGGCTCAAACCTGAAATTTTGCACCTTACCATTTGCTAATTTACTTTTATTTTAGGGCCCTGTAAAAGCAAATTTTTCCTAGAGACGTAAAATTTTTTTCCCAGTAATTATCAAAGACCATTTCGTACTTTACAACGACGCCCAAGTTTCAAATTTGGGTGTAATTTTGTTTCGTGAGAAAAAGGTTGCTTTTTTAAAGAGGTGGTGAAAGGTTCCCCAAGTTTTAAAAAACTACGACATTCTTGTTCATTTGTTACTACATGAAGTTTTAACAACTGTATTTTGCTGCTACAAAATATTTTGATCATCAAAATCCCCTCAGTTTATTCGGAACTGCAGAAATTACCCGAAAATTTAAACAAATTTTCTCACAAATTTGGGCCCCGAAAAAAACCCACAAAAAAAAAAGGGAAACAAAAAGATTGTCCTAGAATTTGGGCCCAACCAAAAATCAGCGCTCTTTTCCCGGCCCTGTTTTCCTTTTTACTGTAATTTTCTGTACTTTTAACCAGGAAAACCCCACAACCCCTAAATTTCTGTTTTCTGGGGCTAACAGAAAATCTGTTTAAATCGAAAAAGAAATTTTAAATGTACCTTTTTGTAACAAAAAAGGGGGACATCCTAGAGGTTTTGGGCTATAATTTTGAAAGAATACGAAAAAAACAGTCGTGCGGCTGGCCCCCACTCAATCGTTCCCCCTTCCGACCAAAAAGCCCCAAAACCCCAAGCTTCCCTTACCCACTGTTTTTGGATAATGTTACTCGGGATAGATGCCCTACGTCAAAATTTTAAACCCTGCCCAAAAAAAGATTCTTTCACGGGGATCTTACTTTTCGGAGTTTAAAGGGGTTTTGACAAAATCCATCTAATGAGAAAATTTTCCCTTTCGGGGAACATTTGGGCATTATCTCACGTTTTTTTAAGGGGAAGATTTTAACTGCCCTAACTGACGATCCCCAATTGCAAAAATTAGTTATTTTTAGAACCCATGGAGGGGCTGTTATAAAAGTCCCTCTGCACAAAGTTTATAGGGGGAAAAAAGCTTTTATAGGGTTTAAATATTTCAGGGGGTATATCCCCCAGTGGTGTATTTCCCTCTAAAGGGACTTGTTGAAAAGGGAACATTCCCCATGCGGGTTTATATGTAAAGAACCACTTTTGTTTGGAAAAAAACCATGATTAAAATTATGAAATTAAAAGCTTGTAAAGGGGAAACCTATTTTTTTTCCTCTCAGCCCCAATTAATAGAAAAAAGTAAAAGATTCAAAAACCCACCTTGTCCCCCTTTTTGAGTTTTGGAGACAATGTTTTTGGGGGTTAAAATATGTTTTTTTTTAATACGCTCTCCCCCGGGGGTAAATTAAACCCATTGACTCCCCCCGGTATCAACCAAAGTCGGGGCACAATACTTTTAAATTTTTTACTCTTGATGATTTAACCCAAGGATCATTTTTTGACCCCATCCCGGGAAAAACTGGGGAGAATAGAAAGGTTATTGGGGAAGTGAAGAAAAGGGAAATCCGATAATTGTTACTATTATAGAAACGGGGGTACTAGGGAAAAAAATACATGCAATTTTCAGCTGATAATTTTTCCCCAAAACATAAAGCTTTTTCGTAGTGTTACCAGTTACTTTTCCCGGGGAACAAGCCTTTGTTTTTGCCCCACAATAGTCCCTTTAGGAGGACATTTGGGTTCAAGAAAAACACCGGTAAACTGGCAAAAAAATTTTATTTGGGCCAAAAAAATAAAGGGGAAAACATTAGGGGTTCATGGCGCCCTTTGCCACGTTTAAAAAGTGACGGGCAAGCCCGCCAACACACCACCTGCCCCCCTCTTTCCCTATACCTGCTTGGTGAACCATTTTCACGCCCCTTATTTTTGGATTGTGTTGGTCCTTTCCTAGAACCAAACTGGGAACCCCCAAATACTTATTTACTATTAGGGGACCCCTTCCCAACCCAAATCCCAAAAGCTATTCCAAGGGGAGAAAAAATTAATGCCCCCTGCAAATTTGAGACGCAAAAAAAAATTTTTTCTCCCAGGTTGGTTTTCCCAAAGAGATAAAAATCGGGTTCGGGGGTCAAAAATTAACTTTTTAAAAATCTTTGGGAAAAGGGCTTTTATCCCACCTAGGAAAAAAGCCCTTACTTTCAACCATTTAAACATCCCCAGTCACAAGGGCTCAAGAAAGATTTCACCCGGACTTTGGGAAGTCTTGTTTGAGAGTTATTGTAAAAATTTTTCCCTAGAAAAGGGGAGAGGGTATACCTTTTTTTTCTTTTGGGCAGGGAAGAAAGTGGCAAAAAGTCTGGGTTTTTAGTTTTTTTAAATTAAAAATTTGGGACACCAAGTCGTGGTTTTTTGCAGTGTTGAAAGCGTGTGGCCCGGGAAAAAATAAAATTTCCATCATTGAGTACTTCACCTTCATTTTTTCCCAACCCCCCAATTTTGACACCGCTAGAGAGCTATTTTCAAAAAACCTATTTTTACCCAACTAGAATGAAGCAGCTTTAATGAAAACGTGCTGTCTCTCGTTTTTTAAAGCACGAATAAGGTGATGGCTCGGAAAATTATTACCGGGTCTCCCCCTCAAGCCAGGAAAGGGGGCCCCCCTGGAAGTAGTGAAAAAAGCTTCGCGACGAAAAATTATTTGGTACTTTACCCCCGGGGAAAAAAGAAATCTAATGTTGTGTCCATGTTAACCAGCTCAAGGCATACCGCTACCCCTTCTACCTACATTTCTATTTTTCCTAGGACAGGGAAAAAAAACGTCCCCCTACCTGACTTTCTCTAGGGGGTTTAGAGGTGCTTTTTTGGGAAAATCGTGACTTACATTTAAACAGACGATTTTCTTAGAAACCCCTTTTGGGGTTATAAACGGTGATTTTAAAAAACATGATTTTGCTTTTTCCCTGAATTTTTTGGGTTTGATTTTCCCTAAACTTTGTACTCGGGGTTTTGTCCCATGACGTTGATGTACATTTTTCATCCCTTTTTAAACCAACACCAAAAAATGATTCCAACGAACCCATAAACCCATGAGAAAAATTAAATTTTCTTTTTATCCCCGGGGCTTTTTTTAGCGCAGAAAAAAGCCCAGGGGCACCCCCCTGAAATTTTAGTGCCAAAACCCTTTGACGGTATTTTTTCCAGGATGTGAAATTTTTTAAGGGAAAAGTAAAACTGTCCCCTTTCCCTGAGGGGTTTCCTCTCCCTCGCATTGAGCCTTTTTGACCCTGTGTCGGGAAACCCCATTTTGTCAGCCTTTTTTTAACCCTCTTCCGGGGCCCATTATCAAGCCCCGCTTACAAACGTGCTAAAAAATTATCTGCTTTTACTGTTAAAGAGGGTTTGTTTAACTCCCCTCGTCACCCCCTTGGGCCCTATGAAACCGGCTTCTTCTTTCCCAAGATAATAAACCCGATTTTAAACCCAAAAACTTAAAAGGGAGTAGAACCTCCCTTGCCCGACTTAGTGGTGTCATGTGAGTTGGGAACAAAACTTTTTTCGCGCCCCCAAAAGGATTGTTTGAGAGAGGGCCCGCCTACAACTTCCTGTCAACTTACCAAATTTTATTTTTGTTTCCAAGCCAAATATTACCAAGCTGGGTTTTTGTATGGGCCAAGGTGGGGGTTGCCCCTTTTTAGGTAAGGTTCGGGCAATTTTAAAATTTTCCAGTCCCCAAAGGAAAAGGGAAAGGAGTACAGAATTTCCTGGGTAGGGCAGGATTTTTACGCGGGTTTTCTGTCCAAATTTTTTTCTAAATTTCAGCCCCCTTCACTGAGCTTACTATAGAAAGTTCATTTTATGGACTAAGATTTTTTCCGATCGTTAAAAAGGGTTTTTAAAGGCTTGCTTCCTCTGCCCCGTTTTTGAAGAGTCCTAATTTCAATTTTCCCCCTTCTTTTTAAAATATAGTTTGGCGGGGTTTTTGCATTTGGGCGCTGGCTGCCTCCAACAGTCAAATTCCCCTGATATTCTCCATCCTAAATGTTTTTTTTTTCATCTAAGCTTAAAAACACCAAAATATTTTCCCCTATTGAAAAGTGGGTCTTGCTCTTTTTGGTTCCTTGGAACCCTTTTGATGTATTTGGGGACTTCCCCATTTTAAAAAATTTAAAGTTTTTTTTTGACCAAAAATCCCCCTCACTTATAAAATACTAGGGGAAAAAAAAAAAGCCCAAGGGTCATGAGGTGGGCCCCCCCAGAATTTCCAAACCCTTTTTTATTTTATAAAACACCTTTAAATGGGCATTTTAAAAGTTAAATTTCTTTACCGGGGGCCCGTACTCCCAAAAATTTAAAAAACATTTAAATTTAAATTTTCGTAAATTTTTTTTCCCAAATACCCTTTTTTACTTGCTTTTGTCCAAAATTTAGTTTAAATTTTCCTTTTTTTCCCTCCAGCCCTATTAAAAAAAAATACTCCCCTGTTTGTCTAATTATTATATTTATGTATTTACATTTTTGTTGTATGAGGAAAGGGGACAAGCTGTGTTTGAGTGGTTTGGGGGGGTCGGGGGGATGTAAATCCCTGATGCAAAACTGTCCCTGCCGCAGACCCCCCCCCCCCCCCATTCACACCCTTTAACTTTTTATACTCAAAGTTCATACGGGCCCCCATTTCCCCCCAACCACCCACTTAAAAGGGGTTTTAGTCTCCCCTACAAAGATCGAGGGGCCCCAACGGGCCCCCCTTGGGCAGCGCTATCCCCCCTTTTACACTGTTGTATATAACCCAAGGTTAAAGGGGAGATACAATACTGTGTACTGCCCTAGTACTAGGGGCATACCCAGGGGACGAACCCCTGTTAAATTGTAGGGGTTTGGGACAAAGAGACTTTTATTAATATTTTTTATTAAATTGTATTGATATGAGTAATCAGTAATAATGTGAAAGACATTAATGCAACTCCTAGTGCGACCCTCTGTCGTGTTGGGGGGGGGGGGGTGTTGCAACCCCTGAATGGGTTACAATGATTATGTATATATAATGTATATTACCTTTTCATTTAATTTTATATTGCTTATATTTGCGATAATAGCTAAATCGTAAATATATGACTTTATATTATTATTTGACTGTTATATTGTTATTTGACTTATGTTGTTAGGATGTACATAATATGTGCTCAGTTCAAGTCTTGATTGTCAAACTACTGTAATTATCGCTTGTCGCTCGTTATACTGCCGGCTTCTGAGCTGTGCTGTCCACGGGGCTATCACGTGATCGAGATCGAGGGGGGGGTGTCCTCACCTCTCGTGAAGTATTCAGTCTGCTAGAGACTCGCTTGGTGGTTGGACAGATTGTCTGTCTCATTATTCTTGTTAGTTCTGTAGAACTCTGTTCACAGAACATTGTATAGACTTAGTGATTTTCGACGTTGTACTGAGGTTGTGTGTCACATAGACACTCTGAGCATCTCAGGTCCCGAGCTATAGCTTCTGACCTAATTTTGTACTGGTTTCTGTGTATTGTCACAGTCGGGTTTTTCCTATGCTGAACTTAGATTCAGTAGTATGGGAGTTTTGTAACTTTTGTGGAGGATCTGCTGATGGTCCCTACTTAGTGTCGTTATATTATCTCCTTGATCCTGATTGTGTCGCAGTCGCTTGTTATATGGCTATTGGGCTTAGCATTCTTTTCATTGTTCAAGCAGACTGTTCTGGTTGCCAGTCGGCCAAGAAGTTAGTTTGAGGACTTTGTCAGTCACTTGTTTAAGTCTAGTAGAGTCTTGAGACATAGCGAACTACTTAGAGCACTTACACACATACACACTTGTACATATTTGTAATATCTTATTAAATGTTAATGTACCAGAAGGTACTTAAGAATTATAAATGTGATATGTGCTTTCAGCACAATAATATTGAACTCGAGAGATTGATTTTATTTTGATTGCTGTGATTAATTTAATTTAATTTAATTTGATAATATACCTCTAGACTTAATAAATTTATTAAATTTTAATTTCTCTAGTTAGTAGCCTACCAGTTGTAATCCTGAAGCACTATTGAATCTTAATGAATTCTAATGGATAATTGGACAAGGATACTGACTACTTGTTACGAAAACCCAGTAACAGGCTGGATGCTAGAAGGGCCGTCCTTTCTAGTATTCACTGGAGATCTCTAAGCTTTTAGAATCGCGTTTTTTGTAACACCCACCAAGGCAGGGTGACCCACCAAGGCAGGGCGGCCCACCAAGGCAGGGTGGCCCACCAAGGCAGGGTGGCCCACCAAGGCAGGATGGCCCGAAAAAGAAAAACTTTCATTATTCACCCCACCAGTGCCTTGCCAGAGGGGCGCTTTACACTACAGTTATAAAACCATAGCATTAACACCCTCGTTGACAGTGCAGACACTGTACTTCCCATCTCCAGGACTCAAGTCCTGGAGATGGGAATAAAAAGCACGTAAGTGTTTGTCATTATCTGAACGAAGGTCTTACACTAGCATTTGATTGATTTGAGGTAAATACACGTTAAGAGAATGTTATACCAGAGACGATCTCTTACCTAGCATGTTATGCTTCTGGAGGAGTTGCAAAATGTATTTATTGGTTTAAAAGAAACCAATAATATTTATTACAAATATATTGAAAGTCTTAGGACAGTAAAAGAAAATTGTACATCTCAGATGATTCGTTGAGATATTAATAACATGTGTGTTTGTTACATGAAGTATAAACTGGGGAGTAACCACTTGTATTTTTGTCCGATTCATGGTGAGATGTGTGTGAACTTCGGAAATTTTTGAGATTTTTTTTTTTATGTCGAGATGGATTTGTTGATGAGAGATGCGAGTTAAGAGAAATAAAGTTAGGTAAGAAAAGGAATGGTGACGAAGACAAAGACATTAATGTTGTTGATAGCGTGTAACTTCTACCGTAGATCAGGATTAAATATTTTTCCAATGAAGTATAAATATATCGAAGAGAGAGAGAGAGAGAGAGAGAGAGAGAGAGAGAGAGTGTGCGCGCGCGCGCGCGTGTGTGTGTGTGTGTGTGTGTGTGTGTGTGTGTGTGTGTGTGTGTGTGTGTGTGTGTGTGTGTGTGTGTGTGTGTGTGTGTGTGTGCCTGTCTGTCTGTGCCTGTGCCTGTGTGTGTCTGTGCCTGTCTGTGTGGTGTGTGTGTGTGTGTGTCTGTCTGTGCCTGTCTGTCTGTGCCTGTCTGTGTGTGTCTGTGCCTGTCTGTGTGTGTGTGTGTGTGTCTGTGCCTGTGTGTCTGTGCCTGTCTGTGTGTGCCTGTCTGTGTCTGTGCCTGTCTGTGTGTGTGTGTGAGAGTGTGTGTGTGAGAGTGTGTGTCTGTGCCTGCCTGTCTGTGTCTGTGCCTGTCTGTGTCTGGGTGTCTGTTACGGTCCCCTGCCAAACTAGCTGTTAAATAGTTAACCTGCCGGCTGGCAGTACCACTGGGTACGTCATCAAACCCAATGTGGGGACTGCTGAGCCGGCTTTAGAAGCAGTAAGTACCTGAACACCTCACGGTAGACATCTAAGCAGTAACTACCGGAGCACCTTACGGTAGACATCTAAGCAGTAACTACCAGAGCACCTTACGGTAGACATCTAAGCAGTAACTACCAGAGCACCTTACGGTAGACATCTACTGGCAGTAGAGTATTCGTCTGACCGTCTTAATATATATATCTACTGGCGTTAGAGGAAGCGCTCACCGCAGCTCACTGAGTCTGTTGGCCTCAGTTACTTGACGGCCGCATTCAGTGAGCTTGCAACATGGTGTTCTGCAAATACTATTTATCAACTGGTCTTGAAGGCGGTAGGAAGTGCTCACCAGACCACCTTACGGTGTACTTCTACCGGCCTTGGAGAGTATTTAAAGGACAGGTGATGTCTGCGGACTCACCGCCTACGCTGGTCAACTGTGGGCCGGAGTCATCGGATGCTGTTGTAGTGGAACATTGAGAAGAAAAGGGTGTCGTGTGACACTAAAGAAGTTAGTTATAGTGTACATTGAATAGTGTCATGTGACTGGCCTCGAAAAAGACGCTGTGTGAGTGTGTCGCTGGGTGTCAAGGGTGACACAGAAGTGTATGACGCAGAGAAAAGGGTGTCGTGTGACACGGAGAGTAGGAGCGTCAACGCAAAGAAAAGGGTGTCAAGGGACACAGCTGAGATGGAGCGTCATTACACGGATAAGTGTCGTGTGACACGGAGCGTCATTAGGGTGCCGTGAGACACGGAGTTGACTAATTTATTATTGTACAAATGTTATTTATAATTTATTTTATCATAGATATATATAGTGACACAGTAGTGTCTGAAAAGTGGTACCCTGTGTTGGGTTTCGAATTATTATTTATTTTAAAATGCTAATAATTTATTAATGTAATATGTATGTATATTTTAAATACCTCTAGACCAAAGATTGTTTTTTATATAATATTAAAGATTAATTTATTTTTGTGTATATATGTATCCCGAACTTTTATATTACTAAAACTAATGTAGAAAACCCAATTAGTGTTTTTGTAAGGGTGTCTGTGTCTGGGTGTCTGTCTGGGTGTCTGTACATACTCGCCTAATTGTGGTTGCAGGGGTCGAGACTCGGCTCCTGGCCTCGCCTCCTTACTGGTCGCTGCTAGGTCCTCTCTCTCTCTCTCTCTCTCTCTCTGAGCTTTGTCATACCTCGTGTTGAAGCTATGTATGGTTCCTGCCTCCACTAAATCACTTGCTAGACTATTCCACTTCTTGACAACTCTGTGACTGAAGAAATGCTTCCTTACATCCCTTTGACTCGTCTGAGTCTTCAGTTTCCAGTTGTGACCCCTTGTTTTTGTATACCCTCTTTGAAACATCCTGTGTCTGTCCACCTTATGTATTCCACGTAGTATTTTTGTATGTCGTTATCATTTCTCCCCTGACCCTCCTGTCCTTCAGCATCGTCAGGCAGATTTCCCTCAACCTTTCTTCATAGTACATTCCCTCGAGTTTCGGAACTAATCTTGTTGCAAACCTTTGCACTTTCTCTAATTTCTTGACGTGTTTGACCAGGTGTGGGTTCCAAACTGGTGCTGCATACTGCAGTATGGGCCTGACGTACAGTGTCTTGAACGAATACTTACTAATGTAACGAAACGCTATTCTCGGGTTTGCCAAGCGCCCGTATGCTGCAGCAGTTATCTGGTTGGTGTGTGCTTCCGGAGACGTGCTCGGTGTTATGCTCACCCCAGGATCTTTCTCCATGAATGATGTTTGCAGTCTTTGGACACCTAGCCTATACTCTGTCTGGGGAAGGGCAAAGAAGACCACATTCTTCATGACTTTCCATTTGGCGGGGTTGAATTCGCAAAGCCAGTTGCTGGACCACATGTTCAGCCTGTCCAGGTTTCTTTGTAGTCCTTCCTGATCCTCATCTGATATAATTCTCCTAATTAACTTCACATAATCTGCTAACAGGGACACTTCTGAGTCTATTCCTACCATGTCATTCACATATACCAAGAATAGCATGGTCCTAAGACTGACGCCTGTGGGACCCTGGTCGTCACAGGCGCCCATTGTGATACCTCATCACGTACCATGACTCGTTGTTGTCTCCCTGTCAGGTATTCTCTGATCCATTGCAGTGCCCTTCCTATTATATGCACCTGATCCCCCGGCTTCTGCACTAATCTCATGTGAGGAACTGTCAAAGGCCCTCCTGCATTCCAAGAAAATGCAATCAACCCACCCCTCTCTCTCGTGTCTTACTTCTGCTACCTTGTCATAAAACTCCAGAGGGTTTGTGACACAGGATTTGAGTTCCATGAATCTGTGCTGGTTGTCGTTTATAATCTCGTTCCATTCCAGATGCTCCTCCTGATAATCCTCTCCATGACTTTGCATACTATACACGTCAGACACTGGTCTATAGTTTAGTCCCTCGTATCTGACACCTTTCTTAAAAATGGACTACATTTACCTTCTTCCATACCTCAGATAGTTGCCCAGTTTCAAGGGATGTATTGAAGATTGTGGTTAGTGGCGCACACAGCGTCTCTGCTCCTTCTCTAAGGACCCACGGGAAGATGTTCTCCGGTTCCATCGCCTTTGAGGTATCAAGGTCGCTTAGCAGCTTCTGCACCTCCTCCCCCATTGTGTGTATGTCATCCAACACTTGTTGGTTTATTCCCTTTTGGTGTTCCCCTCTTTTTCTTCCCAGAGCCATTCCTGTCTCTACTGTAAATACTTCCTTAAATCTCATGTTGAGCTCCTAGCATACCTCATGATAGTTTCTTTTGAGTTCCCTACCTTCTTCAGCCTGATCATCTGGTCTTTGACTGTTGTCTTCCTCCTGGTGTGTGTATATTTTCTTGGTTCGTGTAAAGAAACGTGAAATGCTTTCAGGGTAAAAAGAGTAACTTGAAATGATTTTATGAAAATGAAACTAATTTATAATCATTTTCATGGTAGTGAAATGAGTGGGTGATGTTTCTGAATGAAAAGAAAAATGTGTGTGTACTCATCTATTTGTACTCAACTCCTGGCCCCGCCTTGTCACTAATCGCTACTAGGTCCTCTCTCTCCCTGCACCACGAGCTTTATCATACCTAGTCTTAAAGCTATGTATGGATCCTGCCTCCACTACCTCACTTTCCAGTCTGTTCCACTTTCTGGCAACTCTGTGACTGAAGAAATACTTTCTAACATCCCTTTGACTCATCCGAGTCTTCAGTTTCCAATTGAGACCCTATGTTTCTGTCTCATCTCTGGAACATCCTGTCTCTGTCCACCTTATCCTTTCCTCGCAATATTTTGTATGCTGTTATCATATATATATATATATATATATATATATATATATATATTATATTGTGTGTGTGTGTGTGTGTGTGTGTGTGTGTGTGTGTGTGTGTGTGAACATCCTGAGTGATAAGTTCAGTGTAAGGAAAGGTATGAAAAAATATATATTTTTTTAATAAGAACTGTTTTTTAACATAGATGTTATGGTGACGTGAAAAAAATGAGGTCGGGAGAAATATAGGATGAATTTGTAGTACATCAGCGGTTTAAGAAATTTTGAATGTAAATGGTGATCTCTTATGTTAGGCTCATATAAGAGTTGAGGGAGAAATGGAATTAGTGTATCACAGTGCGTTTGTAAGCATGGACGTAACAGTGGGTAACTTTGTTAGGAAGAATTTTAAGATTTAAATGATTGTCTAGAAGTACGTCTTTATGGAACTTTTGCAGTCAATTAAGAGAGTGGGGAGATGTACACTTAATCGGGGAGAAGTGTGAGAAAGTAGCGAGGTGGAAGCTGACAGAAGAGATTGAGAACAATGTGAATGAAATGGCATTGTAATGGAATAATAAAATGGTGGAAACGTTTGTTGGAACAGAAACTTAACTGACGAGATGTCATACCCAAACATGGAAAAACTTATGAAAATCGAAAAAAAATTGAATATTCCTAGTTAAAGTGAATTATGATTTGTATTTTAATTTATAGTTAACTTTCATTCGTATTAACTTCGAAAAATAGGAGTAGGTGTTATTTGCGATGTGAGAGTCGTGTGTATGTTGGAAGTTGTCTTAGATGTATCGATGAAAAATATAGGGAGACTTGGTGAATTGCCACTGATCATTGGTAAACTTTTCTGAAACACGTAAAAAACATCTCAGAAAAGATGGGATGTGAATAATCAAAGAGAAAAAAATTTATCTGAATGGTAAACCACATGATAAAGGAATAAAACTGCAGATTTTTAACCTTCATAGCAATGTTTATACAATGTTTATACAATGTTTATACAATGTTTATACAATGTTCATACCATTTGCAGCATGAATAAGAATTGTGGAATTGTGGGATGATCTTGTATTATAATACATGGGAAGACAGTCGGTATTATCTGTTGTGTTTTGAATATATGGTACAGAACAGGGAGGGAAATTATTTTCGACTACACTTTCCACAAATATTTATTATTTCTTAAGGATTCTGAGCTTATTGTATAAGCACTTTGATACAGAATGGATGAATAATAATGAAATCTCTGGGGGGAATAAAAATGGATGGATTACTTTTGAGGACATTGAAGTTACTAATATTTACAGTGTTTAGAATAAATACTTAGCGTAGACCTCTACTTTCTGGGGTAATAAGTCCCGTTGAAAAATGAGTCATGGGCGCTTTCTCATAAAATTTGAAGTTTAGAGATTCTTTAAAAATAATAATACAAAATTAGTGAATCTCACACAAAGGAAATTTGAGACTGCTAAGTCATAATTTAAAATAATTCTTTTGCCAGGTTGGTTCGTTTGTGTACTAGATAGAACGACCAGCTGGAGTGTGCATTGAAGAATGTTCCAGAAAGATACCACAAGAAATCTTTAGAACGTGGGACCAGAAGAGATGAACAAACACAAAGTGAATAAAGAGGAAGAAAGTTTTATGGATCATCTATGAAAATTGATTAAAATCAAGAACATTTACTAAATAAAATTTAGATTTTTATTCCATTCTTTTTTTGTAGAATATTCAGTGTTTGATGTAGAAACATTTTGTTTCTTCGAAACTTAGAAATGTTAAAAAAAAAAAAATGCCCATTGAAAGAATATTCGCCTATAGGATTATATTTATTTTTGGTAGCTTCATTAAATGTTAAAATTAAATTTCTGGTCAGAAGAATGAAGATTATCAAGTGAAAAAAATGTAGGTGAGCGACAAAAATAATTATGTATGAAATCTAAAATGTTATGTGGTTTTACCACGTATAATTACCTTATAATTAACTTAATATTTTTTTTTATTTCTAGCTCTCTTCCGGACCTTCTTTGATTAGCATTACTTCTCTTCATTTAATGAAGGAAAGAAGTTACGGGCAAATTGAGTGATAATGAAGCATAAACTGAGAAAACCCAGGAGAGGAAAATTTAGTGTATGATCACTCACACTTACCTTTATATTTTAAACTTTTTGTGAAACAGTATAATTTGTGTTTCTTTGTCCATCTTCTAATCTTGAAGAATAAAATTCAGTGTAGAATATTATATGAGAATTAATCACGTGTGTGTGCATCCATGTGCGCGCATTTGTACTCGCCTGTTTGTGATTGCAAGGGTCGATTCACAGCACCTGACCCCGCCTCTTCATTGATCGCTACTAGGTCTCCACTCCCTGCTCCATGAGCTTTATCAAACCTCGTCTTAAAACTATGTATGGTTCCTGCCTCCACTACGTCATTTCCCGGACTATTCCATTTTTTGGCAACTAAGACTGAAGAAATACTTCCTAACATCCCTCTCTCTTATCTGAATCTTCAACTTCCAATTGTAACTCCTTGTTTCTGTGTCCCATCTCTGGAACATCCTCTCTGTCCACCTTGTCAATTCCTAGCAGTATTTTATATGTCGTTATCATGTCTCCCCTAACTCTCCTGTCCTTCAGTGGCGTCAGCCGGATTTCCCTGAACCTTTCTTCGTAGGATATTTCCTTAGCTCTGGGGCTAGTCTTGTTGTAAACCTTTGCACTTTCTCTAATTTCTCGACGTGCTTGACAGTGTGTGGGTTCCAAACTGGTGCTGCATACTCCAATATTGGCCTGCCGTACACGGTGTACAAAGTTTTGAACGATTCCTGAGGTATCGGAACGCTATTCTCAGGTGTGCAAGGCGCCCATATATTACAGCAGTTATCTGGTTGATTTTTGCCTCAGAAGATGTGCTTGGTGTTATGCTCACCCTAAGATCCTTCTCCTTGAGTGATGTTTGCAGTCTTTGGCCCTCTAGCCTATACTCTCTCTACGGTCTTCACTGCGAAGGGCAGTGATCTTCATGACTTTGCATTTGGCGGGTTGATAAATTAGACACATGTGCAGCTCTTGGGTATCTTTATTGAGGAAACGTTTCGCCACACAGTGGCTTCATCAGTCCATACAAAGGAGAATCTTGAACAGGAGGAGAATGAGGTAATCAGTCTCTCAACCTTGAGTCGATATGGTCAGTCCATCAATCTTCTATTCAAGATTGATGGACTGACCACATCGACTCAAGGTTGAGGGACTGATTACCTCATTCTCCTCCCGTTCTTCAAGATTCTCCTTTGTATGGACTGATGAAGCCACTGTGTGGCGAAACGTTTCCTCAATAAAGATACCCAAGAGTTGCACATGTGTCTAATTTATCAACATGTCGGTTCTCTGAACCATTCATCTACAAATTTGGCGGGTTAAATTTGAGGAGTCAGTTGGTGGAGGAAGCTTGCAGCATATCCAGGTCTCTTTATAGTCCTGCCTGATTCTCATCCGATTTAATTCTCCTCATTAACTTGACATCATCTGCAGGCAGGGACACATCTAAGTCTATCACTTCCGTCACTTCATTCACATATACCAAAAACAGCACTGGTCCTAGGACTGACTCCTGTGGAAACCCGATCACAGGCGCCCACTCTGACACCGTACTATGACTAATTACCTCCTTGTCAGGTATTCTTTGATCCAGTGCAGTGCCTTTCCTATTATGCATACATGTTCCTCTAGCTTTTGCACTAATCTCTTGTGAGGAACTGTGTCGAAGGCCTTCTTGCAGTCCAAAAAGATGCAATCTACCAACCCCTCTCTTTTGCGTCTTCCGTGACACAGGATTTCCCTTCCTTGAAACCGTGCTGGTTGTCGTTTATAACTGTTCCGTTCTAGGTGCTCCACCACTCTCCTGATAATCTTCTCCATGACTTTGCATTCTATACACGTCTGTGACAGGTTTGTAGTTTAATGCATCATGTCCGTATTTCCTAAAAAAATGGGACTACATTTTCCGTCTTCCATACTTCAGGTAGTTGTCCAGTTTCAATAGATGTGTTGAAGATTGTTAGTGGCACACACAGCGTCTCTACTCCCTCTTTAGAGACCCAGTGAGAGATGTCTAGTCCCACCGCATTTGAGGTATCTAGTTCACTTAGCAGCGTCTTCACCTCGTCCTCGGTTGTGTGTATTTCGTCCAGCACCTGTTAGTGCTGGACGAAGTTAATGCTGACTTCCCGGAGTCCTTTCTGTCTCCACTGTAAATCTTTAAATCTCATACTGAACTCCTCAAATATTTCTTGGTCGTTTCATGTGAGCTCCCCACCTACTTTCATCAACCAGATTACCCTGTGTGTGTGTGTGTGTGTGTCTGTGTGAAGGTGTGTGTCTGTGTGAAGGTGTGTGTCTGTGTGAAGGTGTGTGTCTGTGTGAAGGTGTGTGTCTGTGTGAAGGTGTGTGTCTGTGTGAAGGTGTGTGTCTGTGTCTGTGTGAAGGTGTGTGTTGTGTGTGTGTGTGTGTGTGTGTGTGTGTGTGTGTGTGTGTGTGAAGGTGTGTGTGTGAAGGTGGTGTGTGAAGGTGTGTGTGTGAAGGTGTGTGTGTGAAGGTGTGTGTGTGAAGGTTGTGTGTGTGAAGGTGTGTGTGTGAAGGTGTGTGTGTGAAGGTGTGTGTGTGAAGGTGTGTGTGTGAAGGTGTGTGTGTGAAGGTGTGTGTGTGAAGGTGTGTGTGTGAAGGTGTGTGTGTGAAGGTGCTTGTGAAGGTGCTTGTGAAGGTGTGTGTGAGGTGCTTGTGAAGGTGTGTGTGAAGGTGTGTGTGAAGGTGTGTGTGAAGGTGTGTGTGGAGGTGTGTGTGGAGGTGTGTGTGGAGGTGTGTGTGGAGGTGTGTGTGAAGGTGTGTGTGAAGGTGTGTGTGAAGGTGTGTGTGAAGGTGTGTGTGAAGGTGTGTGTGAAGGTGTGTGTGAAGGTGTGTGTGAAGGTGTGTGAGAAGGTGAGTGTGAAGGTGAGTGTGGAGTGTGTGTGTGTACTCACCTCCTCACCTAGTTGAGGTTGCGGGGGTCGAGTCCGAGCTCCTGGCCCCGCCTCTTCACTGATCGCTACTAGGTCACTCTCCCTGAGCCGTGAGCTTTATCATACCTCTGCTTAAAGCTATGTATGGATCCTGCCTCCACTACATCGCTTCCCAAACTATTCCACTTACTGACTACTCTGTGGCTGAAGAAATACTTCCTAACATCCCTGTGATTCATCTGTGTCTTCGGCTTCCAACTGTGCCCCCTTGTTACTGTGTCCAATCTCTGGAACATCCTGTCTTTGTCCACCTTGTCAATTCCTCTCAGTATTTTGTATGTCGTTATCATGTCCCCCCTATCTCTCCTGTCCTCCAGTGTCGTCAGGTTGATTTCCCTTAACCTCTCCTCGTAGGACATACCTCTTAGCTCTGGGACTAGTCTTGTTGCAAACCTTTGCACTTTCTCTAGTTTCTTCACGTGCTTGGCTAGGTGTGGGTTCCAAACTGGTGCCGCATACTCCAATATGGGCCTAACGTACACGGTGTACAGGGTCCTGAATGATTCCTTATTAAGATGTCGGAATGCTGTTCTGAGGTTTGCTAGGCGCCCATATGCTGCAGCAGTTATTTGGTTGATGTGCGCTTCAGGAAATGTGCCTGGTGTTATACTCACCCCAAGATCTTTTTCCTTGAGTGAGGTTTGTAGTCTCTGACCCCCTAGACTGTACTCCGTCTGCGGCCTTCTTTGCCCTTCCCCAATCTTCATGACTTTGCACTTGGTGGGATTGAACTCCAGGAGCCAATTGCTGAACTAGGTCTGCAGCCTGTCCAGATCCCTTTGTAGTTCTGCCTGGTCTTCGATAGAGTGAATTCTTCTCATCAACTTCACGTCATCTGCAAACAGGGACACCTCAGAGTCTATTCCTTCCGTCATGTCGTTCACAAATACCAGAAACACTGGTCCTAGGACTGACCCCTGCGGGACCCCGCTGGTCACAGGTGCCCACTCTGACACCTCGCGACGTACCATGACTCGCTGCTGTCTTCCTGACAAGTATTCCCTGATCCATTGTAGTGCCTTCCCTGTTATCCCTGCTTGGTCCTCCAGTTTTTGCACCAATCTCTTGTGTAGAACTGTGTCAAACGCCTTCTTGCAGTCCAAGAAAATGCAATCCACCCACCCCTCTCTCTCTTGTCTTACTGCTGTCACCATGTCATAGAACTCCAGTAGGTTTGTGACAGGATTTCCCGTCCCTGAAACCATGTTGGCTGCTGTTGATGAGATCGTTCCTTTCTAGGTGTTCCACCACTCTTCTCCTGATAATCTTCTCCATGATTTTGCATACTATACATGTCAGTGACACTGGTCTGTAGTTTAATGCTTTATGTCTGTCTCCTTTTTTAAAGATTGGGACTACATTTGCTGTCTTCCATGCCTCAGGCAATCTCCCTGTTTCGATAGATGTATTGAATATTGTTGTTAGGGGTACACATAGCGCCTCTGCTCCCTCTCTCAATACCCATGGGGAGATGTTATCTGGCCCCATTGCCTTTGAGGTATCTAGCTCACTCAGAAGCCTCTTCACTTCTTCCTCGGTTGTGTGCACTGTGTCAAGCACTTGGTGGTGTGCCCCACCTCTCCGTCTTTCTGGAGTCCCTTCTGTCTCTTCTGTGAACACTTCTTTGAATCTCTTGTTGAGTTCTTCACATACTTCACGGTCATTTCTTTTTCTCTCTCCTCCTTCCTTCCTTAGCCTGATTACCTTGTCCTTGACTGTTGTTTTCCTCCTGATGTGGCTGTACAACAGTTTCGGGTCAGATTTGGCTTTCGCTGCTATGTCATTTTCATATTGTCTTTGGGCCTCCCTTCTTATCTGTGCATATTCGTTTCTGGCTCTACGACTGTTCTCCTTATTCTCCTGGGTCCTTTGCCTTCTATATTTCTTCCATTCCCTAGCACACTTGGTTTTTGCCTCCCTGCACCTTTGGGTAAACCATGGGCTCATCCTGGCTTTTTCATTATTCCTGTTACCCTTGGGTACAAACCTCTCCTCAGCCTCCTTGCATTTTGTTGCTACATATTCCATCATCTCATTAACTGGCTTCCCTGCCAGTTCTCTGTCCCACTGAACCCCGTTCAGGTAGTTCCTCATTCCTGTGTAGTCTCCTTTCTTGTAGTTTGGCTTCATTCGTCCTGGCCTTCCTGCTTCTCCCTCCACTTGTAGCTCTATGTATTCGAAGCTTAAAACCACATGGTCACTGGCCCCAAGGGGTCTTTCATATGTGATGTCCTCGATATCTGCACTACTCAAGGTGAATACTAAGTCCAGCCTTGCTGGTTCATCCTCTCCTCTCTCTCTTGTAGTGTCCCTTACGTGTTGGCACATGAAGTTTTCCAGTACCACCTCCATCATCTTAGCCCTCCATGTATCTTTACCCCCATGCGGGTCCAAGTTTTCCCAATCGATCTCCTTGTGGTTAAAGTCACCCATGATCAGGAGCTTTGCCCTGCATGCATGAGCTCTTCTGGCCACTCTAGCCAGTGTGTCAACCATCGCTCTATTGCTCTCGTCGTACTCTTGCCTTGGCCTCCTGCTGTTCTGTGGTGGGTTATACATCACTGCTATTACCACCTTGGGACCTCCAGAGTGAAGTGTTCCCGCTATGTAATCACTTTCTTCTCCGCTGTCTCCTCTCTCCAGCTCATCAAAATTCCAGTGATTTTTGATCAGCAATGCCACTCCTCCACCCCCCTGTTCCCTCTGTCTTTCCTCAGGATTTGGTATCCCGTTGGAAAGATGGCATCTGTTATCATACCTGTAAGCTTGGTTTCTGTGAGAGCTATGATGTCCGGTGATGCTTCTTTGACTCTTTCATGCCACTCCTCCCACTTATTTGTTATTCCATCAGCGTTTGTGTACCATACCTTCAGTTTCCTTTCCAACACTGTGGTTTGGGGGGCCTGTGAGGGTGGGAGACCTGGTGGCATACTGTGGGATTCTATAGCTCGGTGTTGGGTGGAGGCTGTGGGTATGGATTGTAGTGTGTGTTGGGATGATGTGATAGGTTGTATGGTTCTGAGAATAGTTGTGTGTGTGCTTGCCCTTGCAGTTCTGTTCTGCTCTGACTGACCTCTGCTGGTTCCATCCTTGTCTCTTTTCCTAGCTCCTTTCGCTTTTTTGTCCTCTCCCTCAGCTGCTGTCGTTCTGATTTTGTTCTGTCTCTGTCTAGGAACACCCTCTTGTACTCTTCCGAGTATTTCAATCGTGGTTTCTCTTGGAGGATCCTGTTCCGCACTGTTTCCGTCCTGAGAATCAGCTTGATTGGTCGGTTTCTCCCCTTCGAGTACCCCCTATTCTCTGAAAATTTACAATCTCGTCCATCTCTTCACCTATTTCCGTGATGATTTTCTCAATCTCCTTTCTTTCTTCCTGCTGCCTTTCAGTGTGTGTCCTTTCCTCTCTCTCCTGAAGCCCATGGATAAACACTGATTTTGCCCTTTCTTCCTCCCATTGCCTCACCCTCTGTGACTCTGGATCCTGCCTGTATGTGGTCAGTTTCTCCCTTGATTTTTCCAGTGGCTCTTGATAGCCTGGTTGTGCCTCAGCATTCGACCTATCACCCTCTCCATCTGCAACCAGCTGTTCTTCCCTTTCACTCCTTGGTCCTCCTAGGCAGGCTGATATGACCTTAGCATAATTCATAATTCCTTCCTTCCTGTTCGGCCTCGCAGCTTCATATGCTGTGTCTTCTCTGGTCACTGCCCCTGTAACTCGCTTCAGCCTATTTATCTCAACTTCTAGGACCCTTATCTTGGCTACTGCAGTTTCGACTTGTGCCTCCCAATTCTTTGTCTCCTTCTCCAACTTCTTTTCCAATTTCACAGAGAGCTCTTTCTCCATTTTTTCAGAAAGCTCTCCTAATTTTCTCTCCCACTCTTGCTCCATCCATTTCCACTGCTCCTCCATCCACTCCTCCCTACCAGAACCATTCTCATCTGATCCTTGGTTCCTGCGAGAGAGAGGGGAAGAGTGAGAAGGGAAAGGGGGAGAGTGAGTGTGAGAGGGGGAAAGAGAGAGAAGGGAAGGGAAGGAGAGGGGGAGAGTGAGAAGGGAAAAATGTGTGTGTGTGTGTGTGTGTGTGTGTGTGTGTGTGTGTGTGTGTGTGTGTGTGTGTGTGTGTGGCGCGCGAAGGTTGTGTGCGAAGGTGTGTGCAAAGGTGTGTGTAAAGGTGTGTGAGAAGGTGTGTGAGAAGGTGTGTGAGAAGGTGTGTGAGAAGGTGTGTGAGAAGGTGTGTGTGAAGGTGTGTGTGAAGGTGAGTGTGAAGGTGTGTGTGAAGGTGAGTGTGAAGGTGAGTGTGAAGGTGAGTGTGAAGGTGAGTGTGAAGGTGAGTGTGAAGGTGAGTGTGAAGGTGAGTGTGAAGGTGAGTGTGAAGGTGAGTGTGGAAGGTGTGTGTGAAGGTGTGTGTGAAGGTGTGTGTGAAGGTGTGTGTGAAGGTGAGGATGAAGGTGAGGGTGAAGGCGAGTGTGAAGGCGAGTGTGAAGGCGAGTGTGAAGGCGAGTGTGAAGGCGAGTGTGAAGGCGAGTGTGAAGGCGAGTGTGAAGGCGAGTGTGAAGGCGAGTGTGAAGGCGAGTGTGAAGGCGAGTGTGAAGGCGAGTGTGAACGTGAGTGTGAAGGCGAGTGTGAAGGCGAGTGTGAAGGTGAGTGTGAAGGCGAGTGTGAAGGTGAGTGTGAAGGTGAGTGTGAAGGTGAGTGTGAAGGTGAGTGTGAAGGTGAGTGAGAAGGTGTGTGTATGTGTACTCACCTATTTGTGGTTGCAGGGGTCGAATCATAGCTCCTGGCCCTGCCTCTTCACTGATTGCTACTAGGTCCTCTCTCTCTCCCTGCTCCATGAGCTTTATCATACCTCGCCTTAAAACTATGTATGGTTCCCGCCTCCACTACGTCACTTTCTAGGCTATTCCACGGCCTGACTACTCTATGACTGAAGAAATACTTCCTAACATCCCTTTGATTCATCTGAGTCTTCAACTTCCAATTGTGACCTCTTGTGTCTGTGTCCCTTCTCTAGAACATCCCGTCTTTGTCCACCTTGTCTATTCCGCGCAGTATTTTATATGTCGTTATCATGTCTCCCCTGACCCTCCTGTCCTCCAGTGTCGTCAGGCCGAATTCCCTCAACCTTTCTTCGTAGGACAATCCCCGTAGCTCTGGGACTAGTCTTGTTGCAAACCTTTGCACTTTCTCTAATTTCTTGACGTGCTTGACTAGGTGTGGATTCCAGACTGGTGCTGCATACTCCAGTATGGGCCTGACGTAAATGGTATACAGAGTCTTAAACGAATCCTTACTGAGGTATCGGAACGCTATCCGTAGGTTTGCCAGGCGCCCGTATGCTGCAGCAGTTATCTGATCGATGTGCGCCTCAGGAGATATGCTCGGTGTTATACTCACCCCCAGATCTTTTTCCTTGAGTGAGGTTTGCAGTCTTTGGCCATCTAAACTATATTGTGTCTGCGGTCTTCTTTGCCCTTCCCCAATCTTCATGACTTTGCATTTGGCAGGGTTAAATTCAAGGAGCCAGTTGCTGGACCAGGCTTGTAGCCTGTCCAGGTCTCTTTGTAGTCCTGCCTGATCCTCATCCGATTTGATTATTCTCATTAACTTCGCATCATCTGCAAACAAGGACGCTTCTGAGTCTATCCCTTCCGTTATGTCGTTCACATATACCAAGAACAGCACAGGTCCTAGGACTGACCCCTGTGGAACCCCGCTTGTCACAGGCTCCCACTCTGACACCTTGTCGCGTACCATGACTCGTTGTTGCCTCCCTGACAGGTATTCTCTGATCCATTGCAGTGCCTTTCCTGTTATGTGTGCCTGATCCTCTAGCTTCTGCAGTAACCTCTTGTGAGGAACTGTGTCGAAGGCCTTCTTGCAGTCCAAAAATATGCAGTCGATCCACCCCTCTCTCTCTTGTCTTACTTCTGTCACCTTGTCATAAAACTCTAGTAGGTCTGTGACACAGGATTTTCCTTCCCTGAAACCGTGCTGGTTGTCAATTATACACTTGTTTCTTTCCAGGTGCCCCACCACTCTCCTCCTGATGATCTTCTCCATGACCTTGCATACTATACACGTTAGTGATACAGGTCTGTAGTTTAGTGCCTCATGTCTGTCTTCCTTTTTAAAAATTGGGACTACATTTGCCATTTTCCATACCTCAGGAAGTTGCCCAGTTTCAAATGATGTGTTTAAGATCTTTGTTAATGGCTCACACAATATCTCTGCTCCCTCTTTAAGGACCCATGGAGAGATGTTGTCTGGTCCCACCGCCTTTGAGGTGTCAAGTTCGCATAGCAGCTTCTTCACCTCCTCCTTGGTTATATGTACCTCATCCAGCACTTGCTGGTGTGCCCCCCCCCCTGTTCTGATTTCCTGGAGTCCTACTGGTTTCCACTGTAAATACTTCTTTAAATCTTGTGTTGTGCTCCTGATATACCTCTTGGTCGTTTCTTGTGAATTCCCCATCACCCTTCCTCAGTCTGATTACCTGGTCCTTGACTGTTGTTTTCCTCCTGATGTGGCTGTACAACAGCTTCGGGTCAGTCTTTACTTTTGATGCTATGTCATTTTCATATTGTGTCTGAGCCTCCCTTCTTATCTGTGCATATTCGTTTCTGGCTCTTCGGCTGATTTCTTTATTTTCCTGAGTTCTGTCTTCTGTACCTTTTCCATTCTCTAGTACACCTAGTTTTTGCCTCCCTACACCTTTGGGTGAACCAAGGACTCGTTCTGTTCTTCCCATTATTCCTGTTTCCCTTGGGAACAAACCTTCCTCTGCTCCTTGCATTTTGTTGCTACATAGTCCATCATTTCTTGTACTGGTTTTCCTGTCAGTTCCCTCTCCCACTGAATGTCTTGAAGGAAGTTCCTCATGCCTGAGTAGTTCCCCCTTTTGTAGTTTGGTTTTTCCCAGCCTATTCCTGCTACTCTCTCCACTTGGAGCTCAACTATGTAGTCGAAGCACAGAACCACATGATCACTAGCTCCAAGGGGCCTTTCATACATGATACCCTCGATGTCCGAACTACTCATGGTGAATACAAGGTCCAGCCTTGCTGGTTCATCCTCTCCTTTCTCTCTGGTAGTGTCTCTAAATGTTGATGCATGAGGTTTTCCAGTACCACATCCATCATCTTGGCTCTCCATGTTTCGGTACCCCCATGGGGCTCCAGGTTTTCCCAGTCAATCTCCTTGTGATTGAAATCACCCATAACTAGTAACTTTGCTCCCCCCATGTGTGCTCTCCTGGCCACCTCGGCTAGTGTGTCGATCATTGCTCTGTTGCTCTCATCGTATTCTTCTCTTGGCCTCCTGCAGTTCTGTGGTGGGTTGTACATTACTGCAATTATCACCTTATGTCCCTCAGACTGGATTGTTCCTACTAAGTAGTCCCTTTCGCCCCTGCCATCCATTCCTTCCATTTTCTCAAAATCCCACTGGTTTTTAATGAGCAGTGCAACTCCTCCTCCACCTCTCCTCCCTCTGTCTTTCCTGAGGATTTGGTATCCAGATGGAAAGATTGAATCTGTTATTATTCTGGTGAGTTTTGTTTCTGTGAGTGCTATTATGTCTGGGGATGTCTCTTTGATTCTTTCGTGCCACTCCTCATACTTGTTTGTTATTCCATCTGCATTTGTATACCACACCTTCAACTTCTTTTCTAAGACTGTGGTCTGGGAGGTATGTTGGGGTTGGGGAAGTGGGAGACCTGGTAAGGAACTATGGGTTGTTGCTGTGGGGGTGGAGTTTGTAATGTAGTGGGTGGGGGCATTGGATGTGGCATGGGTGTTTTGATTTAGAGTGTTTGTTTGCACTGGGGTTGACCTGGTTGGGAGGCTTCTATAGGAAGTTGTGAGGGAGGCTGTATTTGATCTTCTTCCTGAGTCTGGGATCTCCTGTGACTTCTCCATCCCCTCTCCTTCCTCCTTTCGCCTTTGTACCATCTCTCTCAGTTTCTGCCTTTCTTCTTGTGTTCTGTCGCGGTCGAGATACACCTTCCTGTATGCCGGCATGTCCCTTAATCGTGCTTTCTCCTACAGGATCCTGGTCCGAGTTGCTTCTGCCTTGAAGGTCACTTTCACTGGCCGGGTTCTTTTTTTTACAAACCCCCCTATTCTCCGAAAATTTCCAGCTGGGTCATGTCGTCTTCTCTATTGCTTTCATGATGCTTTCAATTGCTTTTTTTCCCCTTGTTTTCTTGCTTCATATGTTTCCCCTTCAACTTCCTGGAGCCCATACACAAAGACTGACCTCACCCTTTCATTTTCCCACTGCGTATCCCTGTGTATCCCGTCATTTAATTTGGTTTCCTGCACTGCAGCTTTCCTTTCTTCAGTTTCACTGGCTAATGTACTTGGGCTCAGTGGCCTGTCATTTTCCCTTCTCGGCTTTCCTTGGGCTCTGTTGTTGTCTGTTAGGGCTTCCACATAAAGCTTAGCTCTTTCATTTACTACAGTCTCCTCTGATAGAGCTTCCCCATGCAGTTGTGCCCCTTCTTTCCCTACAGTCCCCTTATTTGTGTGAGAGAGAGAGAGAGAGAGAGCGCTCCCTCGCGCGCGTAAACACCCCCTACCCGCAAGGGTAGGGTTTTGCTAATGAACGCTTGAAGATCTGGGCTTGAAATAACGAGGAAAAAACGCCTATTACCGGCCCAGGAAAAGCGCTTATTACCCTCCTGCGAAAAATGTTCATTACCCGCCCACGAAAAACTCCTATTACCCACAAAGGAAAAAAAAGCTAGAGAAAGGTAGTCACTTACGAAAAACAACCCCAGAGAAAAGTAGTCACTCTGGGTAAACTACCCCAGAGAAAGGCAGTCACTCGGGGGAAAACCCCAGAGAAAGGTAGTCACTCAGGGGAAACCCCAGAGAAAGGTAGTCACTGCCAGATTACGCACCATTAATGTTAGCAGGAATCATTCTCTCGTGGCTTCCCTTCGTTTACCTCCTTTGTATGTCCGGCAAGCATCTAATTTTTTCTCTTTTCCCTTATGTAATCCCTACGATATATCTCTTACTCCCCTCTACCGTATGCGATAGCTCAATCATCTACTGTGGCTTCTCGTTTCCCTTTTCCTTAACAACTTCCTATCTCATTACAAATTTCGCTGATGGTTCTAAATAGTCTGTCGGTGTAGGGTTTGTACCAGTCTTTCCTGACATTGTTATAGCAGGTCATTTATTAGGCTCTGGTATCATTTTAACAGCCATTTCTCATGGCTGTAATACGTATTACATCAGTGTCTACCTCACCACTCTTAGTAGTTTCAGACTACTTTAGAGCATTAGAAGGCTGTCCAGAAATTTCTCATTCCATAATTATTTCTATACAACTTTAGTTGTGCTGTATTGCTAGTAAGAACATAAGAACATAAGAAAGAAGGAACACTGCAACACTCCTACTGACCCATGCGGAGCAGGTCCATGTCCCCCCCCCCGGATTAGCCCAGTGACCCACCCAGTCTGGTCACCTCCATTCAAGGATGGAGCACTGCACCAGACCCAGCAGCACAAGCTAGTCAGGTCCATCTCACACCCACCCACACCCACTCATGTAGTTGTACAAGAATGGTATACAATACCGACAAGATGAAATTAAGACACATGTGCAACATCTGGGTATCTTTATTGTAGACGTTTCGCCATCCAGTGGCTTTATCAATACAAATTCCAGGACATAACTTGAAGATAATAGAACTATGTACAGAAGATGAGGTAATCAGTCCCTCAACCTAGGAGTAGGTGCGAAGAGCACCGTAGTCGTGGAGATTCTGAAGTAGAAGAAAGGCGCCTGACGCTTATATACTAATGTCAGGTGGAAATGGGACGGGTAGCAGACTAGGGCATAGTCATTGGTAGGCGGGATTCTTCTGTACATAGTTCTATTATCTTCAAGTTATGTCCTGGAATTTGTATTGATAAACCCACTGAATGGCGAAACGTCTACAATAAAGATACCCAGATGTTGCACATGTGTCTTAATTTCATCTTGTCGGTATTATATACCATTCTTACACAACTTGTCAGACACTGCAACATCATGGAATCTTGATTCTGAGGACATGTACATAACCTTCACGACTACGACAACTACTACTACAACTAACCCATCTATTTGGGTAGGACCTACTTCCACTGGGGAATCCCGCCTACCAGTGACTATGCCCTCGTCTGCTACCCGTCCCATTTCCACCTGACATTAGTATATAAGCGTCAGGCGCCTTGCTTCTACTTCAGAATCTCCACGACTACGGTGCTCTTCGCACCTACTCCTAGGTTGAGGGACTGATTACCTCATCTTCTGTACATAATTCTATTATCTTCAAGTTATGTCCTGGAATTTGTATTGATAAAGCCACTGGATCGCGAAACGTCTACAATAAAGATACCCAGATGTTGCACATGTGTCTTAATTTCACCCACTCATGTATTTATCCAACCTATTTTTAAAACTACACAACGTTTTAGCCTGAATAACTGTACTCGGGAGTTTGTTCCACTCATCCACAACTCTATTACCAAACCAGTGCTTTCCTATATCCTTCCTGAATCTGAATTTTTCTAACTTGAAACCATTACTGCGAGTCCTGTCTTGGCTGGAAATTTTCAGCACGCTATTTACATCCCCTTTATTTATTCCTAACAGAGACATCGTGTCTACTTGATCCCTGGACCTAAGGACTTGAGCTAGATTTCTTTACGGCTCATGCTAACCTCTCTTTGGAGTATAAACATACCTAGTTGAATGAATGTTATTGTAGCCAGCTGGCCTGGTGGCTTACGTACTGGCCTGAAGTTTTAAGACTTGCTTGCTTCGAGTTCGATCCCCACAAGTACCGTAGTTTCTTTGCAGTCGTGTGATTACGATTTCGTTAGTGATGGAGCATAAGAAAAGTCTGGATTTGGCAGTTGCACAGCGCAACTGAGTATCGTTATACTTGCCGTAATTAATGTTTATTTAGCTTTCTATGCAACAAATATACAGATTACTACCTCATGAAATAAGTTGCAACAAACTTTGTATGAAGTACCAAAAAACTAGGAACCAAGCTATTAAGCCAGTGCCTACAAGATGTAAGTTAGTACAGGCCAAAGTAAGAACTTAAGATTATCATATTTTCTCTCAAAACTAAGACATTTGATAATATAACATTACTATGCCACGGTTGGATCATGTAAATTTTTATACGTAATATCCACTGGACATTGTTTTATACTGCCAAGTTGAAGAAATGAGACACTTATGCAACACAAGGGTATCTTTATTGAAGAAACGTTTCGCCACACAGTGGCTTCATCAGTCCAATACAAAGTAGAAATGGGTAAGGAGAGTAGAAGTTTGAGGTAATCAGTCCCTCAACCTGGAATCGATGTGTTCAGTCCATCACTCCTATAAGAGCTATGAACTGAACACATTGATTCCAGATTGAGGGACTGATTACCTCAAACTTCTCCTCTCCTTACCCATTTCTTTGTATTGGACTGATGAAGCCACTGTGTGGCGAAATGATTCCTCAATAAAGATACCAATGTGTTGCATAAGCGTCTCAATTCTTCAACTTGTCGGTTTTCTAAACCATTCATCACATACTGCCATGTTAAAAAATTGCGATTAAAAAAATGCGATTCTTTCAAAAGTAAACTTAATATTTTAAGTTCTTGAGAAGGGTCTGAAGTGAGGGTAACAATGAATTAGGAACTTAAACACTCAAAATTCAATTAAACTTTTATATTAACCTTATTACAGCAAAAGGATTGCCATATCAACCTTTTGATTATTAGGCAGAGTTACATGAAATGTCTAAAGCACCAGCAAATTTTGTTCTGTATTCAAGAGAAGAAGCCTGTTGTGCAGGCGATACGTTTCGCCAAGAAAGACATCCAAGTGTGACACATGTCATACTGATCAACACGTCGGTATGTGATGATAATCACATACAGTATAACACAGAAAGAAACTATATTAATTACATAAATTTGACCATTACAAATAAAACACTGAACACATTCTCACAATTGTTGGACTCCAGCAACATCATAATGACATCCAGTTTACTGCAGGAACATCATAATGACATCCAGTTTACTGCAGCAACATCATAATGACATCCAGTTTACTGCAGGAACATCATGACATACAGTTTACTGCAGCAACATCATAATGACATCCAGTTTACTGCAGGAACATCATGACATACAGTTTACTGCAGCAACATCATAATGACATCCAGTTTACTGCAGCAACATCATAATGACACAGTTTACTGCAGCAACATCATAATGACATACAGTTTACTGCAGCAACATCATAATGACATCCAGTTTACTGCAGGAACATCATAATGACACAGTTTACTGCAGCAACATCATAATGACATCCAGTTTACTGCAGGAACATCATAATGACATACAGTTTACTGCAGCAACATCATAATGACATCCAGTTTACTGCAGCAACATCATAATGACATACAGTTTACTGCAGCAACATCATATTGACATCCAGTTTACTGCAGCAACATCATAATGACACAGTTTACTGCAGCAACATCATAATGACATACAGTTTACTGCAGCAACATCGTAATGACATACAGTTTACTGCAGCAACATCATAATGACATACAGTTTACTGCAAGAACATCATAATGACATACAGTTTACTGCAGCAACATCATAATGACATACAGTTTACTGCAGGAACATCATAATGACATACAGTTTACTGCAGCAACATCATAATGACATACAGTTTACTGCAGGAACATCATAATGACATCCAGTTTACTGCAGGAACACCATAATGACATACAGTTTACTGCTGCAATATCATAATGACATACAGTTTACTGCAGCAACATCATAATGACATACAGTTTACTGCAGCAACATCATAATGACATACAGTTTACTGCAGGAACATTATAATGACATACAGTTTACTGCAGGAACATCATAATGACATACAGTTTACTGCAGGAACATTATAATGACATACAGTTTACTGCAGCAACATCATAATGACACAGTTTACTGCAGCAACATCATAATGACATACAGTTTACTGCAGGATCATAATGACATACAGTTTACTGCTGCAACATGATAATGACATACAGTTTACTGCAGGAACATCATAATGACGTCATTTACTGCAGCATCATAATGACATACAGTTTACTGCAGGAACATCATAATGACGTACAGTTTACTGCAGCATCATAATGACATACAGTTTACTGCAAGAACATCATAATGACATACAGTTTACTGCAGCAACATCATAATGACATACAGTTTACTGCAGGAACATCATAATGACACAGTTTACTGCAGCAACATCATAATGACATACAGTTTACTGCAGGAACATCATAATGACATCCAGTTTACTGCAGGAACATCATAATGACATACAGTTTACTGCAGGAACATCATAATGACATCCAGTTTACTGCTGCAACATCATAATGACATACAGTTTACTGCAGGAACATCATAATGACATACAGTTTACTGCAGCAACATCATAATGGCATACAGTTTACTGCAGGAACATCATAATGACATCCAGTTTACTGCAGCATCATAATGACATACAGTTTACTGCAGGAACATCATAATGACATACAGTTTACTGCAGCAACATCATAATGACATCCAGTTTACGGCAGCATCATCATAATGACATACAGTTTACTGCAGGAACATCATAATGACATCCAGTTTACTGCAGGAACATCATAATGACATCCAGTTTACTGCAGCATCATCATAATGACATCCAGTTTACTGCAGCAACATCATAATGACATCCAGTTTACTCCCAAAATATTAACAATAATAAACTGTTTACTTTTGGAGTACGTTAACTGTAGTTCAAACAACACTGAATACACGACTTAAAATTTAATCACTTTAAGAATATTTTTTTCCAAATATGAAAGAGTTAGTTCTCATTAGCCAAGTGAAGTTAAAAGTTAGGTCCAGGAACTAGATCACATCACCCACAAATTTAGAGTACGAACAAATTGTGATTTTTCGAACCACAGAGAATTCTCTGAACAAATCCCAGGAGGTTCTAGTCATAAAAGTTCAGTAGTTCTTGTCTGGTGGCACACATGCACACTCTCTCTACGGACACTAAAAGTTACGAAGTGCGTTAAAAACACTGAGAACACATTCCGGTCTGCATTATGGCCCTCACTGTCTGGCCCACAAATTTTAATTTCCATTTTGTGTGTAAAATTAAATTTTAAGGGACATTCTTGTTAACTATGATTCTGAGAACTGTCATGAGACGCTTGAGACGGTTTGTGTATATTAGTTTGTTCCGGAAAATGCAACACACACACACACACACGTACACACACATTCCCCTGATTCACACATCTCACATAAGTCCACTCAATCCAAACATGCCATAGGAGGTCTGGTAGTTAGAAGGGATTATTGCATACTTATCCACATACAAGAGAAAGAAATTGAAACTAAAATGAACGTCAACTGGGAGCATGCAT
This sequence comes from Cherax quadricarinatus, assembly GCF_026875155.1. Classification (NCBI taxonomy): domain Eukaryota; kingdom Metazoa; phylum Arthropoda; class Malacostraca; order Decapoda; family Parastacidae; genus Cherax; species Cherax quadricarinatus. The sequence continues at coordinate 62,985,455 of NC_069411.1, forward strand.
TATATGGTTAAAGAAGTGAATAGGGAAACATGTGATCAATGGGGAATCTCCCGCTGAGACCTGGGAAAAGACGGTCGAGGTAAAGAAAAGGATAATTGAAGAATATACAAAGTCTGCGCGGAAATTCAAGAAACTTGAATCCTAAGACTAACAGCATTTGGAGGAAACATATTAAATTAAAAAAAAACATGATATAGTTCAGTTTGTAAGATAGGGACATGGCTGCTGAATGCCACATACAAGGGTCTAAATTATTCCATACAGAGTCAACAGAAATGAGGCAGCTTGTTTCAGTGTTCACTCTCTGTGCTTTGTGTAGTATAACAGGAGAGACTATGTGATGGCAGGGTTTACTGTTTTCAGGAGGATTCTTGCTAAGACTTCGGAGATGGTGAAGCTGCCGCAGACTGGATGTGATGTTTGAGAGAATTTAAGCAGTTACAGTAAAGAAGATTTATAAGTGAAATCTGAATACAGTTTCTCATGGAATGTGAAAAGCTAATCTTAGGTGTAACTTAGACGTATAAACCTTGATATGGAACAAGGTAAACATCTAATGGACGAAACTGCTAAGTCGTCTACATCGGAGAATGTTCTAATGGGAGAGTCGGAGAAGTGGCAGATGCAGTTTAATATAGACAAATGCAAAGTTCTAAATGTTGGACGGGAAAATAATCATGCCACATATAAACTAAATAATGTAGATCTTTATACTACCGATTGCGAAAAGGATTTAGTATTTCTGGTTAGCAATAATATAAAACCAAGACAACAGTGCATAAGTGTTCACAATAAAGCTAACAGAATCCTTGGCTTCATATATAGAAGTATAAATAACAGAAGTCCTCAGGTTGTTCTTCAACTCGATATATCCTTGGTTAGGCCTCATTTAGACTATGCTGCTCAGTTCTGGTCACCGTACTACAGAATGGATATAAATGCTCTGGAAAACGTACAGAGAAGGATGACAAAGATGATCCCATGTATCAGAAATCTTTCCTATGAGGATAGACTGAGGGCCCTGAATCTGCACTCTCTCGAAAGGCGTAGAATTAGGGGGAATATGATCGAGGTGTATAAATGGAAAACAGGAATAAATAAAGGGGATGTAAATAGCGTGCTGAAAATTTCCAGCCAAGACAGGACTCGCATCAATGGTTTCAAGTTGGAAAAATTCAGATTCAGGAAGGATACAGGAAAGCACTGGTTTCGTAATAGAGTTGTAGATGAGTGGAACACACTCCCTAGTGAACATTAAAATGGTATAAAATACCGACAGGTTGTTAGGTAAGACACATATGCAACAGTTAGGTATCTTTATTTCGAAACGTTTCGCCTACACAGTAGGCTTCTTCAGTCGAGTACAGAAAAGTTGATAGAAGCAGAAGATACTTGAAGACGATGTAATCAGTCCATCACTTTAAGGGTGATGGACTGATTACATCGTCTTCAAGTATCTTCTGCTTCTATCAACTTTTCTGTACTCGACTGAAGAAGCCTACTGTGTAGGCGAAACGTTTCGAAATAAAGATACCTAACTGTTGCATATGTGTCTTACCTAACACACTCCCTAGTAGTTATAGAGGCTAAAACGTTGTGTGGGTGGGTGTAAGTTGGACCTGACTAGCTTGTGCTACTAGGTCTGATGCCTTGCTCCTTCCTTAAGTGGAAGTGACCTGACTAGGTGGGTCATTGGGCTAATTGGGGGTGGGGACATTGACCAGCTTCGCATGAGTCAGTAGGCCTGTTGCAGTGTTCCTTCTTTATGTTGTTCTTATGAGAGATTTCAACTATAGGCATAATTTAACAATTTGATAGGGAGCCTATGTGGCAAAACAAATGGTGTTTTTAGGTTCTAGGAATAAAAACCGTTAAAAAGTAGAAGGGAAAGAAAAGAGTTAGGAGGGAGGGGAAACACTTGGAGCATCGTCTGCCTCTTGACGCAGTTGAGTTGCCACGCCTATATCGTAACCTAATTAAATTACAAGTTCCTAGTAACTTTAGAGAGTAGCTTAATATTGTGTGTAAACGATTAAGCTAGACTAGAAATATATATTCAGTGCAAATATCTAATCAGCCATTCACTGACAGCACCTTGCAGATATGGTCACGAGGTTCGTGTGTTCACACAAGATATCAGAATGAGGAAAAAATGTGATCTAGGTGACTCTGAACATGGAATGGTTGTTGGTGCCAGATGTGTGGTCTGAGTACCTCAGAAACTACAGACTCCTGGGATTGTAAGCACAACAATCTCGAAAGTTTACACAGAATGTTGTGGGGAAAAAATCAGTGAATGGTAGTTCCGTGGGCATAAACACCTTGCTAATGAGAGAGGTCAGAGGAGAATGGCTACACTGGTTAAAGCTGACAGGAAGAAGATAAGATTTCGTTCTGATTTTTAACCCCGGAGGGTTAGCCACCAGGATAACCCAAGAAAGTCAGTGCGTCATCGAGGACTGTCTAACTTATTTCCATTGGGGTCCTTAATCTTGTCCCCCAGGATGCGACCCACACCAGTCGACTAACACCCAGGTACCTATTTGCTGCTAGGTGAACAGGACAACAGGTGTCAGAGAACGTGTCGAAATGTTTCCACCCGCCGGGAATCTAACCCGGGCCCTCCGTGTGTGAAGCGGGAGCTTTAGCCACCAGGCCACCGGGCGACAGTAACTCAAATATTCGTTACAACAGTGGTATGCAGAAGAGCATCTCTGAACACACAACACGTCGAACCTTGCCAACTAATAGAAAGCAACTCCATCATGCTATTACGTCAAAATGGTCTAGATTCTCTAATGAATGTTTCCAGTAACTTGTTGAATCCATTACACGCAGAATTTTAGGCTGTTCTGGGAGCAAAAGAAAGCTCTCCCAGTACTAGAAGGGACTACCTAATAAAGTGGAACCACGTTGCCGAAATATGAGTATGAAATACCTGTGTTGATGATGTGAAGCTAATAAGAAGAGGAATTTCTTCAGATGGGCAAATTGGCATAAACAGTCCTATTGAATTGAACTTTCCTCTAAGATACTTTAGTGTTAATGGTTTGATACTGTTAAAAAAAAGATATTTTGAGGTTATCAAACTAAAACCAATATAACTTGTTTAATAAAATATGGTGTATTAATGGGAGGTTCCTGATTAAGGGTTGTTGGGGTCATGAGGTTCCCGATTAAGGGTTGTTGGGGTCATGAGGTTCCTGATTAAGGGTTGTTGGGGTCATGAGGTTCCTGATTAAGGATTGTTGGGGTCATGAGGTTCCTGATTAAGGGTTGTTGGGGTCATGAGGTTCCTGATTAAGGGTTGTTGGGGTCATGAGGTTCCTGATTAAGGGTTGTTGGGGTCATGCGGTTCCTGATTAAGGGTTGTTGGGGTCATGAGGTTCCTGATTAAGGGTTGTTGGGGTCATGAGGTTCCTGATTAAGGGTTGTTGGGGTCATGAGGTTCCTGATTAAGGGTTGTTGGGGTCATGAGGTTCCTGATTAAGGGTTGTTGGGGTCATGAGATTCCTTTTCGTTTTCTTTCAAGAACCGCAGGATTGACATCTGGCCTGACTTACTTTCTTATTCCATCCAAGATGTTATATTAGGGCTTCAACATCTTGTTGACACACCTTCGGACGCCATGGCTACGTACACAGTCAGGATCATTACCAGGAGCACTCCTAAAATATTTAGTACTTAATGTTCTGATTGGTTCCAACTTTTCCACTGGTGTGTCAGCCTCATGTTAGAGTTCCACTGCTATTTACTTCAATTCTTCCCTCGAAAGTGGCTCACTGTGGCTCACAAGGAACTGGTGAACATCGTCCGGATAAACGATGTCAATGCCAACATCCTCAGCCATACGAGAGTCGTCTTTAGCCACTTCTGAAACGGTCTCAATCTCTACAAAATCAATTACTGCTGCAGGCCACAAAATGCCAGTCTCCATTCATCCAGGACTGACACTTCCTTCCACACAAAATGCACCCACAATACAACACTTAAAACAAAATAAGCGATTATTAAGTGTTTGGACACACAGGTGTTGCTTGTGTTAGCTATTGTTTAATTTTTTTTTCAAATTTTTAGGTAATTTTAAAAAATCATGAATGGGAAAAGTAGCGAGTGAATGTGCGTGCGTGCGTGTGTACCTATTTGTGGCTGCAGGGGTCGATTCATAGCTCATGGTCCCGCCTCTGGTCGCTACTAGGTCACTCTTCCAGCTCCATGAGCCTTATCATACCTCTTCTTAAAGCTATGTATGGTTCCTACATCCACTACATCACTTCCCTGGCTATTCCACTTCTTGACAAATCTGTGAGTGAGGAAATACTTCCTAACATCCTTGTGATTCATCTGAGTCTTCAACTTCCAACTGTGACCCCTTGTTGCTGTGTCCCATTTCCGGAACATCCTGTCTCTATCCACCTTGTAGATTCCTCTCATTATTGTATATGTCGTTATCATATCCCCCTCCATCTCTCCTATCCTCCAGTGTCGTCAGGTTGATTTCCCTTAACTCCTCGTAGGACATACCCCTTAGCTCCGGGACTAATCTTATTGCAAACTTTTGCACTTTCTCTGGTTTCCTTACGTGCTTGGCTAGGTGAGGGTTCCAAACTGGTGCTGCATACTCAAATACAGGCCTAATGTACACGATGTACAGGATCCTGAACGATTCCTTATTGAGATGTCGGAATGCTGTTCTTAGGTTTGCTAGGCGCCCATATGCTGCAGCAGTTATAGGGGTGATGTACGCCTCAGATGTGCTTGATGTTTTACTCACCCCAAGATCCTTTTCCTTGATTGAGGCTCGTAGTCTCTGGCCCCCTAAACTGTACTCCGTCTGCGGTCTTCTTCTCCGTTCCCTATTCTTCATGACTTTGCACTTGGTGCAGTTGAACTCCAGGAGCCAGTTGCTCTACCAGGCCTGTAGCCTGGTCTTTGTCCGATTGAATTCTTCTCACCAACTTCACATCATGTGCAAACAGGGACACCTGAGTCTATTCCTCCCGCCATGTCGTTCACATATACCAGAAAACAGCACCGGTCCTAGGACTGTGTGTGTGTGTGTGTGTGTGTGTGTGTGTGTGTGTGTGTGTGTGTGTGTGGTGTGTGTGTGTGTATGCGTGTGTGTCTGAGTGTGTGTTTGTGTGTGTGTATGTGTGTGTGTGTGTGTGTGTGTGTATGTATGTGTGTATGTGTATGTGTATGTGTATGTGTGTGTATATATGTATGTGTATATGTTAGGTAAGACACATATGCAACAGTTAGGTATCTTTATTTCGAAACGTTTCGCCTACACAGTAGGCTTCTTCAGTCGAGTACAGAAAAGTTGATATTGTTTCAGTCAACGGAACAATGCTCTTCTCCAGACTGAGGGACTGACCACCTCAAAACTTTAAGGGTGATGGACTGATTACATCGTCTTCAAGTATCTTCTGCTTCTATCAACTTTTCTGTACTCGACTGAAGAAGCCTACTGTGTAGGCGAAACGTTTCGAAATAAAGATACCTAACTGTTGCATATGTGTCTTACCTAACAATCTGTCGGTATTTTATACCATTTTAATGTTCATGTGTATATGTATGTGTGTGTGTATGCTTGTATGTGTATGTGTGTGAGTGTGTGTGTGTATGTGTGTATGTGTGTGTGTGTGTATGCGTGTGTGTGTGTGTGAATGCGTTTTGTGTATGCGTGTGTATGCGTGTGTGTATGCGTGTGTGTATGAGTGTGAGTGTACTCACCTAACTGTACTTACCTAATTGTGGTTGTAGGGGTCGAGACTCAGCTCCTGGCCCAGCCTCTTCACCTACCGCTACTAGGTCCTCTCTCCACCTGCTCCATGAGCTTTATCATACCTCGTCTTAAAACTATGTATAGTTCCTGCCTCCACTACATCGTGTATGCGTGTGTGTGCGCGCGCGCGTGTGTGTGTGTGTGTGTGTGTGTGTGTGTGTGTGTGTGTGTGTGTGTGTGTGTGGTGTGTGTGTGTGTGTGTGTGTGTGTTGTGTGTGTGTGTGCGCGCGCGCGAGCCTGTGTGTGTGTGTGCCTGTGTGTGTATGCCTGTGTGTGTATGCGTGTACTCACCTAGTTGAGGTTGCGGGGGTCGAGTTCGAGCTCCTGGCCCCGCCTCTTCACTGATCGCTACTAGGTCACTCTCTCTGAACCGTGAGCTTTATCATACCTCTGCTTAAAGCTATG
>NC_069411.1:62994147-63244147 GCF_026875155.1 Cherax quadricarinatus
TCAGAGCCGTTCTTAAATTTATAATATACACAAACTTTTTTAAACTATGGGTAAGTTGTGAATTGTTAGTGCGTGTTGACTAATTTTTATTCATCTAAAGGTAAGGGGTTATTTTCCCCAGATGTGGCTGTTATTCTTCGCCGGAAAAGCGTCTTAAATGCAATATCGCTTTAATGTCCCTAAAACTGTTAACTATTATGTAAGATCATTTATGAGCGCATGTTAAAAATTTTCATCAAAGAAACTGTATAGACCTTCTTGCTTCATTAGAGAAGACATACCCTGTACTTAATTACTTTTCACCTTAATAGGGATTGAAAAGTTATATAAAGAGTCTTAAGGTACTCTTACAAGTTTTCAGAGGATCTTGTCCCAGTAAACGATGAATATTTGTGGGGGTATGCTACCTGATAGGCAACATTTGTGTGGGTATGCTACCTGAGAGGCAACATTTGTGTGGGTATGCTACCTGAGAGGCAACATTTGTGTGGGTATGCTACCTGAGAGGCAACATTTGTGTGGGTATGCTACCTGAGAGGCAACATTTGTGTGGGTATGCTACCTGAGAGGCAACATTTGTGTGGGTATGCTACCTGAGAGGCAACATTTGTGTGGGTATGCTACCCGAGAGGCAACATCCCCCATCACCAGTCACACTACTTCCTTGACATTTCTTAAGCTGAAGCCCGGTACCCACAAAAGGCTTAAGAACTCTAGCTCAACACTTTTACGAGGCCCAGGAGCTGGTTTGTAAAACTCTCAAGTTGGTCACCAGCTCTAGCTAGATAAGCGCCTTAAAAGATGAACAGAATCTGGGAACCCCCAGTCCCCTCCCCCACACACAAACAAGACCAATGAATTAACTAACACCCTCAATAAGCCCAGGAGCTGTAAGACGCCCAAAAGCTTTGGCTTAATCCCTCCAGACTAATTAGAAATTGTAATTCAGCACCCCACATCTTGCCATGGAACCATCAGTAAATAATGGAAAATTTTGAGACCATATTAGGCTTGGTAAGATTTATCAGGAAAGAAGTTAAGCGTTTCCTGATGATGGTATGAGCCATTTGATGACCCGCCACTGAAGTTTTGGTAATCTGACAGAGACCTTTCACTGGCTTGCTGGTCCATTCCTTGGAAAACTGAGAATTTAATGAAAAATTTGAAACCAAAACAATGAGAAATTGAGGAATACTTGAAAAGGATGAGCTAAAACCCAACAACATTAAGAGACCCAAGAATCAACTTTTCACTGTCACAGCTATAAAATCATTCAGACAAAGCAGTAAGAAAATATTGTTAATAAACTGACTAGGCTTGGAGTTAGAAATCCTCCGTCAAACACCTCTTAAATTTGTGATTATTGAGACGAGGCATTGCATGAATATTGTCATGATATTCATGAGATGTAGCTCAATCTACACAGTCCTTGAGACTTAAAAAAAAAATAGGTAAATGAAGCATTCAAGACTTTTTAAAATATTTTATTATAGGTATGGCCTAGAATGCAGAAATAATTTGATGTCCTGACGCAAAAGAGGAGCAAGACTGAATGAAGTTCGTCACCGTCAGCGATGTTATTTGAAGTTAATATGGTAGACACTTAACCAGGAGCCTCAGGTACCAGTATTGCATATATTTGTATTTGATATTGGTGGTGGAAATATTGGGGTATTAAAAAAATCAGTGTTTGTCTTTTCCTTTATGTCATTGACTGCTGCTCTGCTAACCAGCAGAGGAGCAGTCAAGGTCTTCAGACTATAATTGTGAAGGAAATAACAAAGTTCGGGCTTTTATTTATCCTTTGCATGAGTATGTTAAGTGGGAAAGGCTCACACCTGCTACATATTTTTTTTAAATTAAAGCAAAAAAATATATTTTTATACAAAGATATGAAACTACTGAATTCTGCAAAATTCTGTCCACACAGGCAGTGCAGGAGTTATATATAGAGAGGCGCTAGGCTATTTCACTTGAGAGGTCCCTCCCAGTCCTCCAGCCTCACCACAAGAGGAAGATGGTAGTGAGTTAACAGAATTCAATGAAGACGAGGATGATGACGGGTGTTTGAAATTCCGTCTCTAAACGACACAAGATGTTACTGTTGAATACAGTAGTTACTGAAAAAAAATAACAAAATTAACACTGATGAATTTTTGCAATAACCGAATTTTGTAAACATTTTGTGGAATAAGAAGGAATTTTTAGGAAAATGAAATTGTAAGTTCACTGTTATATTCGTCATAATACATATTATATTCATTTAAAATACATATTAAGCAATATACTGCAAACATTAAATACACTAAGACAAAACTATGTTTCAGTCTTCCTCATAGTAAAATCATGCAAAAGTTCATCAAGATTTGTCTGTGACTGATGGGTGAACATAGATAACCAGTGTAAGGAAACACTCCCAATGTTTCTATCCCTTCGCCGGGAATCGAACCGGGACACGTCACCTTGCGAAGCGAGAGCTTTTGCCACCAGGCCGCGGGACACCATGTGTAATTTGATAAAGGTCTGTATGAGACAGTGACTGCTCTTGTGTAGGCCTATGGATTTACCTCACGTACAAGTGAAAGTGCAAAAGTTCGCCTGAACATCTGGGTAAGCTTCAATCAATAGTTCAACGCCTTGCTTAAGTTCTTGCTTAGATGCTGTCAGAATAACAAAACAGGAAAACATTGCACAGATATTTTCCTGGATCACTGTACACAGTAGCTCTTTTTAAACTGGCTTCAAGTGGATCTAGTATAGGAATAAAGGATTTGATGCTAAACTTATCTCTTGAAGAGAGTTTATCTAAGCCATCAGCACCAGGTTCACTTCTCTCATTTCCTTGTGTTTTTCTTACTCTGTCTCCTTGTGTCACTTCTGTAGTTAACATTTGCAAGATGGCTTTTGCTTGTTTCTCAAGCTCATCTAAAATCTTTTCTAATTTTTCTTAAAATAATAATGAAGTGAAATGTACAAACATGTACAAGTTCTCAATGAGAGTTTTGATTTCTGAATGGCTTGCCGACCTTTGGAAAATTACCTAGAATATTTGTCCAAAAATACAGCATAAACAAATTCCAGAACTTCCATTTTCTGGAAACGATTGTTAGCTTGAAGCCTAATATCACCCTGTTAGCTTGAAGCCTGATATCACCCTGTTAGCTTGAAGCCTAATATCACCCTGTTAGCTTGAAGCCTGATATCACCTGTTAGCTTAAGCCTGATATCACCCTGTTAGCTTGAAGCCTGATATCACCCTGTTAGCTTGAAGCCTGATATCACCCTGTTAGCTTGAAGCCTGATATCACCCTGTTAGCTTGAAGCCTGATATCACCCTGTTAGCTTGAAGCTGATATCACCTGTTAGCTTGAAGCCTGATATCACCCTGTTAGCTTGAAGCCTATATCACCTTTTTAGCTTGAAGCCTGATATCACCCTGTTAGTTGAAGCCTAATATCACCCTGTTAGCTTGAAGCCTAATATCACCTGTTAGCTTGAAGCCTGATATCACCCTGTTAGCTTGAAGCCTGATATCACCCTGTTAGCTTGAAGCCTGATATCACCCTGTTAGCTTGAAGCCTAATATCACCCTGTTAGCTTGAAGCCTAATATCACCCTGTTAGCTTGAAGCCTGATATCACCCTGTTAGCTTGAAGCCTGATATCACCCTGTTAGCTTGAAGCCTGATATCACCCTGTTAGCTTGAAGCCTGATATCACCCTGTTAGCTTGAAGCCTGATATCACCCTGTTAGCTTGAAGCCTGGTATCACCCTGTTAGCTTGAAGCCTGGTATCACCCTGTTAGCTTGAAGCCTGATATCACCCTGTTAGCTTGAAGCCTGATATCACCCTGTTAGCTTGAAGCCTGGTATCACCCTATTAGCTTGAAGCCTGGTATCACCCTGTAAGCTTGAAGCCTGGTATCACCCTGTAAGCTTGAAGCCTGGTATCACTCTCTTAGCTTGAAGCCTGATATCACCCTCTTAGCTTGAAGCCTGATATCACCCTCTTAGCTTGAAGCCTGGTATCACCCTCTTAGCTTGAAGCCTGATATCACCCTCTTAGCTTGAAGCCTGGTATCACCCGTAAGCTTAAAGCTGGTATCACCTGTTGCTTGAAGCCTGGTATCACCCTGTTAGCTTGAAGCCTGGTATCACCCTATTAGCTTGAAGCCTGGTATCACCCTGTAAGCTTGAAGCCTGGTATCACCCTCTTAGCTTGAAGCCTGGTATCACCCTCTTAGCTTGAAGCCTGGTATCACCCTCTTAGCTTGAAGCCTGGTATCACCCTCTTAGCTTGAAGCCTGATATCACCATCTTAGCTTGAAGCCTGATATCACCCTCTTAGCTTGAAGCCTGGTATCACCCTATTAGCTTGAAGCCTGGTATCACCCTATTAACTTGAAGCCTGGTATCACCCTGTAGCTTGAAGCTGTATCACCCTTAGCTTGAAGCCTGGTATCACCCTCTTAGCTTGAAGCCTGGTATCACCCTCTTAGCTTGAAGCCTGATATCACCCTCTTAGCTTGAAGCCTGATATCACCATCTTAGCTTGAAGCCTGATATCACCCTCTTAGCTTGAAGCCTGGTATCACCCTGTAAGCTTGAAGCCTGGTATCACCCTGTTAGCTTGAAGCCTGGTATCACCCTGTTAGCTTGAAGCCTGGTATCACCCTCTTAGCTTGAAGCCTGGTATCACCCTGTTAGCTTGAAGCCTGGTGTAGCCCTGCTAGCTTGAAGCCTGATGTAACCCTGTTAGCTTGAAGCCTGGCATCACCCTGTCCATTAACATCAGAGTACAAATGACTGAGTACTTCAGTAATAACAGTAACTTTCCAAAATAGCTTTTGCGGCTTGCACATGTACCTCCCACCTCGTGTCTGACAAATATTTAGACACTTTTGACTGAGGTTACAAAAATGATTTTAGAACTGCCCATTTCTTTGTGAAGGATGAGAAAAAGGTATAAATTTCTTTGATAATGCAAGAAAATAGTTCATTACATCAGGGCAGCAATCAACAGCTGAACGGCCCACCAAATTTAAAAAGTTACCAGTGCATGGAATAAATCTTGCAATATTTTTTTTCATGATTTTTTAGCTGCCTTCCGTTGTGCCTACCAGCCATGTTGGCAGCATTGTCATAACCCTGCCCTAGGCACTTTCTGAAGTTAATTTCAGGCTCAGTAGTGAGTTAAACACTAAATCAAGCCAAGCTTTCTCCTGAGTGATCTTTTAGCTCAAAATATTATATTCCTTGGCCGGAGGTCCCCTAGATTTTGAAGTCTTGGGCTGAAGCCTAGCGCTGAAGCCTAGCGCTTTAGTATGTAGAGGCAGCAATACGTGACGTATGTAGAGACAGCAGTATGTGTAGTATGTAGAAGCAGCAGTATGTGTAGTATGTAGAAGCAGCAGTATGTGAAGTATGTAGAAGCAGCAGTATATGTAGTATGTAGAAGCAGCAGTATGTGTAGTATGTAGAAACAGCAGTATGTGAAGTATGTAGAAACAGCAGTATGTGAAGTATGTAGAAACAGCAGTATGTGTAGTATGTAGAAACAGGAGAATATGTAGTATGTAGAAGCAGCAGTATATGTAGTATGTAGAAACAGCAGTATGTGTAGTATGTAGAAACAGGAGTATATGTAGTATGTAGAAGCAGGAGTATGTGTAGTATGTAGAAGCAGGAGTATGTGTAGTATGTAGAAGCAGGAGTATGTGTAGTATGTAGAAACAGCAGTATGTGTAGTATGTAGAAGCAGCAGTATGTGTAAAATGTAGAAGCAGCAGTATGTGTAGTATGTAGAAGCAGCAGTATGTGTAGTATGTAGAAGCAGCAGTATGTGTAGTATGAAGAAGCAGCAGTATGTGTAGTATGTAGAAGCAGCAGTATGTGTAGTATGTAGAAGCAGCAGTATGTGTAGTATGTAGAAGCAGCAGTATGTGTAGTATGAAGAAGCAGCAGTATGTGTAGTATGTAGAAGCAGCAGTATGTGTAGTATGTAGAAACAGCAGTATGTGTTGTATGTAGAAGCAGCAGTATGTGTAGTATGTAGAAGCAGCAGTAGGTGTAGTATGTAGAAGCAGCAGTATGTGTAGTATGTAGAAGCAGCAGTATGTGTAGTATGTAGAAGCAGCAGTATGTGTAGTATGTAGAAGCAGCAGTATGTGAAGTATGTAGAAGCAGCAGTATGTGTAGTATGTAGAAGCAGCAGTATGTGTAGTATGTAGAAGCAGCAGTATGTGTAGTATGTAGAAGCAGCAGTATGTGTAGTATGTAGAAGCAGCAGTATGTGTAGTATGTAGAAGCAGCAGTATGTGTAGTATGTAGAAGCAGCAGTATGTGTAGTATGTAGAAGCAGCAGTATGTGAAGTATGTAGAAGCAGCAGTATGTGTAGTATGTAGAAACAGCAGTATGTGTAGTATGTTGAAACAGCAGTATGTGTAGTATGTAAAAACAGGAGTATGTGTTGTATGTAGAAGCAGCAGTATGTGTAGTATGTGGAAGCAGCAGTATGTGTAGTATGTAGAAGCAGCAGTATGTGTAGTATGTAGAAGCAGCAGTATGTGTATGTAAAAGTATTGGATTTGAAGCAGCAGTATGTGTAGTATGTAGAAGCAGAGTATGTGAGTATGTAGAAGCAGGAGTATGTGTATGTAGAAGCAGGAGTATGTGTAGTATGTAGAAACAGCAGTATGTGTAGTATGTAGAAGCAGCAGTATGTGTAGTATGTAGAACAGCAGTATGTGAGTATGTAGAACAGCAGTATGTGTAGTATGTAGAAGCAGCAGTATGTGTAGTATGTAGAAGCAGAGTATGTGTAGTATGTAGAAGCAGGAGTATTGGTGTATGTAGAAGACAGGAGTATGTGTAGTATGTAGAAACAGCAGTATGTGTAGTATGTAGAAGCAGCAGTATGTGTAGTATGTAGAAACAGCAGTATGTGTAGTATGTAGAAACAGCAGTATGTGTAGTATGTAGAAGCAGCAGTATGTGTAGTATGTAGAAGCAGCAGTATGTGTAGTATGTAGAAGCAGCAGTATGTGTAGTATGTAGAAACAGCAGTATGTGTAGTATGTAGAAACAGCAGTATGTGTAGTATGTAGAAGCAGCAGTATGTGTAGTATGTAGAAGCAGCAGTATGTGTAGTATGTAGAAGCAGCAGTATGTGTAGTATGTAGAAGCAGCAGTATGTGTAGTATGTAGAAGCAGGAGTATGTGTATGTAGAAGCAGGAGTATGTGTAGTATGTAGAAACAGCAGTATGTGTAGTATGTAGAAACAGGAGTATGTGTAGTATGTAGAAACAGGAGTATGTGTAGTATGTAGAAACAGCAGTATGTGTAGTATGTAGAAACAGCAGTATGTGTAGTATGTAGAAACAGCAGTATGTGTAGTATGTAGAAGCAGCAGTATGTGAAGTATGTAGAAGCAGCAGTATGTGTAGTATGTAGAAGCAGCAGTATGTGTAGTATGTAGAAGCAGCAGTATGTGTAGTATGTAGAAGCAGCAGTATGTGTAGTATGTAGAAGCAGCAGTATGTGTAGTATGTAGAAGCAGCAGTATGTGTAGTAAGTAGAAGCAGCAGTATGTGTAGTATGTAGAAGCAGCAGTATGTGTAGTATGTAGAAGCAGCAGTATGTGTAGTATGTAGAAGCAGCAGTATGTGTAGTATGTAGAAGCAGCAGTATGTGTAGTATGTAGAAGCAGCAGTATGTGTAGTATGTAGAAGCAGCAGTATGTGTAGTATGTAGAAGCAGCAGTATGTGTAGTATGTAGAAGCAGCAGTATGTGTAGTATGTAGAAGCAGAAGTATGTGTAGTATGTTGAAACAGCAGTATGTGTAGTATGTAGAAACAGCAGTATGTGTAGTATGTAGAAGCAGCAGTATGTGTAGTATGTAGAAGCAGCAATATGTGTAGTATGTTGAAACAGCAGTATGTGTAGTATGTAGAAACAGCAGTATGTGAAGTATGTAGAAGCAGCAGTATGTGTAGTATGTAGAAGCAGCAGTATGTGTAGTATGTAGAAGCAGCAGTATGTGTAGTATGTAGAAGCAGCAGTATGTGTAGTATGTGAAACAGCAGATGATGTGTAGTATGTGAGATGAAACAGCAGTTATGTGTAGTATGTAGAAGCAGCAGTATGTGTAGTATGTAGAAAGCAGCAGTATGTGTAGTATGTTAGAAACAGCAGTATGTGTAGGTATGTAAGAAACAGCAGTATGTGAAGTATGTAGAAGCAGCAGTATGTGTAGTATGTAGAAGCAGCAGTATGTGTAGTATGTAGAAGCAGCAGTATGTGTAGTATGTAGAAGCAGCAGTATGTGTAGTATGTAGAAGCAGCAGTATGTGTAGTATGTAGAAGCAGCAGTATGTGAAGCATGTTGAAACAGCAGTATGTGTAGTATGTAGAAGCAGCAGTATGTGTAGTATGTAGAAGCAGCAGTATGTGTAGTATGTAGAAGCAGCAGTATGTGTAGTATGTAAAAGCAGCAGTATGTAGTATGTAGAAAGCAGTATGTGTATGTAGAAACAGCAGTATGTGTAGTATGTAGAAACAGCAGTATGTGTAGTATGTAGAAAGCAGTGATGTGTAGTGATGTAAACACGTATGTGTAGTATGTAGAAACAGGAGTATGTGTAGTATGTAGAAGCAGCAGTATGTGTAGTATGTAGAAACAGGAGTATGTGTAGTATGTAGAAACAGCAGTATGTGTAGTAAGTGGTAAGAAACAGCAGTATGTGTAGTATGTAGAAGCAGCAGTATGTGTAGTATGTAGAAACAGCAGTATGTGTTAGTATGTAGAGAAGCAGCAGTATGTGTAGTATGTAGAAGCAGCAGTATGTATGTAGACAGCAGTATGTAGTAGTAGAACAGCAGTATGTGTAGTATGTAGAAGCAGCAGTATGTGTAATATGTAGAACAGCAGTATGTGTAGTATGTAAACAGCAGTATGTGTAGTATGTAGAAGCAGCAGTATGTGTAGTATGTAGAAACAGCAGTATGTGTAGTATGTAGAAACAGCAGTATGTGTAGTATGTAGAAGCAGCAGTATGTGTAGTATGTAGAAACAGCAGTATGTGAAGTATGTAGAAGCAGCAGTATGTGATGTAGAAACAGCAGTATGTGTAGTATGTAGAAACAGCAGTATGTGTAGTATGTAGAAACAGCAGTTATGTGTAGTATGTAGAAGCAGCAGTATGTGTAGTATGTAGAAACAGCAGTATGTGTAGTATGTAGAAACAGCAGTATGTGTAGTATGTAGAAGCAGCAGTATGTGTAATGTAGACAGCAGTATGGATATGTAGACCAGTATGTGTAGTATGTAGAAACAGCAGTATGTGTAGTATGTAGAAACAGCAGTATGTGTAGTATGTAGAAGCAGCAGTATGTGTAGTATGTAGAAGCAGCAGTATGTGTAGTATGTAGAACAGCAGTATGTGTAGAAGGTATGTTAGAAACAGCAGTATGTGTAGTATGTAGAAACAGCAGTATGTTTAAGTATGTAGAAGCAGCAGTATGTGATGTAGAAAGCAGCAGTAATGTGTAGTATGTAGAAACAGCAGTATGTGTAGTATGTAGAAACAGCAGTATGTGTAGTATGTAGAAGCAGCAGTATGTGTAGTATGTAGAAGCAGCAGTATGTGTAGTAGTGTAAAGAACAGCAGTATGTGTAGTATGTAGAAGCAGCAGTATGTGTAGTATGTAGAAACAGCAGTATGTGTAGTATGTAGAAGCCCGCAGTAATGTGTAGTATGTAGAAACAGCAGTATGATGTAAGTATGTAGAAACAGCAGTATGTGTAGTATGTAGAAAGCAGCAGTATGTGTAGTATGTAGAAACAGCAGTATGTGTAGTATGTAGAAGCAGCAGTATGTGTAGTTGTAGAAACAGCAGTATGTAAAGTAGACGCAGTATGTAGTAGAAGCAGCAGTATGTGTAGTATGTAGAAACAGCAGTATGTGTAAGTATGTAGAAGCAGCAGTATGTGTAGTATGTAGAAGCAGCAGTATATGTGTATGTAGAACAGCAGTATGTGAAGTATGTAGAAGCAGCAGTATGTGTAGTATGTAGAAGCAGCAGTATGTGTAGTATGTAGAAGCAGCAGTATGTGAAGTATGTAGAAGCAGCAGTATGTGTAGTATGTAGAAGCAGCAGTATGTGAAGTATGTAGAAGCAGCAGTATGTGAAGTATGTAGAAGCAGCAGTATGTGATGTAGAAACAGCAGTATGTGTAGTATGTAGAAGCAGCAGTATGTGTAGTATGTAGAAACAGCAGTATGTGTAGTATGTAGAAGCAGCAGTATGTGTAGTATGTAGAAGCAGCAGTATGTGATGTAGAAACAGCAGTATGTGTAGTATGTAGAAGCAGCAGTATGTGTAGTATGTAGAAGCAGCAGTATGTGTAGTATGTAGAAACAGCAGTATGTGTAGTATGTAGAAACAGCAGTATGTGTAGTATGTAGAAGCAGCAGTATGTGTAGTATGTAGAAGCAGCAGTATGTGTAGTATGTAGAAGCAGCAGTATGTGATGTAGAAACAGCAGTATGTGTAGTATGTAGAAGCAGCAGTATGTGTAGTATGTAGAAACAGCAGTATTGTGTAGTATGTAGAAACAGCAGTATGTGTAGTATGTAGAAACAGCAGTATGTGTAGTATGTAGAAACAGCAGTATGTGTAGTATGTAGAAGCAGCAGTATGTGTAGTATGTAGAAACAGCAGTATGTGTAGTATGTAGAAGCAGCAGTATGTGTAGTATGTAGAAGCAGCAGTATGTGTAGTATGTAGAAACAGCAGTATGTGTAGTATGTAGAAACAGCAGTATGTGTAGTATGTAGAAACAGCAGTATGTGAAGTATGTAGAAACAGCAGTATGTGTAGTATGTAGAAGCAGCAGTATGTGTAGTATGTAGAAGCAGCAGTTTTGTGTAGTATGTAGAAGCAGCAGTATGTGTAGTATGTAGAACAGCAGTATGTGTAGTATGTAGAAACAGCAGTATGTGTAGTATGTAGAAACAGCAGTATGTGAAGCATGTAGAAACAGCAGTATGTGTAGTATGTAGAAGCAGCAGTATGTGTAGTATGTAGAAGCAGCAGTATGTGTAGTATGTAGAAGCAGCAGTATGTGTAGTATGTAGAAACAGCAGTATGTGTAGTATGTAGAAACAGCAGTATGTGTAGTATGTAGAAACAGCAGTATGTGTAGTATGTAGAAGCAGCAGTATGTGAAGCATGTTGAAACAGCAGTATGTGTAGTATGTAGAAGCAGCAGTATGTGTAGTATGTAGAAGCAGCAGTATGTGTAGTATGTAGAAGCAGCAGTATGTGAAGTATGTAGAAGCAGCAGTATGTGTAGTATGTAGAAGCAGCAGTATGTGTAGTATGTAGAACAGCAGTATGTGAGTATGTAGAACGCAGTATGTGAGATGTGAAACAGCAGTATGTGAGTATGTAGAAGACAGCAGTATGTGAAGAGTTTTAGAAGCAGCAGTAATGTGTAGTATGTAGAACAGCAGTATGTGTAGTATGTAGAAGCAGCAGTATGTGTAAGATATGTAAAAAGCAGCAGTAATGTGTAGTATGTAGAAACAGCAGTATGTGTAAGTATGTAGAAACAGCAGTATGTGTAGTATGTAGAAGCAGCAGTATGTGAAGTATGTAGAAGCAGCAGTATGTGTAGTATGTAGAAGCAGCAATATGTGTAGTATGTAGAAGCAGCAGTATGTGTAGTATGTAGAAGCAGCAGTATGTGTAGTATGTGAAAGCATATTGTTGTAAAACAAGTATGTGTAGTATGTAGAAAACAGTATTGAACATATTGAAACAGCGTTAGTGTAGTATGTAGAAGCAGCAGTATGTGTATATGAGAACAGCAGTATGTGTAGTATGTAGAAGAAGCAGTATGGAAGTATGTAGAAAGCAGTATGTGTAGTAGTTAGAAACAGCAGTAATGATGTAGTATGTAGAAGAAGCAGTATGTTGAACATGTTAGAAAAGCAGTATGTGTAGTATGTAGAAGACAGCAGTATGGTTGAAGTATGTAGAAAGCAGCAGTATGTGTAGTATGTAGAACACAGTATATGAAGTAGTAGAGAAGCAAGCAGTAATGTGTATTGTAGAAACAGCAGTAGTGAGTTATGTAAATCACTAGTAATGTGATAGGATGTGAAGACGCAGTATGACATGTGTAAGTAGTAGTAAACAAGCAGTAGTAAGATGAGAAGCAAGCGAGTATGTGTGATAAGCATAGTTGAAATAGCAGTATAGTGAATATAGTTAGAGAGTAGTGAATACAAGTAAACATAATGTGAAATAAGTATAAGAAACGGAAATGAATGTATACGTGAATTTATGTAGAACAGTAAGAGTTAGATCATATAGAGTAGAAACAACTATGTTGAATATGTAGGTACGTATGGTGAAATAAATGTTGGAGCACTATTATGTCTACGGCTATCATTTCTGTATTCTGTAGAATTTATTTTAAAACAGTAGTCTACGTTAATACGAGTTCAACAGCAGGAACTCCAATAAACACATGAAATCACTCATTCAACAGCGGCCTTGCAAGACGTGTCAAACATCACACTACAAAATGACCTTGAACACCAACTCCCGACTGTTTATTATAGAATGTGATAGTATCAGATGAAAATAGAGTAGGGGTTAGAAAGACCTGTAAATTATATGAAAATTGTTTCATGAAACTTAAGCTATAAATGGAAGGGGGAGACAGCTGTAACCAGCGTTGAGATGTAAGTTTATTGCGATAGTAAGAGAAAGTGGACTGGGTTGAGGAATATGTTGAGAGTAGTGAGTAGCGAGGAATGTTTAGCGAGAAATTAGAACAGAGTCGAGACGAGTGAATGTGTTAGAGTAGCGTTGAATGAGTTGTGAAGAGTGAATGTGTAGGAGTCAATATCGATAAATGACCTGCATCGAGTTAATATGTATGAGTAGCGATGAATTAGTTACATAGAGTCAGTAACGAGTAGCGACTAATTAGTGAGTAGCAACCAGCAAAAGGTGAGTGATGAGCTGTATATCATGAGTAGCGAGTTGTGAGTAGTTAAGAAGTAGTACACAGTGAGTAATGCTTGCAGTATTACAGCATGAGTAACGTAGACTATTGTAATACAATGAGTAAAACAAGAGTAATGCGGAATAGCGATTAAGGTGGATTAGAGGCGAGTAGCATAAATATTAGCAAGTAGTAGTTAGTTACTACTTACTAGTTAGTACTGAAGAGTGAGTAGCAACAAGTAAACAGTGAGTGGTGAACCATGAGTAGTGAGTAGCAACAAGAGAGCAATGAAAATAGCGAGTTTCAAGTGAGAAGTAACAAAAAGTAGACAAAGAGTAGAAAAAAGCGAGTAGTGCAAATTAAGTAGCGACAAGTATTAGTGAGTAGCAAATATGGAGCAATGTTTACATGATAATGAATAATAAGCAGTGTTTAGCGGCTGAAATGTGTTCATACGCAGCGAGCAAATAGTATGAAACGAGTCGTCAGTATGTACCTGCGAGTAACTGGTGAAGCTTAGTGAATAGCTAGTAAGGAATATCGAGTAGTGAGGAGTAGTGAGAGGCAACAAGAGAAGAGTGAATAGCGAGTACTAAGTACTTAGTCGCGAGTAGTAGTGAGAGGCAAGGATTGAATAATGAGTGCTGAGTAGTGAGGTGTGAGTAACAAGTGACAGCGAGTAGCAAGTAACCAGGAGCAAGCAGCGAGTAGCAAGAACCCATGAGCAAGTAGCGAGTAGCAGGAAACCAGGAGCAAGTAGCCAGAAACCAGAAGTAGTTGGTAGTGAGTAGGGAAGAACAACTAGCGATGAATAAGCATTGAGGACAGAGCAGCGAGTAGCTAGGAGTAACAAAATGAGAGCAGCAATGTGTGAGTAGCGAGGTGTGATTAAGAGAGAAACTCTTGTTTGTATATCACTGGGTATAAGAGGAATGAAGGTGGATTTGATGGAGAATGGTAATTACTAATACCAATATTATTTTCATTATTTACAAGTAGCATTACTACCAAAAACATCACCTCGACAATAGTTACAGTCAAGAATACCACTGCAATAAATACTACACACACATGGCCACAACCACTTGCACAATCGCTAACTTGCTCATCACCACAAAACCAAAACAATTATTGCAAATCATCAAATCACAAATACATGTTCAACACTACCACTGACTCCTACAACACGCTTCCCTGACCCGGCTGAGTGCTCGCCGGGGCATTATAGCCTACACGCAAAATCATAAACATTTATCTTTCTCATAAACATTTAACAAGTGTCAAATCTCCTGGAAGATGCAAAATTTTCACAGTATTTATTTCAGAATCTAACACTTTAACTAGTAGTTATTCTCGTTATCAGTAGGCTTTGCTACACTTACTGATGCCAGCCTTATCGATCAATCTGCTACATTTGAATTACGTACACCGAATAATTTGGTACTTTTCTTTTTTTTTTAACTTACACAGAATTATGTCTCACAGGATCACAGTAAGAGATGATAATAAGTGTCAGGGGCTCAAGACTGTTCAACTGTCGCCAGCATACATAAAGGGGATTACCAATAGACCCCTGGCTGTTTTCAGGAGGGAACTGGTCAGACACCTGAAGTCAGTACCTGACCAGCCGAGCTGTGCTTCTTACGTTGGATTGCGTACAGCTGGCAGTAACAGCCTGGTCGATGAGTCGCTGATCTACCGCGAGTCCTGGTCATGGACCAGGCTGTGGGGGCGCTAACTCCCAGAACTCCCTCCAGGTATATTCCAGGATATGAGACAATCATTTTCCTATTTCCCCTCTTTGTCTTACCTACTCCATAATTAATCATCCTCCATCACTCTTCACTCAACATCCAGCCTATCCCATCCCTCCCACCTCCTTCCTAACCCACCGTTTCCCTTCCCACTGCATTCCCTTCTTCCCCACTTTATAACCCACTTAACCTTTCCTTCCATCATGTATATCTCTGGCCATCCCACCTACCCTGTAAAAACCCACCTCCTGCTCCACACATTTCCCCCTGAAAGGTCTTCTTCCCCCCGTCACTTCCTCTCTCACATATCCCAGTCCTATAATAAAGATAATGATCACGTAATAAACTCTGTCATAACAAAGATAAAAACGCTCTCATAATTAAGAAAATGATGTTATCATTTTCTGAAGGAATACAGATACAGAGTTGACAATAAATAATTTTACCGGACAACAACTGCAAAAGAAATTCCTCCAGATTCCCTGGTCGCACTACGTACATTTCCCTTCACAAGGCAAGCAACCAGTAAGTGAAGCAATATTGTATATAAACTACAAAGGACAAAGCTGCACTTTTCACCAGCTTTCTGGATGCCATTATTATATATAATATGTTGAAATATTGTGTGGAGTTTATGAGTGCAAACCATGCACTCAGTATACCTTCCTTGTTCTTCACTGGTGTGAGTGTCTCGCTCTCGTAAAGTGCCTAGTTCGATCCCCTGGTACTCAGAAACAGTCATATTTCCTTGTGATATGTCAGCCCCTTCTCACCTAGGAATAGTTTGTGTGTTAGTTTAATGCTGTTGCAATCCAGCTAGAATACTCTAGTGATGGGTAAGATGTATCGCAGTACCTAATTAAAAAAAGAGCTGTGTACTCGTACCTAGTTATGTCTGTTTTCCTTTTTGGTATTAGTTGTTCTGCGTGGAGCCAAAATTTGAGTACTGCATGCTTATCTATTCATTTAACCTATCTGAGAGCACATATACTTATCCTGCTTCAGGGGCAGATTTTTAGGCGGCTTATATGGAATTATATTTCCTCAACTAAATAAGAAATGCAAAGAGAAGCAAAATTCTCTAAGATCTATTGCTGCCTACTCGAACAATGGTATTAATTTAATATATGTAAGAATAATGCAAGTAGCCAATACTAAATACTTTATACGTATATTACGCTGCTGTCACTAATACTTTAAAGACTCTCGGCTCTACTCTGGAGATTAAGCAAAATGATGGCATCAGATTTTTTCTTAGTTATCCTGCTAACTTCAGATCTTAATATGAGGAAGGAAACTGTTTTCTCCGTGTCACTGATATAATACTTAAGAACATAAGAAAGGAGGAACACTGCAGCAGGCCTGTTGGCCCATACTAGGCAGGTCCTTTACTTGGTTTCCTTTGTCTTATATTCCCTTTGCTGGTGATAGAATAATTAGTATTCTCCGGGTAAACAAATTAATAATTAGCATTCCAATAGTGATATAATAATTTATTCCAATTGTCATAGATATTACAATCGGCATTCCCCATTTAGTAGATAGAATAATTAGCATCCTAGAGTCAGTGAATAAAAATTATTAATTAGTATTCCCTGTGATAGTATAGTTGGTACTCCAGTGTCAGTGAAATCATTCTTTAACAAGACTCCTCCAAGCTAGCATCATTACATAATCCATTAATATATATAGTGAACTAAGGGCAATGAGGCAGAACACTGACTGCACTCATACTAGCACTCTGATTAATCTTTTCATAAAGTTGCTGGACCGCGCATGTACACACTGATTCAGAAATAAATCTGTCAAATGCAGAATGAAGCAGTGACCAGCAGGCAGCTCAGTAGTGTGTAAAATCCTGCTGGGGAAAAACCTTACGACTCTAGGGCAAGTTTCTTTTGGGGGGAGGGGGGGGTTTCTATCCCCACTATGGATAATAGGCATTTTCCCGATATGAGAGAGACCCACTCTGATGTTAGAAGACCTTTGGTAATGTTAATGGTACCCAATCCAGTGGTTTAAAGTGAACGTATTTGGTAAAGTCATGGCAATCATATTCAGTTTATTTTTTAATTAGGTTTAGAAATTAAAAAAAAGTGGTAAAAATTTACAAAAAGGTGAGCATTTACGTTTTATTGAAGAATGCCAGTCAAAAACGACATATTTAAACAATTTTAAAAATTTTAAATTAATAACAATACAAAGTAACGTATGCAGGTTCAAACAATGGCAAAGAAAAATTATACAATATTACATAAAAGTTATCCTACTGAGTTTTGTGGGAATATCGGATGACCATATTCTATGGTACTAGAATAACTCAATGTGTCTTTCATCATCAACGGCTGACAATCATCTTTTTCTTCACGCTACATATTTCTTTCTTCACATTACTAGTAGATTTACATTCAAATGTTACCGTATCTGGTTTAGACAAAACTTTCTGCTCTCGGCTCATCTGTTTGCTCCAGGTGTCAGGCACACCTGGAAGTAATTAAATTTTATAGTCACACTCGTATCAAAGATTTTCCTAAAATCATGAGATACTCTCAAGATAATTATTTTATTACATGTGGTGTCTGTCCACCTGTTTACTGCTGGTGTTGTCTCACACCTGATGTGTCAGACGTACCTGGAGGCTATTAAATTTTATAGTGATACTCCGGTTACTCTCTACCAGTTCCTCGGATCAAAATCCTTCCTTGCCCCCACTACCTAAGACCACAACCAACTTAACTCCACTTTCCTGGGTCGAGAAACTATCTCCAACACTTCGGATCTATATCCTCCCTCCCACTCTCACCCAAGTTCCATTTCTTTGGATCAAGAACACCATCACCTAGCATCTACCTTTATCAGCTCCCTTTCACCTCACAACATGATCACTCTGAACACCCCGTCACCATCTTTTACTGGAGATCATTTTCTGTTATGTAGTATAATAGTGGTAACCTCTCCTGTGGTTTCTTAAAATATTTACTGAATCAGACATCCAGATTAAAGAAAAATCAAGCCGAATAAAACATTTCAAAATTTTATTAGTCCAATAATGCCTAAAATTGTATTGGACATTGCATGGTAAATCTCTGATCTTCTGAAATGCTTTACAAACAATGCGTTTCAGAGGTAAGCATTCACAAAAGTTGATTTATATGCTCTTTCACCAGTTTCTCCATCAATTCCAATACTGGTAATGCCAAGTCGAAGACACAAATTCATTGTTTCACTTCCCATCTAATTTTAGATTGTTACTTGCTTCATGGCAGAAAACTTACATTCACATATATCTATGCACTACTGAACACTCAGTGCAGCTTTAGTACAGTCTCTCAGCTTAAGGAACATATCCTTTCAGAAGCTCTTCTAATTTTAATTTTTCTTTGCAAGTATCAGTGGGAGTATTGAAGGGAAATCAGTTTCCAGTAGATGTTTTTTACAAACACTGCTTAGTTCATTAAGGATTTTGAATCTAATGTATAAGCAATTTGAGGTAGAATGAAATCTGATGGGGTGAGAATGGTTGGATTATACTTCCGTGGGCATTAAATCCACTAATATTCAGATTGCTTTAGAAATTTTAACAAGTTACAGTGAAATTCTTTCTGTATTGATCAATACTTTTGGAGGTGATGGAATCTCATTCAATCGAATGACGAATTCATGAACAACCGATGCAAATTAATGACTCACGAAATCGTAATGACACGATTGCAAACAAACCATAGCACGGGCGGGGTTAGAACCAGTGATCAGAGTGTCTCAAAACTCGAGACCGTCGTGTTAGCCACTGGACCAGCTAGCCACACATAAGATTCGTCCAACTAGGTATATTTCTACACCATAGGAAGGTTAGCATAGGCACCACTGTCACCACAAATGCAAGAGCTCGCCACAAATGCTCGAGTTCGTCACGGCCACGCTAGCTGGAGATTCGTCTGTAAAAACTTGCATTTGTGGTCACAGTGGTGCCTATGCTAACCTTCCTATGGTGTAGAAATATACCTAGTTGGACGAATCTTATGTGTGGCTAGCTGGTCCAGTGGCTAACACGACGGTCTGTTTTGAGGCTCTCTGATCGCGGGTTCTATCCCCGCCCGTGGTATGGTTTGACGTAAATTAATGAAATTCTTTTTCGATAGTGAGGACATTTGTTGTTTATGTGTTAAGATAGAAGTGTATCCAGCCTGAGTGCGCGATGAAGAAAGTCGGAGAGACAGACTCAAAAAAAAAAAAAAAAAAAAAGGTTTTAAGAAGAAGGAACAACAGAGTGACTAGCAGATTCGAAGTACCATCACGAAAAACTTTAATGGCTCTTCTCTGAAGTTATTTGAAAAAGGATACTAACTGAATTAAAAAAATAAGTATGTAAGAATAAATTTTATATTTCATTCCTTCTGTAATAAAAAACAATGTTTTTGTAGAAACTTATACCTGTGTTAAAATAAAATTAAAGGTTATAAGAACATGTAATGAATAAAAATTGATGATTTCATTCCTTCTTTTTAGGATATTTAGTGTTTTACGCATCCATGTTTAAAATGTTTGTTTTTTGACTGACTCTTTCGAATGTTAAACGTCTAGTCATTTTCTTGAGAAGAATAAAGATTACAAAAAAATAAATAAATAATGAGCGATTAAGACAAGAAATATCATGTGGTTTTTACTATGAAAAACCTATTTTCCTCGACTTGAGGTTATATCTTTTTAATGAAGACATTTTAAGTATGTTAAAGATTAAAGTAAATTTTAAGGGTCATTTACGAGAACTAATATTGAGGGATGAGTAGCATTATTACTCGAGAAATAATGAACACCAGACTCTTGCCTGGATATTTGCATAACTTTGTGAAACGACATTATCTGAGTGTTGTTACCATAACTTTATCAAATGAAATTTTGACAAAATTTGGTATAAGCTGACCATGACTAACAACACACCTTAGAAACCACTTTTTTTTTATATTTTATTTAAACTCAGATACAAAAATTATATGGGAACATAATCAATATGTAACAAGATACAGGCAGTAAAACGATAATCTGCAGTGACTACACAAATACCAAAGAAGCACTTATATAATGACATCAGAATTGGCTGCTGCACTCCAATCAGACACTACTTTTATGTACTGTGCTTCACGTGAAAAAATGGTCTTATAATAAAAACGATAGTCCTACTTAGTAATGCTGACACTCCCCCCCCCCCTTGAAAACATACCACTTTCACCTGAGTATACTCATTGACATCTCTTATACATTTATTAGAGCATTAAGGATATCATTGAAACATGTATAAACCCAATCCAGCCATCTAAAAGGCTGACTATAATACAAGAAAAGTCTGAACATGATGGCACACATCCACCAAAGAAACCAATCCACACCCTAACCCTCATATACCCCATGATAACAATCAATATCGTGCACGGTGGTGGATTTAATACACTACCGCTGACTCTTCACCCTCCCCCCCCACATGCCTAGTAACTGTGTCTGCCGTCACCACTCATAACTTCCATCAGTCATTGAATTTAAAAATACATTAAGGTACAATAACAAAGGAATATGAGAACCCCTTATCGTCTCCGCCACAGAAAAATAAAAATGTTACATTTTCTAATTACATACTGCTGATTCATCTTTGTGCTTACAAAATATCCCCTATCCCCTATGATTTTTATCTCTTTACTCCATAGCTAAAAACCCGATTATACATTTCATCAACCAAATTAAATTACAATAAGCATAATAATATCAATACTTATCATCCGACTAATAGGTGTACATTATTATCACCCTGAGTTCCATGAAATTTACATAAGAATTAATACATATATTGACAATCCTCACAATCCTTCCCGTCTTCTAAATACAGTGTACATATATCCAATGACATTTCGTTATGATCCAATCATATTTACTTTACACTTCCCCTTTTCCCTAGTGCAAGATAAATGCCACTTGCACAAGAGTCAACACCTTACATTTGTTCACTTAAAACGTATAAAAAAAGAACTAACATAAATAACTTATAACTATATATGATAGAAATTATTTGACAAAGTGAAGAATACCAACTAATATGGTTAACAGTACACTAGAAATTGTAACTCACTCACTAATACATATTCCCATTTTTTATGTATTATGTTCAACAAGATATCTATATTTATTAACAATGTTCCAGAGCAATATCAGACTTACTCTGTCATGCACTAAGTTACACGATATAAAATTATGGCTCCTAATAAAACATGTACCGGGCCCGTACTACCTCAACAATTAACAAAACCAACCTGGCAAAAAAACACTTCAGAAAGCCCCCCCTGCCATCCCCTGACCCCATGCTATCTGTATTAAAAAAAAACACAAACTCACGTTCCCTTCCATGCTCAAGTTCGTACCTGACGTCGAAAGTCATAAAACCCCTGTCTCTTAAACCCAAAAGTCACCAGTTTCACCCCCCCCTTCGCCCCCCCCCATTCCTAACGACTTTACACCCATATGCTCCACTACCACACAAATTTTTTTCCACCTTCCATCCTCCACTAATCTCAAAAAAGAACAAGAATGCCAGTTTAGGGAGAACCAGCCTAATCCAGCTCTAAAAATACACCCAACCCAACATTACAAACCCACCGACAGATTACGATAACCCCAAGGGAAAACTATTTACCCACAACCTCCCATATAGTAGCCTATTTCTGCATACTGTACGATACACACTCGCCGCAAGCGCCCGCACCCCTATATTCACCCCCCACCTCCCGCATGCACCAAAACACATACAGAAAATCTGCCACTACATACATCACTGCCCTCCGAATGTCCTTGGAAACCCCTCCCACATCGAAATGCAAAGCCCTCAAAGTCGAAATGTTTCTTCCCCTCCCCCCACTTTTCCCCGAACTCTCGCTAACCATTTCCCCTTTCAAAACCCCAAAGGGTTTTACAAAAAAATATGGCATGAAAAGCCGTCTCCTCTTCCTCACAATGCAAACAAGTGCCAGCACCTAAAATAACCCATTCTATTTTAGCACGACCCTGTAGCTAGAATTCCCCTAAAGAATCTATAAACCACTTCACGAACCCTTGGCTTTAATCGATCTTCCGAAAGTCTTCCCAAATGCCCCTCCAATATACATGGGTATGTAGCTACTCCCTGTATCCCCTGTACCCTGCCTACCTGTCCTCCCCAAGCCTACTTACCCTTACTTTTTTTGCTTCCCTTACTGCCAACAAATTCCCCACCATATCTTCACACTCCCGTAAGTGCCTTTCCCTTCCACCATTTTCGCACATCCTTCATGACCCTCCCCCCCCTTTCTACCCCTCTCCCTCCCACCCTCAAGTGTCGCTGCTTCACATACACTGCCTTCACTCGTGTGTCCAAAGGTATAAACCCAGCCCCCCCTGCCGCACGCCCATCATCACCACCACCTTCCGTAGCCATGGCTTCCCATAACCCCCACATACCTCAAAAAACCCCCCTCTCCAGTTCCCGAATATCCACACGACCTCAGGGGATATATTTCTGCCACGGGCCCCCCACTTTACTGTACACAAGTGTATTTACTACCACCACCCTCTGCTGCAATGTTACATCCCAGCCTCCACCCGCGCAAACCTACCCATCGCTCTACTCATTACTTCCTTGGAATTTATTCTCTGTGCCTCCCCAGCGTCCGCCATATACACAACCCCACATATCTTAATTCTATCACTACGTTCCACCCATACTGTTTTCCCCCCAAACCCCCCCCCCCCCCCACGTGCCTACTTCTAATAACTTTGACTTTGCTCCATTAACCCTCATCCCTGTCGCCCCACCAAAAATCTCTATTATATGTCCCACATTCCCCAATCCTATTTCCCCTCCTACCAAAACTGTGGTGTCATCCACATACCCCACAATAAACCCCATCTCCCAGGACCCACCCCTCCCTGTTCCCACACTCCTTCCTCTATAAGCCTATAAAAAGGGTCCTGCATGCATGCAAAGAGGATTTGAGACAAGGGGCAACCCTGCGCAAACCCATCCCCATCTGCACTGGCAACCCTAACTTCCCATTAACCCAACCCTGACCGTTGCAGGGGTTTTACAAAGTAGTCGCCAGGCACAATCTCATCACCAAAACCTTTTTTTTTTAAAATACACCACAACATATGTCTATCTACACTGTCATAAGCCTGCTTCCAATCAATCCCCAAGATCCCCCCCCCCTTGTCTACCCTCCACAAATTTCCCTTTAAATTTTTCCATGCCCCTCAACCCCATACTTCGACCTGGAATTCCACACTTCCTCTATGTAGGACTCGGTCAAGCACCTTTTTCATACGGTTACCTAAAACCTTCGCAAAAACTTTATAATCTGCACACATGAGGGAGATCGCCCTAAAAGCACCCAAGGTCTTCCCCCCCCTCCTTTAGAAACCCAAAAATACTACCCCCCTGCCCCGCGATTTTCCCCCAACACTCCCCTTTCCTTCATACAGTTAAACAACCGGACCCCGACATTCCTTCATACAAATCCCAAGTGTAATATAGAAATCAATTAGGAATTCCATCAATGCCCGGCGCTTTTCCCCTACTCAAGCCATTATCGCCTCCTCCACCTCCTCCTCACTGATCCTAACCTCTATTACCGCACTCTCCTCCTCCCCCAAAATACCTCGAATTCCTTCTCCCAGAATCTCTCCCCCCCTCTTCCTCCCTCCCTCGCTTAAAATTCTCCCCTAAACCAAATAATCAGCATAATTGCTTTATTCCATCGGTGGTACTAAGTACCTGCCCCACCCTATATCCCCCACCCCTTTACACACCTCTAATCCCCTAATCGTGGTCATCTGTTGCCCCATTCCTAAATCTCCTCAAAACAACATCCTGACGGTTTGTCACCCCCTAGAACCTCCTCTAAACCTTCCCTCACACGTATCGCATCAAAACGAGAATTTTGTATATCCCTCAATCTTCCCCTTAAAACCTCTTTCTCCATGTCTAGCCCCCCTCCCCCTTCATAACAATCATTTAGCTGCCCCTCTAAAATATTTCTGTAAACCATACCTCCACCTCGCCTCATCCCTTCCTCTAATGCTGGTAATAAATCCCTTTAAACTGCAATTTAGCGTGCTTTCCTCCACCATTCCAAGACATCCTCCTCTTCGTTGCAGCCTCCCATGTTGCTTCCACCATTCCCTAAAAAACAACACCCTCCCCCTCTACCCTGAAGTAGCCTCACATTTTATTTTCCAATAACCCACATACCTACGACCCTCCCTTCCCATGCCATCTCTGCCAAAACGGCACGATGGTCCGAAAAACCTAAATCAAACGTCCATTACACGTTCTAACTGTTATATCTCGAGTTTATATATATACGAAACCAAACCTGGCCGCATAACCCCTCCGCATAAACGTGTGCTCCCCACTTCACCCATCGCCCCTGACTATGTCATAAACCCCTGCATCCCTCAAAAAATCCCTCAATACCCCAAGCCCAAACCACCCTGCCCCTCTCGGTTTAAAATCCTTATTCCTGATTTCACAACCCAATCCCCACCTATTATAGAAACCCTTGGTAAACCCTGCATGTAGAAAAGCAAAACCTCCCTTACAAAATTCACCTTAACCCGTATGTTACTATTGCCGGCATATATATCCCCAGAAAACCCAAATCAATCTCGCCCCATATCCCTTCCCACCCTCACCACCCTCCCCTCCCCTCCTCTTCCCACTTGAGCATGTGGGAAAGGGCTGGACTCCCTCACTGCCACTGCCACCCCACCCTTTAATTTCCCTGAACTACCAACATACATCCTAAAACCGTTGACCCCAACTCTCTGCCATACTTGAAATTGTGTTCTTGAATTTAAAAAACACATCAATGTTAAAACGCCGCAAAACATCCTCCAACCTTTCTCGTTTACGTCAGCTCTAAGGCCATTCAAAGTTTATCGTTAGACACTTAAGATTTAGAAAGGGTGGCTTTCCTCTGTCTCTGTGTCCTGTTGTTCCACTTTTGCTGCTTCTGTCTTTTCTCGTGCACACTTTTTTTCCCGCCTTACCCCCTCCCCCCCCCCCCTTGCACTACCCGCCCTTTCTTAATCACCTGCCCACGTCTTCTTCCCTGTACGCTGAGCTGGTGTTATAACCTCATCCGACGACCTCCAGCCCTCTTTCAGATGTGCCCTCAATTTCCCAAACAGTATTTCCATTGCCCTTGTTGCACCTCAGCTTCCACCTGTAGCAACTGCAACATGCAGGCTCTGACCCCAGAGGCCCTGGAATCTGCTCAATCAAGTCCTTCTCAACCGTCAGAATTCCCTGTCTGTAGCTGGGTTTCCTCCGCAGGCAACGTCCCGGAAAGACTTAATCATTTTCCTGTAGGGGGGTAGATAACTCCTGTGGATCACCGGGCTCTCCCACCCCCACAGGCTGCTGCTCAACTCCCGGGCCCGTTTGCGGGGGGGTATCCGAAGCCACTGGTAGTGTCACACAATTCTCTAACACGCCTCCACTTCGTCCGCCCAATTACCTTTGCCTGCTGCACTCAAAATTCTTCGGCAGAGGTCCGCCCGAGACTCCGTGGCTACTTGCCGCTCCCAAGGCCGCGGCGCTGCTGCTCCCACCACATCCCGGGCCCCCATGTGGTCAAAAGCGCCGCACAGGCGACACGTCTTTCGTTGTCCCGCGTTTGGTCAGTACAGCTGTGTCCTAAAATCCCCCAGGACAACATACGATGGAATAGGTCTTCTTAAAGACATCTTGACGGTGGGAAGATCCAGCCGGCAACCTTCATAGATTCCCTCCGTCCATCGAACTAAAGTTTAATCATGCACCTCACCATATCTTTGAAATGTCTCTCTGATATCTACATTTGTCTGCCTCGAAAGGAACGTTGCGGATCCTCACCCAGGGGTAGTATTTTGAGGCATCCCGCAGGCGTACCTCCAGACCAGATGATACGGTGATGTTCTTCTCCTGGTCTGAGTCACCGTCCTTTATATGCCTCCACTTGCGAACTTTATGAAGATTCGTGATGATCCATTAAGTGCTATTCCGTGTAAGTCTTCAACTTCAATGCCAAACGTGTCCCGTATAATCGTTGGTAATAAAACAGAGGCATTCGTAGGGTAAATTGCCCCTTTAACAAGGTCAACACACACGGTGTTGCTCCTCCTGCGGTAGCTGGCAGCCATCTTGGTGAAAACAGGAAGTTGCGCACCAGAGAAAGCAAGAACTATTTGCGCAGTGCGTCCACTCAGCCCGAAAGCGAAGAGGACAATGTCTTAGAAACCACTGATGTGGTCACCATGACTGTTTACCTAATTTAGAAAATACCTTAAGGAACCACTTAATAGATATACAAAGGTCTTAAAATACCTTGAAATGTTTTAAAATAAGACGAACGTCTTACCTCGGATGATATACTTTTGGACGAATAACAAAATGCATTTATTATAGTTTCGTCATTAACCCAGAGATTTAGTCATCTTCTTGTAAATTTATAGAAAAAATAAATAGAAGAGAATTATACAGAAACAAAATTTTATATGGCGGACTTAATCGGAAATTCTGGGGAAAATACATTTATAAGGAGTTATTTAAAAGCCTTTATGCAAAGAAATTTGACAGATTGGTGTTTGCCAGGAGCTGGAATATAGAAACGTGAAGCTTGAGGGGTGAATGGTGGTAGTGGAAGGAAGAGAGAGAGAGAGAGAGAGAGAGAGAGGGGAGAGAGAGGAGAGAGAGAGAGAGAAATCTTGGTCCTAGTTGTAGCAGGGATGGTCTTGGGTGGATTTTGATTCGAGGAAATTGAGCATTCTTAGTAAAGTGTGATTTTGATGGTTAGGAGAGGGGGGGATCTGAATCTGAGGTACGAGTCAGACTTGGTCTTGGACCAGCAGCTACAATAAGTGCTGGTTCACTTTCTAATGTTACATTGGAATCTCCTCTCTAGAATATTGGTAAATCTTTAGTTTAAAATATGTGATGGTTCAGTTTGTATAGTCAGACTGAAATTTCCACTGTAGACTGCTAATATTTTTTTCTTTGTTAGGGATGACAGACATCTGCATTAATTTAGAAGACTAGTGACAAATGTAGAACCTAAACTAACCCTTTTTTGGGTAACACTGTATACAGTTTATTCACCATTGCTTAAAATACTTCTCACTGTAAATGCTTACCTTTTTTTTTACCAATGTCTAAACTTGTACAATTAAAAAAAAATCTTACCATTTAGTTGTATACCTAATTTAGAAAATAAAAAAGTTTACCATTCTTTAGACATGTATACCTTATTTATCAGAATTATAACCTTGAAGAATTAGTGAGACAGTGAGTGTGAGTGTATGTGACTGTATGTTACTGTGTATGTGTGAGTGTATGTGACTATGTTACTGTGTGTGTGTGTATGTGTGAGTGTGACTATGTTACTGTGTATGTGTGAGTGTATGTGACTGTTACTGTGTGTATGTGTGAGTGTGCGCGCGCGCGCGCGTGTGTGTATGTGTGTGCGTGCGTGTATGTGTGCGTGTATGTGTGAGTGTATGTGACTATGTTACTGTGTGTGTGTACTCACCTAGTTGTACTCACCTAGTTGAGGTTGCTCCTGGCCCCGCCTATTCACTGGTCGCTACTAGGTTACTCTCCCTGAAACATGAGCTTTATCGTACCTCTGCTTAAAGCTATGTATGGATCCTGCCTCCACTACATCGCTTCCCAAACTATTCCACTTCCTGACTACTCTGTGGCTGAAGAAATACTTCCTAACATCCCTTTAATTCATAAATAACAAAAAGACACAATACCGTGACTGGAACGATACACAAATAACCCGCACATAAAAGAGAGAAGCTTACGACGACGTTTCGGTCCGACTTGGACCATTGACAAAGTCACACTAACAGAGGTGGAGCAGGACGGCTATATATAGGCAGGAAGAGGTGGAGGTAGTAGTAGTAGTAGTAGTAGTAATAGTACAAGAATTGTATATAATACCGACAAGATGAAATTAAGACACATGCACAACACCCGGGCATCCCCATCGTAGACGTTTCGCCATCCAGCCAGCCACTGGATGGCGAAACGTCCACAACAAAGACAACCAGACGCCGCACATGTGTCTTAATTTCATCAGTAGTTGTAGTAGTAGTAGAAGAAGAGGTAGTAGTAGTGGTAGTGGTAGAAGTGGGAAATAAGGAAGACGAGCCAGTCAAAAACAAAAACAAAGGAAGGGGAGCACTGCAAGAGAGCTAGATGCCCACAGAGGGAGAGCAAGCGCACAGAGGTGCGTGAAAGGGGAAGTGGTGAAATAAAATAAAATAAATGAAGAAGGAACAGAAACACGAGACAGGAGAGAGAAAGACAACCCAGAGGAGAAAAGGAAAGAGGAAAGGGGAAGAGGAAGAAGAAAAAGAAAGAAAAAATGAGGATTCAGGTTAAGTCACGGGTGTTCTGAAGTTTGGAGCATTTTACAATGTAGTGGGAGAGGAAGGCATCTACAGAGACGAAGCCAGGGCTAAGGTTCATACAAGGAAAGTTGTGTATTAGAGAGGATTCAACTAGACGGCGACTGTTGGAGTTGGAAGTAGGGAAGACAGTTTTAGCAGAAGACCAGTCAATAGGATGGCTATGATCTCTGACGTGACAGAAAAGAGCATTGTTAGTGTCGGCAAGCCTAACACTATTTTTGTGCTCCCTAAGTCTGTCAGAAAGAGATCGACCAGTTTCTCCGAAGTATTGAAGAGGACAGGAGGAGCAAAAAATAGAGTAGACACCAGGAACATCTGTAGAGGGAGGAGAGGTATGAAGGAGATTAGTGCGAAGAGTGTTAGTCTGGCGGAAGGTAAGTTTGATGTCTAAGGGACGGAGAGAATTGTTGAGATTAGAAAGACCGGAAATGTAGGGAAGGCAGAGGATAGGAGAGTTCCCATGAGTAGAGAGTTTGGGAGAGAAGAAATTGCGTTTAGCACGTGAGAAGGCAGAGTCTATGAAATGGGAAGGGTAGCCAAGACGGGAGAAAGAATTATGAAGAGTGGAAATTTCTGCTGGAAGGAACTGAGGATCACAGATGCGGAGGGCACGGAGAAAGAGGGAGATAAGAACACTTTTCTTGACAGGGGAAGCATGATAGGAAAAGTAGTGAATGTACATGCCACTGTGCATAGGTTTACGGTAAACGGAAAAGGAAAAACCTGTATCTGAGCGGTGGACATGGACATCAAGGAAAGGAAGTAAGGAATTAGATTCCCATTCAGCTTTAAACTTTATGGAAGGGGCAAGATTATTAAGAGCTTCAAGAAAAGGTTGGAAGAGACTGGAGTCATGAGGCCACAGAGCAAAGATGTCATCCACATAGCGGAGCCAGAGTGAAGGTTGCACATCGAGGGTAGGAAGAACAGTCTCGAAGTATTCCATGTCAAGATTAGCAAGGACAGGAGAGAGAGGAGAGCCCATAGCGACACCGAAGGTTTGAGAATAATATTGTCAATGGTCCAAGTCGGACCGAAACGTCGTCGTAAGCTTCTCTCTTTTATGTGCGGGTTATTTGTGTATCCCTTTGATTCATCTGTGTCTTCAGCTTCCAACTGTGTCCCCGTGTTGCTGTGCCCCATCTCTGGAACATCCTGTCTTTGTCCACCCTGTCAATTCCTCTCAGTATTTTGTATGTCGTTATCATGTCCCCCCTATCTCTCCTGTCCTCCAGTGTCGTCAGGTTGATTTCCCTTAACCTCTCCTCGTAGGACATACCTCTTAGCTCTGGGACTAGTCTTGTTGCAAACCTTTGCACTTTCTCTAGTTTCTTCACGTGCCTGGCTAGGTGCGGGTTCCAAACTGGTGCCGCATACTCCAATATGGGCCTAACGTACACAGTGTACAGTGTCCTGAACGATTCCTTATGTGTGTGTGTGTGTGTGTGTGTGTGTGTATACTCACCTAATTGTACTCAATTGTGGTTGCAGGGGTAGAGTCACAGCTCCTGGCCCCGCCTATTCGATGGTCACTACTAGGTTACTCTCCCTGCTCCATGAGCTTTATCATACCTCTTCTTAAAGCTATGTATGGATGCTGCCTCCACTACATCTCTTTTCAGACTACTGCACTTCTTCACAACTCTGTGACTGAAGAAATATTTCTAAATATCCCTGTGATTCATCTAAGTCTTCAACTTTCAACTGTGACCCCTTGTTGCCGTGTCCCATTTCTAGAATATCCTGTCTGTCCACCATGTCGATTCCTCTCAGAATTTTATATGTCGTCATCATATCCCCCCAATATATCCTGCCCTCCAGTGTCATCACGTCGATTTCCCTTAACCTCTCCTCATAGGACATACCCCTTAGCTTCGGGACTCGCCTCGTTGCAAACCTTTGCACTTTCTCTAATTTCCTAACGTGCTGGGCCAGGTGTGGGTTCCAAACTGGTCCCGCATACTCCAATATGGGCCTAACGTACACAATGTGCAGGGTCCTGAACGATTCCTTACAGAGATGTCAGAATGCTATTCTTAGGTTTGCTAGGCGCTCATATGCCGCAGCAATTATTTGGTTGATGTGCGCTTCAGATGTGCTTGGTATTACATTCACACCTAAATGTTTTTCCTCGATTGAGGTTTGTAGTCTTTGGTCACCTAGACTGGAGTCTGTCAGCGGTTTTCTTTGCCCTTCCCCTATCTTAACTTTGCCCTTGGTGAGGTTTAACTCCCGGAGCCATTTTCTGGACCAGGCCTGCAGCCTGTCAAGATCCCTTTGTAGTCCTGCCTGGACCTCCATCGATTGAATTCTCCTCATTAACTTCACATCATCTGCAAACAGGGACACTTCTGATTCTATTCCTTCCTTCATGTCATTTACAAATACCAGAAACAGCACCGGCCCTAGGACTGACCCTTGTGGAACCCCGCTCGTTACAGGCGCCCACTCTGACACTTCATCACGTACCATGACTCGCTGATGCCTTCCCGTCAAGAATTCTCTGATCCATTGCAGTGCCTTCCCAGTTGCCTAATCATTCAGCTTTTGCACCAATCTCTTGTTTGGAACAGTGTCAAAAGCCTTTTTAAAGTACAAGAAAACGCAGTCTACCCACCCACCCCTCTCTCTAGTCTTACTTTGTACCTCTGTAATCTTTTGACTACCGCCCACAGGATGGGTATGGAGTGCATAATAAATATGTTAAACTTAAACTAACTCTAGTCATGCTGCTGTCGCCGTGCGTACTCACCTAACTGTACTCGGCTCCTGGCCCCGCCTCTTCACTGAGTGCTACTAGGTCTTCTCTCTCCCTGCTCCATGAGCTTTATCATACCTCATCTTAAAGCTATGTATGGTTCTTGCCTCCACTACCTCACGTGCTAGGCCATTCCACTTCCTGACTACTGTATGACTGAAGAAATACTTTAACATCCCTTTGACTTCGAATTGTGACCCTTTGTTTCTGTGTCCCCTCTCTGGAACATCCTGTCTGTCTACCTTGTCTATTCCACGTAGTATTTTGTATGTAGTTATCATGTTTCCCCTAACCCTCCTGTCCTCCAGTGGCATCAGGCCGATTTCCCTTAACCTTTCTTCATAGGACATTCCCCTTAGCTCTGGAACTAACCTTGTCGCAAACCTTTGCACTTTCTCTAATTTCTTAACGTGCTTGATCAAGTGCGGGTTCCAAACAGGTGCTGCATACTCCAGTATGGGCCTGACGTACACGGTGTACAGTGTCTTGAACGATTCCTTACTAAGGTACCGGAACGCTGTTCTCAGGTTTGCCAGGCAGAAACATTTGTCTAAATCAGATACAGAAACATTCGAGTGCAAATATTTAAGTAATGTGAAGAAAGAAAAGTATAGCGAACAGATACATAAAAGTGGATTGTCAGCCTCTGATGATACATTTTGAGTTGTTCTGGTACCGTAGAGTCTGGTCATCCTCATTATTTTTTTCAACAAGTTGGCCGTCTCCCACCGAGGCAGGGTGACCCGAAAAGAAAGAAAAAATCCCCAAAACGTAAAATATTAACTTTGGATAACTTGTAGTGTATACCATTGTATATAAATCATTTTTACCATTGTTTGGACATTTATACCTAACTTTGTTGCCAATTTGTAAGATTTTACCATTTTTTTAAACCTGTGTCTTAATTTACCCGTAAAACTTTTAACATTAAAGGGAATATAATGCTTATCTTTTTCTTAATATTTACCAGGTGAACTGAATATTATTGTTTCAACTTGTTTATCTAAATGGAAATTAAAATTATATACCAAATAGTTTAAATCTATATATCTAATTCAGAAAATACCTTAAGGAACCACCGGGGTAGTTATCATGACTTACTTGTGTACCTAATTAAAATTAAAAAAAAAATTAATATGCTTGCCATGTCTAACAATATTCCACAAGAAACAACAGTTGTTGTTACAATTCAAGTACCAAAAAGTCTTTTAATATGACTGAGTGGGTGATTCTCCATAAAGAAGGAAAACACCTGTTCTCCATAGGGGGTTAACCCCCCATCTCCCAAAAATACACACCTCTAAGGGTCAGAAAGTTCTGCAAAGCAAAATAACCCAAAATATAAATGCCCCCCGAGGTCATGGCCTGACTCCATAGTGGGATAGCCCGAAAAAGGGTCAAAGTTATGCATAGGGGTGAAATTTACTCTACTAGAGGGTTGATTACACTCTAACGTGTTGGTTTGGATTAAGCTTTCTTAACTGGGTTGGTGTAATTTTTGGAGACCTGCAGTAAGTATATTTTACCAATGCTGGAGACATGGGACTTACAACTGGAAGTTTAACTATTTTTATGAAGGTTATAGTGCTTGCTCATGTCAGGATGATTCCAACTGTTATTATGTTTTACCAATGTATATGACGGAAAGATTAGCATATTGATTAATAAAAACTTTCTGCATGAAGTGAACAAATCAGGTCCTTTATAATTACAGAGAAGATGAGCACTTTATGAATGACAGTGAGAAGATGAGCACTTTATTGAATGACAGTGAGAAGATGAACACTTTATTGAATGACAGTGAGAAGATGACACTTTACTGAATGACAGTGAGAAAGATGAGCACTTTACTGAATGACAGTGTGAAGATGAGCACTTTACTGAATGACAGTGAGAAAGATGAGCACTTTATTGAATGACAGTGAGACGATGAACACTTTATGAATGACAGTGAGACAAGATGAGCACTTTACTGAATGACAGTGAGACAAGATGAGCACTTTACTGAATGACAGTGTGAAGATGATCACTTTACTGAATGACAGTGAGACAAGATGAGCACTTTACTGAATGACAGTGAGACAAGATGAGCACTTTACTGAATGACAGTGAGACAAGATGAGCACTTTACTGAATGACAGTGAGACAAGATGAGCACTTTACTGAATGCCAGTGAGACAAGATGAGCACTTTACTGAATGCCAGTGAGACAAGATGAGCACTTTACTGAATGACAGTGAGACAAGATGAGCACTTCACTGACACAGACATGAGCAACACTTCACTGACACTGAGACATGAGCAACACTTCACTGACACAGACAAGAGCAACACTTCACTGACACTGAGACATGAGCAACACTTCACTGACACTGAGACATGAGCAACACTTCACTGACACTGAGACATGAGCAACACTTCACTGACACTGAGACTTGAGCAACACTTCACTGACACTGAGACATGAGCAACACTTCACTGACACTGAGACATGAGCAACACTTCACTGACACTGAGACATGAGCAACACTTCACTGACACTGAGACATGAGCAACACTTCACTGACACTGAGACATGAGCAACACTTCACTGACACTGAGACATGAGCAACTAGGAATTCTCTTCATCGGGTTAATTAACTGTCCATTATAACAAATATCTAAAAATACTTCTTAAGGTCAATGACGAATTAATTAAACATTTGCCAACCAGGTCGGCAATCCTTCTAGATTAAGATGAACAAGGGAACCTATCTCATCCTTTCATAAGATCAATGAGTTCTACTGCATATAACGTATCTAAGTGCTTAGTTAGACTCTTAACTCCCTTAGCATAGCGGATTTTAAATACACATATTAAAATAACATTGACTTGCAGAAAGACTTTAGAATTTAAATGCTTCACACGACTATACTGTCACGAGTTTTGACGTCGAGCATTGTTCACCAGAGTTCCTGTTCCCTGATTTTATTAACTCTGATAGTACAGTATATAGGAAACTTCCCTATGACATACTCCATGAATGTAATTACTGAACTGATTAAACTGCGTTATGGATGGTAAGTTTGTATTACAAAGAAAAAATATTCAAAACTGTAGTGGTTATGGGAAATCCACTCTCCCTCAGGTTAAGCAATTTATGTATGCAGTTCAACGAGACATGAATTCAATGTTCTTTTAATCCTGGTGCTGACAGGAGATGTGGAGAAATTTTCTCCAGGAGGGGGGTATCAGCCCCCTTCAGCCCTGAGGGGCCAAGCCCTCTCAGAAGGGGCGAGCATCTTGTTTACTGCTAGAGTGAGTAATTGATCACAGATGCTATGCCACGTAGTCAAGTGACCTCTGCTCCTTGCAGCGGTGTTGCAAAGTGTATTTTTATAAGAGACAGTACATCTCTTACTTAGCAGGACAATTAAGGAAAATCCTGCTCCCACTTTATTACCATGGTAAAAATAGTGTACATTGTTGTCTATGCTTAAGACAGCAAGAAACAAACATTCTGCTTTGCTTCATCGAGGAGGTGACAAGGATGCAAGGTACTAGGTCAGCGTTTTTTTTTTGTGTATTAGGGCAGTGACGGCAAGGGGCGCTGTGAGTCTTCAGATTCCTTTGACTCTAGGAGAGTGACATGGCGAGGATAACCCGCAAAGAACCTGATTGGCGTTAGTGTGAACAAAGTGTTCACAAAACACAATAAACATTAAGGAAGTGTGATCAGTTCTCTTTTGAAATTGTGAACATAAAGACAAATTTGTAAAAATTTAGGTCCGTGGGGTTTTCCCTGACAAGGGAAAGGGACGTGGCACCCAAGGAACTTCAGCTTTATAAGCCCCGATACTGTCGAGGTGTTGAGAAACACCATAGCTCACGCTACAGAGAAAGGGTTTTTACAAAATTTTTGTAGACGGGGGGACTGCGCGTTCTTGGCGAAAGGGAGTTGGAATAACCATAGTCGGAGAAAGGTGTGGTTTTTGGCCAAACAAGTGTACTCGTCAGCCCCAGTTATGAAATATGCTGACAAAACCCCCCCTGGGGGGAAATTTATAACTTCAAATTTTTTTTTTTTGAACCCCATGTGAGATGGTTTCGCAGTTCTAGCCCCGTTACAGGGGCGGCGTGTAGCGATTTGTGTCATTTATAAGTAAGTGTTTCCTAAAATTTATATTAAAATTAACATAGGGAAAGGCCAATATTTTAAAAACAGGGTTTTAAAGTGTATGGGAAAGTCGTGAACTCACGTTATTGCAGTATAAAAATAACGTTAAAAGGGGTTTCGCCCAAATGTTCTTGAGTCTAATTAATTTTATATATGAATGTTGGATGTCTCTAAAAATTTGTTTGAAAAGGGCGATAATGAAACCAAAAAAAATTTCTACTGAGTAGCAGAGAGAATTTTCCTCTCGGGAAAAAAAGTGTTGGTTCTGCCCTCTTATGAAAATCTACCCAGATTATTGAAAATTTAAAAAATTTTTTAATAAAAGTAGATTTTTATGATACTGGGACAGTGAAACAGGTACCGACACCTCCACACGACCCATACATCAAAACCCCTCTTCAAAAACACATCCCACCCACAACCCCAAACCCACCTCAAAAAAAACACACCCCCAACCCCAAAAACACCCCGAACAGTATCATTCCCCAAACAAAAACCCACGATCCCCCCCCCCTACACCCCATCCCACCCACACAAAACTGCATCCACAAAAGCCCCTATCTATCAGTTTAACTTATTCCTTGCAGTATCCCTAATGGAGGGCTTGTGTCCTTTGTTTTATATGTGTTCTACAAAACCTTATTCCATCAATATATAAAAGAAAAATATTTTGTTTTTATGAGATGTATTGTATTTAATCCTTTTTGGCCCCAACTCTTTTTAGATAACTTTGTTACTATGTTTTTTTGGTTAATTATTAAAATGCCCAAAATAAGCTAATTTTATTGTTAGTAAAAATATTTTTTTTTTTTAATTAAGCTAGTTTTTTGGGGGAAAATTAAAAAACATTGCTAAAAATATCCTATTCTTGATTTGGGAGCCCAGCGATTAAAATTGAATAACATATTGTAGTCATGCTTTTGGAATCTCATTTACATTCATAAATATAACTGTGTTCCATTATTTTGTTATTAATTTCCCTAACTGGCCTTAGTGAGGGTAAACCATAACATCGGGGAAGCTAGGAGAAACAAGGAATCGAATATTTAAAATGATAAAAATATAAAAAAGTGGGTTAGGGGAGTGGGAAAACCCCCCAAAAACCAAGCTATGTAGACCCCCAGAAAAAAAAAAGGAACCAAAACCAAAACACAAGCTATGTAGACCTCGTAGGAACCCACCAAACACACAAGAGTGCCCCCCAGTGGGAAAACCACCAAACCACAAGCTTGTGCCCTCCAGTGGGAAACCCACCAAACAAAAAGCTATGAGACCCCCCGTGGGAAAACCCCCAAACCAAGCTATGTAGTCAGTGGAAACCCCCCAAAACAAAAGCTATGCAGACCCCCAGTGGGAAAACCCACCAAACACACAGTATGTGACCCCCAAGTAGGAACCCACCAAACACACAAGTATGAAAGCCCCTCCAGTGGGAACCCCCCAAAACCAAAGCTATGAGACCTCCAGTAGGAACCCCCCAAACACACAAGTATGAAGCCTCCGTGGAACCCCCCAAAAAACAACAAGCTATGAGACCCCCGTAGGAACCCACCAAACACACAAGCTATGAGCCCCCAGGGAAACCCCACCAAAACACAAGCTATGAGACCTCCTTAGGAACCCCCAAACACAAGCTATGAGCCCTCCAGTGGAAAACCACCAAACCACAGCTATGTAGACCTCCAGTAGGAACCCCCAAAACACAAGCTATGTAGACCCCAGTAGGAACCCCCCAAACCAAGCTTGAGCCCTCCATAGGACCCCCCAAAAAACCACAAGATGTAGCCTCGTGGAAAAACCCCCCAAACCACAAGTATGAGACCCCCAGTGGGAAACCCCCCCAAAACAAAAGCATGTGACCCCCAGTAGGAACCCCAAAACCCCCACCCCCCCCAAACACACAGCTATGTGGGCCTCCGTAGGAACCCCCCAAAACCAAAAAAAGCTATTTTGCCCCGTGGAAACCCACCAAAACACAAGCTATGTGGGCCTCCGTGGGAAACCCCACCAAACACACAAGTATGAGGCCTCCGTGGGGAACCCCCCAAAAACCAAAGCTTTGATCCGTAGGAAACCCCCCAAACACACAGTTGTAGACTCCAGTAGGAACCCCCCAAAACCCCCAAAGTATGGACCCCCAGTAGGAACCCCAAACAACAAGCATGTGGGCCCCCAGTAGGAACCCCCCAAAACACACAAGTAGTAGCCTCCAGTAGGAACCCCCCAAACACAAGTATGAGCCTCCGTGGAAAACCCACCAAAACCAAGTATGTGCCCTCCAGTGGGAAACCCCACAAACACACAAGCTATGTAGACCTCCGTAGGAACCAAAAAACAAAAGTTGAGACCCCAGTAGGCCCCACCAAACACAAAAGCTATGTAGCCCCCAGTGGGAAACCCACCAAACACACAAGCTAGGCCCTCGTGGAACCCCAAACACCAAGTTGTAGACCCCAGTAGGAACCCCCAAACAAAAAGTTGTAGCCCCCAGTAGGAACCCCCCAAAACAAAAAGCTATGAGACCTCCATAGGAACCCCCAAACCAAAGATGGGGCCCCCATTTGGAACCCCCAAAACAAAGCTATGTAGCCCTCCAGTAGGAACCCCCCAAACACAAAGCTATGGACCTCAGTGGGAAACCCCACCAAAAACACAAGCTAGTAGGCCTCGTGGAACCACCAAACACCAAGCATGTAACCTCCATAGGAACCCACCAAACAAAAAATATGAGACCCCCTTTGGGAAAACCCACCAAACACACAAGTATGAGCCTCCAGTGGGGAACCACAAACACACAAGCTATGTAGACCCCCAGTGGGAAACCCCCCAAAACACACAAGTATGAGCCTCCAGTAGGAACCCACCAAACACAAAGCTATGTGCCCCCAGTAGGAACCCCACCAACACACAAGCTATGTAGACCCCCAGTAGGAAACCACCAAACACAAAAAACTAGAGACCCCAGTGGGAAACCCCACCAACCAAAAAACTTGAGACCCCCAGTGGGAAAACCCAAAAAACACACAACTATGTAGACCCCCAGTAGGAACCCCCAAACACAAAAAGCTATGTAGACCTCCAGTAGGAAACCCCACCAAACACACAAGTATGAGACCCAGTAGGAACCCCAAAAAACAAGCTTGTAGACTCCAGTAGGAACCACCAAAAACAAACTAGCAGACCCCCAGTAGGACCCCCAAAAAACCCCAACTTGAACCCCAGTGGAACCCCCCAAACAACAAGCTATGTAGCCCTCCAGTAGGAACCCCCCAAAACAAGCTATGTAGACCCCAGTAAAAAACCCACCAAACACACAAGCTATGGCCCCTCCGGGTAGGAACCCCCCAAACCACAAGCTATGTAGCCTCCAGTGGGAA
This sequence comes from Cherax quadricarinatus, assembly GCF_026875155.1. Taxonomy (NCBI): domain Eukaryota; kingdom Metazoa; phylum Arthropoda; class Malacostraca; order Decapoda; family Parastacidae; genus Cherax; species Cherax quadricarinatus. The sequence goes on from NC_069411.1 coordinate 63,032,696, forward strand.
AACCCCAAACACAAAAGTATGGGGCCTCCAGTAGGAACCCACCAAACACAAAGTTGAGCCCCGTAGGAAACCCCCCAAACACAAAATAGTAGACCCAGTAGGCCCCACCAAACACACAAGCTATGTGCCCTCTTAGGACCCCCCAAAAACCACAAGCTATGTAGCTCCAGTGGGAACCCCAAAACACAAAAGCTTGAGCCTGTAGGAACCCCCCAAAAAACCCCCAAAGCTTCAGACCCCCATGGGAAAAACCCCCAAAACACACAGTTGTAGACTCAGTGGGAACCCCCAACCACAAGCTTGGGGCCCCCAGTGGAAAACCCCCCCAAAAAAACAAGCTATGAGCCCTCAGTAGGAACCCCCCCAAACAAAAAGTATGCGGGGCCCCGTAAAAAACCCCCAAAAACAACAAGCTATGCGGCCCCCAGTGGGAAACCCCACCAACCACAAGCTATGAGACCCAGTGGAACCCCCAAACACACAAACTATGAGCCCCATGGGAAACCCACCAAAAAACACAAGCTTTAGACCCCAGTGGGAAACCCCACAAACAAAAGCTATGCAACTCCAGTGGAACCCACCAAAACACAAGTATGCGCCTCCAGTAGGAACCCACCAAACCAGCTATGCAGCCCCCAGTGGAACCACCAAACACACAAACTAGAGCCCAGTAGGAACCCCCCAAACACCAAGCTATGAGACCCCCAGGGGAAACCCCAAACACAAAGTATGAGCCCCCAGTAGGAAACCAAAACCCAAGTATGCGACCTCCAGTGGGAAACCCCACAAAACACAAAAGCTATGCAGCCTCCAGTAGGAACCCACCAAAACACAGCTTGCAGACCCCCGTGGGAAACCCCACCAAACAAAAGTTGCGCCCTCAGTAGGACCCACAAACAACAATTTTGCGACCCCCATGGAACCCCCAACACACAACTATGCGATTTCCATTTGGACCCACCAAAACACAAACTATGCGCCCTCCATAGGAACCCCCCAAACACAAAAGCTATGCAGCCCCCGTGGAACCCAAAAAACACAAAGTATGCAGATCCATTTGGAACCCCCCAAAACACAAAAAGCTTGCAGACCCCGTAGGAACCCACAAACCACAGTATGCGGGCCCCAGGGAACCCCCAAAACCAAAAGAATGCAGCCCTCGTAGGAACCCCCCAAAAAAAAGCTTGCGACCCCCAGTAGGAAAACCCACAAACAACAAGCTATGCAGCCTCCAGTGGGAAACCCCCAAACACAAACATGCAGCCCTCCAGTAGGAACCAACCAAACCCAACAGCTATGCAGATTCCCAGAAATGTTGAGTCAACATTCCCCAGTGTTTTCCATTTATTCTTTGTGAATTTTTTTTTTGCTGGTTTGAAAACTCTCTCTAAATTTTTGGGGCTTAAAAACGTGGGATGCTTTGTAAGTAGAAATTGTTGAAAGCGGTTTGAGGTTTTAAAAGGGGGAGGAGGCAAGAGGTGACATTTTTTAAAAGTGACCCCAGGTAACACGTGGGGTAAGCGATTATTACAAGGGGTTTTTAATCCCCAATACTTCTTATAGGAAAAAAAAGGGAAAAGTTGGAAGAAAACTAAAAAAATCTTGAAGATTGAGAAATTTGCAGATATGGAAATTTTATTCAGGAAACTTTCGCCCCACAGTGGTTCATCAGTCCCAAAAAAAAGGAAGGCGTAAAGGGAGGAGGAGAATGATTACCTCATTCTCCTCCTTCCCTTTCCCCTTTTCCCTTTTTATTGGACTGAGAAGCCCCGTGGGCGAAAAGTTTCTGAATAAAAAAATTTCCCCTTGTGCATAAGTGTCTCAATCTTCAATTGTCGGTTTTTTTAAACCCTTCATCATAAAAAAACTTGAGCTATAAGAATCCCTATAGGATACTGAGAAAAATTTAAACTCTTATTAAACACCCGAAAAATTTAAAAAAATTTTTGAAAAATTTCTTCAAAACTTATTTTTTTTTTATTTATTAATATCGTCTACAATTCAAAAGTAAAGGAAATGCAAAACTACTATTTTATAAAGAAAGATGGTATTAGTACTAATTTTTATTTGAATTAGTGAACTTGAACTTAGGTTTGAAAAACTACCCGAAGAGTCTTCTCTGTTATTTCACAAAACCCAATTTACTGATGTATTTCGGTTATTGGGGGATGAAATGTTGCCCTTTTTCCACAAGCTCAGCCCCTTTTCAAATTAACACAAGGAAAAGTAAAGGGGTAAGAAAATGAAGCAGAAAAAATTTAAAAATATTCAAATAGCAAAAGTTTTGTCTCCGGAGAGCGAACGTTGCCAATAAAAGGTCACATGATAGCACTTGTGTCCTTTTAACCCAACATAAAGAACATTAAAAAAGGTATTTAAAATACCCAAGATTGTTTGGTTAGACACATATGCAAAAGTTTGGTATCTTTTTTCGAACGTTTCGCTAAAAAGTAGGCTTTTCAGTCGAGTCGAAAAGTTATAAAACGGAAGTACTTTGGGCGATGTAAACGTCCATCCCCTTAAAGTTTTGGTGGTCAGTCCCCCGTTGGGAAGGCATTGTTTCCAAAATTTGAAAAAAATATGAAGAAACCCATGTGTAGGCGAAAAAAGTTTCGAAATAAAGATCATAATGTTGCTAGTGTCTTACCTAAAAAACCTAACATAAAGTCGATAAATTTCCACATTAATACATATGTATTCTTGTGTGAACGTATGAATGGGCTACATGTCTGGATCACATACTATTCATATGAAAATTTTAAGTATGGGTATGTGTGTACGTGATGTGTGTTAATACTTGTGTATTGATGCTGTGCATATACATAATATCTTCTTGTCCATGTATATGTGTGATGTGAAAATGTTTCTAGTGTGGTGTGTGTGTGGGTGTGGGGTGTGTGTGTGTGTGTGGGTAGTAAAAATAACTAAGGGGAATCACTGGACTACACTGATTTCTTTTTATTAGTTATTTGTTACAACATACACACAATTTTAAATATTATATTTATATAAATATATTTATATTATATATTTTAAAAATTAAATATATATATAACATGGAAAATGGCTGGGTTAAATCAAGGTCAGCCCGAGTATTATTAAATTACCAGCTGAAGAGGGGGGGGGGGCAAAGTATTTCTAGCAGAAGTGTTCATAGCAAAGCAAAAAGATTAATTTTATAATTTGACTTTAAATTTGTTTTTTTTTAGTTTTTGGAATTAAAAAAAAAAATCTCGTGCAGCACTAAAGGAACAATTTTTTTTATTATTATAATCAAGGGGGAAGCGCTAAACCGGAGGATTATACAGCGCCTAGGGGGGGGATATGGAAGGCATTCAGGCTTAATTCGGGGAACTGGAGCACAGATCCAATTTCCTAAATCAAGAGCCCTCACCAACATCAAGGAACCTTCCTTGAGGGTCTAAAGGGACAAGCCATTAAAAAAGTCTGATAAATTTTTCATTTGGTATCTAAATTTCTCAGTTCTCAGAGAAATATGATGCTCCAGAAATTGTACAAATAAAATTTCTAAATTGAAGCCTGCATACCTCACAAATCGTAAGTAGACAAGCAGAAGAGGCGCTTCATTTATGACTGGGAATCCTACAATTCCGAGATTTTCATCTACATTTGAATTCTGGCAATGTGCATCTTCGCTGCTGAAACTTGTGGGGCATCAGCCATTTCATACACTTTTATCATCTTAAATAATTAAAGCCGTTGAAAAGAGAATAGTTTTTCACAGAGGGAAGAGGATGGAGAAAATACAATGTGCTATATAAAAAAGGTCTAGGATTGCCGCAAAAATATATAATTTTATCTTATCAAGTAGTTGTCTTCCTGGAATATTCTCCTCCGGAAGCTATACAATGTTTCCAGCGCCTCTGCCACTTCTCGAAACATTTTTGGAACTTCTTTCAGAACGGCGTCTAGCGGGGCCTGAGATTTTGCTTGAATCTCGTCTAAGTTGGTAAACGCAGTCGGTTGAGTTTCATTTTTATTTTTCTGAAGAGAAAGAAGTCACAGGCGGCTAGATCGGGTTAGTAGGGAGGGAGTAGGGAGGGTGAAGAGAGTAGGGAGGATAAAACTCCTGTTTTTAGCCAGAAAACGTATGAGAGAGAGTCGCGTGAGCTGGAATATTGTCACTGAATAAACTAATCGTTAGATGTCCCCACAAATGCAGACATTTTCTTCTCACGTCTTTCCTCAAACATTATCAGAACAAATTCCTGATGAACGATTCTCACTCAAAGATTCCATTCTCTTACACAAAAAAAACGTAACGTACTAACATAACAAAAATGTCTGTAACCACAAAGGAATGACTGACTGCACTGAATATGCGTCTCGCTACTTCACAAAGGAGAGCATTACACAACGTGTTTTACGCTGTTTCCATATTTCACCTACGAAGCGGGAGAAAACTTCAGTTGGGAACTCTTTGATAGAACCATAGATATTATTAGAAAATCAAAATTGGCAAGTTAGTACCTTCATATTCCAAAAACAATCACAATCTTATGGTTGGGATATCGAAGTGTTGAAAGTTTGAAGCTTTACAAGTTATCAAACCGAAAACAGAATTAGAAATGAACTTTGTAACATTACCTAGAGGCATCTGTCCATTCTAGTAAGCCTAGAACGAACCTTTACCTAGTTACAGCACATCAGCTGTGAAAATGTGTGTAATACCTGCTTCCTTGTGATAACCTCTATTATTATTATTATTATAATAATCAAAGAAAGCGCTAAACCCACAAAGTTCATACAGCGCTTCAGGGTAGAAAATAGTGCTGAGGCTATAAACAGCTAGGTGGAAAGGGAATCAGAGGTGAGGGGAGAAAAAGGCTGTGTGTCAAAGTTCGTATAGTAAAGCAGCTGCTGACAAAAAATTAAAAAGTGATCGTCAGTCAAAGGCAGCGCCATCTGCAAGATGAGAAGATAAGGTAAGAGTGGTAGCATGGCGGCGGCGTTGGAGATAAATCCTGAGAGCTCGCTGGTAAACCTGGCAATCTACAAGAAAGTGAATAACCAAAATAGGGACCCAACAAACCTCACAGAGAGGGATAAGGTGTCGTTCCATGAGATACCCATGGGTAAGGCGAGTATGGCCGATGCGGAGACGGGAGAGCGCAGTCTCCCGAGTACAGCAAAGGCGGTAAGATGGCCACAAACCTAAAAGCGGTTTAATAGTGTAATTTGTTATGGTGCATGCCCGACCACTCTTGTTGCCAACGGCTGCAAAGACGGGCAGAGATAACTGGAAAATAATCTCTCAACAGAATACTCCTATAGCAAACCGGAAGATCATGCACCATTGACCACGCAGCAGCATCCACTTGTTCATTTACCTCTACATCAACGTGTCCAGGACCCAACAGAAAACAACGTCTGTTTTTGTTAGCCATACGGCCCAACCATAGTTGATTATGAAGGACTAATGGATGACGGGAATCAAATTGTTTAATGACTTGTGAAGCACCGAGGGAATCTGAAATGATCACAAACGTCGAAGGAGACATGTATGTAATATGGAGAAGCGCTATGAGGATGGCATACAACTCGGCAGTAAAACTACTATGGAAATATAAACACATATGCAGTATAATGTGATCCTTTATTGGCAACGTTTCGCCCACACAGTAGGCTTTTTCAAGTCACAAACAGATATACCTGGGGTGGAAGGTACGCGAGTATTTATAGTCAGGTTCAGGATATGCAAGACTGGTATACAATACCGACAAGATGAAAGTTAAGACACTTGTGCAACATCTGGTTATCTTTATTGTAGACGTTTCGCCATCCAGTGGCTTTATCAATACAAATTCTTGGACATAATAAGAAAAACGAAGGACTATATACAAAAGATGAGGTAATCAGTCCCTCGGCCTTGGAGGTGGTGTTTAGAGCACCGTGGTTGTAGAGATTCTGAAGCACAGGCAAGGAGACTGGCGCTTATATAGGCGTCAGTGAAAGGGACCTGTAGCAGACGAGGGCATAGTCACTGGTAGGCGGGATTCCCCAGTGGAAGTAGGTCCTTCCCAAATTGATGGGCCTACTTCCACTGGGGAATCCCGCCTACCAGTGACTATGCCCTCGTCTGCTACAGGTCCCTTTCACTGACACCTATATAAGCGCCAGTCTCCTTGCCTGTGCTTCAGAATCTCTACAACCACGGTGCTCTAAACACCACCTCCAAGGCCGAGGGACTGATTACCTCATCTTTTGTATATAGTCCTTCGTTTTTCTTATTATGTCCAAGAATTTGTATTGATAAAGCCACTGGATGGCGAAACGTCTACAATAAAGATAACCAGATGTTGCACAAGTGTCTTAACTTTCATCAGGTTCAGGATGCTGAGGTCAGGTGGAGAATTCTGCATCTGATGATCTACCGGGTGGGGTTACAGAGTCTAAAAACTTGGGTAGCTTGGAAGGGAGATTGGATAAGTTTGTGAGCAGACCTTCTGCAGTGTTCTTCCATTCCTATGTTCTTATGTGGGATAGCGATGAAGAAGTTTCTTCGCAAGTGGTTCAGCTATGTTATAGAAGCCACTATTCTGGTTGAAGTTGTCGGATATAGAAATAAGTGATGATTCCAGGATTCTTCGGTGTGGTGAATGGTTTTGAAAACCGACAAGTTGCAGAAGTGTCTCAATTCTTCAGGATTCTTCGGTTTTGAGTGTTGTCTTCTGTGGCGATAAGTCTTGAGTTTCTGTAGTTTATCAAGAGACCTGCTTGCGTATTGGTGTTCCAAACACGTATTTCAGAACACCAATACGCAAGCAGGTCTGACGATAAAGGAATTCCTGCGTACAACACCGTAATTCACACAACCACTTGATAAACTACAGAAACTCAAGACTTATCGCCACAGAAGACAACACTCGATACCGAAGAATCCTGGAATCATCACTTATTTCTATATCCGACAACTTCAACCAGAATAATGGCTTCTATAACATAGCTGAACCACTTGTGAAGAAACTTCATCGCTATCCCACATAAGAACATAGGAATGGAAGAACACTGCAGAAGGTCTGCTCACAAACTTATCTAATCTCCCTTCCAAGCTACCCAAGATTTTAGACTCTATAATCCCACTCGGTACATCATCAGATGCAGCATTCTCCACCTGACCTCAGCATTCTGAACCTGACTATAAATACTCGCGTACCTTCCACCCCAGGTACAGGACAGTGTTGAGACAATCGTATTACGACAATCCATTGACACACACTCAGTTCACGGAGTTCACTACCTTATCACAAGATAGGCACTGGTTTGACGAAAAAAAGGGTCACATGCCCATAAACCACGGAGGACTCGTTTTGGGAAATGTGGGGCAAATTCTAGCAAAAGAAGTTGCGGAGGAAGAGGAAGATCTGCTCACATTGTAGCAGATCTGACAGTCCCAACCCTGGAGCCACGAAAAGAAACGGGTTTGGGGAAAAAAACCCCCCCCCGAAAACCAAAGAGGGGAACCTGGGAAACAAGAAAAAGCGACCGCCAAAGGGAGGGGGAAAAACCAGCTCAACCGACCTGGCAAATTCAAGGTGAAGTCTTATGGGGAACACGAACCCATAGGGGGTTGTTTATCCCGGGAATCACGCCCAAAACCCTAAGGGCAAGATATGGTTCAACTTGAGGGGAGAACAATATTGACTCCCTCAACAAGGAAATGTATACCCCCTTTGAAGAGAGCGGAGACAGATCGCTCTTCCCCTGGAGGAATTGGACCCCGGGCAGAAGATCCCCAAGGGGTGTAGTGAGCGATACCCGCTGTGAGCCCATCGAGGCTAGCAGCTCCCCCCTTTGGGTTTTCCCAGCTCAAGGGTCTCAAGGCAAAAGGGGCGGGCAAGCACCAACCCGACGGTCCTCTTTCAGCAGTAGGACCACCCTCCCAGCTGGACCTGGGTTTTTGGGGAGGTCTTGTCAGGACCTTCACAGGAACCAGTTCCGTTTCAAGTGTCAGCGTTTTGGACACCTGGGTGCACTCTGCCGAAAGAGTAATCGCGGTGTCTGCAGCCAGCACCACCCTCCCGGGGAAGCATCCAAGCTGAAAAATGATCGCCACCCACTCCACAATGCCCGAACGCAGGCGAAACACCATCCCTGGAATCCCGATGCCCCGAGAGGTCGCCAGAATTAAGAAGTTGGAAAGCCAAAATCGGCAACAGGCACGAGGATCATCATCCCAAACGAGGGTGCAGGAACCCTCCCAAAACCGCAGATCTCTCAGCCAACCAAGTCAATCCCCGGGAATTCCCAAACCCCTAGAAGCCTCAACCAGGCGTCAAGGGTAAAGAACCTCCTGCACCCCTACCTAACGAAAAAAAACAGAAACAAGGGGAACAGGGGCTAAAACAGGGTGATCTGGTCAATGGATCAGCCGGGGGCACTAAAACGAGCCCCCACTGGCCATGCACGACAAACGCAGGATCCTACCCGGCACGGCGCTTGCAGACCAACTGGCCCCCTCACCAGCAGATCCCGGCTCCCCAAACCCGGGTTTAAACAGCAACAGCCCACGGTCAAACAATAAAAAAATCCAACCCCAGCAGTCCCTACAGACCCAACACCCGTTAATATCCACTTTTTCACCAACTCCAAAGGGGGCCCTCACCAGGGAGGATTCGTAGCATCACAAGGTGTTCACAGATTTTTTTGCAACACAATCAACTCCACGGAACAACAGAGGCATTCCCGGCAGAGGTCAGTACGCCCCTGAGAGTGGCTTTCTGACCAAAGGGGGAGAAGTGGATGCCAGAATTAGCGGTTTTCTCAACGGACAGGACTCGTCACCGCTCAGGAAAAAAAATCGAGGGAAATAACCTCGGTACCAAATCACCCCCTCAAGGTCCAGTGGAACATTCAGGGCCGAGGGGCAAACAGCACCTTTTGCTGGGGGGCGAAATTGGGGGATGGGTTATATCGTCTTGCTACAGAAAACTGGACTGTCCCACTTGTCCCCCAAGACTCTGGGTTTTGCGGGTATTTTCGGCACAGGGCCCCGGGCGTTCAGGAGGGCACACTGTATTGTACCCAATCAATCCCTCACGAGGTTATACCCAAACCCTGGGACGTGGGGGGGGATGTCGAGGTACAGGCCATCTTGTGAATACCGGGGGCCCCCATTACCCCTTTAACATCTACAAAAAACCCCGACACACCCTCGACATTGCAGAGCTCCCGCACTACACGCAGAGTGTATTATTGTGGGGGAGATTTAAAACGCACATCACCCAGCTGAACTTTACTCAGCAACCAATGTGCTGGAGACACATAAAATGCTCTTACACTTATTCCAGAGGTAAAGTTGTAAACAAGGGAGACCCCAACACCTGTTGGGTGGCTGCCTCGACCTTCCCTTTGGGGTAAAGAAAACTCGCGGGGAGCCACATGGAAATCTTCCTCCCCTTTGTCAGTGACCATTTTGCAGGTCCCCCCTTCAACATCAAAGGCCTCCACGTTGTGCTGCCCCCTTGATGGGAGAAAAGAGGGCCAACTGGAAGGTTTTCCCAGGTTATCTTCAGACTGGTGGTCACTACTCTCTATCTGAGATGTATACGGCTGGAACAGGAGCTAATACTGTTCTCATCCGGCAGCAGAGGCGCAATTCCAAAGAAGCCCGCAGGACGCACTCACAAAAGAGCGGGGTTCTACAACGACGAGGTGCGGGAGCGCCCCACCGCATAAACCCTTTTTAGGAAGTTTAAAAGGGGGAAAACCCCGGCAGGAACAGGAATACTCTGAACCCATTGTGAGCAGCCCCCCGAGCCCTCCCCAAGTAAAAAATGAGAAATGGCTGGAGGGGTGCTAAACTTTTCGGGCCACCCCACCTTATCTGAGTAGGGGGAAAGCTCAACATAGCAAATGGCGAGCAAGCCGAGGCACAGCACACCCCCCCCTCCCGGAAGTGAGAAACTAGTGGAGTTTTTCACTTCCGGGGGAGCATCCACTACTCCCACAGGACACCGGAATATACGAGGATCTTCTGACACGCGCCAGTACGATAAAAGCTGCTTTGAGTGGGAAAGATAGACTAAATAAGACCTCACGGATTGAAACTCCCGAGGCCATTAAAACCGGTGACACTGCCCCGGGCATGATGGTGTTACATATCCATGATTGCACGAGCGGGGCAAGGGATGGGAGGCCTACAGACGTCAAAACAAGTCGTGGGGGGCCAGGCACTCCCAGCACTTGGAAGAAGCTCCCATGTCCCAATTAAAAAGCCCAAGGCCCAGGCGTATGAGACCCATTCGGACCTGTTAGCCAAGACGCGAGGGAGGTTTTTTTAAAACGCCTCCTTTGGAAATTGGACCCTTCATATCACAATTTGGCTTCACCCCAAAGGGTGGGGAAGCAGAGTGCAAAACCCCTCTACTAACCCGATGCTGACAGTAACAAAAACCTGTATTTCGTCACCCGACCTTTAAAAGGCTTTGAGTAGCCAGCCCCACAGCAATTTTGGGAATACTACTCGGAAAGGGAAACAAAAAACGCCTCCTGGCCTGGATAAGTTTACCTTAGGGGAGGGAGGGCCCGTGTCAGCTTTTAGGGGCAACTCTTTTCCTTTAAAACCCGGGGAAAAGGTACGCCCAAGGAGGTGTGCTCGTCCACCCTTTTAACATCCTTTTGCAGGAACTTGTGAGCCTTCCCCTTTTATAGTGGTACACCCTTTCAGCTTTGCTGATGATCTTGCATAGAAATGAAGGGAAAGGCAAATTTTGAACGACAGGCTCAGAGAGCTTTGGACCTAATTTCGCGTTTGCAAGGAACTAGGCCTCAAGATCTCGGCCGAGAAAAATCTTGCAATGATGTTCAAGGGGCCAGCCTAGAAAGATTACGTATTCAGGATTTGATTGAGGGGCAGGCCCTACCTGTATGGGGAATCTACACTGAAAAAAGTGACCCTTTTAGAAACAGGCCCCGTATTCAGGGCACGTGCTTATCAGATCAACCCTGGAAACCAGACGAGGGACGTGCAGGGGCAAGCAAAAAATGTACTTCGCTTGTACTAATACAAGCATGCTCGCTCATTGATATGGGCACCAGCTTTAGCCACTCTTCCCGCAGAGCGGCAAAGGGGGGGTCGTACAAAAAAAGGCGATAAGAAATAGTTGGGCCCCCCTCGGGCCCAAAAAGTATGTCTCAGACTGAGGCCCGGTTCCTTTCCTTGGGTGACAGAGTAAATACATAAAACGTGCAAAGTGGCCAGATTCGGAGCAAGGGACCCCACTAAGGAACGGATATTAAAAACCCTGTCAAAGATCCCACACTCTTCACGGACTACTCCCGGATTCGTTCGTTTTTGGTGCTGGCGGGGAAAAGGGGTGCTGCCCGTACAGTGCTCGGAGAAGGTTGTGCCTTTCCCGTTGCTGGGTACCATCCACCACCTCCCTGGGGCCCAAACCACCCATGTTTTCATCGCGTACCCATCTTAAGTGTCTCTGCAGCAAGAACCCCCAGCAATCATCTGAGAAAGTGGCACTGGCAGAGGGAGGGACATGTGCGGTGTATTACAGGGTTTTTGTCGACCCGACGGAAGAGCAGCAGCACTGGAGTCCAATGGTCACACACAAGGCTGGCGACTCCCCGACACTGCCGTCCCCTTTAAGCGAGCTGGTGGCGATTCACAGGCATTGTCAATGCCCAACGCATCGACTCCCACCTGTCATCAGTTGATTCCACCTTGCAAACAAGCCCTCTCCCATCCTCAACCCCGGGGTAATGTTCACCTCATCACATCGATCCGAGCTAATGACGCCTTAGAAATTCGGGTATAGTCGACATTTAACTGGGTCCCCCCGCCCTGCGGCATCGGGGAATGAGGGGGCAGTGGAGCCAAGGCAGCAACGCTATCCAATGTTGGGATTACTGTCCCAATCACCCCCCAGACCAAAGGTGGGTGCCAGAGCCATGAAACTTATGGGGGGGGTTTAGGTGATACCCCCTCTCACGGGTACTGACAGGATCAGGGGAAACCCCTCCAATGAAGAAGCTGTCCAGAGCGCAGTGTTTTCCGCCATCCATCGGCTTCGTTTGGGCTTTCCCCCAGCCCAAAATGATGGGAGACAAGGCTGAAGGGTGTGCCAGTTGTACAGTTGTCCAGCGGCCCCCAAAACCCCTATCTCTAGAGTGCGAAGCTACTGGACACTCCCCAGGCAACTAGGGGTGATTTCCCCCCCGAAGAGGACCCCCAAAGATGCGGCCCAAGTGTACCAGGGGTCAAAAGAAACCCGACAAGTTTTACTTAATAATGACATATCCTCCCCTTCGCTGGTCCATGTTACATATGGGTCGCTTATGAATGCACCAGTTGAAGACCAGAGGGGCCTTTGGGGGCATGCGTCGTTCATTACGGAAAAACCTTTTTTCCCTCGGGGCCAGAAAGGGGGGCATCGCAAGATTGGGACCCGTGCCGACTATGGTCTTGGCGAAATTATACATCTACACCCCCGGTAGGGGAGGGAGATCCCCTACCCCTTGCATCCCCGCAGAGCAAATACCGTCGGAAAAGTCGCCTTCACAGTTCACCCCCAGCCAAGAAAAACAAAAAACAAGAAACTGCAGATGATCACGGTGCCACGCAAGACATGCTCAACACAACAAGTCCCATACCTTAAGATAAAACACAAGCTGTCTTAGAAATTATCAGCACCTCCAGGGGGAACAGTCAATTACCTACTACCAAACGTTACATACACCAGCAGACATGACCCCGACACTCATGCCAACCCCAACACCTTGTGGAAGTCGATACACCTCAAAGAGGAAATTCAGGTGCTTCAGAGATGGGACCTTGAAGACGGTATCCCCCTAGCCGATACTAGACCAATTTACCTGAAAAAATTTCCCCAGCACTTTCGTCCCCTAAAACTGAGGGGTGCTCCAAACGACCCTTTAAATTTTGCCTCTGCCAATGCGCTTTTTTTCGGGGAAAATCAGCGCAAGATAGAAGAAACGAACCCCCCAACCGGAGGGCCCAAAAAAAAGAAAAAAAGAAGATGATCGCACCCCCCCCCCGGGGGGGGGGCCCCTGCTGGGGCACCCCGGGGGGACCCGGGCCCCCAAGTACCGGGGAATCAACATGAATGAATGAAAATGAACACCAACACACGACACTCCACACAGGAGAGCACAGCGCTAGCACGATCGACACCATGCCTTGCCCTTCTAGGGCAGGGTTGGTGCCAGAGCCCGAGTTTGTAGCTCACAAGATGAGGGGGGTACTTGTGCCTCCTCCCATGGGAGACTTAGGTCTCAGACACTCCCTAGAAAGGGAGCCAGTGCCGGGCCACCACTTGGAAGGGCCCGGGCCGGGAGAATACCGGCGAATCTTTAACAACAACACCCCAGGTAGATCTGTTTGTGGCTTGAAAAAGCTCACTGTGTGGGCGAGACATTGTCAATAAAGGATCACATTATACTGCATATGTGTTCATATTTCCATCGTGTAGGTATTTTATACCATTTATTTCCAGTTAAACTACTAGCCGAGTCTAATAAATGACCCCGGACAACATCGTCAGGGAACATAGCCGCAAACCCAACATTGTCAGAAGATTTAGAAACATCTGTATAAACAGAAACAGCATGAGCATACGATCGTAAGTGATCGAGATAAAGTGAGTGAGAAGCTGTCGTAGGTAGGAGAATTTTGGCGCACGGCAGTAGAGGAGAACAAGAACAGACACAAACTTAAGGAACTTCAAGGTAAAGGGAAAAAGCAGACGCTAAATGAACATACGAGGTAACTGGAGAAAGGACCGGAGTGAATGAAGACGAAGAGAAAACAGTCGAAGCAAGCAGGGGCGTTGAGCAAATAATAAGCTTTTACTAACGCCTGAGACCAACCTGTACGTAGAGGTAACACGAAGGTCATGAGAGCAGACAAAGTAACGAAGGCAATAAGCATCACGACGATCAGCTTAGGAAGGAACATTCGCCTCAGCATAGAGGCTTTCAACAAGGGATGAAGGAAAGCCATCAAGGCATAAACGTAGACCCTGATGATGAAAATGATCTAACTTAGAGTTATAGGAGAAGCCATAGAATAATCTTGGTCGCCATAATCCAGCTTGGACAAGACTAGGTTGGAATACAAACGGAGGAGTGTTCGGCGATCTGGTCCCCATGAACTATGTGCAAGAACTTTAAGGAGATTCAGCCCACCGTGGCAAGCTGCCTTCAAAGAGGAAATGTGAGGTTTCCATGATGTCAACCGGCGATCGAAGAGAAGGCCAAGAAACTTGACCTTATTACATTCTCGAATACACAAATAACCCACACATAGAAGAGAGGAACTTACGACGACGTTTCGGCCAGATTTGGACTATTTACAGAGTCACACTAACAAAAAGCAAAGGAGGGAGTAAATATAGGCCAGCAGACAGGGACGGGACAAGAGAGGTATTAGGGAAGGAGGAAGAGAGGTAGTAGTAGAGGCAGCAGTAGTAGTAGTAGTGGAGTCAGTCAAATACTAAGAAAAAGCAGCACTGCAAGAGAGCTAGGGGGCCCCACAAAGGGAAGGAGCAAAAACACATAGGGGGGGGGGAATAACTAGTAAAGGACAAATACCTAAGGCAGAAAGAAAACCCAGTGACTGACTCCACTACTACACCCTTTACCACTACCTCTCTTCCTCCTTTCCTACTACCTCTCTTGTCCCGTCCATGTCTGTTGGCCTATATATACTCCCTCCTCTCCTTTTTGCTAGTGTGACTTTGTAAATGGTCCAAGTGGGACCGCAACGTCGTCGTAAGCTCCTTCTATGTGCGAGTTATTTGCATATTATTCCAGTCACGGTATTGTGCCTTTTTTTTGTTATTGTCACATTCTGGAATACGTGAGCCATGTAAATACAACGGAATATCTGGCATAAGAGGACGTCTAGTGAAAGAAATGAAATGGGTTTTCGTGCTAGGAAAATTAAAGCCATGAGAAGTGGTCCAAAGGGAAACACGGTCAATCGCATCCTGAAGGGACCCTGCTACCAGTCGACAGTCAGCGCATGCGTAAGCTATAGCGAAGTCATCCACTTAAAGTGACAACCAAATATGCGATGGAAGAACAGAAGGTAGGTCATTTATAGCTGAGTGAAAAAGAGTAGTGCTAAGGACACAACCTTGTGGGACTCCCTTGAACAAAGTCTGAAGAAAGCAAGGCACCAATACGGACACGAAAATGTTTGTCAGATAAGAAAACAGCAAGGTTGGTAGATAACTGCGGAGGCCTAAGGCGGGGCTTGGGTTAAAATGTTATACCTCCAAGTGGTGTCATATGCCTTCTCAAGATCAAGGAAGACTGCTAGGATGGAGTATTTGTTAGCAAAGGCATTTTGCACATACGAATCTAAGTGGAGCAAGGGGGTCCAGAGTAGAGCGGCCCTTGCACAATAATGTCTTATCACTGATTTTATCATTGCTTAGTTAATCTTAAGTTAATTTTAAACCAGCCCGTAATGCTATGCATATAAGTGGCTTTGGCATGCTGCTCTTACCTGTATTTTTTTTTGTACCTCTGTATGTATGCTAAAATTTCTAAATAAATAAATAAATAAATATTGATGAGGAGAAAGACTATTGCGAGTCTCCAAATATACCATATCAAACGTCTATTTACCAATCGTTCCATCACCTTACAGACTACACTGGTCACAGCAATGAGACGATAGTCAGAGGTATCATGCCCCGATGTGCCTGATTTGCGAAACGGTAGGACAGTGACAGATTTCCATTGTTGAGGAGAACCCCTCACGTCCAAATAAGATTGATAAGACTTAAAAGAACTATAAGGGCTGTAGAATGCAGATGTTGTAGCATACTAATATGAATATCATCAGTCCCAGCTGCCGATGGCTGGCAAGCGGAAGCCGTGAACTCTAACTATAGGAGAGTGAAAGGTACATTATACGGCTCCATTCCATTAGAAGAGAAATCCAAGGGCAATTGCTCCTAGGTAGACTTAGACACGAGAAATGAAGGACAGAGGTGAAGCCTCTGGGAGACATGAACAAGATTGTTAGGTAAGACACATATGCAACAGTTAGGTATCTTTATTATGAAACGTTTCGCCTACACAGTAGGCTTCTTCAGTCAAGTACAGAAAAGTTGATAGAAGCAGAAGATACTTGAAGACGATGTAATCAGTCCATCACCCTTAAAGTTTTGAGGTGGTCAGTCCCTCAGTCTGGAGAAGAGCATTGTTCCATAGTATGAAACAATATGGAGATGAAGTGACAGACTGGAGCAGGAACAAGATTGTTCCTGATTTCCATGGCAACTTCAAGAGGTTCTGCAGCAACCAGCAAAACAGGAGCAGGGTCTGGAGCATACTTGCCAAAAATTCTGTACCTTCTTCCAAACCGCACACATAAGGAAAGTCAAGGGAACTGTAGACACACAGTCTTAAGAACATAAGAATGGAGGAACACTGCAGAAGGCCTACTGGCCCATGCGAGGCAGGTCCTTATCAAAACGACTACTACCTAAAGCTTCCCAAGAAATAACTCCCGTACCCAATGACACCAATCAAACCCAGCCCCTCCCACTCATATATTTGTCCAGTCTCTTCTTAAAGCTACCCAAGGTCCTAGCCTCTATCACCCCACTGGGAAGACTGTTCCACGCATCTACAACTCTGTTAGAAAACCAGTACTTACCTATGTCCTTTCTAAATCTAAATTTAAATTTGCCGGCAACTGCGTTTGACGTCGCCTATGATACGGTGATCGATTGTCCTTACCTGCTTAAAAGCCAAGAGAGTATACGAGGTCCGATTATAGATTATACCGTTAACGGCCCCATGCAACGCGTTGAAACGCACCGCACGGATACACACAGTAGACCATCAAGGCACACGTCTGATAATACCTGCCCGAGGTTTGACGAATGGAACGTGATGCTACAGTCAAAATGAAGGTCGAAAACTAGTGCACCGGCTCATCAATAGAGGACGAAGAAGGGTCCTCATAAAACGCAGTAAGACGACAGTGTAAGTCCCAATTCGCTCATTCAAATTGGCAATGAGGGCTACGAGGTGGTTGGAAATACGTAGCAGAAATAAGAAAAATATGAAAGTGATGACTGTCATACAAATCCGGGAGAACATACCAAGCGTAATCAAGTGCGACTGACGAGGAGCAGATAGAAAGATCAATGCAAAAGAGACTGAGTGCAAGAGTCAAAATGGGTGGGAGCACAAGCATTTAAAACATGAAGAGGATGAGAAGTGAGAAGAGTCTGTAACTGATCACCAAGAGAGTCACAGTGGAACCCTCCTCACATGATGGTGAGCGTTAAAATTACCTAACACCAAGATGGGCGGTGGTAGAGAAGAGATCAAGAATGCAATATCCAAGATACAGAATGCATGGGAAGGGGAGTGTGATGGAAAAGTTCAACAGATAGGAGTAGTGAGCGAGTATACGGTAATGATAGTTTGATTGCCGGCTGCTTGTTAAGGTAGGGTCAGTCTAGCTCCCGCTATCTCCTCCCCCCCATTTTTCCCCACGCCGAAAGGTGATGTGTGGGGCTCCGGCCAAACAGTAATCACTCGTCTCACAGCTCCCAGCACAACTAAGTAAAAGCCTCTGCTTCTATTCTAGTGGATATTGGTTGAAAGCTTCAGTTTTGACCAATAATATACTTAGTCTTTTGAGTTTTAAGCTCCACATGAGACTTTTCGATAATCACCACCTTTTTTAAGTATCTTACACTTATCATGGAGAGTGATTTCATAAGCAGTGGGTAACCTCTCTCTCTTTCCAGCTTGGAATGACAGCTCGGGTCACCTGCCAACCAACGAGAAGTGTTGAAGGAGACGGACTGAAACCGGTCTTGGGACGTCACCTTATAATCTACCTACCTGATTAATTGTACAGGACACTACCCCTCATCTTGGCAGTGGTAAAGAATCTGCGTTCCTGTCATCTGGACGGACTATTCAAGGCTATAGACTCTGTGAAGAACTAGTTGGGTTGTCACTCAACACCTGTGACCCCCCCCCCCCGCACATCATCAGTAACGGCTATAATTTCTACAAGACGGTGTCAACCTCAACCAGACACCCCAGTATAACTGTACATATTAGCATTGAATTCTAATGTCATTTTTTCATTTCATTTTTCATTTTTCTTTCAAGTAGGATACCCCTTCATGTTTCATTGTTTTATATTTGCATTAATAAATAATAAAGTGTTTATCTTTGTGAATTATTATTTCTTTTTCTATTCATTAATTTTCCTGAGGAGGAGCCAGTCTTGGTAATACTGACTGAAGTTGTTACAGGGCTGAGTAAGCCTTCACAGGGAGATATAGAGAGCAAACTGTACACCATCTGTGCAAATAAATACGGGCTACAGCATATTGCAGCATAGAACGAACAAAGACCTGTTGATACGGTAAACCAATGAACGCAAGAAGCGTGCTCTCATTAAAAGATTCATCAGGCAGGGGATCAGCAGAATGCAACAGCACATAACCCAAAATGAGACGAGTAACCACTGAACAAATTTTGGGCTCTTGTAACCCGACACTTACTGGGGAAAACTAGGAGAGCAACACCTGAAGCACTCTTGATTACCCTTAAGGCCGCGAATATTCCATTGTACTTAAGTCATTATTTACAAAGACAGGCATGCCAACAATAAAAAGATAAAATCTATGGGCTATTAGGGTCAGTGAAGTCAGTGTGTAGAAGCAACAGTAAGCGTGTAAGCAAGGAGGAACCAGAATGCTCTGAAGGAGAAGATTGCTGTGAAGGTCATGAAAAACAAGGGGTAGAAGGCGTGTTGGTATCCATCAAGGGTTTCGTCTCTGCAATATAGTTGGAGACAACATCAAGTGTTTCAACTGATAAGGAAGATGCAGATACTGTGGTTTCAGAGACAGGTGAGGTAGAGCAAGTAGAGATCGGGGAGACTATGGAGGGAACTAATGAGGTTTGAGAGGGGAGGGGAATTTGAACCTGGAGAGATGTGCCATCAGAGACAGAAGAGTTTTGCAGGGAACAGGAGAGGAAGGAGGTTCAAAGGTAACTGGGAAGAAGTCTGGGGATGGGGGCACAGGAGAAGACCACACGAGGGGGTGAGCATCCACCTCCGTGTGAGAGTTAAAAAGAGGACGATAACTAGGCACCGAGGCCAAACAGGAAAACTGCTGGGGAATTGTAAACACTGGAGGAGTGAGAAGAGACTTGGGCTTATGAGACAGGTTCAGCTTTGCACCTAACAGGCGAGAAGATGAGGTAGGCATGCGAGGTCTTGCAGACTGAGAAACTAGCGAGCGAGTAGCAGTAGTGGTAGGACTTGGTAAGGAGGCAGGGGCTTCAGAAGGTAAAGCCACAAAAGAATTAGAGACAGGGGTGACACCAAAAGATATACCACTGGCGGAGCTGGCAGGCGGGGTCCCCTCCAAGGTTGGAGATCTCTTAGCTACTGGCGAATAAGGGATACGAGGAAGATTCCCTTGAAGGTGGAGCCGAGAGACAGCCATAGCAAAAGTAATGCCATTGCACGTCTTTCTTGTTCGCTACGATAGACCTGGCAACGGCGGGAAAAAGAAGGATGAGGTTCATTGCAATTGAGACAAGTGGGGGCAAGACTGCAAGATGTATTGGCATGATCTGCGGCACCGTAGACTGGGTACTCCACTGCAGATCTGCAGTACTTAGTGGGGTGTCCAAAGTGACAGCAATTTCGACACTATTGGGGATAAGGATCACTTTACAGACAACTAGGCGATGGCCTGTGATATAAACGGAGGATGGGAGTTCACAGCAATCGAAGGTTAAGTGGGTGATGTTACAGGGAAAGCGCCTCTGCCCGCAAGCAGGAAGAACATATGTATCCACTCTGAGAACAGGAACATCCTGAAGGGCTAATTGCTCCAAAATATCACCGCAAGACAGAAAATCACTCTCTACAATGGTATGCGGTAAGACCACCGTACCATTGCAAGAAATGAAAATAGAATGCTTTTGAACTATGATTCGAATGTTAACTATGGAAGTTATGCGGGAAAGATGATGAGCTTGTTTTGCAGTCTGAACTGTAACAATGTGCGCACCGCTACAGAAAGTGTGAAAAGATATATTTTGGCCAGCATGTCATAAAAGAGCTTTATCAATACTATGGTCAGAAAGATAATCAGTTGAAGATGTCGGTTGCAAGGAAAAGAATTTAGTACTGTATACTTGTAAACAAGGTGCGTAAAGGAAGTGGGTGTCGCGTAGGTCGTTTTCGGGTGAAATGAGCAGACATCGAAGAATTGTCGTCAGCAAATGAACGTTTAGGTGTAGTACTGCTGGCGGCCCAACCCGAAGTAGGTAGATGATTCAAAAGCCATCGCACTGTATTCGGGAAGCCAGACGGGCAGTTAAAGGCATGCAATTGGCAGAGGCACTATCAGAAATGGGTGGAGCCCCAGCACTTGGGGCAGGTGATGGAGCATCACCAGCAGAGGGTACAGGGGTATGGGAAGAGTCTAGAGAATAGTCCAGTAATGAAGCCGGGTCAGAACAGGATGTAGGAACAGAAAGGGGCCTGGGAGGAGGAGGGTTATCACAGAATGAAGACTGATAGTGGGACTTTTCTTATTCTTTTAAATAAAAAAAGAAAGAAGGAAAGAAAGGCATGAAAGGACCATAAGTTCCCCTCTCACCCGGAGGACCTCGACCCCTAGTGTACGATGCAGGTGGGACCATGCACTTTACCTTACCCTTCACGCCAGAAACCAGCGGTCCGGATGAAAACTTCCCCTTACCAAGCCCCTCCGTGGAAAAAAGAAAGGGGGTTTGGGAAAAACCGCCCAAGCATATCTCTTCGGTTTTTTCCCCCCAGATTGAAAGGCAGTCTTTGGGAACCCCGCCTTCGGAAAATTTGGAAAGGGAGCGGGGGGCCTCCAGTTTCCCACGGCAAAGAAACCCCACACACGGGAACCTCATGTAGCTCTGGGGAGGACCCCGAGGCTACAACGGGTCGGGGAAAAAGGGGAAGGGTTGGGAGTTGGTGGAAAAGGGGAAAAAGGGGGAGTGGAGTGGATGGGAAATTAAAGGGAAGTTTGGGGGGTTTTTTTGGGTTCAAACTTCTTGAAGGCTGCGACCCGCCCCCCAAAGTTTTCCGCCCTCATTTAAAGTGGCTTGTACAAAAATTTTCGGGAGTAAAATTTAATAGGTCAATATCAATTAAAAATTTACCTGATCGTTGTCTTGGCCCCTTAAAAACCAAATTTTAATTTTCCTGATTTCCCCCCCCAGTATTGTCCCCAAGTACTAGGGGTTTACTAACGGGTCGGGAGCGAGACTTTTCCACAAATTCGTTAGAAGGCCTCTGTAGAACGATGTTCCCTCCAAAAAACTTGGGAAAACCACAGGGTCTTGAGCTAGTAACTCGTAGGGAGTTTTTGTTGCCGGGTTTGCCCCAAAAAAGATGGCTGCCAGCGCCCTTTCTTCCCTCTCATTTTCTTTTGAGCCCGCTAGGGTTACTTATCATCTTTTAATGAAAACATAATAAACCCTATAATTACACTTTTTAAATTTCAATATTAGTTCCAAACAAAAATTTAACTAAATTAAAAATTTTTAAAATTTAGGAAATTTTATAAAATTATGTGAGACTCATGACTTGTGTTTGTCTGCGGGGTTTTAAAAGGTTCTCTGCTTGTTAAATGGCCCCTGGGGGTTTTTCCAAATCAAAATTTCCCTACAACAACGCGAAAATTTGAAACCAATCAATGAGAATTCTTGGTTTTAAATTTAGAAACTTTATAAGGTTTTCCCCCCCCGGATCCCTAATAACAGAGAGTCTTATTTTATCCCGCCTATAAGCTGATTGTTTAAAGAACATAAAAAGGGGGAAAAAGACCCCAAATCCAAATCGCTTTTTGATCCGGCTTCGCCCTGTGCCCTTTTATTAGCTATCATTTCTTAGTCCAATAATCTTTTCCTTTCATTTTCGTGTTTTTTGGAAATATAAACAGCTCACAGAACGGAACAGGTTGTCTAGTTTATAGAAAATTATGAACTGATTAACTGTGGTTTAATGAACCAAAAGTAAACATCCCCCAAAAGACGTACCTCTTAATTTTTTACAAAAAGCAAATTGAAAATTTTACGGCCAAAAACTTTCTCATTGCTTTTGGAAAAAGTTATTCAGATAGGGAACACGAAAAGTTTGCGGGGGAAACTCTGCAATTGTTTGGGGGGAAAAAAATATTGCCGGAAAATTTGGAAGTGTATCAATGTCTTTTCAAATAATTGAAAGTAGACTGATTAAAATGAATGAAAATATTTCCGCCAAAACACGGAACGGCTTTTCATTGATTTTGGAGGAAATACAATAATAACATTTACAGGTACTGAAGGTGAGCATTTCTGGCTACATGAAGAAATCGGAATGAAAATTCCAGGTTATGCAAAATATTCAGGTATTTATGTAGAACTTAAGTCAACTAAGTGAATTTGGAGGATTTAAAATCTGACGGTACAAGAATAATAACTGGCAGTTAAGTAGGATTAGTTGCGGTTATATAGAAAAATGGAGAAAATGGATTAATTTGCATTCAGCTAAACCTCATATTTCACTAAAATGTATAAGGTATCAAGATATTAGGGTTGAGATATGTGATGGTAAGTGTTGCCTGGGAAATTTAGAGATAATTACAAACCTCAGGTAGGAAATTCATTTCTTTCCTTAAACTGAATGCGGAAGGTATCTAACATAGTATTCAAATGTCAGGTACAAGACTGCTGGAAAAACGTTCTTGCATTTCTTTGCCCAAAGGAAAAATATCGTTCAGTTAGTATGTGGAACTTTGTGACACAGTTACATCAAGGTCAACTG
This sequence comes from Cherax quadricarinatus, assembly GCF_026875155.1. NCBI lineage: Eukaryota > Metazoa > Arthropoda > Malacostraca > Decapoda > Parastacidae > Cherax > Cherax quadricarinatus. The sequence goes on from NC_069411.1 coordinate 63,055,545, forward strand.
CAAGATGAAAACTTTCTTGGTTCCGTCGGTCTCCCAGCAACTCACTCGGAGGTACTGAACGTGAGTTTCCAGGACGGGAAACGCAACAATGAAAAACAAGTTGCGAACATTAAAGGCGCTTTCTCCAAGAAGCTGGTGGCCTGGTGGTTAACGCTCTCGCTTCACACGGTGAGGGCCTGGGTTCGATTCCCAGCCAGAGTAGAAACATTGGACGTGTTTCTTTCCACCTGTTGTCTATGTTCCCCATCAGTAAAATGGGTACCTGGGTGCTAGTCGACTGGTGTGGGTCGCATCCTGGGACACTGACCTAAGAAGGCCTGGTCACAGACCGGGCCGCGGGGGCGTTGACCCCCGGAACTCACTCCAGATAAGATAAGATTCAGTTTGTGTTTTAGGAAGAACGATCTTGCAATTCTTGCACATTATTATGCTTCTTGTCAAATTATTATAATCAAAGAAAGCGCTAAACCGACAATGGTCATGCAGCGCTGACTTGTCGGCAAATAAAGGAAGGTATCTGGCAACCTTTTTATGTTTTACGGGAAAATGAAGCTAATTGTTGGACTGAGGGAGATTTGGATATGACAGGTGAAGGCCAGAGTCTTCACTTACATAACAATCCCAGCACAAGTTCAGTAGAAAGACAATTATTCAGCATGAACTCTGTTATCAAGGCTTACACATTTTTGCTGACGAGAAAGATGAAAGTTTTCAAAGTTTCTTGAAACAGGTTTGCAACGATCATTTTTGCTAGTCTAAATTATTTTAAACTTAAGATACACTCAACATTCTCCAGTGAACTTTTATGTAGAATTACTTTTCATGATAAAACAACTGAAATCAAAGACCCGAGACTAAGTGGCAAATGACACACTGGAGACTTGTCCACGACTACCATGAACACAGATAATGATGTGATGAATGGTTTGAAAAACCGACAAGTTGAAGATTGAGACACTTGTTCAACCTTTGGACGAAGACCTACTTCGACTAGTGGATGGTACCACTATGACCCCGCCTCCATCTGCTTCACCTCACCTCACTACAGAATATAAGCCACGTCTACGGCCCTATGCTGTACATTCTGCAAGATTGATGGACTGAACACATCGACTCCAGGCTGAGGGACTGATTACCTCAAACTCCTCCTCTCCTTACGCCTTTCTACTTTGTATCGGACTGATGAAGCCACTGCGTGGCGAAACGTTTCCTGAATAAAGATTCCCATATGCTGCATAAGTGTCTAAATCTTCAACTTGTCGGTTTTTCAAACCATTAAATCCCAGCTGTCGACACTCCCAGCATCATGGGATTTGTTAAAAAAGAATTTTCTTCAACACTTGTTCAACCTTTGGACGAAGACCTACTTCGACTAGTGGATGGTACCACTATGACCCCGCCTCCTCCTGCTTCACCTCACCTCACTACAGTATATAAGCCACGTCTACGGCCCTATGCTGTACATTCTGCAAGATTGATGGACTGAACACATCGACTCCAGGCTGAGGGACTGATTACCTCAAACTCCTCCTCTCCTTACGCCTTTCTACTTTGTATCGGACTGATGAAGCCACTGCGTGGCGAAACGTTTCCTGAATAAAGATTCCCATATGCTGCATAAGTGTCTCAATCTTCCACAGATAATGATACACTTTCGAGTTAATGCAGACTTCCCATTACTAGGCAAGCATAAAATCAGCACTAGTATAATAGTAATTTGTTCTATTCATTTTACTTTTATCGCATTTCAATCCATTAGTTATCCGTTTTATTCATGTTCATCGAATTTCGAGGAATAAATTTGTATATTTACCCTGCCACATCAAGTACCCAGTCAAAACAAAATTCAGTTGAAGTTATTCATTACAATGAAGCGGCCTGTTAGAACTACAAGCTGCTCTGTTACACCAGAATTGTTTGCAGTGTGTTTTTATGGCCATAAAAATGTGAACCTATAAAAACATTGCCATTGTGTAGACTAGTGCCGCTAGTCTTACATGCTATTACGTTTTTTAAAAGAAAATTACCATTTGTGACCAGCGAACTTCATACCAAATTAGCCAACATTTTGAGGTTGACCACCCTGCTCTCAAAAGCTATAACGAGAGTTCCTAAACTCAGGGTCGCATCCCAAATTTGTGTTGCGAGAACATTCTCTAACGTAATACCGTAAATCTGATGAATAAGAAGTGTGTGTAACACTTGTGAATCTTAAGATTCCATGATGTTGTAATGTACATTAGCTTGATGTTATACCATTGATCTAATGGAAACCGCAAGACCATGGAATCCTAGAAGAGACAGGTGTTGCACAAGAGTGCCATCTGGTGGGTGGTGGATGGTCTCAACTCCCAAACTGAAAAACAGTAAATTTTAAAAAAAAAAAATACAAAAAGAAATGTACAGCATGACGAGATGATGAACAGATTCGTGACCAGCGCCGCCGAAGTGCTAAATACGATTAGGTACCGTTTACGTCACCAGGCGAATGTGACTGCAAATTTTTGCGACGTGGAAACGAGGAGCTTGTGAAGCAGTGTTGTAAATTGACTCCCAGGAGGGAATGAGTCCATGCCCTTCCTGACAAAAGCAAGGACATGGGGTCTTCCATGTCCTCCCTGACAAAAGCAAAGACATGGGGTCTTCCATGTCCTCCCTGACAAAGGCAAGGACATGGGGTCTTCCTTTCCCTCCTTAATAAAGATAAGGACCTGAGGTCTTCCATATCCTCTGTGGCAATGGACAAGACATCCCAGGTCCACATCCACTGTTATGGAAAGTAGAGAATTTTGCTGACCTCTTAGCGAGGGAGGAAGCGGAGCCTTTTGTAATGAAGGGTTACGCAAACTATTCCATTTTATTCTCATTGCAAATATTCGTATTTCGCGCTACACATTAACTTATTCTCCTCAGCGGAACAATAGCTGTGTCTGCTGCAACTTTTGTAAAACATCTACTTACCTTCTGATGTATCAACTGTCCCTCGACGACGTGTCAATTGTCACTTACCTACAAGGTAAACAAAGACTTATTAATGCACAAGTCCCACTCCCATGTATACTTCTCAGCTGGCACCGTCAGTCCACAGTCATACCTTCCAACTTGAACCTTCATTCCCAGTTATACCTTCCTTTCAGAAATTATCCTGGGTTATCCCTTCACCCACACCTTCAGTATCCCAAGTTATACCCTTCATCCACATATTCAGGAAGTATTCCAAGTTATACCTGTCATAGACAACTTCAGAAAGTATCCGAAATATTCCACAACTTAAAGAAGAATTGCAAATTATAACCTTATCGAAAACGTCAGGAAGAATCCCAAGATTTATACGTTAGTTGCCTAGATTTTATTATATATTTTATTAATATACAAATGGTAGTACAATGGCGGCATCAATAGGGAAAAACTGGACTCTGGTATTTAACATAAATCAGCCAAATTATATAACTCGTTTTCTAATACCTTTTTGGTTAGCTTGGGTTTAATTACATTTGGTTTGTCGACCAAAAAATATCATTTTGTGTCATAAGCCGGAAATAAATACCTCCATTGCACAAAATAGTTTTGGAAAATTTACATAAAAATTAAATTTACACAACAGTTTATGTCATGTAAATATTTCTCAGGATATAGTGGAGCTGATATTCATATTACCTTCACACACTAAAATGAAATTCACCTTTCTATGATGGTAGATGACAGATGGTGGTGAGGCCCAGGTGATGCTGGGGCCCAGGTGGTCCGTGGACCCACGTGGTGCTGGGGACAAGGTGATGCTGGGGCCCAGGTGATGCTGGGGCCCAGGTGATGCTGGAGCCCAGGTGATGCTGGGGCCCAGGTGGTACTGGGGCCCAGGTGGTCCGTGGACCCACGTGGTGCTGGGGCCCAGGTGGCGCTGGGGTCCAGGTGGTGCTGGGGCCCAGGTGGTCCGTGAACCCAGGTGGTGCTGGGGCCCAGGTGGTCCTTGGGCCCAGGTGATGCTGGGGTCCAGGTGGTGCTGGGGCCCAGGTGGTCCGTGAACCCAGGTGGTGCTGGGGCCCAGGTGGTCCTTGGGCCCAGGTGATGCTGGGGCCCAGGTTGTCCGTGGACCCAGGTGGTGCTGGGGCCCAGGTGGTCCGTGGGCCCAGGTGCTGGGGCCAGGTGGTCCGTGGACCCAGGTGGTGCTGGGGCCCAGGTGGTCCGTGGACCCAGGTGGTGCTGGGGCCCAGGTGGTCCGTGGACCCAGGTAGTGCTGGGGCCCAGGTGGTCCGTGGACCCAGGTGGTGCTGGGGCCCAGGTGGTCCGTGGACCCAGGTGGTGCTGGGGCCCAGGTGGTCCGTGGACCCAGGTGGTGCTGGGACCCAGGTGGTCCGTGGACCCAGGTGGTGCTGGGGCCCAGGTGGTCCGTGGACCCAGGTGGTGCTGGGGCCCAGGTGGTCCGTGGACCCAGGTGGTGCTGGGGCCCAGGTGATGCTGGGGCCCAGGTGATGCTGGGGCCCAGGTGGTCCGTGGACCCACGTGGTGCTGGGGCCCAGGTGATGCTGGGGCCCAGGTGGTCCGTGGACCCAGGTGGCGCTGGAGCCCAGGTGGTCCGTGGACCCAGGTGGTGCTGGAGCCCAGGTGGTCCGTGGACCCAGGTGGCGCTGGAGCCCAGGTGGTCCGTGGACCCAGGTGGTGCTGGAGCCCAGTGGTCCGTGGACCCAGGTGGTGCTGGAGCCCAGGTGGTCCGTGGACCCAGGTGGTGCTGGAGCCCAGGTGGTCCGTGGACCCAGGTGGTGCTGGAGCCCAGGTGGTCCTTGGACCCAGGCGGTGCTGGGGCCCAGGTGGTCCTTGGACCCAGGTGGTGTTGGGGCCCAGATGGTCTGTGGACCCAGGTGATGCTGTTGCCCAGGTGGTGCTGGGGCCCAGGTGGTCCGTGGACCCAGGTGGCGCTGGAGCCCAGGTGGTGCTGGGACCCAGGTGGTGCTGGGGCCCAGGTGGTCCGTGGACCCAGGTGGCGCTGGAGCCCAGGTGGTGCTGGGACCCAGGTGGCGCTGGAGCCCAGGTGGTGCTGGGACCCAGGTGGTGCTGGAGCCCAGGTGGTCCGTGGACCCAGGTGGCGCTGGGGCCCAGGTGGTCCGTGGACCCAGGTGGTGCTGGAGCCCAGGTGGTCCGTGGACCCAGGCGGCGCTGGGGCCCAGGTGGTCCTTGGACCCAGGTGGTGCTGGAGCCCAGGTGGTGCTGGGACCCAGGTGGTGCTGGAGCCCAGGTGGTGCTGGGACCCAGGTGGTCCGAGGACCCAGGTGCTCCAGCTGGGTCTACAAACACATCTCGCGGTCGTCATGAAGATCCTCGCCGTCACACAAGACACTTCACATTGTATATTATAAAAATAACCTTATTTTTTGCATGGGAAAATAATTTCCCGTGGAAGGTATTTAGGTGATAACAGGCAACATGACTGTCATTTAATTTTAAATTCTTATTTATTGAAGGGGTTTATGCAATCGTCTCGGTTATATTTTAAACCAACTGGAAGAAAGTTTTGTTTTAATACTATTAGTAAGATAAACCAATTCAATAAACTAACTTAACCCGTAGGAGCACTTATAAAAATAACAGTTATCTTACTTTGAATAAGTTAGGTTATATTAAAACAAGCACTTCGCTCTAAGTACTTATAAGAAATGGTTATAATTACAACTATAATTTTTAATGGGGTGAACCAGTAAGCCAGCGGGAGGCCTCGACCAGATGACCAAAAGCTCCAACTGCGGGTGATCATATGACTTAGACCCGCGTTAGGAAACACTTGTCCTGACAACTGACAAGCATTATAAGCACTAAAGTATTTAATATATTTATATCTGACACACTTTATATTATTATTATTATTATTATCAAAAAGAAGCGAACACACTTTATAGAACTTACATAAAAGCACAAAGGGATTTAAGTACATCTTGATCCATTTCGCCAATTAACACTTCTTCTACGATCACTTTTCGTTTATAAACACTTTTTTCCATCTACAAACATCTGTTACATAAACAGATGTTTACATCAAACATGCATCTACACTGTTATGTTGCTAAATTAAAATGACTAACATTTATTTGTATGTTTGTTGGTTATGTGTCAAGACCATCTAATACACGAAGGTCATTAAGGCTTTATATCAAATGTAAGCCCAAAAAATACACTCTCACTATATATACACACTGTGATATACAGTATATCTCCCGGTGATCGTCGAGATACACCTTCGTACTTAATTCTGTAAGTAAAATAACTGTGCATGTAGACAGTCATGCAGACTAGTGTCCCTCTGACATACTGAGCAAATGGTGGTCTGAAATATTTCGATTCGGGGCTCCGAAGCTCTTTCTGGATAAATGAATAACATACATTTGAAAAACTTGGGTATCATTATTATGTAAATGTCTCCACAATAAAGATATCCAGGTTTATACATATGTGAATGAGTATTATTCATCTACGTATCGGCTGTGTATTTACATTAAAGCAAATTCCTGAACAGATTAGTTGTTCCGAAGCTGTTATTGAAGATTCAGAGCTCCTAACTGTTCTTGAGGAGATTCAAAGCCTCGAAGTTGTACTTGAACTGACTCAAAGCTCCAAAAATGTTTATGAACAGATTCAAAGCTTCGAAGCTATACATGAATAGATTCATGGCTCCGAAGCTGTTCCTGAAAAGTATTTGGAACTCCGAAATTGGTTCTGAACAGATCCACAACTCCAAAGCTGTTACCGAAGATTCGCAATTAAAAAGATTAAACTCCCGACACAGTGTATCAGACACACCAAAGATCACATGAATATCATTATATCAGACAACAGAAAGATAAGTTTATGTCTCTCACTATATAAAAATTAAGAGAGTTTAATTTATATCATATTTTAGGTATAAACGTGCTCCTGAATCCTGGCGAACAGACTACATCGAGACTTAAAAACCTTGAATAATCGGTATGTTTCAAACCCGACTTTATATATTCGTTTGTTGTGTGATTTGAGGAAGATATGAACGGATTTCGCAAGCGCAACTTCCTCTTCCTTAATGTTTGCACAAGGAACACTGCTACGCCGTTTAAAAACTCTAATAAATTATAAATAAGTGTACATATGCATGCACACACACACACACACACACACACACACACACACACACACACACACACACACACACACACACACACACACATACACACACATACACACACACACATACACACACACACACACACACACACACACACACACACACACACACACACACACACACACACACACAGGAACATAAACAGATTAGCCGAAGAGCCAGAAACGAATATGCACAGACAAGAAGGGAGGCTCAGCGACAATATGAAAATGACATAGCATCGAAAGTCAAGACTGACCCGAAGCTGTTGTACAGCCACATCAGGACCAGGTAATCAGACTGAGGAAGGGTGATGGGGAATTCACAAGAAACGACCCAGAGGTATGTCAGGAGCTCAACACGAGATTTAAAGAAGTATTTACAGAGGAAACCAGTAGGACTCCAGGAAATCAGAACAGGGGGGTACACCAGCAAGTGCTGGATGAGGTACATATAACCAAAGAGGAGGTGAAGAAGCTGCTATGCGAACTTGACACCTCAAAGGCGGTGGGACCAGACGACATCTCTCCGTGGGTCCTTAAAGAGGGAGCAGAGATATTGTGTGTGCCATTAACAAAGATCTTCAACACATCATTTGAAACTGGGCAACTCCCCGAGGTATGGAAGATGGCAAATGTAGTCCCAATTTTTAAAAAGGGAGACAGACATGAGGCACTAAACTACAGACCTGTATCACTAACGTGTATAGTATGCAAGGTCATGGAGAAGATCATCAGGAGGAGAGTGGTGGAGCACCTGGAAAAAAACAAGTGCATAATTGACAAACACCACGGTTTCAGGGAAGGAAAATCCTGTGTCACAAACCTACTAGAGTTTTATGACAAGGTGACAGAAGTAAGACAAGAGAGAGAGGGGTGGATCGACTGCATTTTTTTGGACTGCAAGAACGCCTTCGACACAGTTCCTCACAAGAGGTTACTGCAAAAGCTAGAGGATCAGGCACACATAACAGGAAAGGCACTGCAATGGATCAGAGAATACCTGACAGGGAGGCAACAACGAGTCATGGTACGTGACGAGGTATCAGAGTGGGCGCCTGTGACAAGCGGGATTCCACAGGGGTCAGTCCTAGGACCTGTGCTGTTCTTGGTATATGTGAACGACATAATGGAAGGGATAGACTCAGAAGTGTTCTTGTTTGCAGATGATGTGAAGTTAATGAGAAGAATCAAATCGGATGAGGATCAGGCAGGACTACAAAGAGACCTGGACAGGCTACAAGCCTGGTCCAGCAACTGGCTCCTTGAGTTTAACCCTGCCAAATGCAGTCATGAAGATTGGGGAAGGGCAAAGAAGACCGCAGACAAATATAGTTTAGATGACCAAAGACTGCAAACCTCACTCAAGGAAAAAGATCTGGGGGTGAGTATAACACCGAGCATATCTCCTGAGGCGCACATCAATCAGATAACTGCTGCAGCATACGGGCGCCTGGCAAACCTACGGATAGCATTCCGATACCTCAGTAAGGATTCGTTCAAGACTCTGTATACCATTTACGTCACGCCCATACTGTAGTATGCAGCACCAGTTTGGAATCCACACCTAGTCAAGCACGTCAAGAAATTAGAGAAAGTGCAAAGGTTTGCAACAAGACTAGTCCCAGAGCTACGGGGATTGTCCTACGAAGAAAGGTTGAGGGAAATCGGCCTGACGACACTGGAGGACAGGAGGGTCAGGGGAGACTTGATCCCCTGACCCTCCTGTCCTCCAGTGACGTCAGGCCGACATATAAAATACTGCGCGGAATAGACAAGGTGGACAAAGACGGGATGTTCCAGAGAAAGGACACAGACACAAGAGGTCACAATTGGAAGTTGAAGACTCAGATGAATCAAAGGGATGTTAGGAAGTATTTCTTCAGTCACAGAGTAGCCAGGCCGTGGAATAGCCTAGAAAGTGACGTAGTGGAGGCGGGAACCATACATAGTTTTAAGGCGAGGTATGATAAAGCTCATGGGGTAGGGAGAGAGAGGACCTAGTAGCAATCAGCAAAGAGGCGGGGCCAGGAGCTATGACTCGACTCCTGCAACCACAAATAGGTGAGTAGAAATACGGGAGTACACACACACACACACACACACACACACAATACAACAGGCCTAGCGTCTAATCGACATGTGCCTAGGACAAAATGGTAACTAACACTCAAATACAACAGGCCTAGTGTCTAATCGACATGTGCCTAGGACAAAATGGTAACTAACTAACAAACACACTCACACACACACACACTCGCAAATACAACAGGCCTAGTGTCTAATCGACATGTGCCTAGGACAAAATGGTAACTAACACACTCAAATACAACAGGCCTAGTGTCTAATCGACATGTGCCTAGGACAAAATGGTAACTAACACTCAAATACAACAGGCCTAGTGTCTAATCGACATGTGCCTAGGACAAAATGGTAACTAACACACACACACTCAAATACAACAGGCCTAGTGTCTAATCGATATGTGCCTAGGGAAAAATGGTAACTAACACACACACACACACATATACAACAGGCCTAGTGTCTAATCGACATGTGCCTAGGACAAAATGGTAACTAACACACACACACTCAAATACAACAGGCCTAGTGTCTAATCGACATGTGCCTAGGATAAAATGGTAACTAACACACACTCAAATACAACAGGCCTAGTGTCTAATCGACATGTGCCTACTACAAAATGGTAACTAACACACACACACACTCGCAAATACAACAGGCCTAGTGCCTAATCGACATGTGCCTAGGACAAAATGGTAACTAACTAACACACACACACACACACACACACACACGCACACATACAAACACACACACGACCCCTGCAACCACAAATAGGTTAGTACACACACACACACATTATACAGGATGTTTCAAATAGATTGACCCAGTTGCTATATATATTGTTTTTAAATTGGGTCTATCATTTTCAAAACACCTTCATATATATATATATATATATATATATATATATATATATATATATATATATATATATATATATATATATAATAATATATATAGGGAGGCACCACCTTTGGAACTGTCCTGGGGACCCTCATCCTCAGAGAATAAAATTAACTTGTTTCAAGGAAAACTCAAGGTTCTCCCTGAAGCTGTTTGAAAATTTTCTCCTACGACCCCCTATATTTTATAGATCCTTTATTTAAAGACAAAATACATTAACAAATACATTGACAAAATACACTGACAAATATGCAACAGGGAGTAAAACGACATAGATAAAAGCTCAGAATTACATCTCGAATACTTCGTCCAGCTCTCCGGCGGTGGGCCGCGTGCCCAGAATGCTGCAGGCATTTCCTCTCTGGATTGCAACACTGAGTCTCTGAAAGAAAAAGCTGGCCGCCGTGTGGTCCTTGGTTTCTATGACGAATTTCTCACCCAGCTTTTTGAGGAATCTTAAAGCACCCTAGCCCCATGCTCCAAGGGTCTCCGACCTTACTGGGATGAAGTTATAGCAAGGGGGAAGGTCTTCATACTTGCTGGTCTTCTGGGTCTCCCTGTGGCTGGCAGCTCCACCCTGTGGATAAACTACATATATCCCTCCCTATCAGTGAGTTCCCCTTTAAATAAGTTTCCCATTATATCTTTATATGAGTCACCGTGAACCGTTTTGTACAGTATGGAAAATACCCAGATATCAATATTTAGACTATTAAGCCTTTTACGTCATGTTGATGACTGTCATGTCTCTTTTATGCTCATCGTGCTGCCATGATAGTATCAGTGCTTATGGGATGGCGGTCTTATAATTCCTTAAAAAATGGTCAACCTTCCAGGCACCAGGCACTGGCAAAAGTGACACCCTTGTGCTCTTATTTTCTCATTCCCTCCTCCCTCATCCCAACAAAAAACGCTCACTCTGAACGTCTTTGCTCAGATTTTATCCTTTTACTGCATCAGTGCAAGTTCCTGATGATGTGTTGATTGCAAGACGAAAGGAATATATATATATATATATATATATATATATATATATATATATATATATATATATATATATATATATATATATATATATATATATATATATATATATATGTCGTGCCGATTATGTAAAACTGGTCAATTAGCAAGAACTCATTTAAAATTAAGTCCTTTCTGAAATTTTCTCTTATACGTTTAAAGATATATTTTTTTCATCAGTGTTAATGTAAAAATTTATAATTTTGGACGAAAAGAATCTTAGAAAACTTACCTAACCTTATTATAACAAGTGTAATTTATTTTAGCCTAACCCAACTAAATATATTTTAAATACGTTTACCTGGAGTTTACCTGGAGAGAGTTCCGGGGGTCAACGCCCCCGCGGCCCGGTCTGTGACCAGGCCTCCTTAGGTCAGTGTCCCAGGATGCGACCCACACCAGTCGACTAACACCCAGGTACCCATTTTACTGATGGGGAACATAGACAACAGGTGGAAAGAAACACGTCCAATGTTTCTACTCTGGCTGGGAATCGAACCCAGGCCCTCGCCGTGTGAAGCGAGAGCGTTAACCACCAGGCCACCAGGTTTACAGTAATTTAAGACTAAACAAACACAATCAAATATATTTTTTTTCGTTAGGTTCAGAATGATTTTGGCGAAATTATTGCATACACAAATTTTCACTTGTCTTATATGGCAAGATGAGCGTTGCTATTTAAGCCAAGATTGCAAGTTCTGCCTATTCGGCACGACATATATATATATATATAATATATATATATATATATATATATATATATATATATATATATATATATATATATATATATATGTCGTGACGAATAGGTGAAACTTGAGATATTGGCTTAAATAGCAACACTCTTCTTGCCGAATAAGGGAAGATAAAATTTGTGTATGCAATAATTTCACAAAAATCATTCTGATCCTAACGAAAAAAAAAATTATTGTATTTGTTTATTATTAAATTATTGTAAACTTATCTAAAATATATTAAATTGCGCTTGTTATAAGAAGGTTATGTAAGTTTTCTAAGGAGCTTTTTGTATAAGATTATTAACTTTAAATTACCATAAACGACAATTTTTTATCTTTAAACATATAAGAGAAAATTTTAGAAAGGACTTAATTTCAAAATGAGTTCTTGCTAATTGACCAATTTTACCTATTCGGCATGACATACACACACACACATACACACACACACTTGGACTCGACCCCTGCAACCTCAACTAGGTGAGTACACACACACTCACACATACACATACAAAAATGAAGACAGAGCTTTATGTGAAATTGGAAAAGAGGTTGGAGGAGGAGAAAAAGAAATGGGAGTCCTAAGTCGAAACTGCAGTAGCCAGGATAAGGGCCCTAGATGAGGTAAGCAGGCTGAAGCGAGTTACAGGGGGTACTGACCAGAGATGACACAGCATATGAAGCTGAGAGGCCCAACGGGAAGGAAGGAGGTTTAACTTACACTAAGGCCGCATCAGCTTACCAAGCAGGGCCGAGGAGAGAAGGGGAAGAGCAGCTGGGTGCAGGTGGAGAAGGGGATAGGTCAAATGCAGTGACACGAACATGCCACCAAGAGGTACAGGAAAAAAAAATAAGAGAAAATGGCCATGTACAGATAGGAACCAGAGTCACGGTGGGAAAGGCAATGGGAGAAGGAGAGGGCAAAGTCAGTGTTTATTCATGGTCTGCAGGAGAGCCAGGGTAGGACACACACTGACAGGGGGCTGGTAGAAAGGAAAAAGATTGAGAACATCATCAGAAATAGGTGAAGAGGACATGTCTGAGATTGTAAATTATCAGAGAATAGAGGAGTATTTGAAGGGGAGAAAACAAGCGATTAAGCTGATTTTCAGGACAGAAACGGTGCAGAACTGGATCCTCCAAGAGAAACCACAGTTGAATGACTTGGCAGAATACAATAGGGTGTTCCTAGACTAAGACAGAATGCAAACAGAGTAACAGCAGCTGAGGGAGGGGACACAAAAGCGAAAGGAGCTAGGAGGAGAGAGAAGGACAGAATCAGCAGAGAACCAGAGCAGGGCAGAGCAACAAGAGCAAGTGTACACAGAACCATCCCCAGTACCCCACAATCAATAATGCTATCCCAACACAAACCATAATCCACACCCACAACTCCCACCTAACACTTAGCTATAGCATCCCACAGTACACTGCCAGGTCCCCCACCCTCAAAGATCCCCCAAAACACAGTGTTAGAAAGGAAACTGAAGGTATGGTACACAAACGCTGTTGGAATAACAAATAAGTGGGAGGAGTGGCATGAAAGAGTCAAAGAGTCATCACCAGACATGATATCTCTCAAAGAAACCAAGCTCACAGGTATGATAACAGATGCCATCTTTCCAACGGGATATCAGATCCTGAGGAAAGACAGAAGGAACAGAGGGGCTTGAGGAGTGGCACTGCTGATCAAAAACCGATGGGATTTTGATGAGCTGGAGAGAGGAGACAGTGGAGAAGCTAGGGATTATATAGTATGAACGCTTCAGTTTGGAGGTCCCAAGGTGGTAATTGCAGTGATGTATAACCCCCCACAGAACAGCAGTAGGCCAAGGCAAGAATATGATGAGAGTAATAGAGTGATAGTTAACACACTGGCTGAAGTGGCAAGAAGGGCTCATGTGAGCAGGGCAAAGCTACCGATCATGGGTGACTTCAACCACAAGGAAATCGATTGGGAGAACTTGGAGCCACATGGGGGCCAAGAAACGTGGAGGGCTAAGCTGATGGAGGTGGTACTGTAAAACTTCATGTGTCAACATGTAAGGGATACTACCAGAGAGAGAGGAGAAAATGAACCAGCGAGACTGGACGTAGTATTTAGCTTGAGTAGTGTATTGAGGACATCACATATAAAAGACCCCTTGGGGCCAGCGATCATGTGGTTTTAAGATTCGAATACACAGTAGAGTTACAAGTGGAGGGGGGAAAAGGAAGAGCTGGACAAATAAAGCCAAACTACAAGAAGGGTGACTATGCGGGAATGAAGAACTTCCTGAACCGGGTTCAGTGGGACAGAGAACTGGCAGGGAAGTCAGTAAACAAGATGAAGGAATACGTGATAACAATTTGCAAGGAAGCTGAGGAGAGGTTTGTACCCAAGGGTAACAAGAATAATGAAAAAGCCAGGATGAGCCCATGGTTCACCCAAAGATGCAGGGAGGCCAAAACTAAGTGTGCTTGGGAGTGGAAGAAGTATAGAAGGCAAAGGACCCAGGAGAATAAGGAGAGCAGTCATAGAGCCAGAAATGAATATGCACAGGTAAGAAGGGAGGCCCAATAACAATATGAAAATGAAATAGCAGCTAAAACGAAATCTGACCTGAAGCTGTTGTACAGCCACATCAGAAGAACAACAGTCAAGGACCAGGTAATCAGGCTAAGGAAGGAAGGACGAAGGAGAGATCACAAAAAACGACCGAGAAGTATGTGAGGAACTCAGCATGAGATTCAAAGAAGTGTTCACATAGGAGACAGAAGGGACTCGAGAAAGACAAAGAGGTGGGGTACACCACCAGGTTTTGGACACAATACATACAACCGAGGATGAAGTGAAGAGGCTGCTGAGCGAACTAGACACCTCAAAGGTGATGGGGTAACATCTCTCCATGGGTCCTGAGAGAGGGTGTAGAGGCACTATGTGTACCCCTAACATGTTCAACATATCTATCGAAACAAGCAAATTACCTGAGGCATGGAAGACAGCAAATGTGGTCCCAATTTTTTTTAAAAAAGGAGACAGACAAGAAGCACTAAACTATAGACCAGTGTCAATGACTTGTATAGCATGTAAAGTCATTGAGAAAATTGTCAGGAGAAGAGTGGTGTAACACCTAGACAGAAATGAGCTTAACAACAACCAACACGGTTTACATAAGAACAGGGACAGGAAATCCTTTGTCACAAACCTACTGGAGTTCTATGACAAGTTGACAGCAGTAAGACGAGAGAGGGGTGGGTAGATTGCATTTTCTTGGACTGTAAGAATTCGTTTGGCACAGTTCCACACAAGAGATTAGTGCAAAAACTGGAGGACCAAGCAGGGGTAACAGGGAAGGCACTACAATGGAACAGGGAATACCTGTCAGGAAGACAGCAGCGAGTCATGGTACGAGGCGAGGTGTCAGAATGGGCGCCTGTGACCAGTGGGGTCCCACAGGGGTCAGTCTTAGGACCTGTGCTGTTTCTGGTAATCGTGAACGACATGATCGAAACAAAAAACTCCGATGAGTCCCTGTTTGCAGATGATGTGAAGTTGATGAGAAGGATTCAGTCAGACGAGGACCAGGCAGAACTACAAAGGGATCTGGAAAGGCTGCAGACCTGGTCCACCAATTGGTTCCTGGAGTTCAACAATACTAGTCCCAGAGATAAGGGGTATGTCCTACGAGGAGAAGTTAAGGGAAATCGACCTGACGACACTGGAGGACAGGAGAGATAGTGGGGACATGATAACGACGTATAAAATACTTAGAGGAATTGACAAGGTGGACAGAGACAGAATGTTCTAGAGATGGGACACAGCAACAAGGGGTCACAGTTGGAAGTTGAAGTCACAGATGAATCACAGAGATGTCAGGAAGTATTTCTTCAACCACAGAGTACTCAATAAGTGGAATAGTTTGGGAAGCGATGTAGTGCAGGCAGGATCCATTCATAGCTTTAAGCAGAGGTGTGATAAAGCTCATGGTTCAGGGAGAGTGACATAATAGCGACCAGTGAAGAGGTGGGGCCAGGAGCTATGAATCGACCCCTGCAACCAAAACTAGATGAGTACAACTAGGTGAGGACACACAAACATACACACACACACACACACACACACACACACACACACACACACACACACACACACACACGAAAACACACAAACACACACACAAACTCACACACACACAAAAAAAAATGGTGGGGACTCGCAGGAATCAGGGATCAGATGAGAATGGTTCTGGTAGGGAGGAGTGGATGGAGGAGCAGTGGAAAAGGATGGAACTAGAGTGGGAGAGAAAATTAGCAGAGCTTTCTGAAAAAATGGAGAAAGCGCTCTCTGTGAAATTGGAAAAGAGGTTGGAGAAGGAGACAAAGAATTGGGAGGCACAAGTCGAAACTGCAGTAGCCAGGATAAGGGTCCTAAAAGTTGAGATAAATAGGCTGAAGCGAGTTACAGGGGCAGTGACCAGAGAAGACACAGCATATGAAGCTGAGAGGCCGAACAGGAAGAAAGGAGATATGAATTATGCTAAGGTCATATCAGCCTGCCAAGAAGGGCCAAGGAGTGAAAGGGAAGAACAGATGGGTGCAGATGGAGAGGGTGATAGGTCGAATGCTGATGCACAACCATGCTATCAAGAGCCACTGGAAAAATCAAGGGAGAAAATGACCACATACAGGCAGGATCCAGAGTCACAGAGGGTGAGGCAATGGGAGGAGGAAAGGGCAAAATCAGTGTTTATCCATTGGCTTCAGGAGAGAGAGGAAAGGACACACACTGAAAGGCAGCAGGAAGAAAGAAAGGAGATTGTGAAAATCACCACAGAAATAGGTGAAGAAGAGATGGACGAGATTGTAAATTTTCAGAGAATAGGGAGGTACTCGAAGGGGAGAAAACGACTGATCAAGCTGATTCTTAGGGCGGAAATAGTGCAGAACAGGATCCTCCAAGAGAAACCACGGTTGAAATACTCGGAAGAGTGCAAGAGGGTGTTCGTAGACAGAGACAGAACACAAACAGAACGACAGCAGCTGAGGGAGAGGACAAAAAAGCGAAAGGAGCTAGGAAAGGAGACAAGGATGGAACCAGCAAAGGTCAGTCAAAGCAGAACAGAGCAGCAAGGACAAGCACACGCACAACTATCCTCAGAACCCCACAACCTATCACACCATCCCAACACACACTACAATCCATACCCACAGCTTCCACCCAACACCGAGATATAGAATCCCACAGTATGCTACCAGGTCTCCCACCCTCACAGGCCCCCCAAACCACAGTGTTGGAAAGGAAACTGAAGGTATGGTACACAAACACTGATGGAATAACAAATAAGTGGGAGGAGTGGCACGAAAGAGCCAAAGAGGCATCACTGGACATCATAGCTCTCACAGAAACCAAGCTTACAGGTATGATAACAGATGCCATCTTTCCAACGGGATACCAGATCCTGAGGAAAGACAGGGGGAACAGGGGGGAGGAGGAGTGGCATTGCTGATCAAAAACCGATGGAATTTTGATGAGCTGGAGAGAGGAGACAGTGGAGAAGAAAGTGATTACGTAGCGGGAACGCTTCACTCTGGAGGTCCCAAGGTGGTAATAGCAGCGATGTATAACCCACCACAGAACAGCAGAAGGCCAAGGCAAGAGTACGACGAAAGCAATAGAGCGATGGTTGACACACTGGCTGTAATGGCCAGAAGAGCTCTTGAATGCAGGGCAAAACTCCTGATCATGGGTGACTTAAACGACAAGGAGATCGATTGGGAGAACTTGGAGCCACATGGGGGCCAAGATACATGGAGGGCTAAGATGATGGAGGTGGTACTGGAAAACTTCATGTACCAACACGTAAGGGACACTACAAGAGAGAGAGGAGAGGATGAACCAGCAAGGCTGGACTTAGTATTCACCTTGAGTAGTGCAGATATCGAGGACATCACATATGAAAGACCCCTTGGGGCTAGCGATCATGTGACTTTAAGCTTCGAATACACAGTAGAGCTACAAGTGGAGGGAGAAGCAGGAAGGCCAGGACGAATGAAGCCAAACTGCAAGAAAGGGGACTACACGAGAATGAGGAACTTCCTGAACGGGGTTCAGTGGGACAGAGAACTAGCAGGAAGCCAGTTAATGAGATGATGGAATATGTAGCAACAATATGCAAGGAGGCTGAGGAGAGATTTGTACCCAAGGGTAACAGGAATAATGAAAAAGCCAGGATGAGCCCATGGTTCACCCAAAGGTGCAGGGAGGCAAAAACCAAGTGTGCTAGGGAATGGAAGAAATATAGAAGGCAAAGGACCCAGGAGAATAAGGAGAACAGTTGTAGAGCCAGAAACGAATATGCACAGATAAGAAGGGAGGCCCAAAGACAATATGAAAACGACATAGCAGCAAAAGCCAAATCTGACTCGAAACTGTTATACAGCCACATCAGGAGGAAAACAACAGTCAAGGACCAGGTAATCAGGCTAAGGAAGGAAGGAGGAGAGACAACAAGAAATGACCGTGAAGTATGTGAGGAACTCAACAAGAGATTCAAAGAAGTGTTCACAGAGGAGACAGAAGGGGCTCCAAAAAGATGGAGAGGTGGGGCACACCACCAAGTGCTGGACACAGTGCACACAACCGAGGAAGAAGTGAAGAGGCTTCTGAGTGAGCTAGATACCTCAAATGCAATGGGGCCAGATAACATCTCTCCATGGGTCCTGAGAGAGGGAGCAGAGGCACTATGTGTACCCCTAACAACAATATTCAATACATCTATCGAAAGAGGGAGATTGTCTGAGGCATGGAAGACAGCAAATGTAGTCACAATCTTTAAAAAAGGAGACAGACATGAAGCACTAAACTACAGACCAGTGTCACTGACATGTATAGTATACAAAGTCATGGAGAAGATTGTCAGGAGAAGAGTGGTGGAACACCTAGAAATGAATGATCTCATCAACAGCAGCCAACATGGTTTCAGGGACGGGAAATCCTGTGTCACAAACCTACTGGAGTTCTATGACATGGTGACAGCAGTTAGACAAGAGAGAGAGAGGAGTGGGTGGATTGCATATTCTTGGACTGCAAGAAGGCGTTTGACACAGTTCCACACAAGAGATTAGTGCAAAAACTGGAGGACCAAGCAGGGATAACAGGGAAGGCACTACAATGGATCAGAGAATACTTGTCAGGAAGACAGCAGCGAGTCATGGTACGTGGCGAGGTGTCAGAGTGGGCACCTGTGACCAGCGGGGTCCCACAGGGGTCAGTCCTAGGACCAGTGCTGTTTCTGGTATTTGTGAACCACATGACGGAAGGAATAGACTCTGAGGTGTCCCTGTTTGCAGATGACGTGAAGTTGATGAGAAGAATTCACTCGATCGAAGACCAGGCAGAACTACAAAGGGATCTGGACAGGCTACAGACCTGGTCCAGCAATTGGCTCCTGGAGTTCAATCCCACCAAGTGCAAAGTCATGAAGATTGGGGAAGGGCAAAGAAGACTGCAGACGGAGTACAGTCTAGGGGGCCAGAGACTACAAACCTCACTCAAGGAAAAAGATCTTGGGGTGATTATAACACCAGGCACATCTCCTGAAGCGCACATCAACCAAATAACTGCTGCAGCATATGGGCGCCTAGCAAACCTCAGAAAAGCATTCCGACATCTTAATAAGGAATCGTTCAGGACCCTGTACACCGTGTACGTTAGGCCCATATTGGAGTATGCGGCACCAGTTTGGAACCCACACCTAGCCAAGCACGTAAAGAAACTAGAGAAAGTGCAAAGGTTTGCAACAAGACTAGTCCCAGAGCTAAGAGGTATGTCCTACGAGGAGAGATTAATGGAAATCAACCTGACGACACTGGAGGACGGGAGAGATAGGGGGGACATGATAACGACATACAAAATACTGAGAGGAATTGACAAGGTGAACAAAGACAGGATGTTCCAGAGATTGGTCACAGTAACAAGGGGACACAGTTGGAAGTTGAAGGCACAGATGAATCACAGGGATGTTAGGAAGTATTTCTTCAGCCACAGAGTAGTCAGTAAGTGGAATAGTATGAGAAGCGATGTAGTGGAGGCAGGATCCATATATAGCTTTAAGCAGAGGTATGATAAAGCTCACGGTTCAGGGAGTGACGTAGTAGCGACCAGTGAAGAGGCGGGGCCAGCTCGGACTCGACCCCCGCACAACTCAATAGTAAGTACAATAGGTGAGTACACACACACATCACACTGTTGTACTTCTAACTAAGGATCAAAGAGAAACTGACCGATCCTGGAGTGTAATTATCACAAATACTCGACGCTTCCTGGGAAGATGTAGATGTTCTGATTTGTCCTTCATCGAAAATGTTTAAAAATTTAGCAACGTTGATGAAACCGCAGGACAGGAAAATAATGTTTATAGTTACTGCGTCATTGTTGGTGCCTGCAATGTGTCGCCTCTCACTGTCCATCCGTTTAAGAGTTCTTATACACATGTCTAGTGACAACTCGGTTCACATATTTCTTGAAGCACGACATGGTGCATTGTTCCAGGATGACTTGCACTGTTTCCAAAACTCCTGGAACTTTGCACATGTACAAATTCTCAGAGAAAACTGGATAATAAAGAGCTTGTCCTTTTACCATCCTGAGGACTTGAACACATGACATTGCAAGATACTGAGGTTGAGTTCTCGTTAAACTTTAAGCATGGATAAGATATGGTATCACATTTATTCTAAGCTACTGAAGGACATAAGAGTCCTTGGTCTCACGAACACATCTCTTTATTAGGTAGATGTCCAGTACACACTGGTACACATTCCTTGTATGTACTCATGTCCTGTACACAGTATGTAAACTTTCTCAGGTACACAGTATGTACAATGTCCTGGTGCACAGTCTGGTACACATGTCCTGGTACACAGTATGGTACACATGTCCTGGTACACAGTATGGTACACATGTCCTGGTACACAGTATGGTACACATGTCCTGGTACACAGTCTGGTACACATGTCCTGGTCACAGTCTGGTAACACATGTCCTGGTACACAGTACTGGTACACATGTCCTGGTACACAGTCTGAGTACACATGTCCTGGTACACAGTCTGGTACACATGTCCTGGTACACAGTATGGTACACATGTCCTGGTACACGTATGGAATATCCGGTACACAGATGTACCATGTCTGGTCACAGTATGGTACACTGTCCTGGTACACAGTATGTACTAGTCAATGTCACATGTGGTACACAGTATGGTACACATGTCCTGGTACACAGTATGGTACACATATCCAGGTACACAGTATAGTACACATGTCCTGGTGCACAGTATGGTACACATGTCCTGGTACACAGTATGGTACACATATCCAGGTACACAGTATAGTACACATGTCCTGGTACACAGTATGGTAACATTCCGGTACACAGTATGTCACATGTCCTGGTACACAGTCTGGTACACATGTCCTGGTACACAGTATGGTACACATGTCCTGGTACACAGTATGGTACACATGTCCTGGTACACAGTATGGTACACATATCCAGGTACACAGTATAGTACACATGTCCTGGTGCACAGTATGGTACACATGTCCTGGTACACAGTATGGTACACATATCCAGGTACACAGTATAGTACACATGTCCTGGTGCACAGTATTATGGTTACACACTGTCCTGGTACACAGTATGGTACACATATCCAGGTACACAGTATAGTACACATGTCCTGGTGCACAGTATGGTACACATGTCCTGGTACACAGTATGGTACACATATCCAGGTACACAGTATAGTACACATGTCCTGGTGCACAGTATGGTACACATGTCCTGGTACACAGTATGGTACACATATCCAGGTACACAGTATAGTACACATGTCCTGGTGCACAGTATGGTACACATGTCCTGGTACACAGTATGGTACACATATCCAGGTACACAGTATAGTACACATGTCCTGGTGCACAGTATGGTACACATGTCCTGGTACACAGTATGGTACATCATATCCAGGTACACAGTATAGTACACATGTCCTGGTGCACAGTATGGTACACATGTCCTGGTACACAGTATGGTACACATATCCAGGTACACAGTATGGTACACATGTCCTGGTACACAATCTGGTACACATGTCCTGGTACACAGTATGGTACACATGTCCTGGTACACAGTATGGTACACTTGTCCTGGTACACAGTCTGGTACAGATGTTCTGGTACACAGTCCAGTACACATGTCCTGGTACACAGTATGGTACACATGTCCTGGTACACAGTCCAGTACACATGTCCTGGTACACAGTCTGGTACACATGTCCTGGTACACAGTCCAGTACACATGTCCTGGTACACAGTCTGGTACACATGTTCTGGTACACAGTCCAGTACACATGTCCTGGTACACAGTCTGGTACACATGTTCTGGTACACAGTCTGGTACACATGTTCTGGTACACAGTCTGGTACACATGTTCTGGTACACAGTCTGGTACACATGTTCTGGTACACAGTCTGGTACACATGTCCTGGTACACAGTCATGGTACACATGTTCTGGTACACAGTCTGGTACACATGTTCTGGTACACAGTCTGGTACACATGTCCTGGTACACAGTCTGGTACACATGTTCTGGTACACAGTCTGGTACACATGTTCTGGTACACAGTCTGGTACACATGTTCTGGTACACAGTCTGGTACACATGTTCTGGTACACAGTCCAGTACACATGTTCTGGTACACAGTCCAGTACACATGTTCTGGTACACAGTCTGGTACACATGTTCTGGTACACAGTCTGGTACACATGTCCTGGTACACAGTCTGGTACACATGTTCTGGTACACAGTCTAGTACACATGTTCTGGTACACAGTCTGGTACACATGTTCTGGTACACAGTCTGGTACACAGTCTGGTACACAGTCTGGTACACATGTTCTGGTACACAGTCTGGTACACATGTTCTGGTACACAGTCTGGTACACATGTTCTGGTACACAGTCTGGTACACATGTTCTGGTACACAGTCTGGTACACAGTCTGGTACACAGTCTGGTACACAGTCTGGTACACAGTCTGGTACACAGTCTGGTACACAGTCTGGTACACAGTCTGGTACACAGTCTGGTACACATGTCCTGGTACACAGTCTGGTACACAGTCTGGTACACAGTCTGGTACACAGTCTGGTACACATGTCCTGGTACACAGTCTGGTACACAGTCTGGTACACAGTCTGTACACAGTCTGGTACACAGTCTGGTACACAGTCTAGTACACAGTCTGGTACACAGTCTGGTACACAGTCTGGTACATACACGTCTGGTACACAGTTCTGGTACACAGTCTGGTACACAGTCTGGTACACATGTCCTGGTACACAGTCTGGTACACAGTCTGGTACACAGTCTGGTACACAGTCTGGTACACATGTCTGGTACACAGTCTGGTACACAGTCTGGTACACAGTCTAGTACACAGTCTGGTACACAGTCTGGTACACAGTCTGGTACACAGTCTGGTACACATGTTCTGGTACACAGTCTGGTACACAGTCTAGTACACAGTCTAGTACACAGTCTGGTACACATGTTCTGGTACACAGTCTGGTACACAGTCTAGTACACAGTCTGGTACACAGTCTGGTACACAGTCTGGTACACAGTCTGGTACACAGTCTGGTACACAGTCTGGTACACAGTCTGTACACAGTCTAGTACACAGTCTGGTACACAGTCTGGTACACAGTCTGGTACACAGTCTGGTACACAGTCTGGTACACATGTTCTGGTACACAGTCTGGTACACAGTCTAGTACACAGTCTAGTACACAGTCTGGTACACAGTCTGGTACACAGTCTGGTACACAGTCTGGTACACAGTCTGGTACACAGTCTGGTACACATGTTCTGGTACACAGTCTGGTACACAGTCTGGTACACAGTCTGGTACACAGTCTGGTACACAGTCTGGTACACAGTCTGGTACACAGTCTGGTACACAGTCTGGTACACAGTCTGGTACACATGTCCTGGTACACAGTCTGGTACACAGTCTGGTACACAGTCTGGTACACAGTCTGGTACACAGTCTGGTACACAGTCTGGTACACAGTCTGGTACACAGTCTTACGTGTACACATGTCTGGTACACAGTCTGGTACACAGTCTGGTACACAGTCTAGTACACAGTCTGGTACACAGTCTAGTACACAGTCTGGTACACAGTCTGGTACACAGTCTTGGTACACAGTCTGGTACAATCCAGTCTGGTACACAGTCTGGTACACAGTCTGGTACACAGTCTGGTACACAGTCTGGTACACAGTCTGGTACACAGTCTGGTACACAGTCTGGTACACAGTCTGGTACACATGTCCTGGTACACAGTCTGGTACACAGTCTGGTACACAGTCTGGTACACAGTCTGGTACACAGTCTGGTACACAGTCTGGTACACAGTCTGGTACACAGTCTGGTACACAGTCTGGTACACAGTCTGGTACACAGTCTGGTACACGACAGTCTGGTACACAGTCTGGTACACAGTCTGGTACACAGTCTGGTACACAGTCTGGTACACAGTCTGGTACACAGTCTGGTACACAGTCTGCCGAAGCTGTGTACAAACTACCACATTGTTTTATCTTTTGAAATAAATATTCTTTCTTCAGAAAATTTAATTACTCAGGCACGCCGAAATTTTTGCACTATTACACTCTTAGCGAAATGTATTGGGCGAAACAGAGGAATTTAAAGTTTTCCACTGATAAAAGTGTCGTGGAGTCTTTACTCCTGTGTGTATGTGTGTGTGTGTGTGTGTGTGTGTGTGTGTGTGTGTGTGTGTGTGTGTGTGTGTGTACTCACCTACTTGTACTCACCTATTTGTGGTTGCAGGGGTCGAGTCATTCCTCCTGGCCCCGCCTCTTCACTGTTTGCTACTAGGTCCTCTCTCCCTGCTCCATGAGCTTTATCAAACCTCGTCTTAAAACTATGTATGTTTCTCTCCTCCACTACGTCGCTTTCTAGGCTATTCCACTTCCTGACAACTCTGTGACTGAAGAAATACTTCCTAATATCTCTTTGACTCATAGGAGTCTTCAACTTCCAATTGCGACCCCTTTTTTCTGTGTCCCATCTCTGGAGCATCCTGTCTCTGTCCACCTTGTCAATTCCTCGCAGTATTTTATATGTCGTTATCAAGTCTTCCTTGGCCCTCCTGTCCTCCAGTGTCGTCAGGCCGAGTTCCCTTAACCTTTCTTCATAGGTCAGTCCCCTTAGCTGTGGGACTAGTCTTGTTGCAAACCTTTGCACTTTCTCTAATTTTTTGATGTGCTTGGCCAATTGTGGATTCCAAGTTGGTGCTGCATACTCCATTATGGGCCTGACATATGTGGTGTACAGAGTCTTGAACGATTCCTTACTGAGGTATCGGAACGGTATTCTTAGGTTTGCCAGACGACCGTATGCTGCAGCAGTTATCTGATTTATGTGCGCCTCAGGAGATGTGTTCGGTATTATACTCACCCCAAGATCATTTTCCTTGAGTGAGGTTTGCAGTCTTCGGCCACCTGGACTATACTCTGTCTACGGTCTTCTTTGCCAGCTGGACCAGTCTTGTAGTCTGTCCAGGTCTCTTTGTAGCCCTGCCTGATCCTCGACCGATTTAAGTCTTCACATTAACTTCATATCATCTGCAAACAGGGACACATCTGAGTCTATCACTTCCGTTATGTCATACACATATACCAAAAGCAGCACAGGTCCTAGGATTGACCCCTATGGAACCCCTCTCGCCACAGGCGCCCCCTCTGATACCTCGTCAGGTACCATAGCTCGTTGCCCAAATGTCAGATATTCTCTGAACCATTGCAGTGCCTTTCCTGTTATGTGTGCCTCATTGTCTAGCTTTTGCATTAACCTCTTGTGAGGAACTGTGTCGAAGGCCTTCTTGCCGTCCAAGAAAATGCAGTCTTACTTCTATTACCTTGTCATAAAACTCCAATAGGTATGTGACACAAGATTTTCCTTCTCTGAAACTGTGCTGGTTGTCGTTTATAAGCTTGTGTCTTTCTAGGTGCTCCACTACTCTCATCCTGATGATCTTCTCCATGATTTTGCATACTATACACGTCAGTGACACATGTCTGCAGTTTAATACCTATTGTCTGTCTCCTTTCTTAAAAACTGGAACTACATTTGCCTTCTTCTATACCTCAGGGAGTTGCCCAGTTTCAGTGGATGTGTTGAAGATTTTTGTTAGTAGCACACACAGCATCTCTGTTCCGTCTCTAAGGACCCACGGAGAGATGTTATCAGGTCCCAATGCCTTTGAGGTATTACGTGCACATAGTGGCTTCTACACCTCCTCTTCAGTTGCATTTCATCCATCGTTTGTTAGTGTACCTCCCAAATCTGAATTCCTGAAGTCCTTCCTATCTCCACTGTAAATACTTCTTTAAATCTCATGTTGAGCTCCTCACATACCTCTTGGTCGTTTCTTGTGAACTCCCCTCCTTTCTTCCTCAGCCTGATTACCTGGTCCTTGACTGTTGCTTTCCTCCTGATGTGGCTAAACAACAGCTTCGGGTCTGACTTGACTTTTGATGCTATGTCATTTTCGTATTGTTGCTGAGCCTCCCTTCTTATCTGTGCATATTCGTTTCTGGCTCTTTGACTAATCTCTTTATTTTCCTTGGTCCTTTGACTTCTGTACTTTTTCCATTCCCTGGTGCACTTGATTTTTGCATACGTATACCTTTGGGTGAACAAAGGACTTGTTCTGGTCTTCCCATTATTTCTGTTTCCTTTGGGAACAAACCTCTCCTTTGCCTCCTTGTATTTCGTTGTCACATTATCCATTATTTCTTTTACTAGTTTTCCTGCCAGTTTTCTCTCCCACTAAACGTCTTCCTGGAAGTTCCTCATGCCTGCGTAGTCCCCCCTTTTGTAGTTTAGTTTTTCCCATTAAATTCCTGCTACCCTCTCCACTGGTACCTCAACTATGTAATCAAAGCACAAACCCACATGATCACTAGCTCCAAGGGGCCTTTCGTATGTGATATTCTCGATGTCCAAACTGCTCAAGGTGAATACAAGGTCCACTCTTGCTGGATCATCCTCACTTCTCTCTCTGGTAGTGTCTCTAACATGTTGATGCATGAGGTTTTCCAGTACCACATTTATCATCTTGGCTCTCCATGATTCGGGACCCACATGGGGCTCCAGGTTTTCCCAGTCAATCTCCTTGTGATTGAAATCACCCATAACTAGTAACTTTGCTCTCCCCATGTAAGCTCTACTGGCCACCTCGGCTAGTGTGTCGACCATTACTCTGTTGCACTCGTCGTATTCTTCTCTTGGCCTCTTGCAGTTGTGTGGTGGGTTGTAGATTACAGCAATTACCACCTTATGGCCCATAGACTGAATTGTTTCTACTATGTATTCCCTTTCGTCCACTCCATCCATTCCTTCCATTTCCTCAAATCCCCACCGGCTTTTTATGAGCAGTGTAACTCCGCCTCCCCCTCTGTTCCCTCTATCTTTCCTGAGAATTTGATATCTGGGTGGAAAGATTGCATCTATTATCATCCTTGTGAGTTTAGTTTCTGTGAGTGCTACTGTGTCTGGGGATGTCTCCTTGATTCTTTCATGCCACTCCTCACATTTGTTATTCCATCTGCACTTGTATACCAAGCCTTCAATTTCTTTTCTAAAACTGAGGTCTGGGGGGTATGTTGGGATTGGGAGAGTGGGAGACCTGATGAGGAACTATGGGTGGCTGCTGTAAACGTGGAGTTTGTAATGAGATGGTTGCATTGAGTTTGTCCTGGTTGGGAGTTTCTGTAGGTGGTTGTGAGGGAGATTGTATTCGATCTTTCAACTAGTCTGGGTTCTCCTGTGCATCTCCATCTTCACCTCCCTTTCCTCCTTCCATCTTTGTACCCTCTCTTTCAGTTTCTGCCTTTCTTCTCGTGTTCTGTCGCTGTGTGTGTGTGTGTGTGTGTGTGTGTGTGTGTGTGTGTGTGTGTGTGTGTGTGTGTGTGTGTGTGTGTACACACTTAAATGTACTCACCAAGTTGTGGTTGTAGCTCATGGCTCCGCCTCATCACTGGTCGCTACTAGGTCACTCTTCCTGCTCCATGAGCTCTATCATATATCTTCTTAAAGCTATGTACGGATCCTGCCTCCACTACATCACTTAGTGACAACTCTGTGACAGTGTGTGTGTGTGTGTGTGTGTGTGTGTGTGTGTGTGTGTGTGTGTGTGTGTGTGAATGTATGTATAATTGAGTAACATATTCAACAATATCAAAATAATGCATAGGTATCTAGTAGACCAAAATTATTTGCGTGATATCCAACCCTGGTGACTCTCGGCAGATCCAACACTGTAAGTAAAGAAAATTACAATTACAAAGTTTTTACATAAACTTTTTTATGACTTATTTGTGTAATTGTGACCACTTGTGACCCTTGTGTCTCATCGCAGCAGCTTTCATGGTAATTGTATTCTCATATCCCTCTAAAATAAGTAGTACATAAATTTAAGATAACTTTTAATGAACGACTGCTAATAAATAAGCAGAATAATAGGAGGCTTGACACGTAGTCCTGACAGAAGAACAATAATGTTGGACCTCCGAGTCAGAGTCGCTCATCTGCACGGAGTTGCTGAACACCACAAATTATGTAGTTGAAGTTCTATCAATAAAGATCGAGAGTCAAAACCTAGTCATCGTGGTTCTATATAAGCCACCAGATGCAACCTCACAACAGTTCAAGGAACAGCTACTGAAAATTGATTACTGTCTGGAAAGCCTTCCAGTTCCATCCCCAAACATCTTACTGCTTGGTGATTTCAACCTAAGGCATACAAAATGGAAGAATATAGTGAATAATGTTATAGCAGAAACAATCCCTGGAGGTAGTGCAGCAAAGCATTAGCTAAGAACTATAGACCAATAGTTCTAACGTCCCACTTCATAAAAATCTTTGAGTGCTAAGAAGCAGGATTGCAAACCACCTGGATTCCCAAAAACTGCGCAATCCAGGCCAACATGGGTTCAGGGCAGGTCGCTCCTGCCTCTCACAGCTCTGGTGGCCTTGTGGTTAACGCTCTCGCTTCACACGGCGAGGGCCTGGGTTCGATTCCCAGCCAGAGTAGAAACATTGGGCGTGTTTCTTTCCACCTGTTGTCTATGTTCCCCATCAGTAAAATGGGTACCTGGATGTTAGTCGACTGGTGTGGGTCGCATCCTGGGACACTGACCTAATTTGCCCGAGATGCTCAGCATAACAAGTGGCTTTCTATGTAGTAGTATGTCATTGTTGTCAGCTAGGACTGTATACCATGTACATGTACTTGTAGTAAATAAAGATTATAAAAAAAAAAAAAACTACTGGATCACTATGATATGGCCTTGGATGCACTGGAAGAAAAACAGAATGCAGAAGTAATATACACAGACTTTGCAAAAGCGTTTGACAAGTGCGATCATGGTGTAATAGCGCACAAAATACGTGCTAAAGGAATAACTGGCAAAATGGGGAGATGGATCTTCAACTTCCTAACCAATCGAACACAAAGAGTAGTGGTCAACAGAGTTAAATTGGAGGCTGCCATAGTGAAGGGCTCTGTTCCACAAGGCAAAGTACTTGCCCCCATCCTGTTCCTCATCCTCATATCAGACATAGACAGAGATGTAATCCACAGCACCGTATCATCCTTTGCAGACGATACTAGGATCTTCATGAGACTGTCATCTATTGAGGACGCGGTTAACCTCCAAGAAGATATAAACAAAGTTTTCCAATGGGCAACAGAAAACAATATGATGTTCAATGAGGACAAATTTCAACTACTCCGTTATGGAAAATTGGAGGGGATAATAACTAGAAAAGAGTATACTACAAACTCTGGCCATACAATAGAGTGGAAAAATAATGTAAGGGACCTGGGAGTAGTAATGTCTGAGGTTCTCTGAACCATTCATCTACATTCCTGTCAGACACTGCAACTTCTTGGGATTTTAATACTTGGGAATTCTTCGCTTGCCTAACCCTTGGGCACGACCTACTTCCACATTCGACAAATGTGACACCACCTACGACTGCTGCACCTCTCCTGCCTACGATATATAAGTTACTTCTCCTGAGATATACTGTATTCTATTCAAGATTGATGGACTGACCACATCGACTCAAGGTTGAGGGACTGATTACCTCATTCTCCTCCTGTTCTTCACGTTTCTCCTTTGTATGGACTGATGAAACCACTGTGTGGCGAAACGTTTTCTCAACAAAGATACCCAAGAGTTGCACATGTGCCTAATTTATCAACTTGTCGGTTCTCTGAACCATTCATCTACAATGTCTGAGGATCTCACTTTCAAGGATCACAACAGTGCCACGATCACAAGTGCAAAGAAAATGATAGGATGGATAATGAAAACGTTCAAAACGAGAGATGCCAAGCCAGTGATGACCCTTTTCAAATCACTTGTTCTCTCTAGGCTGGAATACTGCTGTACATTAACATCTCCGTTCATAGCAGATGAAATTGCAGATCTAGAGAGTTTACAGAGAACCTTCACTGCATGTATAAGTTCTATCAAGCACCTGAACTACTGGGAACGCTTGGAAACACTTGACTTGTACTCGGTGGAACGCAGGAGAGAGAGATATATCATAATCTACACTTTGAAAATCCTAGAAGGAATGGTCCCGAATCTACACACAGAAATCACTCCCTACGAAAGTAAAAGACTGGACAGGCGATGCAAAATACCCCCAATTAAAAGTAGTGGCGCCATTGATACACTAAGAGAAAACATCATAAGTGTCTGGGGCCCAAGACTGTTCAACAGCCTCCCACCAAGCATAAGGGGAATTGAAGATTGAGACACTTATGCACCATATGGGAATCTTTATTTAGGAAACGTTTCGCCACACAGTGGCTTCATCAGTCCAATACAAGGCAGAGAGGTGCAAGAAGAGGAGGAGATTGAGGTAATCAGTCCCTCAGCCTGGAGTCGATGTGTTCAGTCCATCAATCTTGTAGAATATACAGCATAGGGCCGTAGACGTGGCTTATATACTGTAGTCAGGTAAGGCGAAGCAGGGGGAGGCGGGGTCATAGTTGTACCATCCACTAGTCGAAGTAGGTCTTCGTCCAAAGGTAGGACAAGTTGGAGAATTCTTTGTATCACGATCCCATGATGATGCAGTGTCTGACAGTTGTGATGAATGGTTTTGAAAACCGACAAGTTGAAGATTGAGACACTTATGCACCTTGTCGGTTTTCAAAACCATTCATCACAACTGTCAGACACTGCATCATCATGGGATCTTGATACAAAGAATTCTCCAACTTGTCCTACCTTTGGACGAAGACCTACTTCGACTAGTGGATGGTACAACTATGACCCCGCCTCCCCCTGCTTCGCCTTACCTGACTACAGTATATAAGCCACGTCTACGGCCCTATGCTGTACATTCTACAAGATTGATGGGCTGAACACATCGACTTCAGGCTGAGGGACTGATTACCTCAATCTCCTCCTCTTCTTGCACCTCTCTGCTTTGTATTGGACTGATGAAGCCACTGTGTGGCGAAACGTTTCCTAAATAAAGATTCCCATATGGTGCATAAGTTTCTCAATCTTCAACTTGTCGGTTTTCAAAACCATTCATCACATAAGGGGAATTACCAATAAGCCCCTGGCTGCCTTCAAGAGGGAGCTGGAGAGATACCTAAAGTCAGTGCCGGATCAGCCGGGTGTGGTTCGTACGTTGGACTACGTGCGGCCAGCAGTAACAGCTTGGTTGATCAGGTCCTGATCCACCGGGAGGCCTGGTCGTGGACCGGGCCGCGGGGGCGTTGATCCTCGGAATAACCTCCAAGTAGACTCCAGGTAGAAGTTTAAACAGGAAGATTTATGAAACAGGAAATCTGTATGATGTGTGTATCATTAGCACCTGACAGTGTCTCCCCTCAGCTCTTACCTAAAAATTTGATGGCGCATCTATTTTCACTCCCTTCAAAGCCATATGCTCCATAAACTCAGATAAGTTGCATTTAGTGACACTCATCGAATAAACGGAGGAAATGATGGGAACTCGAACCGTGGCCCTGACATGAAGCCATACTACTGAGCCACGAAGCTTACAATGAGAAGATTTTAGAGAGAGCACTTGTGTAACTTGTGTGTACGAGCGGCAACAACTGTGACTCAATTGTCTCTTCTCACAGCTGGAGATGATACAGACAAGTTATAACTATAATTAGAACTTTCAAATAATTACATTAATTACAAATTACTCTAATTACAATAACAAATAAGTTGTATTATTTAAGTAGAAATATTTGGTCTTTAATAAGATTAATGGTTTCTCTCATTTTTTACATCATGACTCCTTGTAATGAAAAATGTTTAGGAATGCAAACAGTTTTTTTTATTTCGCAATTGGCTGTTAATTGTATATAAATAAAAATTAATATAAGTTATAGTTAACCAAATCTAAGCAAGAATAACAAATATTTAATTATTGTTACTGCTTAGATAGTGAAGAGATCGACGCAGTGTGGCACGTAAAAACAAATGATCTCTTTAACAACCAGCTTGCTGGTTCCCATCTTTTATCATGAGGCAGCACAAAATACTGTGTCAGTGGTGACATGTATTAATGGAACTCTTAAGAAAAGCCTCGGTTTCACTTTTCTCTTTTCAAGATTGCTTTCTGATTTGTTGGCGACACGGTCCCCTAAAACTGTCCTGTTTGTTGAGAGCCCCCTTCCTGTTGCCTTACTGAGTTAACAGCACAACACTTGATGCAATCCTATGTGTTAGCACCCTGCTCCCAGCTGCTTGTTAATCACAAATGTTTAGGCGAAAGTTTTTCAATAAAGGATCACATTATACTGCATTTATGTAATTTTTCTCTCCCGCTGTTTTCTCGTGTCATGGCAACTTGCTTAACCCCTCAACATTTGAAAGTATTTAAAAAAAACGTAGATCTTTTTTTTTTTTTTACATTTGAAAACGTGTAAAAAAAACTTTGATCTACGTTTTTTTGTTATATTCGAAAATATGTAAAAAAACGTAGATATACTTTTGAAGCACTACGCATGTGAACGTAAATTTGTTTGGACAGTTTAAAGGTTAATGCTGCCTTCCGGTGCGTCAGTAACTTATTGGCTCGCCGCCATCTTGTGCGTCAGCAACTGCCTTTCCCTTGCTTCCTTTCTGTGTGATGGCACCCTGCCTCCTGCTGTCTTCCTATGTGTCTTAACACCCAGCTCACTGCTGACTTTTTGTGTATTGACACCCTGCCCCTTCTTCCTGCTGTCTTCATTGTGTTAGCTACACTGTTCACTAGCGCTGTCATGTGCGTCAGCATTCTGCACCATGCTGCCTTCCTGTTGGTACCCTGATCATTGTCATCTTGTATATTAACATCATGACCCTTGCTGACTTTTTCTGTAATGGCACCTTCCCAAAATGCAACGTTTATGTTGGTTGACAAGGGGTGCCACCACGTCCCCTTCCTGCGTGTTAGCGACAAGGTCACTACTGCCTTCCAGAATGTTGGCAACAAGGACTTTGTTGCAATCCTGCACTGCATGTTTTCGGCTTTGATTTCCACCCCGTGTGTTAGCACTCTGCTGTTTGTCTGTATGTTGACATCTATCCCTCTGCAGCCTGTCTTTGCATAAGAACCATGATCTCGGCTTTTCATACTGGAGATAATGCGTCCTCTTCTTTACCATATACAGAACCTTGAAAAACTATTAAGGTTCACTGATTATACAAACTTTAATACTATAATATATATAAATAAGTTCAAAGAAAAGGGGGATGGAGATAAAACAAATGAAGAAATTGGGAAAACACTAGAAACTGAAATTTTCAGTACTTATTAACACATACATTTCATGAAAAGGTTACATATAATTATATAGAGTTTTTAACCGTTTCTATAACTATTTGTAAATGTTTCAATATTATTGGTAGAGTACACTGAGACTGGTGCCTCTTGCACTGATGCAGCGCCAGTCTTAGGGAAGGCTGCAATGAAATATATCTCGCTAGACCGTTGGCAACCAGCCGCATTTGTGGCTGATTCTTTCTCTTCTTGTCCACTGGTTTGTCTCATTACAGCCTAAAGAATCGTATTTACCCTAATACACCAGTTTTTACGTAAGTAATGCTCTCCAGGAGAGTTGTCTGCTAAAGGCTATCTCAGCGTTTTGTTATTACGCATGTAAACATACATGGAATTTTTATCTGTTGTAGTTAACCAGTTGACCTCTTCTTCATTAGCCTAGTATTCATAGGCAGATAGACATGCTTAATATTTTGTTGACTTACACACTATACAAACTTTTATTCCCACATCACATCTCTTTACTCACTTTACTCACTGTGCTCGGCTCCGATATTGCAGAGTCCCAGTTTTTTACGCAACACTAACAATGCCTCTGGATGGTAGTAAAGGGTAGTTGGTGGTTGTTGATGCTATACTTCAGAATAAGTGACAGATGCTCTTCAGATGTGAAAAACATGACACAACACTATGGGAAAAAAGGCGTGCGTACTTCAATTGCCTTTAGAGCATAATAAGATGCACCTTTGGCGTGCTGCTGCATAATAAATTACATACTTCAATTCATTGCTGCCTTCCTGTCTTTGCATCCAGTCCCCTACTGCCTTCCTGTATGTTGGCAACGTGCCCCCTGTGCTGTTTTCCTGTGTTTGTAGCCACCCTCTACTGCTTTCTCGTGATATGTCACCGTGCTGCTTTCCCTTGCTATCAGTCTGCTCTTTGCTGCCTACCCGTGTTGGCACTATTCCTCCCCACCTCTGCTGTCTTCCTGAGTTAGCACATCGTGGTAACAACTGCAGCAATAGCTTTTTACTTATCTTATGCCTCATCTTTCTCATCCTCTATTCTTTCGTTTCTCATATCGTGTTGATGATTTCAATGGAGAGTGAGAGGTGTTCTTAGCGAGGGAGTGCATGGCGTTACTGGCGAGTGTGTGGGAGGCTATGTTCATCTCTTGGGTGTTAGTGGTGTTACTGGCGTGGGTGTAAGTAGAGTTGCTTGGGTAAGTGTGAATGTTCCCGGCATTGGTGTGGTGACGTTCACTGCTTGGCTCTGGGTGTTCTTATCATCGGTGTTTGTGGAGTTGCCAGCATCAGTGTGAGTCTCTGTGAATTAACTACCTGCTTGTTCTGAGTTGTTATGCAATATATATCCTTGTGTGTGTAGCATTATTTTACATTATACAAGCGATAAGCTGATTTTTCAAATCTAGACTTACTGCTAGACTTACTGCTAGACTTACGAATTTACTGCTAGACTTACTGCAATTTATCTATCCTGTAACTAACAAACATTCTTCCAAGTGACCCTTTCCCATAAAATAAGTCAGAAAAGTCAGTATATTATTATGTCAAGTGTTAAAAGACATTTTTTATCCGAAAAGTTTTAGTCTCTTCAATAAATTAACTTCAAACGTTAAAAATTGCAAAATCACGTATATTTTTCTGTGTGCATATAATTTACTGATTTAAGTGCATTGTCAGCTCAGTGTAGTATAAATTTCAGTATGTATTCCATGCTGTTTTATGTGTTCTATAAAGTTGTTGAAATTTTATTCCCTTGTGATACTTGGGTATTTCTCCATCTGTTGAGTAATTTACTTTTAAAATTTTTCAAGGGTTAAAAAATTTCATTATGACTATATTTCCTGTGCTACAGTGATCAAAATTAGTCTTTTTTATATCCATAATTCCAGTAAAACAGTGATCAAAACTTTGTCTAAGAGTCAAGCTTTCTCATTGTAATTATATTATATTTATATATAAAAATATATAATATATATAAAATATATATATATATATATATAATATAAAATATATATATATAAAAAAAATATATATATATTTTTCAACAATCGCCGTCTCCCACCGGGGAAAAGGGTGACCCAAAAAAAAAAGAAAATCCCAAAAAGAAAATATTTTCTCCCATTAAACACTTTCACCACACTCCACATTACACTGTTTTTGCAGGGGTGTCAAATACAACATCTAGAAGCAAACACTTATAAAGAACACAACATATCCCCCCAAAACTCCAATTCCCAAACCCCTCCTTTAAATCGGCATGTACCCCTTTTTCCAGGACCAAGTCCGACATATGAAAATAACCGTTTCCCTAAACCCCTTTCACAAATAACCCTGTTCACACTCCAACAGATGTCAGGTCCCAAGTACCTTCGTCCCATTCCTCCTATCAACACCTCACGCACGCTTGCTGAAGTCCAAGCCCCCTACCCAAAAAACCTCCTTTACCCCTCTCCCCAAACCCCTTTTCCCGGGGACACCCCTACCCCCCCTTCCTTCCCCTAAAATTTATATCTTTCCATGTCTTCTATTTTGATCCATTCTCTCAAAATACCAAACCACCCAACAACCCCTCTTCTGCCCTCACAATACTTTTATTAAATCCACACCTTCCCAAATTTTCCCCACTCCGAATTTTTTGCATAAATTTTTCACCACACAAATTTCCCTTAAAAAGACATCTCCACTCCTCCAACCTCTCCTCGCTGCGCATTTACCCACCCAACTTCACACCCATAAAAGAGTGTTGGTACTACTAACTTTTTATACATTCCCTTTTTGCCTCCATAGATAACGTTTTTTTGACTCCACTATACCTCAACGCACCACTCACCTTTTTTTCCTCATCAAATTTTATGATTTTCCTCATCCTCATAAATCCCTCCGCTGACACGTCAACTCCCCCTAAACTGAAAACATTCACTTCTTCCATATTCCCCCCTCCCCAATTTGATATCCAATTTTTCTTTACTAAATCATTTGACACCCCATCACCTACTCTTTTCTATGTTCACTTTTAACTTTCTACCCTTTTCACAATTCCCCAAAATCATCCACTAAACCCTTTTCAATTTTCTTTAAATCCCCTTTAACACAGTATCATCACAAAAAGTAACTGTGTCAAATTCCCCTTTTGAATTTGATTTTCCCCCTAATTTAATCCCCCCCCTCTCCCCCAAAAACCCTAGCATTTTTCTTTTTTTACAACCCCATTATAAATATATTAAACAACCTGGTGACATTACACATCCCCGCTAAACCTACTTTTTTCCGGGGAATAGTCTCCCTCTCTTCTACACACCCTAACCTGGCCCCAATATCCTCATAAAAACTCTTTCAGCATTTAATAACTTACCACCTATTCCCAAAACTTGCAACATCTGCCACTTTCTCCTCTATCCACTCTATCATATCCTTTTCTAAAACCAAATGCAATAAAAAATTCCCCATCTTTTTCTAAAACTGTTCACATATATGCTCAATGTAAAACCGATCTACACATCCCCACCCAACCCCAAAACCTCCTTTCTCATCCGCAAACCACATTCTGTCTACCTCTAATTTTTTCATTATAACCCTACCGTACACTTTCCTGTTTCTCAGTAAGCTTTTTTCCTCATAATTTTTACGTCTCTTTTTTCCCTTTTTCCTTTTTTATAAAGGGACTTACATGCCCCCTGCCAACCCATACCTTCCCCTCTTTTATACATTTATAAACAAAAAATACCAACCACTCCAACACTTTTCCCCCCCCCGTTTAACATTTTTGTCATGATCCCCCCAGTTCCACTGCTTTACCCCTTTCATTTTTCGAATGCCTCACTACCTCCCCCCCTTACATTCGCTCTTCTTCACCCTAAAAGAGGAAAAACCTCCCCACCAGTGCATGAAATTACTGCCTTGTTCTTCCTTAAAATTTTAAAATTCCTCAAAATATTCTCGCCATCTACCCAATACCTCCATCTCCCCACTACTAACCCCCCTACTCTGTTTTTTAAAATGACAAATCCAATTTTTCCCCAGGGTTTCTTTAAATTGTTTAACTCACTCCAAAAATTTTTCTTATTTTCCCTTAAAAAATTTTTTGACAGTGCCTCACCCCCCTATCATCGCCCCTTTTGCATCTCTCACCCTCTCCTTTACCTTTCTTTTTCTCTCCAAACTCTCCTTCTTATAACACTTCGCTTTGTAAAAAACTCTCTAAGCTACCTTTTTCTCTTTTTTCACACCCTTTACTTTACATTCCACCCCTCACCCCCCCTTTCCCCTGCCCCACCCCCCTATAACCCAAACTTTTGCCCCACATTCTAATACTGCTTTTTAAAAATATTCCAACCCTCTTCAACCCCCCCACTACTCATCTTTGCACTAGCCCACCTTTCTGCCAATAGTCGCTTATATCTCACCCGAACTTCCTCCTCCCTTAGTTTATACACTTTCATCCCTCTTACTTGTTGTTGCCACCTTCCTCTTTTCCCATCTACCTCTACTCTAACTGTAGCTACAACTAAATAATGATCCGATATATCAGTTGCCCCTCTATAAACATGTACATCCTGGAGCCTACCCATCAACCTTTTATCCACCAACACATAATCTAATAAACTACTTTCATTACGTGCTACATCATACCTTGTATATTTATTTATCCTCTTTTTCATAAAATATGTATTACTTATTACCAAATTTCTTTCTACACATAGCTCAATTAAGGCTCCCCATTTACATTTACCCCTGGCACCCCAAATTTACCTACTACTCCTTCCATAACATTTTTACCCACTTTAGCATTGAAATCCCCAACCACCATTACTCTCACACTTGATTCAAAACTCCCCACGCATTCACTCAACATTTCCCAAAATCTCTCTCTCTCCTCTACACTTCTCTCTTCTCCAGGTGCATACACGCTTATTATAACCCACTTTTCACATCCAATCTTTATTTTACTCCACATAATCCTTGAATTAATACATTTATAGTCCCTCTTTTCCTGCCATAGCTTATCCTTCAACATTATTGCTACTCCTTCTTTAGCTCTAACTCATATATATATATATATATATATATATATATATATATATATATATATATATATATATATATTTTATATATATATATATATATATATATATATATAACATACTGTGGTGGCCTGGTGGCTAACGCTCTTCCTTCACACGGCAAGGGCTGGGTTCGATTCCCAGCCAGAGTAGAAACATTGGGCGTGTTTCTTTACACCTTTTGTCTATGTTCACCCATCAGTAAAATGGGTACCTGGGTGTTAGTCGACTGGTGTGGGTTGCATCCTGGGACACTGACCTAATTTGCCCGACATGCTGAGCATAACAAGGGGCTTTCTATATAGTAGTATGTCACTGATGTCAGCTATGGTCTGTTTACCATGTGCATCTTCTTCTTGATTCGCCGATTACCTCAGTGGCGTGGCCGGCTCTAATGTACTTGTCGAGGCTACTGTTTTTACTTTTGTCATCCCAAGGGTAGAGTATTTTTCAGTTTTTTTTCTTGTTGTTGATCAGTTAAATTTCCTGGTGTCTTAACTAAGTTTTACTTCTGTGAGTGATTACAATAAGTGCTTCTTCCATACAATGGCGTGCCCAAAATTGGGGATTGGTTGTACCTTCTGGGGTTCTCGGCTTGGGATCCGAGATCTGCCATAAGGGTCAGAGAACATAGTATGACGCCCAGATTAAGTTTTCCCAAACTTGTGTGTTCAACAGTAACATAATTAATGATCAGCACTGGAAATACTTTACATCCTGTATGAAAACCATCTCCTATATTTTTTTACATGCAGGATAGTGTACAGTCGCCTAGGTGACAGATAACCTGGGCACTGAAACAATCCCTACGATTGGATAATTTAGTTACTCCTCAAGGGTCCCCTTGTGCGAAATTGGCTACTTGAAATAAGTTATGCATCGCTGGTTTTGATATCACAGGACGTTTGATGAAAGACGTTTCTATTGTGGCAAGTACTCTCACTGGATGAAGTTTAAGACACATGTGCAACATCTGGATAATCTTTATTGTAGACGTTTGCCATCAGTGGCTTTATCAATACAGATTTAGGCATAATAGGAAAGACAGTAGAACTATTACAAGATGAGGTAATCAGTCCCTCGCCTTGGAGTTATGTTCACAGCATCGTGGTGGAGGAGAATCTGGAGCATAGGCAGAGTACTGGCGTTTTTATAGGCGTCAGTGGAAGGGAACGGGCGGCAGACGAGGGGCAGTCACTGGTAGGCGGGATTCCAGTGGAAGTAGGTCACTTCCAAAGAGGATGGGATAGTTGCAGCAGCGTGAAAGAAGGTCTTGTAAGATGTCTCTGAACCAGTTTACATGAGTTGCAGTTGTCTGACAAGTAGTTGAAGGAAGGGTATAACATACCGACAATATGAAATTTAAGACACATGTGCAACATCTGGATATCTTTTATTATTGTTATGTTTCCCTAAGTATTCGCTTTTATATCTTTTACTCATGTTAAGAATTATTTGCTCTTCCATATTGTATTATTTTGGTACTACTATACTACTACTACTACTACTACGTACTATCTACTATCGAACATCGAAATGGTTCCTCACTGTATTGCACCTCATCAGAGCCTATTTATACCCTCTGTGTCCATGGATTGTTGTGTAATGGCTTGATAAAGCTCCTGGAGAGCGAAACGTTGCCACAATAAATGTCCAAAAACATTAGTTGCACTTGTGTCCTTTTACTTGAAGTAAATAAGGATAGTCATTCTACAGTCAGTAGAGTATATAGCTCCTGCAGCAGTTCACGATGTACCAGGTGTTGCACACTCTGGTATGGATGTTCGTTAAAAAGCCAGGGTGAAAATACTTTTTGCCTCGTATATGCATCAGATATTTAGAGTATGTTAGATAATGCAAGTTTTCTAGGCATCATCATGATCATGTCAGTTGTGCTGATTCTATTCAAGTGTATCCCACTATAGTGAGGCTTGAGGTATCGATTGATTATACTGACTCATTTTCAACGTTTATCAAGGAAATAAACATCTGGTGTGTGATGGTATATCATTTTTTTATAGATATTGGAAATTAGTTCCACACGCAGATAAAATTACTGAAACTATTGTCAAAGCGCTGGAAGAACTCATAATTTGTAGAAAAAACTCAGTATTTTGTAAAGACAGCTGAGGTGAATATTGTATTGAGAATTTAGAAAAGTTGTGTACTTGAATTAAAATAACTAATCCATTATAGTACTCAGATCCAAGCTAGGAATGGGTTTAGCAGAAAGTACAACGATAAGTAAATATCAGATGTGTTAAGAGCTACTTGTATAACCCAACAGTGTAACTTGGAATGAAGTTATTCCAGATGTTCAAAGTTGCTATCAACTCTGCCACAATATCTCTATAGAGATACTCCTTCACTGTGCCTTGTATGGGTGTAGAAAACGTTTCTATGAGTTGTTATCTGACTAGTCCTAAGATGGAGTTATAATGATGATTTGTTATGTCTCGCAATCGCTTAGTCAAAGTGTTTTTAGAGGAATTCTTGAAGGTCTTCCAAATCAACAACCGAAATTACAAACGAGCTATTCATGTGTGAATCCAACTTGAATTAAGTTTGGATTCAAGGTGTATGATTAATGATTTTAACACGACTTCTCATATGCAAAGTTAGATCAAGAGAAGTTGGGCATATCTGTGGTCGTGAATTTTTGTGGAAAAAAATATAAGGTCAGAGAAAACAGTAGTGGTTAGTACAGAGTCCATTGTGATTCAGTGATATTGGCCAGTGATGATGTGTTGTTACTGCCACCTACATCGGTGAGGGGCCCTGGACCTAAACATTCCATTCTGACCGTACCTTCTACTTTCTGACAATCCCACAAAACACACATTCTCACTGAGTTTTCACTTTACGTAGAAAGAATGGATAGGGAATTCACTAGTTCCTCGATACTACTCACGTTGATTCCTCTTTTTATGCAAGATTAGCTATATTGCGTCTGAATTTTGACCTACTAGACCTGATATTTACTCTGCTTCTATGGAATCTCGTCTAGAGCAGAGATAGCTTTAAATGTTAATGCATAATTATTGATATTTTGTTATTCCAAGAACTTACCATGCTCTATACTTTGTTATCTTTGTGTGTCAGTCTTACTGCACAATTACAGATAAACTATGTGTTAATCAGCAACATTACATATTATTGGGGGTTATCAGCATCATTACATTTAATTGTGTGTTATCTATGGAATATGTATGTTAGGCAAAAAGGACACAAGTGCAACTAATGTGACATTTTATTGTGGCAAGTTTCCGCTCTCGTTTTATCAAGCTTGACAGTCAAACTTGGCAAAGCTTTGGGATGAGCGGACGTTGTCATAGTAAACTCTTGATAGTTGCCACTTAGTTCCTAATAACACCCTAGATGTTATCAGTAATTCACCAACATTATTACATGTATTCAAGTCTTATTTGTAGACTGTACTCACCTTATTTGTACTCCCATACCCTATTGGTACTCACCTATTTGTGGTTGCAGGGGTCGATTCAAAGCTCATGGCCCGGCCTCTTCGCTGATTGCTACTAGTTTTCTCTCTCTCCCTTGCCCCATTTGAGCTTTTATCATACCTCGCCTTAAAACTATGTATGGTTCCCGCCTCCACTATGTCATTTTAGGCTTATTTCACGGCCTGGCTACTCTATGCACTGAAGAAATATTCCTAACATCCTTGATTCATCTGAGTCTTAAACTTCAATTGTGACCTCTATGTGTCTGTGTCCCATTCTGGAACATTCCGTCTTTGTCCACCTTCTCTATACGGCAGTATTTATATATGTCGTTTCGTGTTCATGTCTCCCCTGACCCTCCTGACTCCAGTGTCGTCAGGCCGATTTCCCTCAACCTTTCCTCGTAGGGACAATCCCGTAGCTATGGACTAGTCTTGTATGCAAACCTTTGCCTTTCTCTAATTTCTTGACGTGCTTGATAGGTGTGAATTCCAAACTGGTGCTGCATACTCAGCATGGGCCTAGACGTAAATGGTATACAGAGTCTTGAACGAGTCTTTTTAGGTATCAGAACGCTATCCGTAGGTTTGCAGGCGCCCGTATTGCTGCAGCAGTTGTGTGATTGTGTGCACCTCAGGAGATATGCTCGGTGTTATACTCACCCCAGATCTTTTTACTTGAGTGAGGTTTGCAAGTCTTTGGCAATCTAAACTATGTTGTGTCTGCGGTCTTTTGCCCTTCCCCAATCTACATGACTTTGCATTTGGCCGGGTTAAACTCAAGGAGCCAGTTGCTGGACAGGCTTGTGCTGTCCAGTCTCTTAGTAGTCCTGCCTGATCCTCATCGATTTGACTTCTTCTCATTAACTTCACATCATTGCATACAAGGACCATTCTGAGACTATCCCTTCCGTTATGTCGGTTTCACATATACTAAGAACAGCACGGTCCTAGGACTGGACCCTGTGGAACCCGCTTGTAGCAGGCGCCCACTCTGACACCTTGTCACGCACCATGACTCGTTGGTGCCTCCTGTATGGTATTCTCAGATCCTTTTGCAGTGCCTTTCCTGTTATGTGTTATGCTGCTCCTTTAGCTTTTGCAGTAACCTTTGTGAGGAAACTGTGTCGAAGGCCTTCTTGCAGGTCCAAAAAAATGCAGTCGGGTCACCTCTCTTCTTGTCTTACTTGTCACCTTGTCATAAAACTTTAGTAGGTTTGTGACACCAGGTTTTTCCTTCTCTGAAACGTGCTGTTTGGAATTTACAATTGTTTCTTCCAGGTGCTCACCACTCTTCCTCTGATGATCTTCTCCATGACCTTGCTACGATACACGTTAATTATGCAGGTCTATAGTTTAGATGCCTCATGTCTGTCTCCCCTTTTAAAAATTGGGACTACATTGCCATTTCATACCTCGGGGGGGTTACCCAGTTTCAAATGATGTTAGGTAAGACACATATGCAACAGTTAGGTATCTTTATGTGAAACGTTTCGCCTACACAGTAGGTCTTCTTCAGTCAAGTTACAGAAAAGTTGTTAGAAGCAGAAGATACTGATGGGACGATGTAATCAGTCATCACCTTTAAAGTTTTGAGGTGGTCAGTCCCTCAGTCTGGAGAGAGGCATTGTTCCATAGTATGAAAACCAATATTATTGTTTCATAATATGGAACAATGCTCTTCTCCAGATCGAGGAGCTGACCACCTCAAAACTTAAGGGTGATGGACTAATTACATCGTCTCAAGTCTCTTCTGTTCTATAACTTTCTGTTTAACTTGACTGAAGAAGCCTACTGTTGTAGAGAAACGTTTCAACATTAAAGAATACATAACTGTTGCCATATGTGGTATTACCTAACAACTGTCGGTATTTTTTTATCATTTTAATGTTCAAATGATGTGTTGAGATTCTTTTTAATGGCACACACAATATCTCTGCTCCCTCTTTGAAGGACCCATGGGTGAGATGTTGTCTGGTTCCCACCGCCTTTGAGGTGTCAAGTACGCTAGCAGCTTCTTCACTCCTCTTGGTTATATGTACCTATCAGCACGTG
The DNA here is from genome assembly GCF_026875155.1 of Cherax quadricarinatus. Lineage (NCBI taxonomy): Eukaryota > Metazoa > Arthropoda > Malacostraca > Decapoda > Parastacidae > Cherax > Cherax quadricarinatus. The sequence continues at coordinate 63,099,915 of NC_069411.1, forward strand.
CTTGTGTGTTACCCCCCTGTTATGATTTCCTGGAGTCCTAACTGGTTGCCAATTGTAAATACTCTTTAAATTCGGTTTGAGCTCCTCACATACCTCTCGGTCGTTTCTGCGTGAATTCCATACCTTCCTCAGTCTGATTACTGGTCCTTGACTGGCTGTTTTCTATTGATGTGGCTTGTCCAACAGTTTCGGGTCAGTATTGACTTTCGATTCTATGTCATTTTAATATTGTCTCTGAGCCTCCCTTCTTATCTGTGCATGTTCGTTTTGGATCTTCTTGCTATCTCTTTATTTCCTGAAGTTCTCTCTCTTCTGTACCTTTTCGTTTCTCTAGTACACTTTAGTTTTTGCCTCCCTACACATTTGGGTGAACCAAGGACTCGTTCTTGTTCTTCCCATTATTTCTTTTTCCCTTGGGAACAAACGCTCCTCTGCCTCTTCCTGTTTGTTGCCACATAGTCCATCATTTCTTGTACCCCTGGTTTTCTGTCACTCCCTCTCCCACTGAATGTCTTTAAGGAAGTTCTCATGCTGAGTAGTTCCTCCTTTGTTAATTGGTTTTCCACCCTATTCCTGTACTCTCTCCACTTTTGAGCGACACCTTGTATTCGAAGCTTGAAACCACAGAATCATAGCTCCCAGGGGCTTCCATAAAGATATCCTGATGTACGAACTCCAAGGTGAAGACAAGGTCCAGTCTTTGCTGGTTCATCTCTCCTCTCTCTCTGTAGTGTCTTAACATGTTGATGCATGAGGTTCTCCTGTACACTTTCCTATCTTGGCTCTCAGGTTTCAGGACCCCATGCGGGTCCAGGTTTTTCACAGTGAATCTCTTGTGATTGAAATCACCCCATAACTAGTAACTGTGTATCTAATTCATTGACTGTCGTCATATTCTTATATCACGGTCTCTCGCATTCTGAAATTTTTACCAATCCTAACTTGTTAGTCTCAAGTTGCCTTGTTTGGTAAATAATATTTGTTTTTTCCATATATTTTCAAAACAGTAGAACACATGAATAGCATTCGATCGATCCAACATAATTCTCTTCGTGAGTAACCCATATGTTTTTTTCTGATTTATCCATCAACAATTTATCATATATCGATCCAATGAGTTAAAATACATTGATTTTTTGTAAGCCATTACTGTTGACAAAGCTTCATATGATTCTCTCATATGCATAAACCTTGTGGAAAATTACATTTATCTGAATGTATCATTATGTACATAACAGTAAATGAAACAGATAATATATTATCAGTTAGACAAGTAGGAATTTGGGACACCTAGGTCGCAAAAATGTCCCCCTTCGATACCTATCACTGTCTTATCCACAAGTTGCTCTGGACCTATTGTTTATAAATGAAATATACATCTCCAGGAATGCTGGTAAATATATAAATTTGTGGACTGTATATTAAAATTAAAAAAGGATTATATATACACACTTATACATAACAGAAGGAGAATATCTTCTCATAAACACTCACCAATTTGATGGAGATTAATGTGTCATGTAAGGACCCCCCCCCCCTTTTGCCTACATTTATGAAAAATTTACTGTCCAGAATTTAAACATAAATTAGACAGCTTATCTTGTGGTTCCGGAGTTGTCTGTCCTGTCACCTGATATTTTCAAGGTTATTGCAGGAATGCACATGCCAACAATTTCGCTCCTTATTATGAGGTGTCAAACCAATTTTAACCCACTAGACACGAAAATTCTTCACATTATTAATTAAACGTCTGGTACTCTCAATTCAAAAAAACCGCAATGGCTGCCAGTAACTCTGTGCTGGGCAGGCTCAAGTTTCCCATTTTCCATTACTAATTTTTATTAAATACAATATAGGCCATCTATTTACCTATAATATTACCATATTTAGGAAAATATATAGGTATTTTCCACACTGCCGGCCGGGCGGAGGTCATTGCTAAACGATCAAATTACTCCTTCAATTAGGAGACGATTCCAGCCGGTTCTGTTGAGTGGGTGTTCTCCTAGTAGGTCTTACTACGATTTCAATCTTCTGGGCATCCACTTGGTCAGCGTTATCTTTCCATATCACTCGTGTCACTTTCCCTCGATTTTCATTTCATGTTTGATTGAAACACCTAATTCCAAGGGAAATCAATTGATTAATTGTGCATGACTTTCCCCTGACACAACACAGCCACTTTTGGACATCATGACAACAATTGTGCATCTGGGAACAATGTCAATACTTTTGCCCAGAGGCCACATGTTCGATGTTGTACAGTATTCAATCAACACAATGTCACCTGGTTGAATGTTCTGTTGATTTACTGCCTCTGTTGCACCCATATAAGTGAGGCGGGTTCATGTGTGTAAGAGATATTTCTTTATGCCTACATTTGACCAATGTTCAATTATTTATTTAACATTTTAAAAAATTATCACACAACACTGCGTTATTGTAATCTTCATCATTTCTTCAGGATTATCTCTATAGACAGGGGCCAGCTTCAATTTCCTTCCACATATTAGGTGGAAAAGTGTTAATACATCTGATCAGGTGTATCCATCATGTAACGAGAGAGGCCTATTATTTCTTTAATGATCTCCGGCCCTCCACTAACACTGTACGGAACTCTTCCAATTAATTCTCTCTTCGTGTAGTACTTATGGGAGACACCGCTTCACTGTGCTATTAAGTCTTTCCGTACAGCCCCTGCCAGGGGTCTAGGCAGTAATAAATTTCCGGTACACTCTCTTGTCTGGGTTAAACAGAGATTGATCATTCATTACTATTATTTAATTTCTATCAGTGTTGAGCACTGCCTACATAAATTTGTGGCATTATCCGAATATCAATCTAGGACAAGATCTCCTAGCTGCAAATTTTCGAACTGCTGTGGTAAACTGTTCTGCAGAGAAGTCCTGTGCCACTTCTAAATGAACTGCCTAGTAGCAATACAGATAAGTGACCAACAAATAAACATACACTTTCAGTGGAACAACCCTTGAAGTACTGTTAAATTATTTGGACCACTATAGTATACACTGTTCATAAATGGTTTCACTAATTGATTATACACGCAGGTCATTTGGCAATGGTGGAGGACTGGGTGTACATATAGGATATGGCACACACAGCGACTTATTACACAAGATTTAATCACTTTTTACACTTTGGCCGTCCTTGTGGAATCCAGGGAAAGTTTCCCTAATACAATTTAAAAATGGTAAAACTGTACCCCACCATGCATTACATTTTTATGGGCATTTGAACAACTAAATTGTTAGATGATGAGTTTTGGGCAGTTAATGATAGGGCGTTTAGGCAAATCATCCAATTCAGCATTTTGTAAAACTACCTTTTGCAATAATTACTTGTTCTCTAAATACTGCCCCAATTTCTCTATTATGGAGCCTTTCACATTTTTCTATCCATCATTTCAATTTAATCTCTTTCCATAGATTTCCTCCTGTACCCTCTTTATCCAATATTCAAGAGGATGTGAAAACTTATATGAAATATTTCATCTTGTTTAGTAAATTTAACACCAACTTAGTTACATTGATTATTAGTTTGGGTATAAGAAGAATACTATTTACATTCAAATGGCTAAGGAAGGACAAAAATATTGGTAGTGGTGGGCACAGTAATTTCAACAGGAGCAGAATATAACGCCTATTGTACAGGCCAATTAGCTTTATTTACAACCAGCTCGGTTCTTTAAACCATGATACAGCATTACAAATTTAGATAAGCTAAACTCGAAGACATGAAATCAGCTGGATTCTCCTAACCAGGTATTCTGATTAAATGTTGTTAAACTATGTGCACCAAACTATATATACTTCTCTTGCATTGATTAATTTCAGATGACTCTGTTTTGTACGTACACAAATTTTACTTTTTCCTAACGAATTCCATTGTAAGATACCTCTTATTGACCAATTCAGTGTCGCTAATAATTATCTCCTTGCAGCTTATTTCTTATATAATTAGCTATTTGACACCTACTTAATGGCTGTGTAATTCAACTGAGGTAAGGTACGTTGATTTAATTGGAAGGACACTTTAGCCTTAGACATAACAAGTGAAATAACACTATTACATTGAAGGTAAGCAACTGCTCCATTGCCAATTCTGAAGCATCACAAAAAATGTGGAATACTTTGTTCTCATTTGGCTGGGCCACCTGGCGTGGAAATTTCAACATTGAATTTTTCTCCTAGTCACCAATTATTCTCCCACCTGTTTATGAATTCTTAAGGTAGAATTTCATCCAAGCACCTTTAAGTTACCATGCTTTCCTGTATGAATAAATTTCCCTCTAACTAGTAAGGGGTTGACACTAAAACCTAGTGGATCAAAACTTTTGGAAACGTCAGCAAGCAAAAACTCTTTAGTTAATTTTTAGGGCATACTGTAATTATTAGGTTTTAAAATTACAAATCTCTCTCCGTATCCAAGTTAATCAATCTTACTAACATTTGGCACTTCATCTGCAGGGTAATCTTTACTTATTTTGTCCTTTAATTTGGACGAATTACTTATTTTCATTCCCTCAGAGGCATATCCTGAACTTTGCTTTATTTTAAACTGACTCAAGAAATCGTATGACACGATTGCCAAATAAAACATACCCCGGCCGGGATTGAACCCGCGGTCATAGAGTCTCAAACCTCAGCCCGTCGCGTTAGCCACCTAGACGGGCTGGAGTTTAGTGACTCTTTGACCGCGGGTTCAATCCGGCCGGGGGTATGGTCCTATGTTTGGTTTGCATTATTTTATTAGTCTCCATAATTCATAAACAGTTCTATTCAGTTGACGTCACCACAGGAAATTGTCACATAAAATTGTTTGCTCATTACTGTACTCATTGAAATTCCCATACATGTAAGGTGTGCATTTATCGTAGCTTTGAATTAGCGAACGGACTGGATGTAGCACCCCAAATTATACGCTCCTAACAGCGAAAGGTATTCAGAGGGCTAAGTGGGGTCAATAGGAATCTCAGGCCATAAGAATCGGGGTACATCCTGGTCAGGCCTCTTGTAATCCCACTCTAGGGAAAGCTTTACTATGTCAGCCGTAAAGGGATAATGCTTCACTTGAAATTTAATAAAGATATCTCCTAATTTTTCCTTCACGACGGACCTGTCATCAAACGTCATTTCAACTAGGTTAATTTTTGTTACTCCTGGCACTACAATTTCTAAGACCATCTCAATGAGTGGTCTTAGAATCCTTCTTCACTCTGTGATGTGGCAAATATTGATCATAAATTTTGGCTTTGCTCAAGAGGTACCTCTTCTATAAATTTATTAATTAATTGTTCAGCAATTATTCATTATTAGGCAATTAACAATTCTGGTTGTCTTATTCAGTTCGCGGTAGTGAGCCTTTAAACTGTCCATATGCCATTCTTAATTACTGGCAATTCTGGATGGTCAGTCTCCACGGAAGTCGTACCCAGTATTGTCAGATTCACCTATTTTACAATTCTCTCAGGTATTGTTCTTGAGTGAAAAGGATTGTCTGGGACTTTCTTCATTTAATTTATTTCATTGCTGTCTAATTCCCACAATTTATGCACTGGCTCAACACCATCTCTATGGATAGATTATTACTGGGGCACGATTTCTGTGAAGTTCCCACAGTTATGGTATTTGTAGTTTCCTTTGTATGAATTATGGTTATAGGAATCTACCAATTCATTAATGGCCTCCTGCAGTCTTCAAAAAGGGTGACACCACATTTCTTTACCATAACCCTTTACAAGGAGCATAATAGTCATACCTAGTAAAAAATATTTTTTGGGGCCCTACAGAATCATCACTTTTGACAGAAGGTGCTAAATTTACATTATGTGAGAGTCTTTCTGTAGCGCTTACTAAGCATACTGTAGATATTTTTCTGGAAAGGTCTATTTTACAATTACTGCATTAACGGTTTTTTCATTGCCCAACGACTGGTACATAAACAGTGTATACAAAGTGAGCTCTTTTATCTGAGAGGAAAACAGATAATTTTAGTGTTGTAGGATCTCCATCCGTACTTTTCATACATAAGACATTACGAGATTAAGAAAGTAATGTTGGGATCCTTGGTCTATAAAGCAGTTACATTTTTTTATTTATGCCTTTTATCATCAATTTTTACTGTAACACAGGTAAGGCTACTTCGCAAAACATCATTATTAACATTAGCAGCTTTTTTTACATTAGCCTGTTGTGTCAGGATTTGTCAACATTATATTATTATCAACATTATCATATAGTCCTTTACACATGAATATATGGTGTCTGTTCTTTGTGACATTGATAACAAGTTGATGGCATGACAATCGTTACATTGTTGTACCTAAACACCTGATACATCTGTCAAGTTCCTCCATCTTTTCAACTTTATCATTTCATGAATTGTATGTATTGTTTATTCTTAGAAAAATGAGTACTTTGCAGAAGCAGACAATCTCTCTTTTCTTGTTGGACTGGTTGCTTATTAACTGGGCTACTCTTAGGAGGGGTATTATTCTTCTTACTTGTGGAGGTCGGTTTCTGTTTCCTGTGAATTGATATGCATCTATGCAACTCTTTTTGGAAATGAAAATTTTGAATATTTTCCATGGGATTCATTTTTCCTTTGTGAGATTTGCCAGATACCTCAGAGTTTATTATGTGTTGCATCTTTAAAATGAGTGGTTGGCTGGTCGGCCGCTGAAACTTTAATTCTTGTAGATTCTAGTTCTTATTTCTCAGTCCAAAAATAACCCTTCTTCGCTACATGTTCGAGCGTCATTCAAGTGTTTTAACCGATTTGTTTATTCTGTGCATGGCACTCAAAACCAGTCTGATTCCTTCAGATTTATTTTATTATTAAGTTTTGAGAGTGCTCTCCATTTAACTCTAAACTGTCGTAAACCTTTTGTAGTGTAAATGGAGATTTTAGCTTACAATGATATTCACTAGATTCAACTACTTTGTTCTATATTACCATAAGTGACTTTTCAACAAGTCAGCTGCTTCTTGTAAGAGTCAATACATGGGAAACGGTTGTATGAGTGATGTAAGCATCTTCTCTTACCTGTCTTTGAGGTAAAAATAAATATAGTTACACCGACTAGGTCACTCCCTTGTCATGCTACAGCTGCTTATAATATTGACCAAAATTACTCCAGTTTTCCCAGTATTAAACACAGGTAAACATTAATTCTGGGAGTTTTGCAAAGCATCTTATGTGTGGGAGCAGATGATTACTCCTGGTTTAACATTTTAATTTATTCAAGGCCTGACTTTTACAAGAAAGGAATCTTTTTCCTCTATTCATAATACTGATTACTTCAGTCTCATTACCAGTTTGCTAAAAATCTCCGTCATATTTGTTGTAATATTATTTTTATGACTCATTCTATTACCTAAAGCATCTAAATACATTTTAAATCATCATTATACCAGTTTCTTGATTCATTAATTCCAAACATTTATTATATGCCTTGGTTCATGAAACTTGTTCTAGCTGTAGTGATGCTTTCTTTACTCCTATATTCCATTATGTTTAGTTTTATATTAATTTCCTATTTTCAGCCATGATGTAATGTATTAAAATCAACTTTATTAATAACATGATTTTTAACTTACAACATGCTACAACAACCTTTGAGTAAATCCTAGCTACTTAGCTTAGCATTTGATATAAAAAATAATTATAACTTCAAATGTACATTAATACAAACCTCCTTAGCAGACTCGGCTTATCAAAATGATATTATAAAAATTAAACATAAATCCTTGCAAGAATTTGAATAGCAAAATTAATATTATACACAATATAAACTTTAGACACACTTTTTATCAAATAACAACACTGATAAAATCTTGGCCAGAATTGTCTATCAGATTAATATTGTACAATAAATTAATATAAATCTAGCCACTTTAGCTTCGCAAAATTAATATTTACACATTATTAATTTTAGGCCACCCTTGAGCATAGCTTATGAAAAAATTAATATTGTATATTATAATCCACTACCTTTAAGTAAATTTGTGAATTTAACATCCACCTCCATATGTTCATTTCACATATATTTATTAAAGTAATTAACCAATTAATGACTTCACTAACTACTTCGGTTCAAGAAGAACCAAGGGCAAATTAAAAGTGGAAATTCATTTATATGAAGGTACATTGTGTACATAAACAGCAATGAACAAAAGATAAATTATTATTATCAGTTAGAACAAGTAGGAATTTGGGACACTAGGTCGCTAATAATGTCCCCTTCGATACCTACTTCGGTGTTATCACAAGTTGCTTGGACTAGTATTTAGAATGAAAATGTACACCTCCAGGAATGCTGGTAAATATTTAAAATTTGTGGATGTATATTAAAAATTAAAAGATTATTTATTAACACATATACATATCTGGGAGAAAATCTGGGATCATAACATCACCATTTGACTGGAGAGATGTTGTCATGTACAGGGAGCCCACCCCCCTTTTGCCTACATTTATGATAAATTTGATGGCCAGATTTTTAACAAAATTAGATAGCTTATCTGAGGTTCCTGGAGTTGTCGTCCTGTTGCTGATTTGTCAGTCTTAGCAGGAATGCTCCATCCAACAATTTCGCCTCCTATTGAGAGGACGTTCAACCCAATTTTAACTCTAGTGCTCGAAAAATTTTCCCATTATTAACAAATCGTCGGTTACTCTCAATTACAAACAAACAGCAATGGCCTTGCCAGTACTCTGTGCTCGCGCCGCTCCAGTTTCCATTTTCCAATACATAATTTTTATTAAATACTTATAGGCCATCTATTTCCTATAAATTTCCGTTTTTCGGAAAATATATACAGTATTTGTTTCCACACACATATCTTCTTGGGTCAACATACAATTTTAACAATTTTTGTGTATTGTTTGCTTTGTATAGAATCTTTGCAAGGTCTTATGTAATGTGAGGTTGATAATGTGGATGGAGTTAAAAAATACTCACATAGGCTGGTTTTAGTACATATACTATAAAATGGAGAAGGTATGGGAAACCCCACAGCCGACTGCTCTCTCTGCTCCCTATCTCTGACTGACCCCCAGTGCTAGCGGGTGTGGAGGCATTCAAACGATGCTATGGTCAGCAGCAACATGAATAAAAAGATATTGATTCACACAGGCGGTTGGTAGTGAGTCATCTACTGGTAATGGTTACTGGTAACTGGTTACTACTGAGAGCTCGGCGACGCTAAATGTATGGTCGTCCCGCATACAGCTATATACAAACTAGAGAGGCAGGTGTACGGTTGGGATGATTCTATAAATGTCAAGTACACAACCAATTGAACATTTTAACATAAGGAGAATATGGGAATGGAGATTAATACTAGAAAACTGTAATGAAACTCCAACATTGGGATTACACAGTAGAAGTGATAAAAAAAAAACTTGATCGATCGATCTGCATTCATGTGATCTACGGATACTGAAGGAATATATACAAAGAAAGAAGTGTTTATACAGAAAGGGACTCGGTGCATCAAATCTAGCCTGTTAACTCTCAGGATTCGGAGAGAACGTGAACACAAAAAAAAATTAATTGAATACTGATAAGTTGATACTTTAATTATCATCTATTACGGTTATATTTCCATTTAACCCCAACACTGCTAGGGTGAGATTGACATTGCAGAATGGGTGTACTCTGGGGAGGATCAAAACTCTGCTTGCACTGGCTAACTCTGCTGAATTTGAGGCAATCTTGAATTGGGCAGTTTCAAATGATACTTGAGGATTTCTCATACAGTCGGTGTACGTAGGGTATAGCGAATTCAGGTTGTCGTTCTGACTGAGTCTCAGAGGTAGAGAGTACAGGATCAGGAGGATTGTCTGTCTGGGTTGGATAATCATTATCATCCCATACTAACATCATATGATCTAAATGCGATTCTTTATACTGACCAGTACTAATTTCTTTAACCTTACATTTATTGCCAGTGATATGTTCAACTACTCGATAAGAACCAACAAACTTTTGATAAAGCTTAGGCATTGCAGAGGTTTTGTTAAAGTTAATCAGCATAACTCTAGAACCTACTTTGATTTTGGACGGCTTTGCTCGAGTGTTTGCGACTCTTGTAAATTCTGCTGTTGATTTATGAAGTGTTTCACGGATTCTTCTAAAACACTTTGAGCTAAGCTGGTACGAGTTGCTATCAAATCATCAGGGTTGTAAGCAACAGTCGGTCATGTTTATCTTCATTCTCCCAGCTAATGTCAACATTGCTTTGATATCAAGACATCCTCTGTAACACGGACAAGTTGGATCGCTTGGTAGACAAGTCTGGTGAAATACTTGAGAATATATTTGCTCATATTAATTACGAAGATATATTACGTTTTGCATATTTTTGACAACTGTGAGAAAAGTTTATAGTAGTATGGTCATGGACCGTGCCGAGGGGGGGGGGCGTTGACCCCCAGACCTTCCTCCAAGTAGACTAAAACGCAGGTACTGATCAACTAAAATCCACTATATATGGTGGTCAACAAGAGCTACCAGGATGGAGTGGGTGAGCAGCATTTAAACACGGGGACGCAAGCCTTTTGGATCGACTGTCACTGCTGCCATCTTTAATTTCAAGGTAATTAAGATCATCCCTCCAGCTTGTTTTACTTCTAGATGATTGATCAAACTGTTTCCAGTTTAAATTTCTATATTTAGTTCATTTCTAGTTTGCGCCACCATGGATTTATTATCGCCACGTTCTCATCTGGGCAATATCGCCAAGTCAAAAGCAAAATCTTGTAAGGAATCAGGAAAGATTCTGCCATTTCCTGCCATGACACTGTTACTAACAACACGCCATAATAACACTCACACACCATCGCAACATTCACACACCATCATAACACTTACACACCATCACAACACATACACACCATCACAACACATACAATCGCAAACACACACACTCACAGCACAAACCATCACAACACACATCACAACACACACCATCACAACACACACACACCATCACAACACACACCATCACAACACACACACACCATCACAACACACACCATCACAACACACACCATCACAACACACACCACAACACACACACCATCACAACACACACCATCACAACACGCATCACAACACGCATCACAACACACACCATCACAACACGCGGCATCACAACACACACCATTACAACACACACCATCACAACACACACACCATCACAACACACACGCCAACATCGAGCACATCACCGGAGGCACACATCAACCAAATAACCGCTGCAGCATACGGGCGCCTGGCAAACCTGAGAATAGCGGTCCGATACCTTAATAAGGAATCGTTCAAGACACTGTACACTGTGTATGTTTAGGCCCATACTGGAGTATGCAGCACCAGTCTGGAACCCACACCTGGTCAAGCACGTCAAGAAGTTAGAGAAAGTACAAAGGTTTGCAACAAGGCTAGTCCCAGAGCTCAAGGGAATGTCGTACGAGGAAAGGTTAAGGGAAATCGGACTGACGACACTGGAGGACAGAAGGGTCAGGGAAGACATGATAACGACATACAAGATACTGCGGGGAATAGACAAGGTGGACAGAGATAGGATGTTCCAGAGAGGGGACACAGGGACAAGGGGTCACAACTGGAAGCTGAAGACTCAGACGAGTCACAGGGACGTTAGGAAGTATTTCTTCAGTCATAGAGTTGTCAGCAAGTGGAATAGCCTAGCAAGTGAAGTAGTGGAGGCAGGAACCATACATAGTTTTAAGAAGAGGTATGACAAAGCTCAGGAAGCAGAGAGAGAGAGGATCCAGTAGCGATCAGTGAAGAGGCGGGCCAGGAGCTGAGTCTCGACCCCTGCAACCACAATTAGGTGAGTACACACCATCATAACACACACACCAACACAACATACGCACCATCACAGCACATACATCACAGTACGCACACACCATCAAAACAAACACACAGACACACACACAATCAAACACACACACACCATCACAACACACACCATCACAACACGCACAATCACAACACACACACAATCACAACACACACCATTACAACAACACACCATCCTAACACACACCATCACAACACACCATCACAACACACACCAATCCACAACAACACACACTCACCATCACAACACACACCATCACAACACACACACACACCATCACAACACACACACACCATCACAACACAGAATCACAACACACACATCATCACAACACATACACCATTACAACCCACACACAATCACAACAAACACACACACACACACACACACACACACATGAGTTACAGGGATGTTAGGAAGTATTTCTTCAGTCATAGAGTCGTCAGTAAGTGGAATAGCCTAGCAAGTGACGTACTGGAGGCAGGAACCATACATAGCTTTAAGACGAGGTATGACAAGGCTCAGGAAGTAGAGAGAGAGAGAACCTAGTAGGGATCAGTGAAGAGGAGGGGCCAGGAGCTGAGTCTCGACCCCTGCAACCACAATTAGGTGAATTAGGTGAGTTCACACATACCATCAAACAACACACACACACACACACACACACACACACACACGCACACACGCACACCACACACAACACACACACACACAACACACACACACACACACACACACACACCACGCGACACACACGCACACTATCACAACATTCACACCAACACAACACACGCACACCATCACAACCCACACACACCATCTCAACAACACGCCAACACATCAACAAACACGCACCATCACAACACACACATCATAACACACACCATCAGAACAAACACACAGACACTCACAATCATAACACACACACCAACACAACACACACACACTCACCATCACAACACACATCATCACAACACACACACACAACATCTCAACACACTCCATCACAACACATACACCATCACAACACACATCACATCACACACACCATCACAACACACACACAATCACAACTCATCATCACAACACACACACCATTTGAACACGTACCATCACAACACACACCATCACAACATACACATCACAACGCACACATCACGACACACACCATCACAACGCACACACCATCACAGCACACACAATCACAACACACACACACCATCACAACACACACACCATCACACAACACACATCCATCACAACACACACACAATCACAACACACACACCAACACAACACACACACCAACACAACACGCACACCATCACAACACACACATCACAACTCACACATCACAACACACACATCACAATACACACACGCCATCACAACACACACACCATCACAACACACACCATTACAGCACACACCATCACAACACACACACATCACAACACACACACCATCACAACACAGACACCATCACAACACACGCCATCACAACACACACATCACAACACACACACCATCACAACACAGACACCATCACAACACACGCCATCACAACACACACATCCCAACACACACACCATCACAACACACGCACCATCACAACACACACACCATTACAGCACACACCATCACAACACACACACATCACAACACACACACCATCACAACACACGCACCATCACAACACATACACCATCACAGCACACACACCATCACAACACACGCACCATCACAACACATACACCATCACAGCACAACACACCATCACAACACACGCACCATCACAAACACACACCATCACAACACACACACCATCACAACACACACACCATTACAGCACACACCATCACAACACACACACATCACAACACACACACCATCACAACACACGCACCATCACAACACACACACCATCACAACACACACACCATCACAACACAGACACCATCACAACACACACCATCACAACACACCATCACAACACACACACATCACAACACACACACCATCACAACACGCACACCATCACAACACGCACACCATCACAACACACATCACAACACACACATCACAACACACACATCGCACCACACACATCGCAACACACCACACACCATCACAACACACACACCATCAAAAACACACACACCAACACAACACACACACCATCACACACAACATCACAACACACACATCACAACACACACATCGCACCACACACATCGCAACACACACACACCATTACAACACACACACCATCACAACACACACCATCACAGCACACACCATCACAACACACATCATAAACAGACAAGCGTGCACCCTAAGCATGATCCTGGCGCTCCTTCACATGATCCTGGTGCTCCTTCACTTGAGCCTGGCCGGGAACAATAAACAAAGAGATGTCTCTAAATCACAATATTCCTTTTAAGAAAGAGGCTCAGCGGTGTTTTTTGTCAGCTGCGGAGGAGATTGTGAGTAAGGAACAGTAAAGCCGGTAGTAAAGACGGCAATAAAGTTGGTACTAAAGCCTGCAGTAACGTTAGGAGTAAAACTGCAATTAAAACGAGCTCAAAATATTGGCGGCTCCAGCCAACACCATCGTCAGGATCGCTACCCGCACCCACGTCAGGAACACTACCCACACACACGTCAGGAACACTACCCGCACCCACGTCAGGGAGACTACCTGTACACAGGTCAGGAATACTACCCACACCCACGTCAGGAATAGTACCCACACCCACGTCAGGAATACTACCCACACCCACATCAAGAACATTACCTTCAGCAACGTCAGGAACACTACCCGCACCCACGTCAGGAATACTACCCACACCCACGTCAGGAAGAGTACCCACACTCACGTCAGGAATAGTACCCGCACCCACGTCAGGAATACTACCCACATCCAGGCCAAGAATACTACCCGCAGCCACGTCAAGAATGCTACCCGAACCCACGTCAGCAACACAACCCACACCCACGTCAGAGACATTACCCGCACCCACGTCATTGATACTGCCCACACCCAAGTCAGGAACACTACCCGCACCAACGTCAGGGACACTACCCGCACACAGGTAAGGAATACTACCGACACCCACGTCAGGAATAGTATCCACAACCACGTCAGAAATATTACCCGCACCCACGTCAAAAACACTATCTTCAGCCACGTCAGGAACACTACCCGCACCCTCGTCAGGAATACTACCCATTCCCACGTCAGGAATAGCACCCACACTTACGTCAGGAATACTACCCGCACACACGTCAGGAACATTATCCGCACCCACGTCAGGATCACTACCCGCACCCACGTCAGAGACACTTCCCGCACCCACGTAAGGAATACTACCCACACCCACGTCAAGAACACTACCCGCAGGCACGTCAGGAATACTACCCGCGCCTACGTCTGGAACAGTACCCGCACCCACGTCAGGAATGCTACCCGCTCCCACGTCAGGAACACTACTCGCACCCACGTCAGGAACACTACTCGCACCCACGTCAGAAACACTACTCGCACCCACGTCAGGGATATTACCCACACCTATCTGATATTATCCTGAAGCCAAATGACTTCCAAAAGGCGATAAATGATATGCCCATGCATACACACACAGACTCATGGAACTCCGTGTTCATTAAGAACTGCAAGAAGCCCCTATCACGCGCTTTTAACATCCTATGGAGAGGGAGCATGGACTCTGGGGTCGTCCCACAGTTACTAAAAACAACAGACATAGCCCCACTCCTCAAAGGGGGCAGTAAAGCAATAGCAAAGTAGTACAGACCGATAGCGCTAACGTACCATATCATAAAAATCTATGAAAGGGTCCTAATAAGCAAGATCGCCACCCATCTAGATACTCATCAGTTACACAACACAGGGCAACATGGGTTTAGAGCAGATCGCTCCTGTCTGTCCCAACAACTGGACCACTACGACAAGGTCCTGGATGCTCTAGAAGACAAACAGAATGCAGATGTAATATACACAGACTGCGAAAGCCTTTGACAAGTATGACCATGGTGTAATAGCGCTCAATGTACGTGATAAACGAATAACAGGAAAAGTTGGAAGAAGGATCTATAATTTCCTAACAAATAAAACACAAAGAGAAATAGTCAACAGAGTAAAGTCTGAGGCAGCTACGTTGAAAAACTCCGTTCCACAAGGCACAGTACTCACTCCCATCTTGTTCCTCATCCTTATATCAGACATAGACAGGGATATAAGCCACAGCGCCGTGTCTTCCTTTACAGATGACACCCGAATTGGCATGACAGTGGCATTGAAGACACTGCAAGACTCCAGGCGGACATCAACCAAATCTTTAAATGGACTGCAGGAAACAATTTGAAGTTCAATGATGAGAAATTTCCATTACTCTCATATGGAAAACGTGAGGAAATTAAAACTATATCGGAGTATAAAACAAATTCCAAAGACACAATAGAGCGAGAAACTAATGTCACAGACCTGGGAGTGATCATGTCGGAGGATCTCACCTTCAAGGATAATGAGAACCATCAAAACTAGGGATGCCAAGCCCATGATGACACTCTTCAGGTCACTTGTTCTATCTAGGCTGGAATATTGCTGCACACTAACAGCACCTTTCAAGGCAGGTGAAATTGCTGACCTAGAAAATGTACAGAGAACCTTCACGGTACACATAACTGCGAGAAAACACCTTAGTTACAGGGAACGCTTGAAGTTCCTCAACCTGTACTCCCTAGAACGCAGGCGGGAGAGATACATGATTATTTACACTTGGAAAATCCTAGAGGGATCAGTACCAAACTTGTACACGAAAATCACTCCCTACGAAAGCAAAAGACTCGGCAGACAAGAAAACTCCCCCCAATGAAACGCAAGGGTGCCATTTGATTAAGAAAATGGGGGATCCAATGCTCATGGCGTCTTCTGCGGGCAAGGACGGGCTCCTAAAGTCGACCTGACCACCCCGGGCTGGGTTCGCGTTGGATTGCGTTCGGGCTACAGCCACACCCCTGGTTAAGGCCCGGGTTTAAACCGGGCCTGGTTAAGCCCCCGGGCCCGGGGTTTAACCCCCCAAATCTCCCCCAGGTATCTCCATTAACCCCTTCAGGAACACTACCCCCCTGCCACGTCAAAAAACCCTACCCGACCCTCGTCAGAAATACCGGACCCACGTCGGGGATACTCCCGCACCCACGTCAGGAATACACCCACACCCCCCCGGGAACACTACCAGCACCCACGCCGGAAATATTGCCCACATCCGGTCGGGGAATACCCCCCGCACCCACTAGGGATATACCCAAAACCCGTCGAAACACTACCAACCCAAGTCAGAACACACCCCTGACCCACGTCAGGAACATACCCATACCCAATCCCAACATACCTCACCCACGTCGGGAATACCCGCACCCGTCGGAAATATCCCCACCCCCACGTCAGGAACACTACCCCCCACGTCAGAAACACTACCCGCCCTAATCGGAAGATACCCACACCCACGGCAGAAAACACACCCACCCCCAAGAAAGAGCCCCTCCCCGCACCCAGGCAAGAACACACCCCCCCCACGTCACAATCCCCACACCCACGTCAGAAAACACTCCCCCGCCCCTGCATCAGGAACACCCCAAAACCACGCCCCCACAACTACCCACACCCCGTAAAAGAAAAACACCCGCCCTGATCGGGAACATACCCCCACCCACGCGAAACACTCCCGTACCACGTCAAAAAAACATCCCCGTACCACGTCAGAAATTACCCCCCTACATAGTAACCCCCCCCAAAACCCCCGAGGGAATATCCCCCAACACACTTCAGGCATTTGCCCATCCCCAAACTCGGGAAAACACCCCGCCCCCAGTCATGAACCTCCCCGAACCCAATCGGGGGCCCCCCCACACCCACGCGGGAAAACATTACTGTGAAGGCTTCTCAGCCCTGTAAAAACTTCGACAGTTTTTCCCAAAGGGTGGCTCCCCTCGGAAAATTTAGTGAATAGAAAAAAAAATAATAACAGACAACATAAAACACTTTATTATAAAAAAATATGAAACACTTAAATAGAAAATTAATCCTTCATTAAAAAAAATGAAAATGAAAAAATAAATATAACTGAGTTCAACCCGCAAATATAATGGGGGTGGTTCTGGGTTGGGAACGTGTTGTTGTAAGAGCATTTGCTGAGATGGGGGGGGGTCGCAGGTGTTTTTACAACCCACCGGTTGTTCTTCACAGTATACCCTTGAGTTTTTATACCCATACGGGGGAAAGCAGGTTCTTTACCGCGAATGATGGGGGTTACGTCCTGCAATTTCATACAGGTGAAAGGAAATTTAAATTAAAAAAGGGGAAGTCTCAGGGGTTAGTCCATCTCCATCAGTTGTGCTCTTTGATTGCAGGTGACCCTCGTCACCCAAGTAAAGTAGACGGGTTCCCCCGCTTAAGAAATATCTCCATGATAAGTAAAATTTCCCTAAAAGATGTGGTGATTATTACAACATAACCCTAGACAAGACTAAAAGGGATAATTTTTATTATTGGTCAAAATGGCTTTAACCAATAAACCACTAGAATATAAGGCAGGCTTTTACAGTAGGGGGAGCTGGAGTCTAGTGGTTTTTTTTTGGGAGGGGGCCCCACACGTCATTTGGGGGGAGGGGGGGGGGAAAGGGATAGCGGAGCTAACTGACCCTACCTTAACACGCAGCCAGATAAAATATCACTTTCGGGGAGGGAAAAAGGCGGGAAAAGGGGGAGCTTGATTCCCTACCTTAAACAAGTACCGGCAATGAAACTTCCTTTGGGAGGGGGAAAAAAAGGAGGGAATAGGGGGAGCTTGACTTCCCCCTCCCTTTAACAATACCCGGCAAGAAACTTTTGTTACAAATTTACTCCCTCTCTACTCCTATCTATTAAACTTTCCCTCACACCCCCACACAAACTTATAGGCGAGGAAAAAGTTTTTTACTGGAAGTTGCGTAAAGGGCAAAAATTTCTATGCTGTCACGACTTAACCAGTCAGAAAATAATTGGAAAACCCATTGTAAACAATATGGAACTTTAAACCTGGAGTGCCAATGTCCCCCTCAAGAGGGACTAGGGTTCCCCTTAAAATTTCTGGTATATAAAGGTTTGGGTCCGTTTCTAAAATGAATTTTTTTCCCACAAATAAAATTTAAGTTTGGAGATTCCCCAAAAAGGGCCCAAACATTCTTTTCAGGGTGGAGTATTCGTTTCGGGGGGAAGGATTTTTCCCGGGCTTGGGAAGCATACAGGGGGAAGTCCCCATATGGTATTGTAGTAGCCCCGCAATAAGCCAGTATTGGGCATCAGTTTTTAAAAAAATTTTTTTTAATATCTGGAATCTTAATTTATGGGGCTTTCGAAAAATACTTTAATCTATTAAACTTTCCCCCGAGTCGTCGGAAAAGTTAAGGGGTTTCCCTTTTCCAATTTTTTTAAGGAAAGTTGGACAAGATCCCTGTAAGATCAGTAAGGTTGGGGATAACCGTGATTAAAATTTACAGAACCAAGAAAGTACAAAAGGCTTGGTTTTTGGTAAATTTTAAAATTCTAAAAAAAGCTTTGATCTTCTGGGGAGAGGCTGCAGGGGTTTTTTAAAAAAGCACAGTCCAAGATATTAATTTTGTTATACCCGGGGGAAGCTTTTTTTGGGTTTGGGAGTGAGGCCTGTGGGGTTTAACCCTCAAAAAAATGATTTTTAATTTTTGGGGAAATGTTCGCCCCCGTATTCATTACGAAAATGTTATCAAAATAAACTAAAACATTTGGCAAACCCCACGATTTTTTCTCATCAGTCTCACGTAGGAGCACAGGCTTTTTACCAAACCGAAGGGCAATTTTCTATACGCATCAGCCCGGGTGTGTAAAAGCGGTTACTGCTTGAGAAGGATCAAACATACTTGATGAATGCCTGCGCATTTTAATTCTGAAAAGGGGGAAGCGTCATAAAATTTGTGTAATCGCTTCTATTAAGGGATGGGGTCAGCCCCCCGAGTTTAGCATTAAGGCCTCTAAAGTAAATGAAAAGTCTATATGAATTATCCCCTTTTTAAAACCATGACTACGGGGTAAAAAATTGAAGTACTAAGGGTTCAATGATTTTTATTTTTAATAATTTGCTCCCTTGGGTAAAACCACCCCAAAGGGTGACTGGATCGGGGTTAATTTCGTTTGATAGGATTTGTCACTAATCAATTTTAGGGGATCCGGGAAAGGTAACACCTGGATATCAGTAAAGACGTCTAAAAAATTTACACATTGATAGTTCATGTCTCTTATGGTCATCCAAAGTTATAATATTAATGTTGGTTGCGTCCAAAGTGGCAAGAGTCACCAAGTCTGAGTTCTTTCTAGCAAAGTTGGGGTGCAATTACCCATTTACTTTTCTTCAGTTGTCTTTTCAATTCGTGTGGAAAAAAACTAAGTAAAAGTTTTTAAAGGCTTTAACCGAATTTCTTGGGTAAATTTTTATAAGGATTTGATTGATAAACGGGTTTCCCCTTGACTTCTTGAGGTAGTCAAACTTCCCACGAATTTTTAATATTTATAGGCCTTTTCCATGCTACTAATAATTTATTTGACTTGATCGGCAAAATAAAGAACTTCTCCCCACTTTAAAACTTCCCCTTGGACTTTTGGAATCAAAATGGTTTTGTACTGGCCATTGACAAATTTAAAAGTTTTCGAAACTATGCAGAGGTCTCCTCAAGTTTGGATCAAAGGTCAAGGAAAAAAATGGTAAAAAGACTGAACCCGCACTCACCTCTATTATCCATAGTCATAAAGGATGGAAAAGGGGCCTCTGGCCGTCTCCCATAGAAAAGTTCAAAGGTGAAAACCCCCAAAGAGTCACTGGGAACTTCCCCCCCTGACAAACAAAGCACGGGTAGGTAACGATGCCACCCCTTGGGTTTTTAAGGGGCAAAATTTTCCTTTAAAATGGATTTGAGAATCGAATGCGGCGTCAACCCCTCCCATTACGCTGGGATGAAGGGGGTTTGAAGGGGGACGCTTCCTCCCAAAATTTGGGTTAGATGTTGCATAAGTCGATGTGAATTGGTCCCACGGCAGACAAAATTTCTTAGGGATGCCCCCCTTGGAGAGATGGACAAAAGGGCTTCAGCCACCTCTGTAGTGGTTATGGTTTTTAAAGGGTAGGGCTTCGGGAAAAACTCGAAGGATAATCAATAATGTTTAAAATTTTTTCCCCCCGATGAAAGTGGAGTTTTAAAGGACCCCGATGTAAAGGGTACTCTTTCAAAAATACCGTAAAAAACTGGCATTTTGACCATAGGTATGCTGGTACCTCGGGGAGGGTGAAAGTTGGCAAACTTTACACGACTACAAAAGTGGGCATCTGAGGCATTTTGGCCCAAAAATAGGTTTTTCCCCAATTTTAATTAAAAGGTTTTAGATGCGAGAAATGTCCGGCCAGGGGAGGTAGACCATTTTTAAAAACAGTCTCTCTGCATTGACTTGGAACAACTAAATGGGATGCTATCTCTTGTTTAAAAATTTTACTGATTTTACAAGATACCTTTTTATATATTCAAATTTAAAATGAAAAGTTTTTCCCTTTATAAACTTGATTTTGTTTTCGGCATTTTGGCAACTCTGAAAAGAAAGGGGATTACTTGAAAAATTTACAAAAGGGGTCCTTTGATAGTTTAAAGGCTTAAAATCGGAAAATAAAGGATGGACAAGGGAAAACCTGGGCTTTGGCTGAGCCCCCGTCCAAGACATTTTTAAATTTCGGAAGGGATTCTTACTTTCACAACAATGAACCCGGGGATCCAATACCTCGCTTTAGAGTACATCACTGGTTTTTAATTTCCCCATGAATCTCAGGGACCCCTTGTCTCATTGAACTTTCCCAGGGACTTTTTCTGGGCCTAAGAAAGAGGATTGAAAAACCTTGCCCACTTGGGGTGATGAAAGGGAACCTCAAAAGGGGAAGAATGGCACCTTTTACATTTCCATTAGTCGGGGCAAGAAGTGATGGGGGAGTACGGTTCAGGCCCAACCCTTTAAACCCTTTAGACCTAATGTAACAACGGATGGTAGGAAAGTGTCGTACGGCCCAAAGTAGTCTGAAAGTATAGCAGAGGGGGAGTTTCTTTAATAGGGAACAGCTTATCAAAAATGACTATCATTTGACCAGGTCTCGGAAAAAGGTAGATAATTAAAATCCATTAAGAAATCAAAGCCCCCTAGTGGAAAGTAAAATGATTCTTTTATTCGTTTTTCATTTGGTGGGTTAGGGACATAAACGTCCCG
This sequence comes from Cherax quadricarinatus, assembly GCF_026875155.1. NCBI lineage: Eukaryota > Metazoa > Arthropoda > Malacostraca > Decapoda > Parastacidae > Cherax > Cherax quadricarinatus. The sequence goes on from NC_069411.1 coordinate 63,122,160, forward strand.
ATTGTCCTTCAAAAAAGGCCAAAAAAATTGGAAGATGTTTTTTTAAAAACTGTAATGATCAAGCACCTTTGTTCAGAACAGTTAAGGTCTTTAACTCTTGCCCCTTTGGGTTTGATCCTTTGGTTTATAGGAATTTTTGACCCAGAAAAGGTCAGCAGCCCCAGCAATTCCCCCACTTTAATAGGTTACGTTCTCGATGAACGTTCGTATCTGATGGGGAAAAGCTGCCGGAATGTCACAACCATAATCCTAAGAGATTCATAACTCGATCCCAATTCCGAACTCTCTATCCAAAAATCGAAAAAACGAAAGAGTGTTTTCCTGTAACTGCTGAAAGTTCTGGCCAGGCTGTAAGGTGATACCCGAAACTTTCCCGGGGAAAAAATTTGTGGGTTTTTTTATTGCTTAAGGGTGCCCTTTTCAGTAGGTTAAATTTTTTGATATCCCGCGACAAAGTTGCATAGTATTCAAGGGGTGTACCCGAAAATAACATTTTTAAACCCGGGAGCCCGGGGCGCAGGCCATTCACAGGGGTAGCGGTTTTTCAAACTGATAATGTATGAAGTTATTCTTCCCCTTGTGAAAAGGGGTAAATTTTGTTGGAAAATGGCACTGACTGCACTGTTCCATTACTCCTTCCCCTAATTGTTTATTGTAAAAGTTAAATTTTTATTCTCTAATCAAGGCAAGATTTTTTTGAGCTCGGGTCCTTTTCTCTCTCTATTAAAATCAATTCTCTAGCTTTTTCCTAACTTCTTTTTCCCTTTTCTCTTTTCCCCCCGTTTCTTAATTTTTAACCCGTTCTTCACGTATTAGTTCCCCTCTACTATTTTTGCTTGTTCCTCACGTTCCCCACCTTTGCTCTTTCCCCAAATTCTTTTAAATTTAACTTGTACTTTAAGTATCTAGCCCCTCCCTCACGTCAAGTTTATCACCTCCCTTTTTTTTTCCCTCTTTTCTAACGTCTTTTTTGGATTTCTCTCTCAAATTTTCTCTCCTTTTTTCTTCTTTTTTCGATTCTCTCTCTCTCCTTTTTTCTTCTCTTTTTTATTTTCTCTCTCCATTTTCTTTTCTCTTTTCCCCTTTTAAACTGCTTTCTTTTGACTCAATTTTCTCTCTTTCAAGTCTTTTCCCGGGTTTTGCACTAATGAAAGATTTTAAAATTTTCCCCGTTATTCCTAACTTTCTTCCCGCGTTATCCAAAAAAGGATTTTATCCATACTTGCCAAAAATACTTAAAAATATCAGGAAAAATGAAAGGGTATTAAAAAAAATGGAGGGTTTATTCCCGCTCCGTCAAACTGTAAATTAAAAAGAGGGGTCGATCCCCATTAAATTAAAAAAATAGTATTAAAAATTTAAAAAGAAAAGGTTTTTGCCGCTCCGAGAAAAAAGTAAGTAGAATGGGGTCATTACCACCAATCTTCTCGCCAAAAAATCAAGAGGTCCAACGTTCCCCTTTATATAATAAAAGCTCAAAGAAACAAATTGTACTGGAAAATCTCGGGTCCCCAGAGTTAATCCCAAAGGTTTTTTAAGCTCACAAAAATAGATGGCAGATTTAAATAGATTCCTGCCCTTTCTTGACTTACAAAAATTGAGGGGTTAATCACCAAATCTTTTTAAATACCCGACTGTAGTCCTACCATAGAGAATGATTTTCTCATGGCTGGTGGTAACCCTTTGTGGTATGCGGCGTTTAAGTTCCAATGGTAATTTTGAGTGGGTTGAATCTTGATTCAGTCGAGTTGATCCTAGCAAACGCCATTTTGAAGGCTTACTCAACCCTGTAACAACTCAGACAGTATTTCCAAGGTGGGGTTTTCCCCCTCATAAAATTAGTGAATAGAAAAAGAAATAAAAACAAACTTTAAACACTTTTTCATATAGAAAATATAAAACACTTAAATATGAAAAATTAAACCTACATTAAAAAAATAAAAACAAAAAAAATTTTAAAAAGATAATCGAATTCAACGCTTAATATTATAGGGGTTTCTGGTTTGGTGACACTGAGTGTTGTTGAAATCGTAGCTTTTTTGATGAGGGGGGGGGGGTCGCAGGTTTGGTAAACCCACCGGGTTTGTTCTTCACAGTTGCCTGAGTTTCATCCCCATGCCGAAAGAGGGTTTTTTACCCCTCAAAGAGAGGGGTCGTCCCCCCAATTTTTAGGTGCACAGGTAAAAATCCCAAAAGGGGGAATCTCAGGGCGTTACCTCTCCCTCAGTTCTACTCTTGATTGGCAGGTGGGCCCTCTCGTCTCCAAACGGAAAGATAGACGGGTTACCCACGCTTAAGAAAAATCTCCATGATAAGTAAATACCTAAAAAATTGGTGATTAACAACAGTAACCTAGAGCAAGATGAAAGGCTAAGTTTATTATTGGGCAAAGTGAAAATTTCAACCATAAAAACCCTACTTCAGTAGTGCTGGGGGGCTGTTTTATGTAGTGATTACTGTTTTGGGCCGGACCCCCCCAGTCCCTTTCGGGGGGGAAGAAGGAGTGGAAGGGATAGGGGGACTTGACTTACCCTACCTTAACAAGTAGCCCGGGAGTGAAATATTGTTAAAATATACTTTCCCCTCTACTCCTTCTATTGAAATTTTCCCTCACATTACCCCAGCCACGTCAGGAAAAACTCCCACACCCACGTCAGGAAAACTTCCCCCACATGTCAGAAACCCCTACCCAAAACCCACATCAGGAACACTCCCACGTGGATTTACGTTTTCGTGGAGAAGTTCGGTACCCCCGGCCGTCTTGACAGGCCTCCTGTTGGAAGCTGATCAACTCACATGTACTACTGTGGCTGCACCAGACCAACGTACGAGCCACAGCCCGGCTGGTCAGTTACGACTTAGTGCTTGTCCACGTGCACTCTGAGACTGCCAGGTCTATTGGTAACCCTCTTAGCCTATCGGGAGGCAGTTGAACAATCTCGGGCCCGTGACACTTATTGTTTTGTGCATGTAGAGTCTAGGGACACCCCTGCTTTTCATTGGGGGATGTAGACTACAGCGCCTCCTTGGCACTGCAACACTGTAATACAACCTGCCCTCCGCAGTCTGTATATCGCATTGCAGGTTCAAACCAGTTAGGCCCGCCGCTGCGGTGGTCATTTGGATGTAGGTGTTGAGGCCGGCGGCGGAAGGTTGGTTTACAGCGTGTGATGCCATAGTTGAGCTGGGAGGATTACAGGAGCTGGCGCCACGCTGCCAGGCTCCAGCAGGCAGCGAAACACTACCTGCACCTCACTGGGGACACTACCCGCACCAATCAGGACTCTACCCATACCCACGTCAGGGCACTACCCACACAACGTCAGATAGCACTACTCGACTCATCAAGACACTACCCACCCCACGTCAGGAACACTTACCCACAGCAGTCAGATAGCACTTCCCGCCTGCAGTAGGACACTACCGCACAGTGAGAAAATAGCCGCACCGTACATCGGAACATACCAACCACGTCAGGAACATACCGCTTTACATCAGGAAAACAAGCCCCACGCCACTCAGGAATACTCCAGCACCCATCAGAAACACTACCCACACCCACGTCAGGAATCACTACCAGCACCTACATCAGGAAACTACCCACACACACGTCAGGAATACTACCCACACCTACTCAGGAACACTACCCACACCCACGTCAGGAACACTACCAGCACTACATCAGGAACACTACCCACACCCACGTCAGGAACTACCCAGCACACACTCAGGACACTCCCACACCCACGTCAGGAATACTACCACACCACTCAGGAACCACTACCCACACCCACATCAGGAACACTACCGCACCTTACATCAGGAACACTACCCACACCCACTCAGGAATACTACCAGCACTTACATCAGGAACACTACCACCACCCACGTCAGGAATACTACCAGCACCTACATCAGGAACACTACCCACACCCACGTCAGGAATACTACCAGCACCTACATCAGGAACACTACCCACACCCACGTCAGGAATACTACCCGCACTTACATCAGGAACACTACCCACACCCACGTCAGGAACACTACCCGCACTTACATCAGGAACACTACCCACACCCACGTCAGGAACACTACCCGCACTTACATCAGGAACACTACCCACACCCACGTCAGGAACACTAGCCGTACCTACATCAGGAACACTACCCTGGAGTGCATTCCGGGGATCAACGTCCCCGCGGCCCGGTCCACGACCAGGCCTCCCGGTGGATCAGGGCCTGATCAACGAGGCTGTTACTGCTGGCCGCACGTAATCCAAAGTACGAACCACAGCCCGGCTGACCCGGCAACCGTCTTAGGTATCTGTCCAGCTCCCTCTTGAAGACAACCAGGGAGGTCTTCCCGTAATGCCCCTTATTGCTGGTGGGAGGCTATTGAACAGTCTTGGGCCCCGGACACTTATTGTGTTTTCTCTTAGTGTACCAGTGACGCCCCTACTTTTCACTGGGGGTATGTTGCATCGCCCGCCAAGTCTTTTGCTTTCGTATGGAGTGATTGCTGTGTGCATATTAGGGACCAGTCCCTCCAGAATCTTCCAGGTGTAGATTACGATATATCTCTCTCGCCTGCGCTCTAGTGAGCACAAGTCAAGTGCTTCCAGGCGCTCCCAGTAGTTAAGGTGTTTGATGGAACTTATACGTGCAGTAAAGGTTCTCTGTACATTCTCTAGCTATGCAATTTCACCTGTCTTGAATGGGGATGTTAATAATGTATAGCAATATTCCAGCCTAGAAAGAATAAGTGATTTAAAAAGGATCATCATTGGCTTAGCATCTCTTGTCTTGAATGTTCTCATTATCCATCCTATCAGTTTCCTAGCAGATGTGATAGTGGCATTGTTGTGATCCTTGAAGGTGAGGTCTTCGGACATTACCACACCCAGGTCCTTCACATTACTTTTCCGCTCTATTGTGTTATTGGAGTTTGTAGTATACTCAGTTCTAGTTATTATTTCCTCCAGTTTTCCATAACGGAGTAGTTGGAATTTGTCGTCATTGAACATCATATTGTTCTCTGTTGCCCATTGGAAAACTTGGTTTATATCTTCTTGGAGCTTTGCCGTGTCCTCAATGGATGACACTCTCATGCAGATCCTAGTACCCACATCAGAAACACTACCCGCACCTACATCAGGAACACTACCCACAAAATAGTTTATATCATAAGTAAATAACCTTCAAGTACATATTTGACTTATAAAGTTCACTTTATCAGCTGTCTCTTGTTAAGAGCGATTTAGATGTCAGCAAGCATTATCAAGTCCCGCTGACCTTTCGTGAGACGGTAATTTCATGACACTGGTCTCATTTCTTCACATTTTGGGTTTAAAATACTTCATAGTTAATGAAGATCTGTTAACACAGTGATATTATTAACGACATTTTTGCGAGTATTCTTCCTGCAGCCCCTGGCAATGGGACCTCATTACCAAGACAACAATTTTCAGGTATCTAGTGTACTTTGCACACAGTTTACATAGAGCTCAGCCATATAAGGACCAGTTAAGACTCGTGAACTATTATCAGATTTATCAGATTTCTTGCAACATTGTAGTGGGGGAAGGTAGAGCTGACAATAAGGTAAACCATGTTCACTTTTCATCGCCTTCCATTTTAAACTTAGTTAAAAAAGTTAATAATTACTGATATAAATTTTACACACATTATTAACCTTCCTCCAGGGAAGACATGAAATTTCTTGTCGAATTCATTATTCACAGGCTGAGGCTGCTGTAGTTTGGACTTCAGATTAATAATGTTAGCACAGTTTTATATAACCATTGTTATCCATCTTTAAGTGTAAATTTCCTAAACCCGGATTACAGCATATAGTAAGGCAAGAACACTGCCCACACCCACTCTGGGAACTTAACAGATAGTAATTTCCAAGTAATAAAAATTCCAGCTATGCTGGAAAGATGCAGTTGAAGTTCTTATTGCTACTGAGCCTTTAATGGAATACATAGCGACATCTTTGTTGCCTGCTATGAATGCCTAGTGCAAATTTGTGTTTGATGTACATCACACGTAACCACATTCTTGCGTGTCGTCTTAAGCCAGCTTTTGACGCTTGCCTGTATGAGTCAAACTTTTATGTATTGGCTGACGTAGTTATGTGCTGAAGTCTGTCTACTTGTTCCAGGGTGAGGGGGGGGGAATGGAGCAGTGGAAATTAACCTGTATTTACAATTGGTGCATCCTTGAACTGCAAGACTCGCCCCATACCAGATTCTGTCCTCTGTATGGCTATTTTATTCTGGTAAGTAGAGTTCTCATGTTAATTCTCCCTCCAAACTCTATCCACAATTTGGTTAAATGGTTTATATCCCACTGCGCAGAGCGTAAATAATTGCTCATACATTCTCCTGGTGGGAATAAATACAAAAGCAACACAATTTTCAATGTATTCTTTATTACTCATTTTTGACTGCTCTGTTGTCTGAGGTAGACCAAGCACGGCTCAGGAGTGTCTCGTGGCTCAGTAGTGTCTCGTGACTCAGTAGTGTCTCGTGGCTCAGTAGTGTCTCGTGACTCAGTAGTGTCTCGTGGCTCAGTAGTGTCTCGTGGCTGTTCAGAGTGTCTGTGGCTCAGTAGTGTCTAGTGGCTCAGTAGTGTCTCGTGGCTCAGTAGTGTCTAGTGGCTCAGTAGTGTCTCGTGGCTCAGGAGTGTCTCGTGGCTCAGTAGTGTCTCGTGGCTCAGTAGTGTCTCGTGACTCAGTAGTGTCTCGTGACTCAGTAGTGTCTCGTGACTCAGTAGTGTCTCGTGGCTCAGTAGTGTCTCGTGGCTCAGTAGTGTCTCGTGGCTCAGAGTGTCTCGTGCTCAGTAGTGTCCTCGTGACTCAGTAGTGTCTCGTGACTCAGAGTGTCTCGTGACTCAGTAGTGTCTCGTGGCTCAGTAGTGTCTCGTGGCTCAGTAGTGTCTCGTGACTCAGTAGTGTCTCGTGACTCAGTAGTGTCTCGTGGCTCAGTAGTGTCTCGTGGCTCAGTAGTGTCTCGTGACTCAGTAGTGTCTCGTGACTCAGTAGTGTCTCGTGGCTCAGTAGTGACTCGTGGCTCAGTAGTGTCTCGTGACTCAGTAGTGTCTCGTGGCTCAGTAGCGTCTCGTGACTCAGTAGTGTCTCGTGGCTCAGTAGTGTCTCGTGACTCAGTAGTATCTCGTGGACTCAGTAGTGTCTCGTGACTCAGTAGTGTCTCGTGGCTCAGGAGTGTCTCGTGGCTCAGTAGTGTCCCGTGACTCAGTAGTGTCTCGTGGCTCAGTAGTGTCTCGTGACTCAGTAGTGTCTCGTGGCTCAGTAGTGTCTCGTGACTCAGTAGTGTATCGTGGCTCAGTAGTGTCTCGTGGCTCAGTAGTGTCTAGTGGCTCAGTTTTGTCTCGTGGCTCAGTAGTGTCTCGTGACTCAGTAGTGTCTCGTGGCTCAGTAGTGTCTCGTGACTCAGTAGTGTCTCGTGGCTCAGTAGTGTCTCGTGACTCAGTAGTGTCTCGTGGCTCAGGAGTGTCTAGTGGCTCAGTAGTGTCTCGTGACTCAGTAGTGTCTCGTGGCTCAGAAGTGTCTCGTGGCTCAGTAAGTGTCTCGTGGCTCAGTAGTGTCTCGTGGCTCAGGAGTGTCTAGTGGCTCAGTAGTGTCTCGTGACTCAGTAGTGTCTCTTGCTCAGTAGTGTCTCGTGGTTCAGTAGTGTCTCGTGGCTCAGGAGTGTCTAGTGGCTCAGTAGTGTCTCGTGACTCAGTAGTGTCTCGTGACTCAGTAGTGTCTCGTGGCTCAGTAGTGTCTCGTGACTCAGTAGTGTCTCGTGACTCAGTAGTGTCTCGTGGCTCAGTAGTGTCACGTGGCTCAGTAGTGTCTCGTGACTCAGTAGTGTCTCGTGGCTCAGTATGTCCTGTCAGTAGTGTCTCGTGACTCAGTGTCTCGTGACTCAGTAGTGTCTCGTGGCTCAGTAGTGTCTCGTGATCAGTAGTGTCTCGTGATCAGTAGTTCCGTGGCTCAGTAGTGTCTCGTGGCTCAGGAGTATCTCGTGGCTCAGTAGTGTCTCGTGACTCAGTAGTGTCTCGTGCGCAGGTGCTCAGTGATCAGTGTGTCTCGTGGCTCAGTAGTGTCTCGTGGCTCAGGAGTGTCTCGTGGCTCAGTAGTGTCTCGTGACTCAGTAGTGTCTCGTGGCTCAGTAGTGTCTCGTGACTCAGTAGTGTCTCGTGACTCAGTAGTGTCTCGTGGCTCAGTAGTGTCTCGTGACTCAGTAGTGTCTCGTGACTCAGTAGTGTCCTCGTGGCTCAGAGTGTCTCGTGGCTCAGTAGTGTCTCTGACTCGTAGTGCTCGTGGCTCGTATGTCCTCGTGCTCAGTAGTGTCTCGTGGCTCAGTAGTGTCTCGTGACTCAGTAGTGTCTCGTGGCTCAGTAGTGTCTCGTGGCTCAGTAGTGTCTCGTGGCTCAGTAGTGTCTCGTGGCTCAGTTTTGTCTCGTGGCTCAGTAGTGTCTCGTGACTCAGTAGTGTCTCGTGGTTCAGTAGTGTCTCGTGGCTCAGTAGTGTCTCGTGACTCAGTAGTGTCTCGTGACTTCAGTAGTGTCTCGTGGCCAGTAGTGTCCTCGTGGCTCAGTAGTGTCTCGTGACTCAGTAGTGTCTCGTGGCTCAGTAGTGTCTCGTGGCTCAGTAGTGTCTCGTGACTCAGTAGTGTCTCGTGGCTCAGTAAGTGTCCCTCGTGGCTCAGTATGTCTCGTGGCTCAGTAGTGTCTCGTGGCTCAGTAGTGTCTCGTGACTCAGTAGTGTCTCGTGCTCAGTAGTGTCTCGTGGCTCAGTAGTGTCTCGTGGCTCAGTAGTGTCTCGTGGCTCAGTAGTGTCTCGTGGCTCAGTAGTGTCTCGTGACTCAGTAGTGTCTCGTGGCTCAGTAGTGTCTCGTGGCTCAGTAGTGTCTCGTGGCTCGTAGTGTCTAGTGCTCATAGTGCTCGTACTCAGTAGTGTCTCGTGACTCAGTAGTGTCTCGTGACTCAGTAGGTCTCGTGCTCGAGTGTCTCGTGTCAGTATGTCTCGGGCTCAGTGTTCGTGGCTCAGTAGTGTCTCGTGCTCAGTAGTGTCTCGTGACTCAGTAGTGTCTCGTGGCTCAGTAGTGTCTCGTGACTCAGTAGTGTCTCGTGGCTCAGTAGTGTCTCGTGACTCAGTAGTGTCTCGTGGCTCAGTAATGTCTCGTGGCTCAGTAGTGTCTCGTGGCTCAGTAGTGTCTCGTGGCTCAGTAGTGTCTCGTGGCTCAGTAGTGTCTCGTGACTCAGTAGTGTCTCGTGGCTCAGTAATGTCTCGTGGCTCAGTAGTGTCTCGTGACTCAGTAGTGTCTCGTGACTCAGTAGTGTTCGTGGCTCATGTGTTCCGTGGTCAGTAGTGTCTCGTGGCTCAGTATTGTCTCGTGCCAGTAAGTGTCTCGGCTCAGTAGTGTCTCGTGGACTCAGTATTGTCTCGTGGCTCAGAGTGTCTCGTGGCTCAGTAGTGTCTCGTGACTCAGTAGTGTCTCGTGCTCAGTAGTTGTTCGTGGCTCAGTAGTGTCTCGTGCTCAGTAGTGTCCGTTCCAGTAGTGTCTCGTGGTCTAGTCTGATAGTAGTTCTCGTGCTCAGTAGTTCTCTCTGGCTCAGTAGTGTCTCGTGGCTCAGTAGTGTCTCGTGACTCATTTTGTCTCTGCTCGTGGTTCGTGCTAGTATGTCTCGTGGCTCAGTAGTGTCTGTCTCGTGGCTCTGTTAGTAGTGTTCTGGCTCAGTATTCTCTCTGGCTCAGTAGTGTCTCTGGCTCAGTTGTCTCGTGGCATCAGATGTGTTGTATCGTGGTTCAGTTTAGTAGTGTCTCGTGGCTCAGTTAGTATCGTCTCGTGGCTCAGTAATTGTCTCGTGCTCAGTTAGTGTCTCGTGGCCATTTCTCGTCTCGTTCTCTGGCTCAGTAGTTGTCTCGTGGCTCAGAGTGTCTAGTGGCTCAGTAGTGTCTCGTGACTCAGTAAGTGTCTCGTGCTCAGTTAGTGTGTCTCGTGGCTCAGTAGTAGTCTCGTGGCTCAGTTAGTAGTGTCCTGTGACTCAGTAGTGTCTCGTGCTCAGTAGTTCTCGTGGCTCAGGAGTGTCTCGTGCTCAGTAGTAGTGTCTCGGCTCAGTAGGTATCGTGGCTCAGTAGGTCTACGTGTAGTAGTTGTCTCGTGGACTCAGTAGTGTCTCGTGGCTCATATGTCTCGTGACTCAGTATTGTCTCGTGCTCACGTAGTGTCTCGTGGCTCAGTAGTGTCTCGTGGCTCAGAGTGTCTCGTGTCTCGTAGTGTCTCAGTGCTCAGTATGTCTCGTGGCTCAGTAGTTGTCTCGTGACTCAGTAGTGTCTCGTGGCTCAGTATTCTCTCTGTGGCTCAGTAGTGTCTCTTGCTCAGTAGTGTCTCGTGGCTCAGTAGTGTCTCGTGGTTCATTAATAGTAGTGTCTCGTGGCTCAGTAGTGTTCGTGACTCGTATTCCTCGTGGCTCATATTGTCTCGTGGCTCAGTAAGTGTCTCGTGGCTCAGTATGTCCTCGTGGCTCAAGTGTTCGGGCTCAGTAGTGCTCGTGACGTAGTAGTGTCTCGTGGCTCAGTAGTGTCTCGTGCTCAGTAGTGCTCGTGGCTCATGTGTCCTCAGTTCTCACGTGGTCTCGGTAGTAGTGTCATCATGACTCAGTAGTGTCTCGTGGCTCAGTAGTTTCTCGTTCGTTTGTCTCGAGGTTCAGTAGTGTCCGTTGCTCATTTAGTGTCTCTGGCTCAGTAGTGTCGTTCGTGGCTCAGTAGTTGTCTCGTGGCTCAGTAGTGTATCGTGCTCAGTATGTCTCGTGCTCAGTATTGTCTCGTGGCTCAGTAGTGTCTCATGACTCAGTAGTGTCTCGTGGCTCCAGGAGTGTTCGTGGCTCAGTAAGTGTCTCGTGGCTCAGTTAGTAGTGCTCGTGGTCAGTAGATTGTCTCAGTGCTCAGTAATGTCTCGTGGCTCAGTAATTGTGTCTGTGGCTCAGTATGTCTCCGTGGCTCAGTAGTGTCTCGTGACTCAGTAGTGTCTCGTGGGCTCAGGAGTGTTCTCGTGGTTGCAGTAGTTTTGTGACTCAGTAGTGTCTCGGTTCAGTAGTGTCTCGTGCTCAGTTAGTATTGTCTCGTGGCTCAGTAGTGTCTCGTGGCTCAGTATATGTCTCAGTGGCTCAGTAATGTACTCGTGGTCATTAGAGTGTCTCGTTGCTCAGTATGTTCTCTGCTCAGTAGTGTCCCGTGACTCAGTAGTGCTCGTGGCTCAGTAGTGTTCTCGTGGCTCAGTAGTGTCTCGTGATCAGTAGTGCTCTCGTGGCTCAGTAGTGTCTGTGGTCAGAGTGTCTCGTGACTCAGTATGTACTCGGTCTCAGTGGTCTCGTGGCTCAGTATGTCTCGTGGCTCAGTTAGTATGTCTCGTGGCTCAGTATTGGCCTCGTGGTCTCGTGCTCAGAGTGTCTCGTGGCTCAGTAATGATTCTCGTGGTCAGTAGTGCTCGTGCTCAGGAGTTTCTGTGCTCTAAGTGTCCCGTGACCGGTAGGTCTCGTGGCTCAGTAAGTGTCTCGTGGCTCAGGTGTCTCGTGGCCATGTGCCTCATGGCTCAGTACTAATCTCGTGGCTCAGTAAAGTTGTCTCATGACCTCAGTAGTGTCTCATGGCTCCAGTAGTATCTCGTGCTCAGTTGTAGTGTACCGTTGCTCAGTTAGTATGTCTCGGCTCAGGTTAGTATCGTCTCGTGGCTCAGTTAGTTGTCTCGTGGCTCATTAGTGTCTCGTCGCTCAGTATTGTCTCGTGGCTCAGTAATGTCTCGTGGCTCAGTAGTGTCTCGTGGCTCAGTAGTGTCTCGTGACTCAGTTTTGTCTCGTGGTTCAGTTAGTATGTCTCGTGGCTCAGTAGTGTCTCGTGGCTCAGTAGATGTCTCGATCTCAGTATGTCTCGGGCTCAGTATGTCGTGGCCAGTAGTGTCTCCATGCCTCAGTAGTGTCTCGTGGCTCAGAGTGTTTCGTGGTTTCAGTAATGTATCGTGGCAGTAGTGTCTCGTAGTGCTCGTTCAGTAGTATCGTCTCGTGGCTCAGTAATGTCTCGTGGCTAAGTAGGTGTCTCGTGGCTCATAGTGTCTCGTGCCAGTAGTGTTCGTGTCTCAGTAGTGTCGTGGCTCAGTAGTGTCGTGGCTCAGTGTTCTCGTGCTCAGAAGTGTCTCGTGGCTCAGTTAGTAGTCTGTGGCTCGAGTGTCTCGTGACTCAGTATGTCTCGTGGCTCTAGTAGTGTCTCATGGACTCAGTAGTGTCTCTGGCTCAGTAAGTCCTCGTTGGCTCAGTAGTTTCAGTGGCTACAGTAATGCTCGTGCTCAGTAGTGTCTCGTGGCTCAGTTATATGTCTCGTGGCTCAGTAGTATCCTCAAGTCTCGTGCTCAGTAGTGTCTCGTCCTCAGTAGTGTCTCGTGGCTCAGTATGTCTCGTGGCTCAGTAGTGTCTCGTGCTCAGTAATGTCTCGGCTCAGTAGTGTCTCGTGGCTCAGTTATTGTGTCTCGTGGCTCAGTAGTATCGTCGTGCTCAGTAGATTGTCTCATGGTCAGTAGTGTCTCGTGGCTCAGTAGTGTCTCGTGGCTCAGTAGTTCTCGTGGCTCAGTATGATCTCATGACTCAGTAGTGTCTCGTGGCTCAGGAGTGTCTAGAGGTTCAGTAATGTCTCGTGGCCGTTCAGTATGTCTCGTAGCTAGTTAGTAGTTGTCTCGTGGCTCAGTAGTGTCTCGTGGCTCAGTATGTCTCGTGGCTAGTAGTGTATCGTGGCTCAATTAGAGTGTCTCGTTGCTCAGTATTCTCCTGTATAGTTTCGTGACAAGTATGTCCAGTGGATTCAGGTATTGTCTCGTGGCTCAGATTGTTTCGTGGCTAAGGTAGTGTTTCGTGGCTCAGTAATTTCTCTGGCCTGAGTGTCCATGCCTACAGTGTCTCGTGGCTCAGATGTTCCTGGCTCAGTTAATAGTGTCTCGTGGCTCAGTTAGTAAAATCGTCCCTCGGTGGCTCAGTATTGTCTCGTTACTCAGTACAGTGTCTCGTGGCTTCATATTGTCTCTGGCCAGTTAGTTTCGTAGCTCAGTTAAGTAGGGTCTCGTGGCTCAAGGTTCCTCCTGGCTCTTAGAGTGTTCTGGCCAACTTCTACTCAGTTAGTATTCAAGACTCGTAGGCTCAGGCTCAGTAGTTTTTCGTGGCTCAGTTAGTAGCGTCTGGTGGTCAAGAAGTGTCTCGTGGCTCAGTTAGTATCGTCTCGTAGCTCAGTTAGTATTGTCTCTTGGCTCAGTAGTGTCTCGTCGCTCAGTATTGTCTAGTGGCTTAGTATTGTCTCGTGGCTCAGTTAGTAGTGTCTCGTGGCTCGTTTAGTAGTGTCTCGTGGCTCAATTGGTGGTATTTCATGACTTAGTTGGTAGTCGCTTCTGCTGCCACTGAGAGAACAAGGTTCAAATACTGACACATGTCGAAACGATGAGCAAGTTTCCTTACACCTGCTGCATCCAGCAGAGGTCATCTACCCGGGTATTAGACGGCTCGTGTGGCTGCATTATGGGAGAAAGCTTTAAGGGAGATTTGACTTTGACTATAAAAGGTTTACCTAGCTTGAGGTAAGTAGCTTTTATGTGACAAAGCTTACGGTAGTTGCAACAGGTGATGGGTTCGGGATTCTTGTCTCTTGCTCGATGCTGATTTTGAGGAAGAGGTCGTTTTCAGCTCCAATTTCCCTCTTCGGAATCCATTCAGAGCTCCGTCCACGGTGATCTTTTTCCATACTAGACTGGTGGGAGGAAAAATTTAGAGACCGCTCGAACAAGAAGCGGTTGGCCTCAAATGTGTCAGCAAGTCGAGCCGCCTCAATGGTAGCTGCCACTGAATGGTCTTCTATAAACACCGGAATCTCTAGTCGAACTGAATCGAGAAGATTGTCCATAAGGACCAGTTGCACTAGCCCACTGACACTGGAGACACCAGTGGACTTGTTCCTCTTAGTGAACGATTAGATTGTCAACAAAGTCCTCTGACCCAACTGACTCTTGTTTAGTTTAAAGGACCAATACGAAATAAGACACACAAGCCTTGCTGACATTCTGACTTTACTGGGATAAACTTGGTTACTAATTCAACGGGTTTAATAATCCGAACCAAATGTTCTACTAAGATACCAGCACATTGTTCATGTATCCACACATGCTAGGAACGCGACATATACGTATGCTAGGAACGCAACCCATACACTCACTTGGAAACCACCCACATTAACCCTATCAGGGCAACCCACACCCAGGGTGATAACACCACCCATTTATGCTGAGAACACCACCCACCTTAGCTGGGAAGATAACCCACACTCACGCTGGGAACACAACCCTAACCCATATCAGAAACACAACCCTCACCCCATGTCAGGAACAACCCTCACCCATGGCAGGAACACAACCCTCATCCATGGCAGGAACACAACCCTCACCCATGTCAGGAACACAGCCCTCACCCATGTCAGGAACACAACCCTCACCCATGTCAGGAACACAGCCCTCACCCATGGCAGGAACATAACCCTCACCCATGTCAGGAACACAGCCCTCACCCATGGCAGGAACACAACCCTCACCCATGGCAGGAACACAACCCTCACCCATGGCAGGAACACAACCCTCACCCACGTCAGGAACACAGCCCTCACCCATGGCAGGAACACAACCCTCACCCATGTCAGGAACACAGCCCTCACCCATGGCAGGAACACAACCCTCACCCATGGCAGGAACACAACCCTCACCCATGGCAGGAACACAACCCTCACCCATGGCAGGAACACAACCCTTACCCATGCCAGAAATATCACATACAAGCATGCAGGGAACACTACTCGCGCCCACACTGGGAACACCTCTCACAAGCATGCAGGGAACACTACTCTCACCCACACTGGGAACACCTCTCACAAGCATGCAGGGAACACTTCTCTCACCTACACTTGGAACACCTCTCACACGCATGCAAGGAACACTACTCTCACCCACACTGGGAACACCTCTCACAAGCATGCAGGGAACACTACTCACACCCACGCTGGGAACACCTCCCTCAAGCATGCGGGGAACACTACTGATAGTATGAATAATGAGAACCTCCAAACTAGGGATGCCAATCGCTTGTTCTCTCCAGGCTGGAATATTACTGTACACTAACGGCGCCTTTCAAGGCAAATGAAATTGCTGACCTGGAAATGTACACATAATGATGGCACACCTGAATTACTGGGAACGGTTGAAGTTCCTTGACTTGTATTCCCTGGAACGCAGGCGAGAATGATACACAATAATATACACTTGGAAAATCCTAGACGGATTAATACCAAATTTGCACTCGAAAGTCACTCCCTACGATAGCAAAAGACTCGGCAGGCGATGCAGCATCCCCCAATGAAAAGCAGAGGCGAAACGAATACACTAAGAGACAACACAATAAGTATCAGGGGGCCCAAGACTGTTCAGCTGCCTCCCAGCATTCATAATGGGGATTACCAATGGACCCCTGGCTGTCTTCAAGAAGGCACTGGACAGGCACCTAAAGTAAGTACCTGATCAGCCGGGCTGTGATTCATAGGTCAGTTTACGTGCAGCCAGCAGTAACAGCCTGATTGATCAGGCCCTGATCCATGATGAGACCTGGTCACAGACCAGGTCCCTGGGACGTTGACCCCCGAAACCCTCTCCAGACATACTCCAGGTATACAACCACGCTGGGAATACCTCCCACAAGCATGCGGGGAACACTACTCACACCCATGCTGGTAACCTGGGAGTGCTTGGAAGCACTTAACTTGTCACTGGAGCGCAGGCGAAAAAGATACATCAGAATTTACACCTAAAAAATTCTAGTGAGGCTGGTGCCTAATCTGGAAACAGAAATAAGATAAGATCAGATAAGATCTCGTTCGAATTTTTAACCCCGGAGGGTTAGCCACCCAGGATAACCCAAGAAAGTCAGTGCGTCATCGAGGACTGTCTAACTTATTTCCATTGGGGTCCTCAATCTTGTCCCCCAGGATGCGACCCACACCAGTCGACTAACACCCAGGTACCTATTTGCTGCTAGGTGAACAGGACAATAGGTGTAAGGAAACGTGTCGAAATATTTCCACCCGCCGGGAATCGAACCCGGGCCCTCCGTGTGTGAAGCGGGAGCTTTAGCTACCAGGCCACCGGGCCTGGAAAGCAAAAGACTTGGCAAGAGATGCAACATTCCCCCAGTGTAAAGTAGGGACGCAATTAGTACACTAAAAGAAAACTCAGTAAGTGTCCAAGGCCCAAGACTGTTCAGTAGCCTCCCAAAGCCATAAGGGGAATTACCAATAGCACCCTGGCTGCTTCCAAGAAGGAGCTGGACAGATACTTGAAGACAGTGCCGGATCAGCCAGGCTGTGGTTCGTATGTTGGACTACGTGTGGACAGCAGAAGCAGCTTATTTGATTAGGCCCTGATCCGCCGGGAGACCTGGTCATGAACCGGGCCCGAATATCCCTCAGGTATACTTCAGGTAGACCAAGTAGACCAGTGAAAGGTGTCAGAAATATGACGGCAAGATATAAAATCAGCAGCAGCAGAAAGCATATATATAGACCAAGTTATTGATTTGTTTTCCTCAGAAAACTTTGGTGATTTTGATATAATAATTTAGTAACTGTAACAAGCGTAATCATCCCGTTCTAAATCTATGTCAACTTGGGTTTTGTAACACATATTTTCCATAAAATTTTGATTTGGCATCTCACTGTTTTAAAAAAGGCTTTTTATAATTGGTCTTAATGCTGTTTATCAACATTATTTTATTTTGGCTAGAGCTCTACTGCTCCATTTTTGTAGAGAAGCTACGGTATGAGTGCTCTTTTTTTTCATGTCTCTGGGATTTCACATCAATCTGAATACCGAATGTTTGTGTGATATTTGGATTCTTTTCATAACAACTTTAATGAATCAGGTCTTAATGCTGCAAGTGTGGCACATTTTATGTTTCTCTTTCACATTCTTGGGATGTGTGTTCTATGTCAGATATATAATTTGTAAGGTGGATATAGGAATAAAAAAAAATACTGCGGATTCTCTACACTCTTGTCGTTTTATAGATTATTGAATATTGATGTATTGTGAACTTTCAGTATTTTGCTTAAATTTTTCGTCATTGTTGTATAAACTTACTGTGAGTAATGGGTCAACTCGACAAGTTTTTATTTACTAAATATTTGGGTATATGTTGAATTATTTATGATTTGTTATAAATTTTCTTTCATAACTTTTTCCTAATATAATAGTTTTAGTTTCTGTTTAAAATCGGTAATCTATCAGAGAAAATTATCTTACCTTTTTGTGACATATGATCATTATTAAAATATTCTCTATCCTTTTTCTTGTAGATGAATGGTTCAGTGAACCGATACGTTGATAAATTAGACACATGTGCAACTCTTGGGTATCTTTATTCAGGAAATGTTTCGCCACACAGTGGCTTCGTCAGTCCATACATTCTATTCAAGATTGATGGGCTGACCATATCGACTCAAGGTTGAGGGACTGATTACCTCACTCTCCTCCTGTTCTTCAAGTTTCTCCTATGTTTGGACTGATGAACCCACTGTGTGGCGAAACGTTTCCTGAATAAAGATACCCAAGAGTTGCACATGTGTCTAATTTATCATCCTTTTTCTTATTATCTTGTATTTTCTTCTGAGTTTCCTTCCAATATCTGTTCTCTTGGCATACTTTCTCAGTGGAATGTATTTTATACTGGTTTTAAATGCTCCTATATTAATGTTTTCTATGTAGTGGTGGGATCATTACCAGTTAATTGTTTTACTGATAATGAAGTGTGAATGCAGCTTTACTCTGACAATGCACTCATTAATCACACATCCAATCTATGGTAAAGGGAGGGAGAAAAAAAAAGAGTGAGAAAGAAAAAGAGAAACGGAAGGAGGAAGGATGTGGGAGGATAATACAAATGTAACTTGTCCCAACCTTGGGTCATCTTCAAATAAATCAGTGACTTAAGTTTATCACTGAGACTAACAATTATATCATGAGATTGACAGACGCAATAAATTACCTGAGATTAGGGTGAAGTTCCTTGAATTTAATTCATATCCTTAAGACTTTTATTCTAATTTATATTATTAACTTCGCCAATAAATTTAAAGAATTTTAATATAATTTCAAGCATAATTAACAAATACTAAATTATAATTAACACATATATCTACAAATATAAACATAAATATCTGTGGGAAGGAATACTAAATATATAAGATGAACATGGTCAGCCATCGCCCCTGGTATCCTTATATACCTTCTGAGCCTCCTTTCGGTGGTCAATTTTTCCCAAAATGTATAGACGGATCCTAGGTTAGTTCAGTGATGCTGAGAACTGGTGTTGTCATCAAGTACTCCAACCCACAGGTAATGATTTGAGTTATTAATATTGTTCTTATTTTCTTGACAATGTTAATTTAATGCTACAGAACGATCAGTCGCTCTCGTACTTTGTATTCTGGGTTACAATATGAGCCTAGTAAGTAAGTAAGTAAGTAAGTAAGTAAGTAAGTAAGTAAGTTTATTCAGGTATACACAAATACAGTTACATAGAATTATCATACATAACAGCATATGTGTAGAGAACCTGGGATAACCCAAAAAAGTCAGAGTGACTTATTTCCATTGGGGTCCTAATAATTTTTAATGTAAACACTAATAAACTTTTTTTCTCCCATGAGTAGAGCGAGTTCCATATATTGTGTTCATTGGTGGTAATATTTTATCCCTAATCTTAACTATGACTTAAATGATTATTGTAAGTGTGGTTTGCATTTGTTTATTTCGTTGTCTAAGATGCAGTTGCTTATGTGGACCAGCTATCAGCTCCCTTTGGCTTCCACATGTTACATAGCCTATTAACACCTCTAATGTTAAAAAAGTAGGCTTTACTACACCTTTTAAATTTATAAGTACAACTGTCAGACCTCCCAAGCATAATAGTCCTTTATCTGAATGATGTAAGCTTCCTATTACTAAATGGGCCGACAAAAAATATATATTCTGGAAGCTTTAGGGTACTGGGAAGCTGGTGCCCAGGAGCTGCATTTAGAGGACATGCATTGAGATCTTTTTGGTTAGCCTTGGGCCCACAGAGAGAATAGTAGAAGAGAGAGAGAAGGGGAAGAGTGGCAGGGAGGGAGGGAGCAAAGAGAGAGAGTAGTTGCTAATTATTAAATGAGGTTTACTGCGTGTTAGGCCGAGACTTGGCTGGGAGGAGAGGTGGCGGCAGTTGTTTTTCACACAATGAAGTGATGACACAGCTTACTGTGTCAGAGTTGCCATTAATCTCACTGGCACTTGTCCTAGTTAATGGCAGAAGAGGGAGGGGAGAGAGGGTGAGGGAAGAAGGAGGAACAGTTGGAAAACAGAGGAAGAGCAGAGAAAAGAAGGAAGGGAATGAGAGAGGGTAATATAAGGGGTAGAGAAAGGGAGAGTAAATAAAGGTAGTGGAGAGGAAGTGGGGAGGATACAACGAGGGTAGGGTCAATTTCGGAGGTGAGGAAAGAGAAAAAGGGGAGAGGAAGAAAAACGAAGAGAGGAAGGAATGTGTAGAGATGAAACGTAAGGAGGGAAAGGAGGAGAAAGAAATGGAGGGGGAATTGGGCAGGAAGCTGGAAGTCACAAGTTAACACCTTCAAACGTGTCACCAGTCAAAGAGAAGAGACTGGTGGTCATGGAAGGAGAGGGAGAATGGAGGCTGGTGGCATAAAGGGAGAGGGAGAATGGAGGCTGGTGGCGTAAAGGGAGAGGGAGGATGGAGGCTGGTGGCATAAAGGGAGAGGGAGGATGGAGGCTGGTGGCATAAAGGGAGAGGGAGGATGGAGGCTGGTGGCGTAAAGGGAGAGGGGAGGATGGAGGCTGTGGCATAAAGGGAGAGGGAGGATGGAGGATGGTGGCATACAGGGAGAGAGAGGATGGAGGCTGGTGGCATAAAGGGAGGGAGGATGGAGGCTGGTGGCATAAAGGGAGAGGAGGATGGAGGCTGGCGGCATACAGGGAGAGGGAGGATGGAGGCTGGTGGCATAAAGGAAGAGGGAGGATGGAGGCCGGTGGCATACAGGGAGAGGGAGGATGGAGGCTGGTGGCATACAGGGAGAGGAGGATGGAGGCTGGTTGGCATGATGGGAGAGATGGATGGAGGCTGGTGGCATACAGGGAGAGGGAGGATGGAGGCTGGTGGCATGAAGGGAGAGGGAGGATGGAGGCTGGTGGCGTACAGGGAGAGGAAGGATGGAGGCTGTTAGGTAAGACACATATGCAACAGTTAGGTATCTTTATTTCGAAACGTTTCGCCTACACAGTAGGCTTCTTCAGTCGAGTACAGAATATTGTTTCAGACTATGGAACAATGCTCTTCTCTAGACTGAGGGACTGACCACCTCAAAACTTTAGGGTGATGGACTGATTACATCGTCTTCAAGCCTCTTCTGCTTCTATCAACTTTCCTGTACTCGACTGAAGAAGCCTACTGTGTAGGCGAAACGTTTCGAAATAAAGATACCTAACTGTTGCATATGTGTCTTACCTAACAACCTGTCGGTATTTTATACCATTTTAATGTTCAAGGATGGAGGCTGGTGGCGTACAGGGAGAGGGAGGATGGAGGCTGGTGGCATACAGGGAGAGGGAGGATGGAAGGAGATTTATCATTAGTTTTTCTCATTTCTTTTTTGATAATTTTTTTTGTAAAGTAAAAGGACACAAGTGCAACTTATGTGACATTTATTGTGGCAACGTTTCGCTCTCCAGGAGCTTTATCAAGCCATTACAAACAATACATGGACACAGAGGGTATATAAAGGCTCAGAGTGAGGTGAATACTAGTGAGGTACCATTTCGATGTTCACTAGTGGTAGTGGTAGTAGTAGTAGTAGTGGTAGTGACAAAAGTAATACAATATGGTAGAGCAATTAATTCGTACATGAGTAAAAGGATATAAAAGCTATTACTTGGGTAACATAAAAATAGGTTGGACAAATATAAACTGGAATGAGGCAGCTTGTTTCAGTGTTCACTCTCTGTGCTTTGTGTAGTGTAACAGGAGAGACTATGTGATGGCAGGATTTACTGTTTTTAGGAGGATTCTTGCTAAGACTTCGGAGATGGTGAAGCTGCCGTTGTTTTGTTTAATTGTATTCGAAACAGCGATCAGTGCTGATTCAAGGCACTTGCGTGTGCGGAAATTAGTTTTTTTATCACTAATTGGGCGTCTCTGAATTTCATAAGATGATTGGTGGAATTTCGGTGTTGTACACAGGCGTTGTTTAAGTTGTCGTTCCTACATGCGTATATGTGTTCATTGAGGCGGGTGTCGAGGTTTCTTGCTGTTTCACCTACGTAGATCTTGTCACAGCCTCCACAGGGTATAGTGTAAACTCCTGCATTGACTGTTCGTGGTGCTTGGGTTTTGTCCTGGTTAGATCCTTTATTGAAGTGGTAGAAGCGATGGCGACTCTGGTGTTAGCTTGTGAAAGTACTTTTGAGACGTTTGTGCAAAACCCGGCTGTTGGGGAAAAATTATAAATTTGTTGGGGCGGTGTTGTGGTGGAGAATTGATGATCTGAAGAGCTTTTTTTTGCGTCTTTGATAAAAAAAGGGGAGGAAATTGAAAACTCAGAAAAAGTTTGGTGAATGTAAGTACATTCCTCGTCAAGAAACTCGGGACAAAAAATTCGGTATGTCTTGGGAAAAAACCCGAAGATGATCCCCTTTTTTTGGTTTTGGGTATCTTGACGGGAAATTAGAAGTGTGTGGGGGATAATTTTTATTGGGGGGTTTTCCGAAAAAACTTGAAATTTAGGTTGTTTGTCACTTTGTGAATGGGACTTTCGAGGAAAGGTAGCTTGTCATTGGACTTTTTCTTTTTGTGAAAACTGAATCCCCGGGGTTCAACTGCGTTGGGGGCCTTGCCTGAAGATCCCGTACATCAAACTTTTTGGGAAAGTTATTACGGGGGACATCGTCCGGTAACGTAACCAAGTGAGCTTGAAGGATGTTTTGGCGAAGTGTTCGGCCCTTGGGGGGTTTTCCATGTAAAAGTTGGCTAGGACGGCCTTTTTGGGGGCCCCCATTCCCTGCCGTGGGTTTTTTTTGTGGCTTGTTATTAAAGGGAAAAAAACAGTTAAAGTTAACACGGTTCAATAAAGTCAAAAAAATCCCCGGGGGAAAAGGGAAAGTTTAAAGGGGTCCGGGTTAAATTTTACGTCGTAGAACCTCGAGGGGCTTTTTTGGGGTAGGTCCCTTTTGTGAAGAGGGAATTTCACACCCAAAATTTGGGTTAGTTTTTTGTTACGGATGGAGGGTTTACGGAGGGGCGGTTGAAAAGGTCCCCTGAGTGTTTTTTTTGAGCGGGGCTGAGGGCCCCCCAAAAAGGCGGGAAAGTTTGTTTGGCAAGAATTTCCGGGCTATTTTGTGGGGGAGCGGGGGCCCTTTTCCTGACGTGTTTGGGTTGAGAGGAATTTTGTTTTTTAGGGGTTTTTGGGGTTTAAACCCTTTACAGGGTGTGCTGGTTTAGGGTTGCTTGGTAAAAAGAAACAGAATTTTTCTTCCCTTTCCAGTGCTTTTTGAGTATTTGTTGGTTTTTTTATAAAAAGTCTTTGGGGGAGCGTCTCCCACTTTTGGAGTGTAAATGGGTTCGTTTGTAGATTGATCTTTAAAAAGGGCCCTCATTTTGGTTGTAGCCCAACTGGTGGGTTTGGGGTATGACGACCCACCCCCCTTTGTCGGCGGTGGGGGGACATAATTTTTGGGGTCTTTTGGCGAGGTCCTTTGGGCAGTGATGAAACTTCTGGGAAAGTTAGGGGAAGGAAGGTTCCATAAAGCTCCCAGGGGAAGGGGGCCCTGTAAAAACCCCTTCCCGGGAAAAGTTGCTGTCACTGGGTCTATGGTTCCTGGTAAAAAGTTTGGGGTTGATCTTTTGGGTTTTGGGTTTATGTTGGTGGAAAATTTTTGAGTCCCAGACTCATTTGCTTGTTTCTCGTAGTGGGTTTTAAGGTGCGGGGGGGGGGGGGGAACGAAAAATTTGGTTTTTTCGGGGAATTCGGCCCCTTTTCCCTTTCCCCATCGACTGTTAGTGCAGAGGTACTGAATTTTTGGCGATTGAGTTTGATTTTTCTGTTGGAGGTTAGCTGGGGTGACTTGCTGGGGAATTGCTCAGCAGTTTTGTTTGGTCAATCTGAAGTTTGGGCCCCCCTAATTTTCCCTTGCGTTTCAAAGGTTTCCTTAGCGATGTTAGAAATTTCCCTTGGGCACATTCAGTTAATTTAAGTTGGGTGGCTGGGGAGAAGGGGTGCTTGGAAATTGGAGAGTTGTGAGGAGAAAACTTTGGGGAAACACCTTTCTCTGCCAGGCAATCTTGTAGGAAGTTGTGTCTGTTTTTCGATAGCTGAGCCCCGAAGAAGGGTGTCCCAAATAAAGTCTGCATGGGGAAAAGTCCATTAGTTGCGGTGTCCCACAGATTGAAAAAAAGTTTGGAAATTACCGGGCAATATGTAAAAATAAAAAGGGCCAAGTGCCCAAATAATGTTGACATTTTTTTGTGGGGAACGTTTCGCTCTCCAGGAGCTTTATCCAAACCTTAAAACAAAACATGGCACAGGGGCCTTTCACTGCAGCTTTTTGTGAAACCCCTTTTTTTCTAATCTTCCCAGAAGATTTCATCACTGCCCCTTTAAGGGCCCGGGCCCAAAGGGGGGGGCCCCCAAAATTATCGTCACCCCCCGCCCACAAAGGGGGGTGGAGTCGTCATACTCAACACCCGTGACTACAACACTTAAAAAAGATGGGGCCTTTGAATGTTTAATTTAATACGAACCCACAGCACTCAACGTGGGGAAAAGCTCACCAAAAAACTTTCTATACCCAAAAAAAAAAACAAATACTCAAAAAGCAATAGAGAAGGGGAAAGGGAAAATTCTGTACTTGTTCCCGCAAAACCCCAAACCAGACCCTGTATGGTTTTTCCCCAAAACCCATTTAAAAACAAAATTCTCTCAGACCAAAACACGTCAGGAATAGGCGTGCTTTCCCCACAAAACCCAGCCCGGGGTTCTTGCCAAACATCTTTCCCCCCCTTTTTGGGGACCCTCAGCCCCCCCCCTCATCTTAAAAATCAGGCGACCTTTTTCAAAACCCCATCGTTTAAACCCCTCCCTTCCCCTAAAAGAAACTAACCCGTTTGGATGTGAATTCCCTCTTCCAAAAGTACCCACCAAAAAAGGGCCCTCCCAGGTTCTACGACGAAAGTCAACCAGGACCTTAATCTTCCCTTTTTCCCCCCGGAGATTTGTTGATTGATTGAAAATCTGTGTTTAAATTCAACTGTTTTTTCCCTTTAAAAACCGCTCTAAACAAAACCCACGGCATGGGAATGGGGGGGCCCCCCCTTTTGTTTCCCCTCCTTTAAACCCAAATTATACATGGAAAACCCGAGTCCGAACACTTCCCAACCCCCCCCCCCTCATCCCTTCCCAAACGTTTACTTGGGTTTCGTTAGTGGACGTTTTCCTTAAAAACTCCCCAAAAAGTTTTGATGTACGGGGTCTTTAAAGGGAAGGGTCAACGCCGTTGAACCGCGATTCAGTTTACACTAGAAGAAGAGTCCAATGGGCAAGCTACCTTTCCTCGACGTCCTTTATTCACAAAGTAGACAACAACCCAAGATTTAAAATTTATTGGGAAACCCCCCAAAAAAAATGATCTCACACACTTTATTCCCGTCAAGATACCAAGGGCCAAAAGGGGGGCTCATCATCGGGGTTTTTTTAAGAGCATTTCCGAATTTTGTCCTGAGTTTCTTGACGAGGGGAAAGTCTTTCATTCACCAAACATTCACTGAGTTACAATTTTTCCTTTTTTTCATCAAAGACTGCAAGGGAAAAGGGGCTCTTCCCGTTTATCAATTTTCCAAAGCATCAACACCGCTCCCCCCCCAAAAATTTAAATTCTTCCCAACAGCCCCGGTTGCATAAACGTCTTAAAAAGTACTTTCAAAGCTAACACCAGAGTCGCAAACGCCCTTTTTACCCCCCCCCCTTCAATAAAAAGGGTCTAAACCAGGAAAAAACCAAGCACCCCGAACCCGTCAATCAGGAGTTTTTTTTCCCCTATACCCTGTGGGGGGGCTGTGACCAAAATCTACGTTGGTGAAACAGCAAGAAAAAATCGAACCGCCTCAAAAGAACACATATCGCATGGGAGGAACGGGGCAACTTAAAACAACGCCTGTGTACAAAAACCCAAATTCCCCAATCATCTTTTGAAATTTAGGACGGGGGCCCCAAATTTGTTTATAAAAGAAAAATTAAATTTTCCCCACACGCAAGTGCCTTGAATCAGCCCCGATCGCTGTTTCGGAAAACCCAAATTAAAAAGAAACAAGGCAGCTTTTACCATTTTCCGAAGTCCTTTGGCCCCAAAAATCCCCCCTAAAAAACAGTAAACCCTCCATCACATAGTCTTCCTGTTTCACTACACAAAACACAGAGGTGAACACTGAAACAAGGGGTTTCCTCATTCCCGTTTATATTTTTTCCAACCCATTTTTTGTTACCCAAAATAATAGCTTTTATATCCCTTTTTTCATTTTACGAATTAAATTTCTCTACCATATTGTATTACTTTGTCACTACCAAATACATACTACTACTACTTTCACTAGTGAAAAACGAAATGGTACCTCACTGTATTCACCCCACTCTGAGCCTTTATATACCCCCGTGTCCATGTATTGTTTGTAATTGGGTTGATAAAACTCCTGGAGAGCGAAACGTTTTCCCAAAAATTTAAAAGTCACATTGTTGCACTTGTGTCCTTTTACTTTACATATTGTCGGTAAATTTTACCCAAATTTATTTTAATTTTTTTTGTAAATAGTAATTCTGAAACTTGTGCGGATAATCTTAAATTTTTTTAAAGTAAAAAAAAAAATTTTTAAAAAAATGGGATAATTTTTTTTTGGATTTATGCTGTGTTTTTAATGCTTCCCCAAACTCCTGACATTCACTACATTTTTTATCTCAGATACAACAGTCCCGTTGACTTAAAAATAAAAAATGCAGCTAGAAAACCATAAGAGGAAATGGGGGGGGGGACACCGCACGACCCATCCCAAAACGGAAACCTGTTCCAAATTTTCTGTCATCACGATATTTGGGGTGTGTCTTTCAGATGTAGTTTACAGTTTTAGAAGTTACCTATTTCTACTCCGATATTTTCTTTGCCCAGTTGCCAATATTATAGACCAAATCGTGCAATAACTTTTAAATGCATCATTAGATAAGTTTTAAACTATGAAAGCTGGTGTACTGTATTTAGCAAAAAGGTTCGAATGGCTACTAGGCTGTTTATGTGCTAATTTACAAATATGATTTCGATAAACTGGTGTTATTTTATGTGCAAACAGTATAGTTTTAGGAACGGTTTTATTGAGAATAAATGTCTTTAAGCTGGAAAGGTGAACATCTCATCAGCTTCCTAACATGGAAGCGACAGTAACAATGGTCTCCATTTAACATAAGAACATAAGAAAGGAGGAACACTGCAGCAGGCCTGTTGGCCCATACTAGGCAGTTCCTTTACAATTCATCTCACTAACAAAACATTTGACCAACCCAATTTTCAATGCTACCCAAGAAATAAGCTCTGATGTGCAAGTCCCACTCATCAAAATGGTATGCAATACCGACAGGTTGTTAGGTAAGACACATATGCAACAGTTAGACAACTTTATTCCGAAACGTTTCGCCTACACAGTAGGCTTCTTCAGTCGAATACAGAAAGTAGGCAGGAACAGTAGAGATGTGAAGACGATGTAATCAGTCCATCACCCTTGTAGTCGTAGAATTTGAGGTTGTCAGTCCCTCGGCCTGGAGAAGTTCAGTTCCATAGTCAGGAACTATCTGAAGATCAAGCGACAGTGCGGAGACTTAAATACTGTCGGAAGGAGAGGTGCAGTGTAGTAGTAGTAGTAGTAGTAGTAGTAGTAGTAGTAGTATAGTAGTAGTAGTAGTGAGAATGTAGCCACTGAGAGGTCATGTCCCTCTCAGATCCAACACTTCTCACTAGAAAAGCTTGTCCAAGGTGTTTTCTGTACCAAGATGCCATGTGTTGCAGTGTCTGACAAGATGAACATCAAAATGGTATACAATACCGACAGGTTGTTAGGTAAGACACATATGCAACAGTTAGACAACTTTATTCCGAAACGTTTCGCCTACACAGTAGGCTTCTTCAGTCGAATACAGAAAGTAGGCAGGAACAGTAGAGATGTGAAGACGATGTAATCAGTCCATCACCCTTGTAGTCGTAGAATTTGAGGTTGTCAGTCCCTCGGCCTGGAGAAGTTCAGTTCCATAGTCAGGAACTATCTGAAGATCAAGCGACAGTGCGGAGATTTAAATACTGTCGGAAGGAGAGGTGCAGTGTAGTAGTAGTAGTAGTAGTAGTAGTAGTAGTAGTGAGAATGTAGCCACTGAGAGGTCATGTCCCTCTCAGATCCAACACTTCTCACTAGAAAAGCTTGTCCAAGGTGTTTTCTGTTCCAAGATGCCATGTGTTGCAGTGTCTGACAAGAAGAACATCAAAATGGTATACAATACCGACAGGTTGTTAGGTAAGACACATGCAACAGTTAGACAACTTTATTCCGAAACGTTTCGCCTACACAGTAGGCTTCTTCAGTCGAATCCAGAAAGTAGGCAGGAACAGTAGAGATGTGAAGACGATGTAATCAGTCCACCACCCTTGTAGTCGTAGAATTTGAGGTTGTCAGTCCCTCGGCCTGGAGAAGTTCAGTTCCATAGTCAGGAACTATCTGAAGATCAAGCGACAGTGCGGAGAATTAAATACTGTCGGAAGGAGAGGTGCAGAGTAGTAGTAGTAGTAGTAGTAGTAGTAGTAGTAGTAGTAGTAGTAGTAGTAGTAGTAGTAGTAGTAGTGAGAATGTAGCCACTGAGAGGTCATGTCCCTCTCAGATCCAACACTTCTCACTAGAAAAGCTTGTCCAAGGTGTTTTCTGTACCAAGATGCCATGTGTTGCAGTGTCTGACAAGATGAACATCAAAATGGTATACAATACCGACAGGTTGTTAGGTAAGACACATATGCAACAGTTAGACAACTTTATTCCGAAACGTTTCGCCTACACAGTAGGCTTCTTCAGTCGAATACAGAAAGTAGGCAGGAACAGTAGAGATGTGAAGACGATGTAATCAGTCCATCACCCTTGTAGTCGTAGAATTTGAGGTTCTCACTCCCTCGGCCTGGAGAAGTTCAGTTCCATAGTCAGGAACTATCTTGTCAGACACTGCAACACATGGCATCTTGGTACAGAAAACACCTTGGACAAGCTTTTCTAGTAAGAAGTGTTGGATCTGAGAGGGACATCACCTCTCAGTGGCTACATTCTCACTACTACTACTACTACTACTACTACTACTACTACTACTACTACACTGCACCTCTCCTTCCGACAGTATTTAAGTCTCAGCACTGTCGCTTGATCTTCAGATAGTTCCTGACTATGGAACTGAACTTTTCCAGGCCGAGGGACTGACAACCTTAAATTCTACGACTACAAGGGTGATGGACTGATTACATCGTCTTCACATCTCTACTGTTCCCGCCTACTTTCTGTATTCGACTGAAGAAGCCTACTGTGTAGGCGAAACGTTTCGGAATAAAGATGTCTAACTGTTGCATATGTGTCTTACCTAACAACCTGTCGGTATTGTATACCATTTTGATGTTCATCTTGTCAGACACTGCAACACATGACATCTTGGTACAGAAAACACCTTGGACAAGCTTTTCTAGTGAGAAGTGTTGGATCTGAGAGGGACATGACCTCTCAGTGGCTACATTCTCACTACTACTACTACTACACTGCACCTCTCCTTCCGACAGTACTTAAGTCTCCGCACTGTCGCTTGATCTTCAGATAGTTCCTGAATATGGAACTGAACTTCTCCAGGCCGAGGGACTGACAACCTCAAATTCTACGACTACAAGGACTGATTACATCGTCTTCACATCTCTACTGTTCCTGCCTACTTTCTGTATTCGACTGAAGAAGCCTACTGTGTAGGCGAAACGTTTCGGAATAAAGTTGTCTAACTGTTGCATATGTGTCTTACCTAACAACCTGTCGGTATTGTATACCATTTTGATGTTCATCTTGTCAGACACTGCAACACATGGCATCTTGGTACAGAAAACACCTTGGACAAGCTTTTCTAGTGAGAAGTGTTGGATCTGAGAGGGACATGACCTCTCAGTGGCTACATTCTCACTACTACTACTACTACTACTACTACTACTACTACTACTACTACTACACTGCACCTCTCCTACCGACAGTATTTAAGTCTCCGCACTGTCGCTTGATCTTCAGATAGTTCCTGACTATGGAACTGAACTTCTCCAGGCCGAGGGACTAACAACCTCAAATTCTACGACTACAAGGGTGATGGACTGATTACATCGTCTTCACATCTCTACTGTTCCTGCCTACTTTCTGTATTCGACTGAAGAAGCCTACTGTGTAGGCGAAACGTTTCGGAATAAAGTTGTCTAACTGTTGCATATGTGTCTTACCTAACAACCTGTCGGTATTGTATACCATTTTGATGTTCATCTCGTCAGACACTGCAACACATGGCACCGTGGTACAGAAAACACCTTGGACAAGCTTTTCTAGTGAGAAGTGTTGGATCTGAGAGGGACATGACCTCTCAGTGGCTACATTCTCACTACTACTACTACTACCACTACTACTACTACTACACTGCACCTCTCCTTCCGACAGTATTTAAGTCTCAGCACTGTCGCTTGATCTTCAGATAGTTCTTGACTATGGAACTGAATTCTCCAGGCCGAGGGACTGACAACCTCAAATTCTACGACTACAAGGGTGATGGACTGATTACATCGTCTTCACATCTCTACTGTTCCTGCCTACTTTCTGTATTCGACTGAAGAAGCCTACTGTGTAGGCGAAACGTTTCGGAATAAAGTTGTCTAACTGTTGCATATGTGTCTTACCTAACAACCTGTCGGTATTGTATACCATTTTGATGTTCATCTTGTCAGACACTGCAACACATGGCATCTTGGTACAGAAAACACGTTGGACAAGCTTTCCTAGTGAGAAGTGTTGGATCTGAGAGGGACATGACCTCTCAGTGGCTACATTCTCACTACTACTACTACTACTACACTGCACCTCTCCTTCCGACAGTATTTAAGTCTCCGCACTGTCGCTTGATCTTCAGATAGTTCCTGACTATGGAACTGAACTTCTCCAGGCCGAGGGACTGACAACCTCAAATTCTACGACTACAAGGGTGATGGACTGATTACATCGTCTTCACATCTCTACTGTTTCTGCCTACTTTCTGTATTCGACTGAAGAAGCCTACTGTGTAGGCGAAACGTTTCGGAATAAAGTTGTCTAACTGTTGCATATGTGTCTTACCTAACAAGTCCCACTCAAATCCAACCCCTCCCACTCATGTACTTATCCAACCTAAATTTGAAACTACCCGAAGTTCTAGCCTCAATAACCCAACTAGGTAGACTGTTCCACTCATCAACTACCCTATTTCCAAACCAATACTTTCCTATGTCCTTTCTAAATCTAAACTTATCTAATTTAAATCCATTACTGCGGGTTCTCTCTTGGAGAGATATCTTCAAGATCTTATTAATATCCACTTTATTAATACCTATCTTCCACTTATACACTTCGATCAGGTCTCCCCTCATTCTTCGTCTAACAAGTGAATGTAACTCGAGAGTCTTCAATCTTTCTTCATAAGGAAGATTTCTAATGCTATGTATTAATTTAGTCATCCTACGCTGAATGTTTTCTAACGAATTCCTGTCCATTCTGTAATATGGAGACCAGAATTGAGCTGCATAATCTAGGTGAGGCCTTACTAATGATGTATAAAGCTGGAGTATGACCTCTGGACTTCTGTTGCTTACACTTCTTGATATAAATCCCAGTAATCTATTTGCCTTATTACGTACGCTTAGGCATTGCTGTCTTGGTTTAAGGTTGCTGCTCACCATAACCCCCAAGTCCTTTTCGCAATCTGTATGGCTAAGTTCTACATCATTTAACTTATAAGTGCTAGGGTTATGTACACCCCCGAGCTTTAGAACTTTGCATTTATCTACATTGAACTGCATCTGCCACTTTTCTGACCAAGAATACAGTTTGTTTAAATCCTCCTGAAGTTCCCTAACATCTACGTTTGAATCAATTATCCTACCTATCTTTATGTCATCGGCGAATTTTCTCATATCACTAGCAATTCCCTCATCAAGATCATTGATATATATTATAAACACCAACGGGCCTAAGGCTGATCCCTGTGGAACGCCACTTGTTACACATCCCCACTCAGATTTAACCCCATTTATGGACACTCTTTGCTTCCTGTCTGTGAGCCATGATTCGATCCACGAGAGCACCCTTCCCCCAATGCCATGAGCTGCTACTTTCTTCAACAGTCTTTGGTGTGGAACTCTATCAAATGCCTTACTAAAATCTAAGTAAATAATATCAAATTCTTTATCGTGGTCAACAGCCTCAAAAGCTTTACTGAAGAAAGTTAATAAATTAGTTAGACAAGACCGGCCTCTTGTGAATCCATGCTGAGTATCATTAATCAAGCTATGCTTATCGAGATGGCTTCTTATAATCTCAGCTATAATTGACTCAAGTAGTTTGCCTACAATTGAGGTCAGGCTTATTGGGCGGTAATTTGACGGTGACGACTTGTCCCCTGTTTTAAAAATAGGAATTACATTAGCCATCTTCCTCATATCAGACACTGCACCTGTTTGAAGAGATAAATTAAAAATATTAGTTAATGGTTCACAGACTTCCATTTTGCATTCCTTTAGAACCCTTGAAAAAACCTCATCAGGACCCGGTGACTTATTTTGCTTCAGTCGGTCTATCTGCTTCACAACCATTTCACTAGTGACTATGATGTTACATAATTTATCTACTTCTGGCCCACTATAAAAATTAATTACTGGAATATTGTTAGTGTCTTCCTGTGTAAAAATCGAGAGAAAATAATTATTTAAAACCGAGCACATTTCATTCTCTTTGTCAGTAAGATGCCCATAGTTATTTCTAAGGGTACCTCTTATCTCTGACTTTTTTTCTATAGACCTGGAAAAAACTTTTTGAGTTAGTTTTAGACTCCCTAGCAACTTTAATTTCATAGTCCCTTTTAGCTTTTCTTATCCCCTTTTTAATGTCCCTCTTAATGTCAATATACTGATTCATAAGATGACCCTCACCTCTTTTGATACGCCTATAAATTCCTTTCTTATGCCCTAGTAGATATTTCAGCCTATTATTCATCCATTTTGGGTCATTTCTATTTGATCTAATTTCTTTATACTGGATAAACGTTCTTTGAGCCTCATGTATAGTGTTCAGAAAACTGTCATATTGATAGCTCTCTTCGTTACCCCAGTCAACAGATGATAAGTGTTCTCTAAGCCCATCGTAATGTGCTAAGCGAAAATCTGGGACTGTTACTGAGTTATCCCTACTATCATACTTCCATTCAATGCTAAATGTAATTGATTTGTGGTCGCTAGCACCCAGTTCATCTGAAACTTCTAAATTATTAACAAGGGATTCATTGTTTGCCAGAACTAAGTCAAGCAGGTTATTACCCCTTGTAGGTTCTGTCACAAACTGCTTCAAAAAACAATCATAAACTACTTTTAAGAAGTTGTATGATTCTAAATTCCCAGTCAAGAAATTCCAATCAATATGACTAAAGTTAAAGTCTCCTAGAATTACTACATTATCGTGCCTTGTGGCCCTAACAATTTCCTCCCATAGTAGTCTCCCTTGGTCCCTATCTAAGTTTGGGGGACGGTATATCACACCTAAAATTAATTTTACATGCCCCTCTGAAAATTCTATCCAAACAGACTCTGTATGTGAACATTAAAATGGTATAAAATACCGACAGGTTGTTAGGTAAGACACATATGCAACAGTTAGGTATCTTTATTGTGAAACGTTTCGCCTACACAGTAGGCTTCTTCAGTCAAGTACAGAAAAGTTGATAGAAGCAGTAGATACTTGAAGACGATGTAATCAGTCCATCACCCTTAAAGTTTTGAGGTGGTCAGTCCCTCAGTCTGGAGAAGAGCATTGTTCCATAGTATGAAACAATACTATGGAACTATGGAACAATGCTCTTCTCCAGACTGAGGGACTGACCACCTCAAAACTTTAAGGGTGATGGACTGATTACATCGTCTTCAAGTATCTACTGCTTCTATCAACTTTTCTGTACTTGACTGAAGAAGCCTACTGTGTAGGCGAAACGTTTCACAATAAAGATACCTAACTGTTGCATATGTGTCTTACCTAACAGACTCTGTATGTGTTACTTCAGACTTAATACCCGTTTTTATGCAACAGTTCAAGCGATCTCGGACATACAGTGCCACCCCACCTCCCTTCCCTACACTTCTATCTACTTGGAACAATTTAAAACCCTGAATGTGACATTCTGCAGGCATGTCCCGACTTTTTGAATTAAACCATGTCTCAGTTATGGCAAATACATCAATGTTACCTGCACTAGCAACTAGTCTCAACTCGTCCATCTTATTCCTAACACTGCGACTATTTGTGTAATATATATTTAAAGACCCTCCTCTCTCTTTACCCTTCCTGCTCCTTTCTGTTATTCCACTAAACCTATTACTGTCCTTGTCAATTAGTGCCACTGGCTTTCCAATATCCATCTCATTTTGCCTATTACTAGTTCTCCTAGTACTCATATTACTACACTGCGACTTCACTGTTTTCCCGCCAAAACCCATACCACTAACTATTCCTAGTTTAAAGACCTAACAGCTCCCTCCACTGCGTTGGCCAGTGCTCCCACCCCACACCTAGATAAGTGAACCCCATCTCTGGCATACATGTCATTTCTGCCATTGAAGAGGTCCCAGTTGTCAATGAAAGTTACCGCATTTTCCTTGCAGTATTTGTCCAGCCAGCAATTAACACCAATTGTTCTGGACAACCATTCATTTCCAACTCCTCTCCTTGGCAAAATGCCACATATGACAGGTTTCCCACCCTTCCTCCTAATTATCTCTATAGCTGACCTATACCTGCTAATCAGGTCCTCACTCCTACGTCTGCCAGCATCGTTGCCTCCAGCACTGAGACAGATAATAGGATTGCTCCCATTACCTCTCATGATGTCATCCAGACGGCTAACAATATCCTTCATCCCAGCCCCAGGAAAACTCACTCTCTGCCTCCTACTCCTATCCTTCAAGCAGAATGCCCTATCCATGTACCTAATCTGGCTATCCCCAACAACAACAATGTTTTTACCTTCCTTTGCGTCGTCTTTCGTGATGCTCCCAGTAGTCGACTCACATTCGTCAGGTAGCATTACACCACTTGTGGGATTCGTCAAGACGTTGTCGATGGTCTTCGTTGGGGCTTCTAGAGATGTCTCACTCACGTCTGCCAATGCTTCCTTGGTGCTCGTTGTGGCATTCCCAGTAGCACACTCACATTCGTCAGGTAGCAACGAGAATGGGTTGGAAGTTTCCACGGTAGTCTTCTGGTTTCTCTTTGTTTCTGCCTCTCCAACCGTTTTCTTGATCCTCAGCTTGGTTCCATGTTGCCCGGCCACTGACCAAGCTCCCCTCTTAACCTGGGGACTCACAACAGGAGGATTACTACGAATCCTCTTGTTCTCCTCCGCTAATCGCAGTATCTCCAGCTTAGCAACTCTGAGCTCTTCTCTCAGAGCTGGTTCAGATTAGGCATATGCAGTTTACTGTGATCTCTTTGATCAGCTAAAAACTTTCAAAATTGTTGTATTTTGCAAGGTAAGAATGTTTGTTTCTTCATTGAATTTTTTAAATCAAATTTCCGAAATATAAATAAAGAAATATAGTATTGGTTTAAATGCAATATCTTGAAAATACTTTATGTGAGCAGCGTAAACCTCTCAGTAATGGTGTATCAGTTTGATGGAAAGGTTTCATTAGTTTCGCACTGTAATCATCTATTTGTACTCACCTATTTGTGGTTGCAGGGGTCGATTAATAGCTCCTCTTTACTTTTGCTACTGGGTCCTCTCTCACCCTGCTCCATGAGTTTTATCAAACCTCGTCTAAAACTTTATGGTTCCTGCCTCCACTACGGCGCTTCTAGGCTATTCCACTTCCTGACAACTCTGTCACTGAAGACGTGCTAGGTGAACATTTGCCTATTTAACTATGACTTACTGGTTTAAGCACATAAGAAAGAAGGAACACTGCAGGAGGCCTACTGGCCCATACGAGGCAGGTCCAAGTCACCTCCCGGCTGAATCCAATTACCCACCTAGTCAGGTCAGGTCACATCCACTTAAGGAAAGAGCACAGCATCAAACCTATTAGCACAAGCTAGTTAGGTTCAACTCACACCCACCAACACCCATTAGTGCATTTATCCAACTTATTTTTAAAACTACACGTCTAAGCTTCTATGACGGTACTCGGGAGTTTGTTCCACTCATCCACAACTATATTACCTGGAGTTTACCTGAAGACGGATTCGGGGGTCAAAACCCCCGCGGCTGAGACATAAGAACATAAGAACATAAGAAAGGAGGAACACTGCAGCAGGCCTGTTGGCCCATACTAGGCAGGTCCTTTACAATTCATCCCACTAACAAACATTTGACCAACCCAATTTTCAATGCTACCCAAGAAATAAGCTCTGATATGCAAGTCCCACTCAAATCCAACCCCTCCCACTCATGTACTTATCCAACCTAAATTTGAAACTACCCAAAGTCCTAGCCTCAATAACCCAACTAGGTAGACTGTTCCACTCATCAACTACCCTATTTCCAAACCAATACTTTCCAATGTCCTTTCTAAATCTAAACTTATCTAATTTAAATCCATTACTGCGGGTTCTCTCTTGGAGAGATATCCTCAAGACCTTATTAATATCCCCTTTATTAATACCTATACTTCCACTTATACACTTCGATCAGGTCTCCCCTCATTCTTCGTCTAACAAGTGAATGTAACTTAAGAGTCTTCAATCTTTCTTCATAAGGAAGATTTCTAATGCTATGTATTAATTTAGTCATCCTACGCTGAATGTTTTTTTAACGAATTTATGTCCATTCTGTAATATGGAGACCAGAATTGAGCTGCATAATCTAGGTGAGGCCCTTACTAATGATGTATAAAGCTGCAGTATGACCTCTGGACTTCTGTTGCTTACACTTCTTGATATAAATCCCAGTAATCTATTTGCCTTATTACGTACGCTTAGGCATTGCTGTCTTGGTTTAAGGTTGCTGCTTACCATAACCCCCAAGTCCTTTTCGCAATCTGTATGGCTAAGTTCTACATTATTTAACTTATAAGTGCTAGGGTTATGGACACTTCCGAGCTTCAGAACCTTGCATTTATCTACATTGAACTGCATCTGCCACTTTTCTGACCAAAAGTAGAGTTTGTCTAAATCCTCCTGAAGTTCCCTAACATCTACGTTTGAATCAATTATCCTACCTATCTTCGTGTCATCGGCGAATTTGCTCATATCACTAGTAATTCCTTCATCAAGATCATGATATATATATAAACAACAACGGGCCCAAGACTGATCCCTGTGGAACGCCACTTGTTACTGATCCCCACTCGGATTTAACCCCATTTATGGACACTCTCTGCTTCCTGTCTGTGAGCCATGATTTTGATCCACGAGAGCACTCTTCCCCCAATGCCATGAGCTGCTACTTTCTTCAACAGTCTTTTGGGGCGGAACTCTATCAAATGCCTTACTAAAAACTAAGTAAATAATATCAAATTTCTTATCGTGGTCAACACCCAAAAGCTTTACTGAAAAAATAATAAATTAGTTAGACAAGCCGGCCTCTTGTGTCCATGCTGAGTATCATTAACAACTATGCTTATCGAGATGGCTTTTTTTATAAATTTGAGCTATAATTGACTCTAAAATTTTTGTACAATTGAGGTCGGGCCCTTAAATTGGGCGGTAATTTGAGGGTAACGATTGTCCCCTTTTTTTTAAAAATGGGAATTCATTAGCCATTTTCCACAATAGACACTAAAACGGTTTAAAGGATAAATTAAAAAATTATTTAATGGTTCACAGACTTCCATTTTGCATTCCTTTAAACCCTTGAAAAAACCTCATCAGGACCCGGTGATTTTTTTTTGCTTCAGCGGTCTACTGCTTCAAACCATTTCATAGGGGACTATTGTTACAAATTTTTATCTTTTCTGGCCACATTAAAATTAATTACCGGAACATCTAGTGTTTCCTGTGTAAAAACCGAAGAAAATAATTTTTTTAAAATCGAGCACATTTCATTTCTTTGTCGAAAAATGCCCATAGTTATTTTTAAAGGGGCCTATTTACTCTGACTTTTTTTTTCTATATACCGGAAAAAAAAACTTTTGGGTTGTTTTAAAATCCCACAACTTTAATTTTCATGTCCCTTTTTAGCTTTTCTTTTTCCCCCTTTTTAATGCCCCCTCTTAGTGCAATATACTGTTTCTAAGATGCCCCTCCCCTCTTTTGATAGCCTAAAAAATTCCTTTCTTATGCCCTTAATTTCAGCCAATTTTTCATCCTTTTGGGGTCTTTTTCTATTTGATCAATTTCTTTAAAAGGGGAAAAATTTTTTTTGACAGATGTTTGTGTTAGAAAACTGTCAATTGATAGCTCTCTTCGTTCCCCATCAACAGATGATAAGTGTTTCTAACCCCATCGTAATTTTAAGCGAAATCGGGACGTTACGGGTTTTATCCCTACATCATACTTCCATTAAATCTAAATGTAATTGATTTTGGTCCTAGCCCCATTCTTCTGAAATTCTAAATTATTAAACAAGGGTTTCATTTTTTTTTGCCAGAACAAGTCAAGCAGGTTAAAACCCCCTTGGGGTTCTGTCCAAACTGCTTCAGAAAAAAAACCTGAACTACTTCTTAGAAGTCGTATGTTTTAAAATTCCCAGTCAAAAAAAATTCCATCAATATGAAAAGTTAAAGTCTCCTGAATTACTACATTATGGGCCTTGTGGCCCTAAAAATTTTTCCCCCCATAGTAGTCTTCCTGGCCTATCAAAATTTTGGGGGGACGGTATATAACACCTAAAGTTAATTTTTCATGCCCCCCTGAAAATTCTATCCAAACAGACCGTATGTTTCTTCAGACTTTAAAAAACCCTTTTAAAAACAACGTTTAAACGACTCGGAATACAATGCCCACCCCACCCCCCCCCCCGATACTTCTATCTACTTTGGAACAAATTTGAAACCCCGAAAGTGAATTCTGAGGGGATGTCCCATTTTTGAATTAAACCACGTTCAGTAATGGCAAAAACATTATGTTTCCTGATAGCAAAAAGTCTCAACTCGTCCCTCTTTTTCCTAGCACTGCACATTTGTGTAATTTAAAAACTTAAGGACCTCCTTTTCTTTATCTTTCCTGCTTTTCTGTTATTCCCCAAAAACCCATTCGTCCTTGTCAATTAGTGCCACGGCCCTTTTCCCATATCCCCTCATTTTGCCCATTAAGTTCTCCTATATCATATTACACCCCGCGACTTCACTTTTTTCCCGCAGAAACCCATACCATAACTATTTCCTGTTTAAAAAACCTAAAAAGCTCCCTCCACTGCGTTGGCCATGCTCCCACCCCCACCTAGACAAGGAACCCCATCCCCGGGATACATGTCTTTCTGCCATAAAGAGGCCCTTTTTTTCAATGAATGTTACCGCTTTTCCTACGTATTTGTCCAGCCAGCAATTTACCCATTGCTCTGGCAACCATTCTTTCCAACTCCTCTCCTTGCAAAATGCCACATATTACGGTTTCCCACCCTTTTTCCTATTACTCTATTGCTGACCTATTGCTAATCAGTCCCCCACTCCCACGTCTGCCAATATGTTGCTCCACACTGAGACAGATAATAGGATTGCTCCCATTACCTCTCTGATTCATCCAGACGGCTAAAAAATTTCCTTTACCCAGCCCCAGGAAAACCCCCACTCCGCCTCCTACTTCCTTACCTTCAAACAGAATGCCCTTTCCTGTCCCCAATCTGACAAACCCAAAAACAACAATGTTTTTTTCCTTCCTTTGGGTCGCCGTAGGGTCCCCCCGAGTAGTCGACTCAAATTCGCCAGGTAGCATTCACCACTTGTAGAATTTGTCATGACTTCTCGATGGTCCCCCGTGGGGTTTTTAGGGATTCTCACTCACTCTCCCAAAGTTCCTTGGGGCTCGTTTGGCATTTCCCCGTAGAACCTCACATTCGTCTGGTACACAGAATAGTTGGAAGTTTCCACGGCGTCTTCTGGGTTTTTCCCTTGTTTCTGCCCCTTTCCCAAACCCTTTTTCTTTAACTTCAGCTTGGTTCCTGTTGCCCGACCCCTGACCAAGCTCCCCTTTAACCCGGGGACTCACAACAGGGATTACAAATCCCTTTTTTTCTCCTCCGTTAATCGCCGAACTCCCTCTTAGGGGAACTCTGAGCTCCCCTTCTCACTGCTGGGAAATTGTCAAGAGAGGGCATCCTGGACAGATTTACAGGGCACACAAAAAGGGCTTCACAGAGCTAAATACCGTCACCACTGAGCTAAGTACACGCACCATGAGCAAGTACACTCACCACTGAGCTAAGTACACGTCACCACTGAGCAAGTACACGTCCCCACTGAGCAAGTACACTCACCACGGCTAAGTTTAAAGTCGACCAGGCCTCATGGGCGATCAGGGTCGATCAACTAGGCTGTTACTGCAAGCCGCACGCAAACTGACGTACGAAACACAGCCCGGTTGGTCAGGTACTAACTTTAAGCTAGCCCATCAATTTGGGAAGGACCTACTTCCACTGGGGAGTCCCGCCTACCAAGACTAGCCCCGTTTCTCAAAAAATCCCTTTCAACTGACGCCTATATAAGCGCCAGTCTCCTTGCCTGTGCTTCAGAATCTCTACAACCACGGTGCTCTAAACACCACCTCCAAGGCCGAGGGACTGATTACCTCATCTTATGTATATAGTTCTTCGTTTTTCTTATTATGTCCTAGAATTTGTATTGATAAAGCCACTGGATGGCGAAACGTCTACAATAAAGATAACCAGATGTTGCACAAGTGTCTTAACTTTCAACAATGTCGTTTATATGAATTGTGAACAACACAGGGCCCCGTGGAACACCACTCATAACGCACTTCCACTCTGATTTCTCCCCACTGATTCAAACTCTCTGCTGTTTATCTGCCAAACATGCCTTTAGCCAGGAAAAAAATCCTCCTCCTATTCCGTGTGCCTTAATTTTCCTTAGCCTCTTATGTGGAACTCTATCAAAAGCCTTACTAAAATCCATATACACAGTATCATATTCATAACCATGGTCTAACTCTTCAAATACCTTGGAGAAAAAAGTTAGTAAATTTGTAAGGCAGGAACACCCCTTTGTAAAACCATCCTGAGATTCATTAAAAAATGTATGTCTTTCAAGATGGCTATGAACTGCCTCGGCAATTATTGATTCCATCTATTTTTCCCACTATGGAGGTACGGCTTATTGGTCTATTGTTCAAAGCTAAGGACCTGTCACCTGCTTTGTATGTATTACATTTGCCATTTTACACTTGTCTGGCACTAAGCCAGTTTGTAGTGATGTGTTAAAAAGACTAGACAAAGGTTTGCCAAGCTCCTCTTTACATTCCTTTAAAACCCTTGCATACATTCTCCTCTTTGCTTCCATGGACAAAATTCTTTGTCTCCACAGACACCTCATCAATTCTATGATTCACTTCATCTTTCATAGACCCATCTGCTGACATGTCCACTTCTAAATATCTGAATACATTCACCTCCTCCGTACTCTCTCCCTCCAATCTGATATCCAGTCTTTCATTACCTAATTTTTTGTTATCGTCATCACGTTACTCTTTCATATATTCGCGTTCAATTTTCTTCTTTTATATACCCTACCAAACTCGTCCACCAACCTCTGCAACTTCTCTTCAGAATCTCCTAAAAGCACAATGTCATCTGCAAAGAACAACTGTGAGAACTCTCACTTTGTGTTAGATTCTTTACGTTTTAACCCCCACACCTCTTGCCAACACCTGAGCATTCACTTCTCTTACAACCCCATCTATAGATATATTGAACAACCATGTGACATCACACATCCTTGTCTAAGGCCTACCTTTACAAGGAAATAATCTCCCTCTCACCTACATACTCTAACCTGAGCATCACTATCCTCATAGAAATTTTTCACTGCTGTCAGTAACCTACCTCCTATTCCATACATTTACAACATCTGCTATGTTGCCTCCCTGTCATATGCCTTTTCCAAATCCATCATTTCTGGAATTTCTGGAATTTCTCTAGTATCTTCCTGCATGAATACTGAAAGGAAATAAGAGCTAAAATTTCACTCATTTCCATAGCTCTCTCAGTGATCTGACCTGAGTTAGTTTTGAGTGGGCCTATCTTGTCCCTAATCTTACTTCTATATACTTGAAAGAAACCTTTTGGGTTAGTCTTCGAATACTTTGCAACTTTAGCCTCATAATCTTGTGGCATGAAAAGAGTATGTTACATTTATTCAGCGTATGTACACACTCCCATATAGGCTACCTCCCAACCAGTGAACCAGGTGCTAAGGATTTAACGATTAAGGGGGTCCCATCGTTAAATCAGTACCTTGGTTCAGCCAGTCATAATGTGGGTCAGGCAATCGCTAAGGTGATGTGGAAGCACTCACGGTTATCTCTTGTCAGATTCATTCATCTTCTGGATGCTCACAGTTGTCTCTTGTCTCTGGCTGTTCTCTTGCCTCTTGATCACCGTGATGCACTTATTTTCCAAACTTGTACGTAGTGTAAATACCTATAATCAAACTTGGTGAAGGAAAATATAATTTAAAGACTACTACACTGTTTATTTCACTCCAAGTCCCTTTACAACTCAGGATAACAGGCCTTTCTTACCTGGGTGCATAATAAATCACTTTTAGCTTTTTCATTCCCTTTTATTCATGTATCTCTTTAATCTAATATATTGATTTATCTGCCCATCCTCTCGTTTGATATGCTTATATGTGCCTCTCTTTTGTGTTAATCTGTGGTTCATCCATTTGGGATCAGTTTTGGTTGATCTATATTCCCTACTTGGAACATAAGTTGTCTGGGCAGCTAGAACTATGCTCTAAACAATGTCATACTGGCAACCAACACCACCTACCTGACCTATAGTCAGGTCGTTTCTTTTTAGCCCACCCAGGTAATTTCTCACTCCCATGAAATCGGCCAAGCGGAAGTCTACGACAGAGACTTAATTGCACTTATTTGGGTAATTCCACGATATATTGAAAGTAAGTGATTTGCGATCGCTTTCCTCAAGCTCATCATTAACATCAAGATTAGTGATACCTTGTTGGCAAGAACCAAGACAAGTAGATTATTTCCTCTAGTTAGTGCTGTCACAAACTGTTTTACAAAGCAATCCTGAATCGTATCAAGAAAGTCACTTGACTCAAGATTTCCTATCATATTGTTCCAATCAATTTGTCTAAGGTTTAAAACTCCCAATAACACGACTTTTTCATATCTAGACACATTATGAATTTCGTCCCATAGCAGGTTACTATACTCCCTATCAGATTTGGGAGCCTATAAATCACAAGCAAAATTAATTTGTCACGAACCTTGAGAAACTGCAGCCAAACATCTTCTGTGCACGATGCTTCTAATCTATCTTGTCTAACACTACATTTTAAATGATCTCTGACGTACATAGCCACTCTACCACCCTTCCCGTTGACCCTATCAGTGTGGAATACTTTATAGCCTTGTATGTGGCATTCAGAAGGCATTTCTCTATCTTTCAGGTTGAACTAGGTCTCTATTATAGCACTAATATTTATGCTTCCTGTACATGCGGTTAATCTTAGCTCATCTATCTTACGCTCCTACTATTAGAATAGTAAATCGTAATTAAGGGTGTTGGTCACTCGCTGCCCTCTACTGCCTCTGCTTGTTGACCAGTCCCATTGGATTTATCAGTATCTTTATGATGTATCTGATTCTGCATTAAACATTGCTGAAGTGTATACCTGGAGTATTCCTGGAGAGGGTTTCTGAGATCAACGCCCCCACAGCCCGATCTGAGACCAGGCCTCGTTGTGGATCAGGGTCTGATGAACCAGGCTGTTACTACTAGCCGCACGTAAACCGACGTAACAACCACAGCCCTGCTGATCAGGTACTGACTTTAGGTGTCTATCCAGCGCCTTCTTGAAGACAGCCAGGGGTCTATTGGTAATCCTCCTTATGTATGCTGGAAGGCAGTTGAACAGTCCTGGGTCCCTGACACTTATTGTCTTGTCTCTCAGTTTACTCGTAGCACCCCTGCCTTTCATTGGGGGAATGTTGCATCTTCTACCGAGTCATCTGCTTTCGCAGCGAGTGATTTTCGTGTGCAAGTTTGGTGCTAATCCTTCTAGGACTTTCCAAGTGTATCACAAATTTGAGGTCCTTGTTCAAATTGATAATCTTTGGGAAAGGATACTTTTAGATACTCGTCCAGTATTTGGGGAATTTGTTAAGCTCTCCAGAATCAAACAAACTCTGTTGTCAATATGTTACATATATATATATATATATATATATATATATATATATATATATATATATATATATATATATATATATATATATATATATATATATATATATACATTCACTATGAGGTAATATAGGCGTTAAAACATTGTTCAGTTTTAGTGTATAGATAACTTGCGTGCTATATTTCCCACATG
Organism: Cherax quadricarinatus; assembly: GCF_026875155.1. Taxonomy (NCBI): domain Eukaryota; kingdom Metazoa; phylum Arthropoda; class Malacostraca; order Decapoda; family Parastacidae; genus Cherax; species Cherax quadricarinatus. The sequence goes on from NC_069411.1 coordinate 63,166,159, forward strand.
AAGTTGATGGTTTTTAAATCTAACAAACTTGAATAATAATGTTTGTAATAGTAAATCTTGTACCATTTACATGTTTACGCATTTAACCCATTAACTAAGAATACTAAAATACTAAAATCCACAAAAAATATCTGCACACAATAGATTAGTTAGAGCATCATAAGAAACATTTACAAAATAGTGAACCTTGACGTAACTGGTATTGTACGTGGAAATTATTTGTACGTTCATGAAATAATAAAATAATACTAAATTCGTATTTTTTAATAAAAACATTATGTAAGAGAAAATGGAGTTAAATAATGGGTTTTAAAACATAAAGAAGGAAACTGCAGCAGTTGATACAGTTTAAGCGTAAAGAATAGTCCCATGAAAAGAGGGAGAGTTAGTGCCAGAAATTCATTTGGTCAAACAGGGTTTCGCAAATACAGTGTGAAAGTGACACTAAAGTCAATATCGAATAGAGATAGCTTTGATTGTTATGCCAATTGAAATTTAGTGAACTACGATAGACAGGGGGATGCAGGTCCTGTGTTCGAGTCAGGAAAAATAGCTAGAACAGAATACAAGAAATACAGGAATAGAAGATGTGCAACACAAGTATGTGACACGTCCCAAGGAGACAATAAATATATGAATATACTGAATGGAATAACACATTATTTTGTTATTTATATATTTTTTTTTTCGAGAGAATAGTAGCATAATATTTTTTTAAGTGGAAATAAAAATATTCCGTAATATTTTAAGTATTTTTCTGTAAAGTAAAAGGACACAAGTGCAACTAATGTGACATTTATTGTGGCAACGTTTCGCTCTCCAGGAGCTTTATCAAGTCATTACAAACAATACATGGACACAGAGGGTATATAAAGGCTCTGAGTGAGGTGCAGTACTAGTGAGGTACCATATTGATGTTCACTAGTGGTGGTGGTAGTAGTAGTAGTAGTAGTAGTAACAAAAATAATACAATAAGGAAGAGCAATTAATTCGTACATGAGTAAAAGGATATAAAAGCTATTACTTGGGTAACATAAAAATAGATTGGACAAATACAGACTGGAAAGAGGCAAGTTTTTTTCAGTGTTCACTCTCTGTAATGTGCTTGTGTAGTATAACAGGAGAGACTATGTGATGGCAGGGTTTACTGTACAGTAAACCCTGCCAGTCTCTCCTGTTATACTACACAAGCACATTACAGAGAGTGAACACTGAAAAAAACTTGCCTCTTTCCAGTCTGTATTTGTCCAATCTATTTTTATGTTACCCAAGTAATAGCTTTTATATCCTTTTACTCATGTACGAATTAATTGCTCTTCCTTATTGTATTATTTTTGTTACTACTACTACTACTACTACTACTACTACTACTACTACTACTACTACCACCACTAGTGAACATCGAAATGTTACCTCACTAGTATTGCACCTCACTCAGAGCCTTTATATACCCTCTGTGTCCATGTATTGTTTGTAATGGCTTGATAAATCTCCTGAAGAGCGAAACGTTGCCACAATAAATGTCACATTAGTTGCACTTGTGTCCTTTTACTTTACATATTGTCGGTAATTCTACCAACTTTATTACAAGTATTTTTCTACATGCTGGACAGTAAACAGGACAGGTTAAGCCAGGCTGCTTAGGACCATATTTTCAGTACATGGGACAGACTAGACAAAAGGAAAAAAATTCTCGCTTGATATGCAACGATTACATATATTTTTATGCTGAATACCAGTTTCTCAGGTCAATTTAGGGCGTTGTGATTACCAAGTGTCATTTACACTTACCTTTCTCTCTCAGAAATAATGAGAAATTCACGTTTTTGAATGACACTGAAATGGAAGGTAGAACGAGGACGACTTACACCTCTGTGTAGAGACATTACTATCCCAGCCTCCATGATATTTTCCTTGGATCACCACAACAATGGCAGATGTGTCACCGTGCACACTTCTGAAAAGAGAACTTTAATAATAATAATAATAATAATAATAATAATAATAATAATAATAATAATAATAATAATAATAATAATTATTATTATAATAATAATAATAATAATAATAATAATAATAATAATAATAATATATTTATTTCTACAAGTACATGTACAAGGTATACAGACCATAGCTGACATCAATGACATACTACTATATAGAAAGCCACTTATGCTCTCAGAGCATTTCGGGCAAATCAGGTCAGTTTTGTCCCCGGATGCGACCACACCAGACGACTAACTTCCAGATACCCATTTTACTGATGGGGAACATATTCAACCGGTATAAAGAAACACGCCCAATGTTTCTACCCTCACTGAGAATCGAACCCAGACCCTCGCCGTGCGAGGCGAGAGCTTCGGAAAAAAGTGAAAAGAGTACCTACTGTGTTTTCTCAGAGGCTACGAATCGAATTTCTTCAAGGGTTTAGAAAGGTCTGTGAGACTGCCGACGATCAATCTTCTTTTAAGTTACGGATTTAGCCTCCCCTGGGCAAGCTTGGATTCTGAATAAGTTAAAGAGGGAATTTTCTACAGAAAAAGAGTATTCCCATAATCACCAACAGAACAGTATGTCAACTCAAATAAAATATGACTTTGATCACGCGTAATGTCCTGGATGCCTAAGAGGTTAGTACTCTCCCCAAATAAGAAACCTTAGATGAGGATCAGTGCAACAACAACTCATGTTTCTTCTGATAGTTCGCACCTCCTCTAAGCGTGGGAAAATCAAGAAAAGTCCTTATGAATAATCATCTCTTTAGCACCAAAAATACTGTCCAGATATGCTGCGCAAATCGCGTTGCTTAAGAGAAATGTGGACATCTCCACATTGTACACTGAAAGAACACAGAAAAGAAGACATAGCCACGTTCTTTAAACATGAGAATCACTGACATCCTTCTTGCCAATCTGCCAGGAAAAAACTACTGCTTGGAAAGAAATCTGATCTGTGCACGTACCTGGAGAGGCACAGCCCTAACAGTTCCGACTGTTCAGCAAATTCATTTGACAAAGCGGCTATTGTGCTCCTTCTTTCATCCAGCAGTGTCCCCAAAGTCAATTAATATGTAGAGGACTGCTTTCCTAAATGCATCATGAGGCAGTTTACGAGAGGAATACTCACATTACCAGCAGCATTAAGGAATCAACGGAAGAGGAAAAACAGTAGGCAAAGGGAAATCGCAGGATAAATAAGCAAGGGCTTCGCGTCTCATTTTGTGCTTTTCATCACTTGTGGTCAGAAAGTGGTTTCCAGAGGAAGAGATGAGAACAACTTCCAATGCAATCATGAAATAACAGGATTCTAATTCACCTGCAGGATGGCCTTGATGAACTTCACTGATAATTTCAGCGAGTGGATATCTGCATTGTTGTGATCTTGCCTGGAAAGCTCTTCTATCTGCTCATAGAGCATCGGAAACACTTTCACATACCCGCTTGTCAATGCCATCGGTCGTGGAATATAAGAAGAATAAGCCCAGGCCTTGGTTGTCATGCAGAGTTACATAAGCTGATAATGCTGTATCTTCCTTCATTGGAATGGGTAAAATGTCTGAATAGAAAGAGTGGAAGCTCTACTCTAAGTCATAAAAACACATAGTCTTTCTGCTACGTTCCATGGAATCCACACTAGATGTGGACAGCAACATTTTTAAATTTCATGAAGTCTACACAATTGTCCTCTATGCATAAACAAGCAACCTGGACACTGTCAACGAGGCGCGGAAAGAGAGGATATGCAAAAAGAATAAAAAAAAAGATGGAAAACGTACCATATGCACAGGACGCTTGCTTGATCATTCAAAGTGAGCTTTTCATCAGGCTGAGATCTTAATTATGAGTGACGTGACTCTACAAGCAACTTAACTGATGGACCATGTTGGCCTCTGAATAACGCCAGCAAACTTTGCTGTCTGGGCCATGCTTCTCATAATATAATAAACCATCAATAAGTTGGTAAAGTGTTGCTACAGTAGGGCAAGAAACTGTGGTTGAAGATGTGGATATGCAGTGTACATAACTGTGCAACTGTAAATGTCTCAGATAAAGATAAGAGAGAATGATCTACACATACGTAGGTCCTTCATCCGGATAAAATTAATGTAAAACAATGAACATTCATATTGATTTTCGGGTCATTGTTGTTTTATGTTATTTAATTGCTTTGCCTATAATGTAAATTAGCTAGATACTTAATGTACACAATCCATCTTGTTACATCTTGAGAGTCACCGAAAATATAGAGGTGCATGAAATACAGAATCAAAATGTATTTTATTTTTTTTAACAAGGGTGATAAATACATCTCTTTTCTTGCTAATATCCGACTTTATTTAATTTTACTATGATTAGATATTTTATAAATATGAAAGTTGGGCCAGCGACTTCATTTGCTATACGAACACGTTACTTAGCTCTAGTCATTCTAGGAATAAATGATCCCAAATGAAGGAATGTTCTTAAAAAAAGGGAACAGCCAAAGAACAGTTGCAGTTTGATGCCCGTCATGTTGCGTACAAGCTCACTTCTTGTGTCCACGAAGTGAAGCCAAGTGTGATTCTTTACTGGCATCGGGATTGCTTTTTAAAACAGTTTGTGACAGAACTAACTAGAAGAAACAACCTGCTTGACTTGGTTCTTGCCAACAAAGAATCACTAATTAATAATCTTGAGGTTAATGATGAGCTTGAGGAAAGTGATCACAAATCACTTAGTTTCAATATAACATGGAATTGCCCAGATACCTGAAATCAAATCTCTCTCCCAAACTTTCGCTTGGCCGATTTCAAGGGACTGAGAAATTACCTGGGTGGGTTAAATTGGAATGACCTGACTATGGGTCAGGTAGGTGGTGTTGGTTGCCAATATGACGTTTTTCAGAGCATAGTTCTAGCAGCCCAGACAACTTTTGTTCCGAGTAAGGAAATTAGGTCTAACAAAAATGATCCCAAATGGATGAACAATATATTAAAACACCTCATTGGTCAAAAGAGAGGCATATATAGGCGTATTAAAAGAGGGGATGGGCAGTTAAGAAATCAATATATTAAATTAAAGAGAGAAATATAAAAAAGAACTAAGAAAATCAAAAAGGGATTATGAGGCTAAGGTCGCAAGGGATTCGAAGACTAACCCAAAAGAGTTCTTTCAGGTATACAGAAGTAAGATTAGGCCCATTTAAGAGTAACTCAGGTCAGTTCACTGAGAGTGATAAGGATACATGTGAATTTTTCAATTCTTACTTCCTCTCAGTGTTTACCCAGGAAGATGCTAGCGAAATTCCGGGAATAAATTATGTAGAACAGACGATGATAAACTATGCACGATATGCACGATTGCGGTAACTAGTGACATGGTCCTCAGACAAATAGAGAAACTAAAACCTAACAAATCCCCAGGTCCTGATGAACTGTTTGCAAGGGTGTTAAAGGAATGTAAAGAGGAACTTAGCGTACCTTTGGCTAATCTTTTCAACATATCACTACAAACTGGCATAGTGCCTGATAAGCGGAAAATGGCAAATGTAATACCTATTTACAAGGCAGGTGACAGGTCCTTAGCTTCGAACTATAGACCAATAAGCCTGACCTCCATAGTGGGAAAATTTATGGACTCAATAATTGCCGAAGCAATTTGTAGCCATCTTGATAGGCATAAATTGATTAATGAATCTCAACACGGTTTTACAAAGGGGCGTTCCTGTCTTACGAATTTACTAACTTTTTTCACTAAGGTGTTTGAGGAGGTAGATCATGGTAAGGAATATGATATAGTGTATATGGGCTTCAGTAAGGCTTTCCAAAGAGTTCCACACCAGAGGCTATTGAGGAAACTTAAGGCACACGGGATAGGGGAAAATTTTTTCCTGGGTAGAGGCATGGTTGACAAATACGCAGCAGAGTGTTTGCATAAATGAAGAGAAATCAGAATGGGGGAAAGTCACAAGCGGTATTCCGAAGGGGTCAGTGTTGGGCCCGTTGTTGTTCACAATTTACATAAACGATAGATGAGGGAATAAATAGGGACATAAGCAAATTTGCTGATGACACCAAAATAGGCCGTCCAGTTCATTCTAATGAGGACATTAGAGCACTCCAGGATGATTTGAATAGACTGATGCAATAGTCGGAGAAGTGGCAGATGCAGTTTAATATAGACTAATGCAAAGTTCTAAATGTTGGACAGGAAAATAACCATGCCACATGTAAACTAAATAACGTAGATCTTAATACTTCCGATTGTGAAAATGATTTAGGAGTTCTGGTTAGCAGTATTCTGAAACCAAGACAACAGTGCATTAGTGTTCGCAATAAAGCTAACAGAATTCTTGGCTTCATATCAAGAAGTATAAATAATAGAAGTCCTTAGATTGTTCAACTCTATATATCCTTGGTTAGGCCTCTTGTAGATTATGCTGCTCAGTTCTGGTCACCGTATTACAGAATGGATATAAATGCTCTGGAAAACATATAGAGGAGGATGACAAAGTTGATCCCATGTATCAGAAATCTTCCCTATGAGGATAGACTGAGGGCCCTGAATCTGCACTCTCTCGAAAGGCTTAGAATTAGGGGAAATATGATCGAGGTGTATAAATGGAAAACAGCAATAAAAAAGAGGATGTAAATAGCGTACTGAAAATTTCCAGCCAAGACAGGACTCGCAGCAATGGTTTCAAGTTGGATAAATTCAGATTCAGGAAGGATATAGGAAAGCACTGGTTTGGTAATAGAGTTGTGGATGAGTGGAACAAACTCCTGAGCACAGTTATTCAGGCTAAAACGTTGTGTAGTTTTAAAAATATGTTAGATAAATACATGAGTTTGTGTGGGTGGGTGTGAGTTGGACCTGACTAGCTTGTGTTACTGGGTCTGATGTCGTGCTCCTTCCTTAAGTGGAAGTGACCTGACTAGGTAGGTAGGCCAGGGGGTGACGTAGACCTGCTTCGCATAGGTCAGTAGGCCTGCTGCAGTGTTCTTTCTTTCATATGTTCTTATGTTCTTATACATAACAGTAGGCCACCCACCTCCCTCTGGTGTTGAAGGCTCTGCTAAAATGACAGATTTGCCCATGCCGGGTCCAGGCGAGAGATATGTCGCCTTGCTCTTTTCTCAAATGTGTCAAGCCATTGTAGATGAGAGAGAGGAAGCAGGGTAACGCATTGTCCAAGTGTCAGCGCACTTGTGGACCATACAGAGTCTTGCAGCCTCTACTGTTGAGCAGATACGACCTACGTCTAACTGCTCTAAGCTTCCTGGCAGCCTTGTTTGCAACATTTGCAACGGGTTTCTTCAGAAAACGTTTAGAATTAAATTTCATCTCAATGAAATCAACCTGAATCCCGAGATCCAAAACACTCCCAGCCATTCTTACCACAGCTCCAGCATTACCGTCATGATGCCTGGAGACCAGCATGTATGTATTCTAGGAAGTAAATTAAATTTGCCAGCATATAACTGATATAGCTGTAAGCTTGTGAGTAATGGAGCTGAGAGCAGCTAGTATTCCCTCTGTTGGATAAATAAATGTCAGAGTACAGTCGTCTGCATATGCATGAGAATCTGAGATAAATTGAAGAAGGTCATTGAAGTAGATATTCCCTTACAAAAGCCCGAGCACACTTCCCAGTGGAAGAATGGCACAAACTGAGTGTTTTGTTGGCTCTATATCCTTGTAAACTACTCTTAGAAATCTACATTGATGGCAGTCACTAACTAGGCATAGAGCAGAGCCAGAGACTCCTAGTGTTTGCAATTTTGCGAAGTGTCCTTAGTGCCATTACTAAGTCGAAAGCGCCAGCAATGTCCAGCGTACTACAAAGCTGTTTTTGTATTTGTCTAGTGACTGGTTGAGAGGTTTAATAGCGTATCAGCAACAGAGTGACCTTTTCTAAAGCAATATTGACGGTCATAAATTGGGAAATAGTAGTCAAAAAACGTGTTGTTCTGCTGTGAGATTATTGTATCAAACGTTTTGCCATTGATTGATATGACTGACAATGATCAGTAGTTGCTAATTTCAGCGTTGCTCTTGTTTTTTATGAACGAGAATTACATTAGCCTCTCTATTTCTCTTCCTTTCTCTCTCTTTCCCCCCTCCCTCCCTCTCCTTCTCTCTCTCTCTCTCTCTCTCTCTCTCTCTCTCTCTCTCTCTCTCTCTCTCTCTCTCCTCTCTCTCTCTCTCTCTCTCTCTCTTCTCTCTCTCTCTCTTCTCTCTCTCTCTCTCTCTCTTTCTCTTTTCCTCTCTCTCTTTCTCTTTTTCTAATACACGGTTTTACAAGGATAGGTGCAGATTTCTAATTTTATTTACAAGCTATGAGGTGTTACCTACATCAGCTCATCTGGAAGCTTTTTTAGTGTTATGAGACATACAGGGAACAGGATGAAGTCGGAGCCATCTCTGGGACAGCAATTTCATTTAATCAACTGAGTCGTCATTGGAATAAATGACCTCAGATGAAGCGATGCTCTGGAGAAGGGTATAATCAGAGTATAGTTGCTGTTTGCTGCCCGTCTTGTTGTGTAGAAGTACACTTCTCACTGTCCTCGGAATAAAGCCAAGTGTGGTACTTTGACAATATTGACTTTGTACATAATGTAAGGCCACCCACATCCCTAATGTATTGAAGGCTCTGCTGAAATGACAGATCTATCCAGGCTGGGTCCAGGTGAGAGATGTGCCGTCTTGCTCTGGTCTCTGTTCTATCAAGGAGTCGCAAATGAGACAGAGGGCAGACAGTCCAAGAAAGCAGAGAATACTCCAGGTGTGAGCGCACTGCAGCCTCATACGAACTCTCTCAACTTCTAATATCGAGCAGATGTGAGGTACGCTAAAGTGCTTTAAGTTGCCTGGCTGTTTTGTTTGTAAGATTTACAACGTGGTTCTTTATAGTCAGTTTAGATTCAAATCTCACCCCAAGGATATTATTATTCATCACTTGGTACCAATACTCTACCCTTCATTCTTACCACTGCTCCAGCATTTCCATCATGGTACCTAGAGTCCATCATCATTGGCTGATATAGCCGTAAGATGGTGAGCGATGCAACTTAGATCAGCTGATATTTTCTCTCTTCGATAAGTAATTGTCAGAGTAGTCATCTGCACATGCTTGGGATTCTGGGATAAGATGAAGTAGACATTCCATAACAATGGTACGCTTGCTCCAACAGAGTGTCTTGCTGACTCTGTCCCATTGAAAACTACAATTAGTGATCTACCTTGAAGGTTGTCACTGAAAATGAACTGTGTAGAGCCGGCGGTTCCCAGTGCTTGCAGTTTCGCCAAAATTACCTGGTACCATACTCGGTCTAAAACTCCTGCAATATCCAAGGCTTCTACACAGCTGACTTTGGATTCATCCAGCGACTGGTGCCACTTAGTGGAGAGATTTAGCAGCAGATCAGCAGTAGAGTGACATTTTCTGAAGGTGTGAGATTATTATCTCAGGAATCTTGCCAATGATTGACAGGAGTGACACTGGTCTGTAGTTGCTGTTTTCTGCTTTGCTGTTTTAGTGAACAGGACAACATTTACCTCTTTCTACAGAAAAGGTCATTTACACTGTGCTAGACAGTGCTGATATATGCAAGTTAGAGGTGAAGCTAGATGTACTGCACATCTACTCAGTAACCTTGGGCTCAATTTATATGGGCCTACAGCCTTTTCATGGTTCAACGATTTAAGGAGAAGATACACTGCATCCTGCCTTATCGTCACTCCTGACAAATTTGACACAGTTTTCGTAGCTACTCAAGGAAGTTCCCTTGCTGGGTCAAGAGCTTCGATCTTGGCAGCAGTGGTCGGAAAAGAAGCCTGCTTTCTCCTGATTACTAGAAGAGATAGTCCCATCCAGCAGATTTAGAGGTGGAATAATTTTATCAGGTGAATATCCTTGTCTATGCCTGACTAAAGATTCCCAGGTTTTCAAGCCCTCCCTCCCTCCCTCTCTCCCTCCCTCTCTCTCTCTCTCTCTCTCTTTTTTTTTACACAGGGTTTGACAAGGTTAAGGATCCCTAGCTTTATTGACAAGCTATTTACAGGTTAAGGATTCCTAACTTTATTGACAAGCTAAGAGCTGTTACCTACATCAGCTCATTTGAAAGCATTTTTATTGTTATGAGACATACAAATATTTTTATTGTTATGAAACATACAAGTATCTTTATTGTTATGAGACATACAAGTAGGGAATAGGACGAAGTTGGAGCCATCTGTGGGCCAGCATTTTCATTTGATCAACTGACTTTATCTCGTTGACATCATTATGCTGTACGAATGTGTTCCATACTCGAGTCATCCTGGGGATAAATGATCTCAGATGGAGTGAAGTTGCTGCTTTCTACCCGTCTTGTGGCATAAAAACTTGTTTCACTCTGTCCTCGAAGTGGATCCAAGTGTGGTATTTTGACAATATTGGCCTTGTACATATCAGTAAGGCCACCCACATCCCTCCTGTGTTGAAGGCTCTGCTGAAATGACAGATCCATCCAGGATGGGTCCAGGCGAGAGATGAGACGTCTTGCTCTGTTCTCTACTCTGTCAAGCAGTCTCAGATGAGAGGGGGGACAGGCAAACCAAGAAAGTGGAGCATACTCAAGGTGTGAGCGTACTTGTGCCTTGTACAGAATCTTGCAACCCCTACTGTCAAGCATATGCGAGATACAGCGAAGTGCTGTAAGTTTCCTGGCTGCCTTGTTTGCAAGATTTACAACATGGTTCTTCATGGTTAGTTTGGAGTCAAATTTCACCCCAAGGATATCAACTTCTTCTCCAGGTGCCAACACCCTCCCATTCATCCTTACTACTGCACCAGCATTACCATCATGGTGCCTAGAGACCATCATCACTTGCGTTTTCTCAGGTGCAAGTGTTACTTGCCATCTATTTCCCCAAGCTGATATAGCTCTTAGCTGGTGATTGATGTAGCTTAGAACAGCTAGCATTTCTTCTCTTGGATAAGTGAATGTCAGTATACAGTCGTCTGCATATGCATGGGATTCTGGGATGAGATGAAGAAGGTTGTTGACGTAAACATTCCATAACAATGGTGCCACCACGCTTCCTTGTGGAACACTTGCCCCAATAGGATGTCTTGCTGATTCCGTTCCATTGAGAACTACCCTTAGAGATCTACCATGAAGGTAATCACTGAGGAGACGTAGTGTAGAGCCTGCAATTCCCAGTGCTTGAAGTTTTGCTAAGAGGCCCTGGTGCCACACCCGGTCGAAAGCACCAGCATTGTCCAGTGCTACCACACAGCTGACTCTTTTTATTTTGCTCATTGTTACAAGGTTAGGCTAAAGGTACATAACTTTATTTACAAGTTAAGAGATGTTATCTACATCAGCTCATTTTAGAGTATTTTTATAGTTATGAGTCATACAAACAGGGAACAGAATGAAGTTGGAGAGATTTATGGGGAGCTATAGCATTTGGTCAGCTGAATTTATTTCATGATGTCATTATACTATACGAACATGTTCCAGATTCGATTTATTCTCGGTATAATTGATCTCAGATAAAGCGACGTTTTCGAGAAGGGTACAGCCAGAGTGTAGTTGATATTTGTTGTCCGTCTTGTTGTGTAAAAGCTCGCTTCTCGCTGTCCGCAGAGCAGAGACAAGTGTGGTACATTAGCATCAATGGCCTCGTACAAAACAATAAGGCCACCCACATCCCTCCAGTGTTGAAGATTTTACTGAAATGACAAATCTGTCCAGGCCGGGTCCAGGCAAGAGATGAGTTGTATTGCTCTATTCTCTATTTTGTCAAGAAGTCACAAATGAGACTGGGGTCAGGCATTCCAAGGAAGTGGAACATATTCCAGGTGTGATTGTACTTGTGCCTCGTACAGAATATTTCAGCCTTTACTGTAGAGGAGATGGGAGATACGTCTAACTGCTGTTAGGTTCTTGACTGCTTTTTTTAAGTAAGATTTACAACGTAGTTCTTCACTGTCAGTCTGAATACAAATTTCACCTCAACGATATCAACTTCATACCCGGATACCAACTTTCTCCCATTCATTATTACACCAACATGGCGTTTTCTTAGGAGCAAGTGTGACCTGCTATCGTTTTCCCTTGGCTGACATAGCTGTAGGCTGGTGATTGATTCAACTGAGAGTAGCTGGCATTTACTCTCTTAGATAAGTAAATGTATAAGTACAGTCGTCTGCTTATGCATGGGATTCTAGGATGAGCTAAGGAAGGTCACTGAGGTAGATATTCCATAACATTGGCCCGAACACACTTATGTGTGGAACTCTTGCACCAATGGAGTATCTTGTTGAGTCTGTCCCGTTGAGAACTATGCTGAAAGATCTCCTTTGAAGGAAATCACTAAGGAGGCATAGCACACAGCCATCAATTCCTAGTGCTTGCAGTTTTTCCAAGAGTCCCTGGTGCCATACTCGGTCGAAAACACCAACAATGCCCAGTACTGCTACACAGTTGACTTTGAATTCATCCAGTGACTGGTGCCACTTAGTGGAGAGGTTTAGCATCAGATCAGCAGCTGAGTAACCTTTTCTAAATCCATACTGACAGTCACAAAGGAGCGAGTGGTAGTAGAAAAACTCTGTCATTTGCCGTGAGATTATTGTCTCAACATTCTTGCCAGTGATTGAGAGTAGTTCACTGGCACCCGCCCCCACTCTCCCTCTATCTCTCTCTCTCTCTCTCTCTCTCTCTCTCTGGGATCTTTAACTAGAGATAACGGAATTAAATTAACAACAGACATATGACGTTAATACCCAAAACAGCTTCGGTCGGGTGTATATTTACAGAAGAACGTGACAACAACATTCCCAGGTCGCATAATGGAAATCTGAGAAATGAAACACTGACAAAACTGAAGCATTCACGTATTAAGATTCTTCGAAATGTTGAATGTTAACACATAAAGCGGGCTTAATGAGATGTCTATTAGAGTTATGGAAGAATGTTAATCCTATATCACTTATACATTTTTGGTAATATTTAACAAATATCTGTAAGAAGGAAAGATGACAAAAGACTTGGAACTAGCAAGTTTTACCCCAAGATTAGGAGAGAAGACAAGACTTTTGACCTCAGGTCTCTTCTCATCAGTTTAACATCAATTAAGGTAAACAAATTACTAGAAGCAAGATCATTAAGTTTCTGGAACATAATAATTAAAAATCGCAAATGAACTTCGATATCGCAACAAAAGATCATAATAATCTAACTTACTCGACTGCTTTATCATACTGGAAAAACTGGAAGGACAAAGCCTCAACAGATGTTGTATACCCAGACATCGAGACGTCGTTCGAGAGGGTAGTGACGACTGTTGGCCAAAATAAAGGCAAATGCTATACAAGAAAACTTCTGGCCAAGAATAATGGCAGGCGCACAATTAGGGCACAGCGAGTCAAGTCCGTCACTGGGATCAGAGGCGAGAGTGGATAAGAAGCTAGAGGGATGGCTGTCGTTTTAACTCATGTTAATTCAAATTCATTTAATATGCGGCTTCAATTTATTGTTCTTTCAATAGATCTGTATTGGAAATAAGAACAAGTAAGCGAAACTTATTTCTTAGTAAGAGATTTGGAGTTCGTAGAATATCAGATTAATGACTTAAGTGAACACAAAGGCACAATACCGTGACTGGAACAATACACAAATAACCCGTACAAAGGAGAAAGAAGCTTATGACGACGTTTCGGCCCGACTTGGACAATTGATAAGTCACAGTGACACACGAAGATAAGGAAACCAGTATATACAGGAGAGAGGGACAGGGACGGGACAAAGAAGGAAAGAAAGAAGAAGGTGGAGAAGTAATACCCGTCCCTCGTCCCCGTCTCCTGGACACTGGCTCTCTCATCTTCGTGTGTTAGTAAACACTTCCGTCCCTCCTGTAAATTCCAACCCATTTTTCTACATTGTGTGATTTATTTTTCCCCTTTGTTTCATGAGGGCATTGGCAGGAGAGAGTGGAGGGTGGGGAGAGAGCCTTCTGCTTTATTATCTAGGCCTCAAGCAACTGTATAATACATGTTAATCCTCCACCTAGACAGAAATTGAAAGTTTCTCACAGCAAATATCCTCCATTAGGCTTTAAAAATTCTCTGAAGTCTGTCTTGTTCATGTATTCCCATGAACTCTCTCTCTATCTATCTATCTATCTCTGTCCCTCTCTCTTTTTCTCGGTCCCTCTCTCCCTCTCTCTACTATGCGTATAATAATCTGAGTATACCATGAATGACAAGCTTCAAAAACAAGACATAAATATCTATTGCACACCGATTAAATCTTGTCAATAATGGACTCTGAAGTGGGAGTCTCTTCCCAAACAACCATTAATAACGAGGCTGTATTAGCCGACACTGCTGTAAATGATCACATGCAAAAGACCCCAGCGGCCATATAACTTGATTAATGAATGACACGCCAGTTAAGGGCACAAAACGCCCCTCTCTCTCTCACTATTATTCTTCCTCACTCTCCGCCCCTACTATCACTTTCCCCCTCTCTGTCTTTACCCACTATCACTTTGTATGTCCGTCTCTCTCTCTCTCTCTCTCTCTCTCTCTCTCTCTCTCTCTTACACAGCATTTTACAAGGTTAAGTTTAGGTTTCCTAACTTAATTTACAAGTTTACAGCTGTTACCTACATAAGCTCATTTGAAAATATTTATATTGTTAAGAGATATATAAATAGTGAATAGAATGAAATTCAAGTCATCTGTGGGCCAACGATTTTTCATTTGGTCAACTGGATTTATTTTGTTGATGGCATTATGGTGCACGAACATGTTCCAGACACGAGTTATCTTGTTGCGTAAAAACTCACTTCTCGCTATCATCGGAGTGGATCCAAGTGTGGTACCTTGACAATGTTGGCTGTGTACATAACAGTAAGGCCGCCCACATCCCTCCAGTATTGAAGACTCTGCTGAAATGACAGATCTATCCAGGCTGGTTCCAGGCGAGAAATGAGTCATTTTGCTCTATTCTGTCATAAAGTTGCAGGTGAGACGGGGGGCACGCATTCCAAGAAAGTGGAGCATACTCAAGATGCGAGCGTGCTTGTGCCTCATACAAAATCTTGCAGCCTTTACTGTCAGTCAGATGCGTGATACATATAATTGCTGTAAACGTCCTGGCCGCTTTGTTTGCAAGATTTAAAATGTGGTTCTTCATACTCAGTTTGGAGTCAAATTTCACCCAATGATATATCAGTCATTCTTACCACTGCTTTAGCATTACCATCATGATACCTAGTCACCATCATCATTTGTATTTTCTCAGGAGCAAATATGGCCTGCCATCGTTTTTTCCCGGCTGTTATAGATGTAAACTGGTAATTTATGTAACTTAGTGCAGCTGACATTTCCTCTCTCTCACAAGTATAGTCGTCTGCATATACGTGGGATTCTGGTATAGGCTGAAGAAATTCATTGACGTAGACATTCCATAACAATTGCCAAGCACACTTTCCTGTGTGATACGATGTCTTGTTAACTGTCTCGTTGAGAATTACTCTTAGAGTTCTACCTTGAAAATAATTACTGAGAAGGCAGAGAGCAGAGCCGGTGATTTCTTAAGCTTGCAGTTTGCCAAGAGTCCCTGTTGCCATATTAGGTGGAAATCACCAGCAATGTCCCGTGCTACTACACAGCTAACCTTGGATTCATCCAGTGACTGGTGCCATTTAGTAGAGAGGTTTAAAGCAGATCAGCAGCAGAGAAACCTTTTCTAAAGCAATATAGACGGCCACATAGAAGCAAGTGGTAGTCTAAAAACGGTGTCATCTGCAAAAAGATTATGTCAAGAACCTTGACAGTGATTGACATTAGTGATATTAGTCTGTAGATGCTGATTTCCATTCTGATAAGTGTGCTAGGCATTGCTGATAGATGTGAGTTAGAGGTACTGCTAGCTGGTCTGTACATCTACTCAGCAATCTTGCGCTCAACTTATCTGGGCCAACAGCCTTTTCTTGGTCCAGTTATTCAAGGAAAAGATTCATTTTATCCTGCCAGGGATGAAGTGAAGTGAAGGAGGTTACTTTGCTGGATTAGGAACTTGCATCTTGGCAGAAGTGTTTGGCAAAAAGATCACCTTTCTCCTCACTGCTAGTAGAGATGGTCCCATCCTGTCGATATAGAGGTGAAATAATTTCATCAGGTGAATAACCTTGTCGATCCTGACCAAGGATCATCAGGTTTTGGAGCCCATTCTACAGGACGCCAGCTTTCATTTTTGTCAGCATCCCATTTACAGACGGCCTACCTTTGGACTTTTTCCATTTGCCAACAGGCTTACCTGTGCAGGTTTCTGTTATAGATAGTGGGATGCCTCTTGTACTTTCTCCAAGCGGCCTCTTGACAACGAGAGCCTAACCATGGCTGATCTGAAGGCTTCGTCACATACTAATTCA
Organism: Cherax quadricarinatus; assembly: GCF_026875155.1. Classification (NCBI taxonomy): domain Eukaryota; kingdom Metazoa; phylum Arthropoda; class Malacostraca; order Decapoda; family Parastacidae; genus Cherax; species Cherax quadricarinatus. Next base: position 63,182,574 of record NC_069411.1, read on the forward strand.
TTCTTTCTCTGTCTCTCTCATTCTCTCTTTATCACTATTTATACTATATGGCTTTGGAGGAAATGAGAGCAGATGTACTCTGAGAATTTTTTTGCCTGAGGAAAGAGACACTAGGAAAATAGATGGTTCCGCAAGTCACAGAAGTGCTAAGTTTAAAATCTTACTGCAAGATTCGTGGTTCAGTGGAACAGCTATATGCAATGTAAGGGATTAGAATCCTTGTATATTCTTCTGTTTATTCAGCGATAGTCGTTAATTTCGACTGATATTAAGCTCATTGACTATATGGCTTTGATGGTAATGAGAATATTTGTGCCATGAAAGCTTTCGGGTCTCTGGGTAGAGACAGTAGGGCATGAGGCACTATGGTGGAGAGACGTCCCTGCACGTGGCAGGTGTAGGTATTCACAATACTTCACCCACCTTTTATGAAGCAGGTATGGATGACTCACACCACTGCTCCCACTTTTCAGAAGCAGGTGTGGGAGATTCATGCTTCCACAACCACCATGCCAGAAGGCAGGAATAGACCATTTACACTATTTATACTTTGTCAAGCAGTAACGGCTTGACAAAGCTCCTGGAGAGTGAAACGTTGCCACAATAAAATGTCACATTAGTAGTTGCACTTGTGTGCTTTTACCTAACATATTGTCGGTAATTCTGCCAACATTAATACGGACTACAGATATCCATACATTATTTATGGAAAATAGAAACACAGCAACATCATAGTAAAATATCAAATAAGTGAAACCAGTCGGGCTAAAAAATTTCTTGCAGCCACTCTGTTCTTCAGGGACGATGTAAACGTCACAACTTGTGATCTTGAAGATGAATCTGCTGTGTTTGGAGCAGATTTGTACTTACACAAGCTCTGTCTTGAAGCGTATCTCCAAAGATATACAAAATAAAATTAGCAAAATGATAAACAACCAACGCAAACAAAAGGCTAAACAATAGAGGACATTCAGGATAATAGCTGGTCAAACAATGGGTGAGATTTATTTTTATGCAAACAAACAGTCCGGAGAACATCCGTTGGCAAATAAAGTAAAATTGTACATGATAAAAATTTTGGTGATAGCATTCAGTTCCGCAGACCAAAATAAAAAAAATCAGCCCCTGCTTGTGTACTCATCATAGCTCACTGATAATTAAGTAGCAGACAAACTACGTTCGGTATTCAGTACTCTGTTAGGGAGGCTGGCAAACTGATTACACAAGCGCTCCAGCCGAGGAATATTTGGCAAGGGTTCAACAACCAAACTCATTGTGCAAGACATTTGATGCACTTCGAGTTAAATTGATGACCAAAGATAGTAGCAAACTTGCAAAGCCTGCCTTGCACAAGCTCTTTATTGTGGGGTACTCAAGCTCAACAGTATCGACCATGGACGAACCATCAGCCCTAATGGATATTGAATGGACAGTCAGTGGTGATGACGCATCACTCACGCCAGACCCTTGCGCTAGTAAGCCACGTGAAGATGTGAGTCTTACTGTACTTGCAAGAGCTGTCATGCGATACGATACAGGTGCCGCAAAACCATTGTTTCTTATACGTCATTTTGCCAATGAAAATAGTCTTGTGACACTCAGGAGCTTGTATAAAGTACTGAAAAGGACCATTAAATTTAGTCCGTGATTTGTATAGTAATGAAGTGTTCATGCTTTAATACGATAGCTTCTATTCACCTGTTTTATGTATATTTCTTATTGTAAATTTTATGAGGAATACAAAAACTGTCAGATAATGAGAAGTACAGAAATTTGTGAAGTTAAAAACTAGCCACTTCACGAATATTCAAAAAACATAATGGCGTCCTGTAAAACTTATACAAGGGATGCCACATGTCTACCCAAGATTTTACCCTTCCTCAAGACGTGCCCTAACAGGGTCTGAAGAAAAGCTCATTCACCTCAAAATTCCTACGGGTCTTACGGCCAGAGACCGTATAATATACACAGACTATGTAAAAGCCTTCAACAAGTGCGATCATGGTGTAATAGCACACAAAATACGTGATGAAGGAATAACAGTAAAAGTGGGTAGATAGATATGTAGCTATAGTATAGTAAACAGAGTCAGAGGCGGCTACAGTGACAAACTCTGCTCCACTGTACTCTCTCCCATCCTTTCCCTCGTCCTCATATCTGACATAGACAGATATAAACCACAGCACTATGTCTTCCTTTTCTGACGATACCAGAATTTGGATGACAGTGTCATCCATTAAGGACGCTACAAATCTACAAGAGGACACTAACCAAGTCTTTAAATGGGCCTCAGAAAACAATATGAAGTTCAATTACTTAGCTATGGAAAACTCAACAAATAGATACTCTCCTCATTCTTTCCATATGAAAAGGATTAGATTTCCCTTTTCACAAGTGTGCACGGTAGTGCATCTGGCATTGTTTTAGTGATCCAAGGAAAATACCATGGAGGCAAGGATGGTAATGCCTCTACACAGAGGTGGAAGTCGTCCTCGCTCTACGTTATATTTCAATATCATACAAAAATGTGCATTTTCTCCGCTTTTCAGAGAAAAAGAAGAGCAAATCGCATTTGGTCATCATAATGTCCTAAACTGACCCGTGAAGCCGGTACTCAGCATAAAAAAAAGCTGTAAAGTGGCTGTACATCACACGAGATTTTTTTAAAGTTTGTACTGTCTTAAGCTACCTGGCTTTATGCTGTTCTGTTTACTATCCAACATATAAACAATACTTGAAATGCTACAAACTACTTCTGAAAGGCATTTTAGCAAAAATAATGTGTACTTCCATTCAATATATGTGCATGTTTATAGAGGGGCCACAGATATATCAGATCATTTTTTAGTTGCAGCTACAGTGAGAGTAAAAAGTAGATGGGATACAAGGAGAATGACATCAGAAAGAGAGGTGAGAGTTTATACTAAAGGAAAAGGCAGTTAGAGTAAGATATAAACAACTATTGGAAGAAAGATGGGCTAGGGGGAGTATAGGTAATGAGGGTGAAGAGGTATGGGATAGATATACGAATGTAGTATTAGAGATTTTAATAGAAGTTTGTGGTTACGGGAAAGTGGGTGCAGGAGTGTGATGGTTCAGCAGCCCTATCAGGCAATCAAAGAGTATTTGATAAGGTTGGTTCCTCCTTATGGAAGTGAAAAGATAGAGAAATCAATAATAACGTTATTAATAATATGTAAAACTTTAGAATATAAAACACATAAGCATGAAATTAATCCTACTTAAATCAAAGAAATGAAAAATATAAATAATTAGTGATTCAAAGGTAATATATACACAAAACGTAGTTGATAATGGTGCCGTGCCGATGTTCTGGGCACGTAGCTCTGAATCGTGGTTTGGAACGTTGAGTCGTTGTTGACGATGGGGGGGGGAGGGTCACAAGTGGACATGACTGTTGACACACTGAGTAGACAGTGACCCCAACACGAGTAGAGATTCTGACGAACAAAGTTACTGGGATCCTCTGACCACCACAACACTTGTGAAGCAGTTGAATCGCCAGCAGAGAACTACCATGAAACATTGGTAGAGTTATAACTGGGAAACGGCTGCTAGAATGGTGTGTAGCTGATTACGAGTCTGCTAAAAGTGGAAAGGCGACCAATGTAGGTACAGATGCCAGACTGAATATAAAATCTTTCAAGATCAATACTGCCCCTCTTATCTCGCCCGTGTCAGATGACTCAAGCCGACAATCAAGGTTAAATTAAACAAATACAGAATTACACACCACTCGAGAAATCACTCACGAGATAGACGTACGACCTCTAAAAGAAATGGTGAGGATTAAATGATGATGTTACACTACGTAAGTCCAAATCAGGACAGGAACAAATTGCAGCATAAAAGCCTAAACAGAGTGATGCTCTTGTTGAAATCAAATTAATCCAAACACATAATAAATTAAACAGAAGTGGAATGAATACTTACATATTTGATGGGAGCCGAACGTCAAGTGACTGGCAACTGGTAGAAGGGACACACGTCACCTCCCCCCTGGTGCAGATGGGGGGGGGAGTGGGAACGATGTACCCATCTAACAAAACAAACATACTGCCCAACGAACTACCACCAACATTCATTCCACTACTCCTATCTAATGACCTTTTCCTTCATAAGGAGGGAAGAAAAGCGATTGGTGGAATGATGAGCTAAAGAGAGTACTAAGGGAGAAAAAGTTAGCATATGAGAAACTTTTGCAAAGAAGTAATACAAGGAGGGAGAAGTATATGGAGAGAATGTGAGAGATTAAAAGAGTGGTGAAGAAATGTAAAAATAGAACAAATTAGAGAGTGGGTGAGATGCTATCAACAAATATTGCTGAGAATAAGAAAAAGTTCTGGAGTGAAAGTAATAAGCCTAGGGAACGAATGGATTTGATAGTTAAAAATAGGAGAAGAAAGTTATTAAATGGAGAGTTGGAAGCATCAGGAAGATGGAGGAATATTTTGAGAAACTGTTAAATGTTGATGAAGTTAGTGAAGCTGTAATTTCGTACATTGGGAAGGGAGTTATAACATTTTGTAGGAGTAAGGAAGAGCCAGTTGTGAATGTGTTGGAGGTGCATAACACAATGGATAGAATAAAAGGGGGGTAAAGCAGCTGGGATTGATGGGATAAAGACAGAAATGTTAAAAGCAGGTGGGGATATAGTTTTGGAGCGGTTGGTGCTTTCATTTAATAAATATATGGAAGAGGGTAACTTACCTAAGCACTGGCAGAGGGCATGCATAGTTTCTTTGTATAAAACCAAAGGAGACACACAAAAGAGTGTAAAAATTATAGGGGGATAAGCCTGTTGTGTATACCTCGTAAAATGTATGATAGAAAAATTAATGAAAGAACTAAGAGTAAGACGGAGAGCAGGATCGCAGATGAACAAGGAGGCCTTAGGACAAGTAGGGGGTATGCAGACCAAGCGCTTACAGTGAAGCATATAGGCAAACAATATTTAGATAAGGTCAAAGACGTTTCGTTACATATGTGGATTTGGAAAAGCATATGATAGGGTAGATAGGGGAGCAATGTGGCAAATGTCGCAAATGTATTGAATAGGTGGTTGGTTATTGAAATCAGTGAATTTTTACGAGGAATGTGAGGCTCAGGTTAAAGTATGTCAGGAGAGAGGAAGATTATTTCCCAGTAAAAGTTGACCTTAGACTAGGATGTGTGATGTCACCGTGGTTGTTCAATATATTTATAGATGGAGTTGTCGAGTATTTTCATTCCAGGATGTTGGAAGGTGTGGAGTAAACGAAAATTGATATCCATAAAATTGGGATAGATTTCAGGATTCCTTTAGCCCAACATCTAGTTTAGATTCATGACACAAAATTACATACGAATTGGTGACACATTTGGAGTACTGAGTTTGCTGGGAGATGTCTTGTAGATGAATCTGTCGGCAGGTTCTGGATGCTGGCCCCTAAGGTGCTGTTACAAGGATGAAACAAAACAGTGATTCACGTTCCTTGCCATTTATGATGTGGACTATAGTTCAACGGTGGAAGAAACGCCTAAGTTTCTACTCTGGCTGGTAATCGAACCCAGGCCCAGTGTCAGGGCAAGCGCCCCCGGCCCGAGAGCCAGGACTCAGGGTATGTAACGAAGGAAATAAAGTGAACACAAAAAGAGCAAGTATGAGAAATAACCAAATAGTCCATGTATAGATTGGATAACAAGACTGAGGAGGGAGATGGAGGAACGTAATGATTTATATTTGAGTGCTGTCGGGATGGATCAACTAAAACGAGTGATCGTAGAGAGAGAGGAAACAACAGGGCCACAGGGCCAGGAGGTAGTAAACGAAGGAAATTTAAAGTGAACACAAGAAAGAGCAAGGTGATGGAGAAAATAAAAAAAATAGGTCATGAAAGATTGGATATCAGACAGGAGGGAGGGAGTATGGAGGAAGTGAATGTATTTAGATATTTGGGAGTGGACGTGTCAGCGGATGGATCTAAATAAAACGAGGTGAATCGTAGAATTGATGAGAGGGAAAAAACATGAGTGGTGCACTGAGGGGTCTGTGGAGACAAAGAACTCTACCCATGGAAGCTATAAGGGGAATGTACGAGAGTATAGTTAAACCAACATTCTTATATGGGTGTGAAGCATGGGTGGTGAATGTTACAGCAAGGAGAAGGCTTGAGGCAGTGGAGATGTCATGTCTGAGAGCAATGTACACTGTGAATATTATGCAGAGAAACTGTAGCTTGAAGATTAGAAGGAGGTGCGGGTTTTGAAAAGTATTATCAAGAGGTCAAAAGAGGAGTTGTTGAGGAGGTTCGAAAGTTTAGAGAGGATGGATCAAAATAGAATAACTTGGAGGGCATTTAAATGTGTAACGGAGGGAAGGCGTTGGAAAGGATCATTCTAGAAAAGGTTGGAGGGAGGGGGTAAAGAGGTTTCGTGTACGAAGAGCTCGGACTTCCAGCAAACGTGCGTGAAACGAATGGTTTCGCTAAATGTTATTTATGAAAAGATTCAAGGAAACCGGTTAGCTGGAGTTGAGTCCTGGAGGTGAGAAGTACAGCACCTGCGCTCTGTTCCAGTTATTTTTAACTGAAGTGTAGACAAGCCTATTGCAAGACAGTGATGTAGTGAATGATGATGAAAATACTTCGTTTTTTTCGGTCACCCTGCCTCGGTGGGAACCGGCCGATTTGTTAACAAAAAAATTTTTCATATATCTATTGTCTCTTTGAGACGTGTCTCTTATTAGTTTTACTGCTAATTTGTATTGTGTTTTAGTGATTTTCCTGACTCGAACACAGGACCTGCATCCCCCTGTCTATCGTAGTTCACTAAATTTCAATTGGCATAACAATCAAAGCTATCTCTATTCGATATTGACTTTAGTGTCACTTTCACACTGTGTATTTGCGAAACCCTGTTTGACCAAATGAATTTCTGGCACTAACTCTCCCTCTTTTCATGGGACTATTCTTTACGCTTAAACTGTATCAACTGCTGCAGTTTCCTTCTTTATGTTTTAAAACCCATTATTTAACTCCATTTTCTCTTACATAATGTTTTTATTAAAAAATACGAATTTAGTATTATTTTATTATTTCATGAACGTACAAATAATTTCCACGTACAATACCAGTTACGTCAAGGTTCACTATTTTGTAAATGTTTCTTATGATGCTCTAACTAATCTATTGTGTGCAGATATTTTTTTGTGGATTTTAGTATTTTAATATTCTTAGTTAATGGGTTAAATGCTTCAACGTCTAATTAACACAAGAATTATGGCTACAAACTCTATGTCTTCAGTTTGTGGGGAAATAAAGTCTGCAAGTTACCCAATTTTAAAACTGAAGAATGTTAAAACGTCTATAACATAGAAAAAGAAAACAAACAATCAGAATATATACTGTACACTAAGATATTTACACCTCATGGTAAATATACTTCTACAGAAATAGCCAGCACGTAGAAGAGAGGAACTTACGACTACGTTTCAGTCCGACTTAGACCATTTACAAAGTCACGGTATTGTGCCCTTTTTTTTTTTTTTGTTAAATATACTTCTGGTTTCAATGTTTAATGATTTCAAAGTCATTAGCTTTGATGTTACATCATTGTTTACTAAAGTACCAGTAGATGACCAGTTGGATTTTCTTGCAGAAAACCTTCCAAAATATGATCTTCCCTTAAACGCTGATGAAATAATTGAGTTGATTAAATTGTACATTTTGGATTGTAAATTTGTGTTCAATAACAAATTCTACATAGATAAATCTGGCATCCCTCTAGGTAATCCATTGTCACCTATTTGTACATGGAGTATTTTGAAACCACAATACTCAAAAATATCTTTCTTCCGAACACCAAATAGTTTAGGTATGTGGATGATGTGCAGATATCCACACAGAGTGGATTCACTTCTCTGTTTTTGAGAGCCCTTAGGATTTGTAGCTCTGAATTCTATGATGGAGAAAGTTAGAAAACTCTATGAAATTGTGTGGAGCAAGTGGAAGCAAATGTTTTCCTGTGACTTGACGTGCTGTTAGAGTGTGAGCAAGTAACATTAAATGAAAGGATTCAGGGAAACCAGTTAGCTGGATTCTTGGAGGTGAGAAGTACAGTGCCTGTAATTTAAAGGGGAGGTGGAGATATGTTACATAGACTTATGTTAAAGCACAATTTACAAGCATCAGCTGTGTTTATCTAAATATTTTTAGTGTGTATATTTCTGTTCTCTCTGCCACTTATATATCTCAATATTCACCATAGCCACCAGATGCATAACAAATTTTCTTTAAAAATATATAAAAAAAAATATCACCCATAACCCAAATTACATAAGAACATAAGAAAGGAGGAACACTGCAGCAGGCCTGTTGGCCCATACTAGGCAGGTCCTTTACAATTCATCCCACTAACAAACATTTGACCAACCCAATTTTCAATGCTACCCAAGAAATAAGCTCTGATGTGCAAGTCCCACTCAAATCCAACCCCTCCCATAGATTGTAAATTTTAATATTCATGTTAACCAGTTTTATCTTATAAATGTTAACCAATTTTATCATATAAATGTTTGTAGCTATAAGTTACACACACACACACACACACACACACACACACACACACACACACACACACACACAATATTTAGGGAGGTATACACAGTGGAGACAGCCTTCCATCAAACCGAGGTAGTAAGGTACAGTAGGAAATATTGGACACACTGCACACAACCAAGGAGGAGGTGAAAAACTGCTAGGTTAACTAGATATCTCGACACTGATGGGCCCAGATAACATCTCTCCATGGGTCCTGAGAGAGGGAGCAGATGCGCTGTGTGTTCACTAAGAGCAATCTTCAATAAATCTTTCCAAACAGAGCAACTGTCTGAGGCGTCAAAGACATAAAACATAGTCCCAACTTTTATGAAGGAGACAAAGGGGCAGCATTAAACTAATGAGTGGACGAGTATCAGGTAAGTCAACAAGGGGATCTGGACAAGCTACAAGCCTGGTATGACAAATTGTTCCACCAGATGCAAAATCATGAAGCTTGGGGAAGGACAAAGAAGACCTCAAATGGAGTATTGCCTAGAGGATCAAAGGTTGCGAAACTCACTCACTGGAGAGGATCCTGGTGTGAGCATCATACCAAACATATCTTCTGAGATACAAATCAACCATATAACTGCTGCAGCATATGGGCCCCTGGCAAACCTAAAAACATAAGAACATAAGAAAGAAGGAACACTGCAACAGGCCTACTGACCCATGCGTAGCAGGTCCATGTCCCTCCCCCCCGGATTAGACCAATGACCCCCCCCCCGGATTAGAACAAAGACCCACCCAGTCTGGTCATTTTCACTCAAGAATGGAGCACTGCACCAGACCCAGCAGCACAAGCTAGTCAGGTCCAACTCACACCCACCCACACCCACTCATGTATTAATCTAACCTATTTTTAAAACTACACAACGTTTTAGCCTGAATAACTGTACTCGGGAGTTTGTTCCATTCATCCACAACTCTATTACCAAACCAGTGCTTTTCTATATCCTTCCTGAATCTGAATTTTTCCAACTTGAAACCATTGCTGCGAGTCCTGTCTTGGCTGGAAATTTTCAGCACGCTATTTACATCCCCTTTATTTATTCCTATTTTCCATTTACATACCTCGATCATATCCTCCCCTAATTCTACGCCTTTCGAGAGAGTGCAGATTCAGTGCCCTCAGTCTATCCTCATTGGGAAGATTTCTGATACATGGGATCATCTTTGTCATCCTCCTCTGTTCGACATCTAAGTAAGGATGATTTCATGACGCTGCACACCGTGTACATCAGGCTCAGTATGGAACTCACACCGGGTCAAACTCGTCAAAAAATTGGAGAAAGTGCAAAAGATCAAGAATAGTCCCGGAACTAAGTGGTATGTCCTACGAGAAGAATTTAATGGAACTCAACATGACGACACTGGAGGAGAGGAAGAATAGGGAGGACATGATAACGACGTGTACTAAGAAGAATTGACGAAGGTGGACAGGGACAGAAAGTTTCTGAGGTGGGACACAGCAACAAGCGGTCACAACTGGTAGTTAACAACTCAAACGTTAGGAAGTATTTCTTCGGCTTTAGAGTTGTCAGGAAGCAGAACAATTTGGAGTATGAAGTAGTTGAGGGAGAATCCATACATAGCTTTAAGAAGAGGTATGATAAAGCTGAGAGAGCATGAAGAGAGTGAACCTAGTAGTGACGAGCGAAGAGGAGAGGCCATCGAACTGTGAATCAACCCCTACAACCACAAATAGGTGAGTACAAGCACACACACACACACACACACACACACACACACACACACACACACATACACACACACACAGGAGGATAGTGGTGGAGCACCTACAATGGAACCAGTTTATAAATGGATTCAAAGACTAACCCAAAAGGGTTCTTTCAGGTATACAGAAGTAAGATTAGGGCCAAGATTGGCCCACTTAAGAGTAACATTGGTCAGATCACTGACAGTGATAAGAATATGTGGGAAATTCTAAATACCTACTTCCTCTCAGTTTTCACCCAGGAAAATACTAGCGATATTCCTCAAATAATAGATTATGTAGAACAGGATGATAAACTATGTACGATTGCGGTAACTAGTAACATGGTCCTCAGACAAATAGAGAAACTAAAACCTAACAAATCCCCAGGTCTTGATGAACTGTTTGCGAGGGTGTTAAAGAAATGTACAGAGGAACTTAGCATACCTTTGGGTAATCTTTTTAACATATCACTACAAACTGGCATAGTGCCTGATAAGTGGAAAATGGCAAATGTAATACCTATTTACAAGGCAGGTGACAGGTCCTTGGCTTCGAACTATAGACCAATAAGCCTTACCTACATAGTGGGAAAATTTATGGAATCAATAATTGCCGAAGCAATTCGTAGCCATCTTGATAGGCACAGATTGATTAATGAATCTCAACACGGTTTTACAAAGGGGCGTTCCTGTCTTACGAATCTACTAACTTTTTTCACTAAGGTGTTTGAGGAGGTAGATCATGGTAATGAATATGATATTGTGTATATGGACTTCAGTAAGTGTTATGCAGGGTTCTGCATGACATCGTAATGTACATATAGTGGAGAAGTGTGCCATAATAGTATGAATATTATAGTTGTAAGGAATAATTTTGTAATTGATAATGTTCATTTGGGGGTACTGTAAAGTACTCTAACTGTAATTATAAAGAAATTCTGTTAATGATTTATTTTCCAAGGATGTTTGGGTACGCGGAGTAAGCGTGGTTAGGGAGTCACGTGACGTTAGCATGGTGTGTAGAGGCTGGCGTCGGAGATGCTGTGTATTTATGATAAGTTTGTAGTTGTGCACTTATTTTGTTTATCCAACTCAAGCCATAGGCTCTCATATGGCTTACCTGTATGTTCACCCAGGCTCTGACATGGTCAGGGTGCTGTGGGATGAGTGAGGAAATAAGAAATGAGGTTTGTAGTGTAGTGACGGCCTGACGCTGACGAGGCCTAGTGGTTATGGAGGCTGAACCTCACGCCAGCTGTTGTTTGTACACTCATTTGGGCGTTTAGGATTAAGGTCTTTCTGTTATGTTATGGTGATTAAATAGATATATTTTCCTAATTGGGATTTTTGCCTATCCTCTGTTACCCAACCCCTTTAAGTACACATACCAGTTTAGCGCTTTCTGTTTTGTCTGGGATAGCCCTGGGTGGCCGGTTTGGGCTAGTATGTGTGTAACTTTTACCTTTTCCCTTAGACAAGGCATCAAGTCCCCATTTTTGCGTAACAGTAAGGCTTTCGATAGAGTTCCACACCAGAGGCTACTGAGGAAACTTAAGGCACACAGAATAGGAGAAATTTTTTCCTGGGTAGAGGCATGGCTGACAAATAGACAGCAGAGAGTTTGCATAAATGGGGAGAAATCAGAATGGGGGCACGTCACAAGCGGTGTTCCTCAGGGGTCAGTGTTGGGCCCGTTGTTGTTCACAATTTACATAAACGACAGATGAGGGAATAAATAGTGAGATAAGCAAATTTGCTGATGACACCAAAATAGGCCGTCCAATTCATTCTAATGAAGACACTAGAGCACTCCAGGATGATTTGAATAGACTGATGCAATGGTCAGAGAAGTGGTAGATGCAGTTTAATATTGACAAATGCAAAGTTCTAAATGTTGGACAGTTAAATAACCATGCCACATATAAACTAAATAATGTAGATCTTAATACTACTGATTGCGAAAAGGATTTAGGAGTTCTGGTCAGCATTAATCTAAAACCAAGACAACAGTGCATTAGTGTTCTCAATAAAGCTAACAGAATTCTTGGCTTCAAATCTAGAAGTATAAATAATAGAAGTCCTCAGGTTGTTCTCCAGCTCTATATATCCTTGGTTAGGCCTCATTTAGACTATGCTGCTCAGTTCTGGTCACCGTATTACAGAATGGATATAAATGCTCTGAAAAACGTACAGAGGAGGATGACAAAGATGCTCCCATGTATCAGAAATCTTCCCTATGAGGATAGACTGAGGGCCCTAAATCTGCACTCTCTCGAAAGGCGTAGAATTAGGGGGGATGTGATCGAGGAGTATAAATGGAAAACAGGAATAAATAAAGGAGATGTAAATAGCGTGCTGAAAATTTCCAGCCAAGACAGGACTCGCAGCAATGGTTTCAAGTTGGAAAAATTCGGATTCAGGAAGGATATAGGAAAGCACTGGTTAGGTAATAGAGTTGTGGATGAGTGGAACAAACTCCCGCTGAGGATAAAAGGTTGTGTAGTTTTAAAAATAGGTTAGATAAATACATGAGTGGGTGTGGGTGGGTGTGAGTTGGGCCTGACTAGCTTGTGCTACTGGGTCTGGAGCAGTGTTCCATCCTTGAGTGGAGGTGACCAGACTGGGTGGGTCATTGGACTAATTCGGGGGGGGGGACCATTGGTCTAATATGGGGGATATGGACCTGTTCTGCATGGGTCAGTAGGCCTGTTGCAGTGTTCCTTCTTTCTTATGTTCTTATGTTCTTACTGGAGTTTTATGACAAGGTAAAAGAAGACACGAGAAAGAGAGATGGGTGGGTAGATTTCATTTTTTTGGACTGCAAGAAGGCCTTCGACACAGTTCCTCACAAGAGATTGGTGTAAAAGCTAGAGGATCACGCACGTACAACAGAAAGGGCACGGCAATGTATCAGAGAATACCTGACAGGGAAGCAACAACAAGTCATGGTACGTAATGAGGTATCACAATGGAGGCATGTGACGGACGGGATTCCACAGGGGTCAGTCCTAGGACAAGTGCTATTTTTGGTATATGTGAATGACATGATGGAAGGGTTAGACTCAGAAGTGTCCCTGTTCGCAGATGATGTGAAGTTAATGAGGAGAATTAAATCAGAAGGGGATCAGGCTGGACTACATAGAGACCTAGACAGGCTGGACGCGAGGTCCAGCAACTGGCTCCACGAATTTAACCCCGCCAAATGTAAAGTCATGAAGATCTGGGAAGGGCAAAGAAGACCGCAGACAGAGTATAGGCTAGGTGGCCAAAGATTGCAAACCTCACCCAAGAAAAAAATCTTGGGGTGAGTATAATACCGAGCACATCCCCTGAAGTGCACATCAACCGGAAAACCGCCTGGAAAACTTGAGGATAACGTTCCGATACCTCAGTAAGGAAGCGTTCAAGACTCTGTACATCGTGTACGTCAGACCCACACTGGAGTATGCAGCACCAGTTTGGAATCCATACCTGGTCAAGCAAGTCAAGAAATTAGAGAAAGTACAAAGGTTTTTAACAAGGCTAGTTCCAGAGCTAAGGAGAATGTCATACGAAGAAAAGTTAAGGGAAATCGGCCTGACGACACTGGAGGACAGGGGGGTTAGGAGAGACATGATAACAACATTCAAAATACTGAAAGGAATAGAGAAGGTGGACGGAGACAGGATGTTCCAGAGATTGGATACAGAAACTAGGGGTCACAGTTGGAAGGTGAAGACTCAGATGAGTCAGAGAGATATTAGGAAGTATTTCTTTAATTAAAGAGTTGTCAGAAAGTGAAATAATCTGGCAAGTGATGTAGTGGAGGCATTAACTATACCGAGTTTAAGATGAGGTAGGATAAAGCTCCTGGAGCAGAGAGAGGACCTAGAAGCGATCAGTGAAGAGGCGGGGCAATTAGCTGAGTCTCGACCAATGCAACCACAATTAGGTGAGTACAAATAGGTGAGTGCACACACACGCACACACACACACACACACACACACACACACACACACACACACACACACACACACACACACACACTAATCAAAGGGATCGATACTATTCACTTACTGGTATTAGAAGCCGATGTTCAACATACTGAGTGTTATCAGAATATCGACCAAGGATATTAACTGACAGTCCCTCCATCACTTCCCTTAGCTACAATACAAGAACTTAAACACTCAACTGTTGAGAACCAACAGGTAAAGAAAATGGAAAATAAAATTAATAGGACTCAATAAGAACATAAGAACATAAGAAAGAAGGAACACTGCAACAGACCTACTGACCCATTCGAAGCAGGTCCATGTCACCCTCCGGCTTAGCCCAATGACTCAACTAGTCCCTTCCATCCCTTCCATTTAAAGAAGGAGCACGGCATCAGGCCCAGCAGCACAAGCTAGTCAGGTCCAACTCACACCCACCCTCACCCACTCATGTATTTTTCTTACCAATTTTTAAAAATACACAAGGTCTTAGCCTCTGTAACTGTACTCGGGAGTTTGTTTCACTCATCCACAACTATATTACCAAATCAGTGCTTTCCTATATCCATCCTGAATCTGATTTTTTTCGTTTTGAAACCACTGCTGCGAGTCTTGTCTTGGCTGGAAATTTTCAGCACCCTATTTACATCCCCTTTATTTATTCCTGCTTTCCATTTATACAGCTCAATCATATCCCCCCTAATTCTCCGCCCTTTCTAGAGAGTGCAGGATCAGGGCCCTCAGTCTATCTTCATAGGGAAGATTTCTGATACATGGGATCAACTTTGTCATCCTCCTCTGCACGTTTTCCAGAGCATTTAAATCCATTCAGTAATACGGTGACCAGAACTGAGCAGCATAGTCTAAATGAGGCCTAACCAAGGATATATAGAGTTGAAGAACAACCTGAGGACTTCTATTATTTATACTTATAGATATGAAGCCAAGGATTCTGTCAGCTATATTGCGAACACTAATGGATTGTTGCCTTGGTTTTAAATTACTGCTAACCAGAATTCCTAAATCCTTTTCGCAATCGGAAGTATTAAGATCTACATTATTTAGTTTATATGTGGCATGGTTATTTTCCTGTCCAACATTTAGAACTTTGCCTTTATCTTCATTAAACTGTATATGCCACTTCTCCGACCATTGCACCAGTCTATTCAAATCATCCTGGAGTGCTCTAGTGTCCTCATTAGAATGAATTGGACGGCCTATTTTGGTGTCATCAGCAAATTTGCTTATGTTGCTATTTATTCTCTCATCTATGTCATTTATTTAAATTGTCAACAACTGTTAAGGCTTACTCAGCCCTGTAACAACTTCAGTCAGTATTACCAAGGCTGGCTCCTCCTCAGGAAAATTAATGAATAGAAAAAGAAATAATAACAGACAATGATGAACACTTTATTATTTAGAAACGGAAAATGTAAAACAATAAAACATGAATGGGTATCCTAATTGAAAGAAAAATGAAAAATGAAATGAAAAAAACTACATTTGAACTCAACGCTAATATAGGTATATCGTGATAATGGGATGTCAGGTGTTGGTGACACTGAGTGTTGTTGAAATCGTAGCCGTTGCTGATGTGGGGGGGGAGTAGCAGGTGTTGGTGACCACCACCGGCTCGTTCTTCATAGAGTATAGCCGTGAATAATTCCTTCAGATGACAGGAAAACAGGTTCGTTACCACTGCTATGATGAGGGGTTAGGTCCTGCGTTGGCTTACATAACAGGTAAGTAGATTAAACATGGGACGTCTCAGGACGTTAGTCCATCTCCTTCTATTCCTCTCGTTGGTTGGCAGGTGACCCTCTCTGTCATTCCAAGCTGTAAAGAGACAGATTACCCTCTGCTTAAGAAATCACTCTCCATGATAAGTACAATACCTAAAAGATGTGGTGATTATTAAAACATTTAACAGATAAAGACTGAAAGAACTAAGTTAATTATTGGTCAAAAGTGATGCTTTCAACTAATAAGTCCACTAAAATATGATCAGGCATGTACTTACAATAGTGTTGGGAGCTGTGAGACGAGTGATTTACTGTTTGATCGGAGTCCCACACTTCACCTTTCGTGGGGGAGGGGGGGAAGAGGGAGGGGAAGGGATAGCAGGAGCTAGACTGACCCTACCTTAACAAGCAGCCGGCAATCAAACTATCACTTTCGGGGAGGGGGAAAAAGGAAGGGGGGGGGGAATAGCGGGAGCTGGACTTACCCTAACTTAACAAGTAGCCTGCAATGAAACTATTGTTACTATATACTCCCTCACTACTCCTATTTATTGAACTTTTCCCTCACAACAACGGGCCTCTACCCGGAAAAAATTCTCCTCCTATTCAATGTGCTTAAAGTTTCCTCATAGCCTCTGATGTGGAACTCTATCGAAAACCTTACTGAAGTTCATATACACAATATCATATTCATTACCATGATCTACCTCCTCAAACACCTTAGTGAAAAAAACTTAGTAAATTCGAAAGACAGGAACGCCCCTTTGTAAAACCGTGTTGAGATTCATTAACCAATTTATGCCTATAAAGATGGCTACGAATTGTTTCTGCAGTTATTGAGGTAAGGTTAATTGGTCTATAGTTCGAAGCCAAGGACCTGTCACCTGCCTTGTAAATAGGTATTACATTTGCCATTTTCCACTTATCAGGCACTATGCCAGTTTGTAGTGATATATTGAAAAGATTAGCCAAAGGTATGTTAAGTTCCTCTTTACATTCCTTTAACACCCTTGCAAACAGTTCATCAGGACCTGGGAATTTGTTAGATTTTAATTTCTGTATTTGTCTGAGGACCATGTCACTAGTTACCGCAATCGTACATAGTTTATTATCATCCTGTTCTACACAATCTATGACTTCTGGAATTTCGCTAGTATTTTCTTGGGCAAAAACTGAGAGGAAGTAAGAATTGAATATTTCACACATATCCTTATCACTGTCAGTGATCTGACCTGAGATCTTGTCCCTAATCTTACTTCTGTATACCTGAAAAAAAAAATCCTTTTGGGCTAGTCTTCGAGTCC
Source organism: Cherax quadricarinatus (assembly GCF_026875155.1). NCBI lineage: Eukaryota > Metazoa > Arthropoda > Malacostraca > Decapoda > Parastacidae > Cherax > Cherax quadricarinatus. Next base: position 63,199,914 of record NC_069411.1, read on the forward strand.
CTTGCGACCTTAGCCTCATAATTCCTTTTTTGCTTTTCTTATTCCTTTTTTTATTTCTCTCTTTAATTGAATATATTGACATCTTAACTGCCCATCTCTTCTTTTGATACGCCTATATATGCCTCTCTTTTGACCAATGAGATGTTTTAATCTATTGTTCATCCTTTTGGGATCAATTTTGTTAGATCTATTTTCCCTAATCAGAACAAAAGTTGTCTGGCCAGCTAGAATTATGCTCTGAAAAATATATTGGCAACCAAGATCACCTACCTGACCCATAGTCAGGTCATCCCAATTTAGCCCACCCAGGTAATTTCTCCGTCCCATGAAATCGGCCAAGCAAAAGTCTGGAACAGAGATTTGATTGAAATTATCTGGGTAATTCCATGATATATTGAAAGAAGGTGATTTGTGATTGCTTTCCTCAAGCTCATCATTAACCTCAAGATTATTAATTTGCGATTCTTTGTTGGCAAGAACCAAGTCAAGCAGATTGTTTCCTCCAGTTGGTTCTGTCACAAACTGTTTTAAAAAGGAATGCTGAACTGTATCAAGAAAGTCATTAGACTCAAGATTTCTTGTCACATTGTTCCAATCAATTTGTATATCTCCAGAGAGGCTCATCAACCAAATAACCTCTTTCACGATTGGTTAATCTCAGATTAACTGTGAAGATTCTCAAAGATTTATTCATGACTCATCATACCAGATGTGCCAGGTCCAGCTTAGAGAGTGTCGTGTCAACAAGCAAACCACACATGATGATGCATGCCAAAACACTGGGATAATTAAAATAAGAGTTAAGGCACATTGTTCATGAGAAGAAACGTAATATAGTCAAACTGAAACTAAACGGGAAGGGCATATCTGGTCCTCGACCAGGCCTTACAGTGGATCATGTCCTGTTACTGCTGGCCGCACGCAATCCAGTTACGAACCACAGCCCAGCTGATCTGGCACAGACTTTAGGTATCTGTCCAGTTCCCTCTTGAAGACAGCCATGGGTCTATTGGTAATTCCCCTTATATATGATGGTATATTGTTGACAGTCTTGGGCCTCGGACATTTATTTAGTTTTTCTCTCAGTGTACTCATGCACCCCCTGCTTTTCATTGGGGATATGTTGCATCGTTTGCCGTCTTTTGCTCTTGTGAGGAATGATTTTTATGTGTAGGTTTGGGACTAGTCTCTCTAAGATTTTCCAGGTGTAGGCTATGATGTATCTTTCCCGTCTGCATTCCAGGGAATACAGGTCAAGGGACGTCAAACGTTCTCAAGAAGTAATTAAGGTGCATGACTAAACAAACAAGTGCAGCGAAAGCTCACTGTACACTCTCTAAATCCTCAGTTTCACCTGCCTTGAACTGGGTTGCGTACAGCAGTATTCCAGCCTAGAGAGAACTTTAAGAGGATATAATTGTCATGGCATTCCTTGTTTTGAAAGTACTAATTATTCGTTCTCTCATTTTGTTCGCAGATGTGATAGTGACACTGTTGTGATCCTTAAAAGTGATAGCCTCTGACATTAGCATTTCCAAGTTCGTCACATTAGTTTTCACTCTGTTGTGTGATTAGAGGTAGAAGTGTACCTGCTTCTCTCTTTTATTTCCTCAAGTTTTGCATAACGGAGTTACTGAAAAATATCCTCATTGAACATCACTTTGTTTTCCGTGGCCCACTGGAAGACTTGGTTTATGTCTGCTTGAAGGTTTACCGAGTCCTCAGTGAATAACACTTTCATCCAGATTCTAGCATTTGATGTAAAAGAAGACACGGTGTTACGGTTTACAGCTCTGTCTGTGTCTGATATTAGGATGAGGAACATGATGGGGCGACTACTGTACCTCGTGGGACAGAGCTCTTCGCTATGGCGACTGCTGATGTAACTCTGTTTACTATTACTCTTTGTGTTATAATGGTTAGAAACTTGAAGATCCATCTTCCCATTGTTTTCAGTTATTTCTTTAGCACTCATTTTGTGAGCTATTACGCTGTCAACGCCCTTGTTTAAGTTCTTTACAAAGTCTATCTATACAACATCTGTATTCTGTTTGTTCTGCAGTGCATCCAAGATCAAGTGACAGTAGTCCAGTGGTTGCGAGAAACAAGAGTGACCCGCTCTAAACCCATGTTGCCCTGGGTTTAGAGCGGGTCACTCTAATGTGGATGGCAATTATGCTTCTTATGACTCTTTCAAAGATTTTATAATATGGAACGTTAGAGCTGTCGGTCTATAATTCTTTGCTATTACTTTCCAATATACAGTAAGTTCCTTAATATTTATGATATTGATATTAAATAATTTATTTAATCAAAGGGTAAAAGAAGAATTAAAGAATTAATCAGTGAAATGTGCTGGAGAGTTACATAAAATAAAGGAAACTGAAGTAGAGGCCAACGACGAATATAAAATAAAAACAAGCGATAAATGATTCCACAAAGGTAAGTGAGAAAGACGGAAATTTGACATGGAATCCTCTGATTAGTTTCCCCATGAAACTTTAGAACACAGCGGGAGTAAAAGAAAATTAAAATGGATGAAAGGCTTTCTGACCGAGACAAAATAAAAATTTAATAGATATAAGAGGAAAAATGTCTCCTTTGGGACATGTGACAAGTCGGGTATAGCAAGGATCCGCATTTATACAAATAATGTTTTTTTTTTACTTATATAAATGACTTACCAGAAAAATAACTATATGAGTATGTTTCTAGATGATGTTATAATATTAAATACATAACTTATAAAACTGTAAATCTTTATATGATGGCTTAGTTAAACTGAACAAAGGAAGTGACAGATGGTGATTTCGGCTGCGGGTGTCTAGAAGCGACTAAAAATTGCTTGTGGGAGGATAAACTGACCAGGTGAGTTTATCAAAATAAAAAAAAACACTCAGTTTCGCCCATTTTGATGTCCATATCTGGTTTACTATAGCAGTCAAATAGTATAATATATTGATCGCTTCAGTATTATAAAGTGGTCATAAAAACCTCTATTAATAGCCCAATAGTCGCCATTCAGACAATTTTACTTTAATTTCAACATTTTACTGTTGCAAACCAAAGTCCAAAACAAAATCATCGGTATTCCAGTCACTGCAACAGTTTTTCCTCTCTTCATCAACAACGTCTCCACGTTTCACCTATGCCACACTTGCTCTCTGTTGTGAACACTGTGTCACATCCCAAAATCGACGATTTCATTTCCTATTTCTCGGAAATAAACTCTAGCTAAGCATTTCGGAATTTGTACGAATGGTGCTACCGAAATTCTTAAAATACAGGCAAATGTCGGTGAATGCTGGGGAAACCTCCAGGAAAACAACGTGGAAAACATCCTTTTGGCCTAAAATTGTTGCTAAAACTGACCCAAACCTAGTCTATTTCACTCTTATTTGTAATCTTCCGTAAAAAAAAAAAAAAAACATTGGAACAACGAAACACCCAATCCTACTTTCAGAACGATCCTAAACACTCCACAAAAATCATCGATATTTTAACTTTTTCACTCATTTTAACCAATTTCTCTTGCAATACTAAAAGCAAAATCAGCCTCCAGTCAGTAACTAACCTTATCTATATCGAATAATTAGAAACCTTCTAAGAAGCATGTCAATCCAAGAGTAGGTAAATGTAGTAGTCTGCTCATTTATACTTCCACTGTTCGAGCCTTAAACTACACAGTGACATTTAGAGAGGATAAATCACACATGCTTCTACAGTCATGTGCAACGAGAATGTAATGAAGAAGTACACAAGAGAGCCATAATTTCTAGAGACACTACGAAACATGAAATATCTGTTTGTTGGGGAAACAACACGCATCACAAAGTGGCTAGTGTTGGACAATCTACAGTGCAAAAAAAAAAAAAAAAAGCAGTAAACGGCAGGCTTTCAACGCACCTTTCTGACTGAATTAACAATGTAAGTGCATCACCTGCATCAATCCAGATTCCTCTTGGACGCTTTTATTTCGATAAAGTACTGCTCGTAATGTGGTGAAGTGCTCCGGTTTTCAAAGAATGCCACCTGGAGGTTATTCCGGGGATCAACGCCCCCGCGGCCCGGTCCATGACCAGGCCTATCGGTGGATCAGGGCCTGATCAACCAGGCTGTTACTGCTGGCCGCACGCAGTCCAACGTACGAGCCACAGCCCGGCTAATCCGGCACTGACTTTAGGTATCTGTCCAGCTCCCTCTTGAAGGCAGCCAGGGGTTTATTGGTAATTCCCCTTATGTTTGATGGGAGGCTGTTGAACAGTCTTGGGCCCCGAACACTTATGGTGTTTTAACTCAGTGTACCAATGGCGCCCCTACTTTTAATTGGGGGTATTTTGCATCGCCTGCCTAGTCTTTTACTTTCGTAGGGAGTGATTTCTGTGTGCAGGTTCGGGACCATTCCTTCCAGGATTTTCTAAGTGTAGATTATGATATATCTCTCTCTCCTGCATTCCAGTGAGTACAAGTCAAGTGCTTCCAAGCGTTCCCAGTAGTTAAGGTGTTTGACAGAATTTATACATGCAGTAAAGGATCTCTGTACACTCTCTAGATCTGCAATTTCACCTGCTTTGAATGGAGATGTTAATGTACAGCAGTATTCCAGCCTAGAGAGAACAAGTGATTTGAAAAGGATCATCACTGGCTTGGCATCTCTCGTTTTGAACGTTCTCATTATCCATTATCTCATTATCCATTTTCTTTGCACTTGTGATCGTGGCACTGTTGTGATCCTTGAAAGTGAGATCCTCAGACATTACTACTCCCAGGTCCCTTACATTATTTTTCCGTTCTATTGTATGGCCAGAGTTTGTAGTATACTCTGTTCTAATTATCCCCCCCAGTTTTCCATAACGGAGTAGTTGGAATTTGTCCTCATTGAACATCATATTGTTTTCCGTTGCCCACTGGAAAACTTTGTTTATATCTTCTTGGAGGTTAACCGCGTCCTCAGCAGATGACAGCCTCATGCAGATCCTAGTATCATCCGCAAAGGATGATACGGTGCTGTGGTGTATATCTCTGTCTATGTCTGATATGAGGATGAGGAATAAGATGGGGGCGAGTACTGTGCCTTGTGGAACAGAGCTCTTCACTATGGCAGCCTCCGATTTAACTCTGTTGACCACTACTCTTTGTGTTCGATTTGTTAGGAAGTTGAAGCTCCATCTCCCCACTTTCCCAGTTATTCCTTTAGCACGTATTTTATGGGCTATTACGCCATGATCGCATTTGTCAAACGCTTTTGCAAAGACTGTGTATTACATCTGCATTCTGATTTTCTTCCAGTGCATCCAAGGCCATATCATAGTGATCCAGTAGTTGTGAGAGGCAGGAGAGACCTGCCCTGAACCCATGTTGCCCTGGATTGCGCAGATTTTGGGAATCCTGGTGATTTGCAATCCTGCTTCTTAGCACTCTTTCAAAGATTTGTATGATGTGGGACGTCAGAGCTATTGGTCTACAGTTCTTAGCTAATGCTTTGCTGCCACCTTTATGGAGTGGGGCTATATCCGTTGTTTTAAGTGACTGTGGAATTTCACCCATGTCCAAGCTCCTCCTCCATAGTGTACTTAGGGCACGCGAGAGGGGTTTCTTGCAGTTCTTAATGAATACAGAGTTCCACGAGTCTGGGCCCGGGGCTGAGTGCATGGGCATGTCAATGGCTTTTTCGAAGTCTATCGGAGTTAGGGTAATGTCGGAAATCTGGCATACATTTATGGAGTTTTGAGGCTCATTCATGAAGAAATCATTTGGGTCGTCGATCCTCAGACTTATTAGTGGCTCACTAAACAAAGAGTCGTACTGGAATTTCAGTATTTCACTCATTTTCTTGTTGTCATCTGCATAAATCCCATCCTGTCTGAGTAAGGGCCCGATACTAGATGTGGTATTTGCCTTGTTTTTGACATATGAAAAGAAATATTTCGAATTTCTTTCAATTTCACTTATAGGTTTAAGCTTCTCCTGTCTCTCTTGGTTCCTGTAAGAGTCCTTTAACTAAAGTTCGACAGTTTCTACTTCCCTGGTCAGCACCTCCTTTCGTGTATCAGATATTGTAGCACTCCTGAGGAGCTCAGTGACTCTTCGTCGTCTTCTGTAGAGGGAGCGTCTTTCTCTCTCCAGTTTACTCCTGCTCTTATTCTTTCTTAGGGGAATATGCCTAGAACATCCTTCAGCTGCCAGGAAGTTTATCCTTTCAAGGCACTGGTTTGGATCCATGTCATTTAAGATATCTTCCCAACATGTTTCATTTAGGACATGGTTTACCTGGTCCCAGTTGATGTTCTTGTTGTTGAAGTTGTATTTTGTGAAAACACCTTCACAGGTACATGCATTCTGCTGATCAGGACCCCTGTGCATGTACGTCTGGATTTCGATTACGTTGTGATTGGAATTAGTTATTTTTGATATTCTTATGACTCTTATCAGGTTCTCATTATTTGTGAAGATAAGGTCAGGTGTGTTTTCTAGTCTTGTTGGCTCCACTATCTGCTGACTTAAGGTGTGTTTATCGCAGAGACTTAGTAGCTCATGTGTATGTGACCTTTCATCTGCGCTACCTCCGGATATTGTTTCAGTTATAACATTATTCGCTACATTCTTCCATTTTGTTTGCCTTAGGTTGAAATCACAAAGCTGTTTCACACCAGATTTGGTTGGTTGCAGACACAGATTTACTGGACTTACCATTGTTGTTTTCTGGTTACAATGTTAATTATAATATTCTTACTATCGACGGTACAGGTACATTTCACTGGATGGATGTGATAGCTGTGTTAACCCCGGTAAGGAAGATGATGAATCTTGTCAACAGGCAAAAATATTTCTGAACTGAACATTGCTGAGGTGTCCAAAATTGATACTATAGAGTAGTTTCGTTACCCATGCTCTTTGAAACGTCAGATTGTGTGAGCTTCCTGGTATCCAAGACTGTGACATGAGGGCTAATATCTTACAATAACTTTCATTTCATTTCAGATAGCCAGCTCCAAATTGGCCATGAATGATCCATATCATTCATCAGGGTATACACATCTCGGCCAGTCCTAAATTCTGTATTTGCCCATGATCGATATGTATCCCAGTGACAAAACTTACATTCTCTCCAAGTTGAAGTTCCTCAACATCCTGACCAGCAGACGCCATGTCCCTTTAATAATAACATTTGACAATGACGTGCGCTGGAAAGCTAATTGTATCATCAGTGCTGCATCCCAGAGGAATTACGTGGAGGAGATTGTTCTAATGCTTGATAGTTTCCATATATTCTCGAATCTGCTTAGAACAATACGTCAATCGACAGAGGAAAGAAGATTTACAATCGTTGAACAAGTGGCTGAAGGTGAAAATGCTTTAGTTAATATGATTGCAGGTAAATATGTAGAGGAAATTGAAAAAAAAATGTATTCGTCTTTGTTGAAAAGTGATACTTTTCTTGAAAGACTTATAGTATCCACTACAGTCACAAGGATTAGTGAAGAACTTGGCAAGAAGAAAGGTAAATTTAGTACTCTGTCAAAAATTCGTCATTTGTGGCTAGAATGCCGTCAGGTGCTTGCTAATGCACGAGTGTTGACCTAGCAGACCATTAAGTGCTTGCTATTGCACGAGTGTTGACCTACGATACCATCAGGTGCTTGCTAATGCACGAGTGTTGACCTAGCAGACCATCAGGTGCTTGCTAATGCACGAGTGTTGACCTAGGATACCATCAGGTGCTTGCTAATGCACGAGTGTTGACCTAGGATACCATCAGGTGCTTGCTAATGCAAGAGTGTTGACCTAGGATACCATCAGGTGCTTGCTACTGCACGAGTGTTGACCTAGGATACCATCAGGTGCTTGCTAATACACGAGTGTTGACCTAGGATACCATCAGGTGCTTGCTAATGCACGAGTGTTGACCTAGCAGACCATCAGGTGATTGCTAATGCACGAGTGTTGACCTAGGATACCATCAGGTGCTTGCTAATGCACGAGTGTTGACCTAGGATACCATCAGGTGCTTGCTAATGCACGAGTGTTGACCTAGGATACCATCAGGTGCTTGCTACTGCACGAGTGTTGACCTAAGATACCATCAGGTGCTTGCTAATGCACGAGTGTTGACCTAGCAGACCATCAGGTGCTTGCTAATGCACAGTGTTTGACCTAGGATACCATCAGCTGCTTGCTAATGCACGAGTGTTGACCTAGGATACCATCAGGTGCTTGCTAATGCACGAGTGTTGACCTAGCAGACCATCAGGTGATTGCTAATGCACGAGTGTTGACCTAGGATACCATCAGGTGCTTGCTAATGCACGAGTGTTGACCTAGGATACCATCAGGTGCTTGCTAATGCACGAGTGTTGACCTAGGATACCATCAGGTGCTTGCTACTGCACGAGTGTTGACCTAAGATACCATCAGGTGCTTGCTAATGCACGAGTGTTGACCTAGCAGACCATCAGGTGCTTGCTAATGCACGAGTGTTGACCAGATACCATCAGGTGCTTGCTAATGCACGAGTGTTGACCTAGGATACCATCAGGTGCTTGCTAATGCACGAGTGTTGACCTAGCAGACCATCAGGTGCTTGCTAATGCACTATTGTTGGCCTAGCAGACCATCAGGTGCTTGCTAATGCACGAGTGTTGACCTAGGATACCATCAGGTGCTTGCTAATGCACGAGTGTTGACCTAGGATACCATCAGGTGCTTGCTAATGCACGAGTGTTGACCTAGCAGACCATCAGGTGCTTGCTAATGCACGAGTGTTGACCTAGCAGACCATCAGGTGCTTGCTAATGCACGAGTGTTGACCTAGCAGACCATCAGGTGCTTGCTAATGCACGAGTGTTGACCTAGGATACCATCAGGTGCTTGCTAATGCACAATTGTTGACCTAGCAGACCATCAGGTGCTTGCTAATGCACGAGTGTTGACCTAGCAGACCATCAGGTGCTTGCTAATGCACGAGTGTTGACCTAGCAGACCATCAGGTGCTTGCTAATGCACGAGTGTTGACCTAGCAGACCATCAGGTGCTTGCTAATGCACGAGTGTTGACCTAGCAGACCATCAGGTGCTTGCTAATGCACGAGTGTTGACCTAGCAGATCACACTGGTTCTTGGTTAAATCATTTACATGTTTCCGACGCCTTGCCAATATTTGCTGCAGCAGAACACTACAGCTGCTGAAAGCTACTTATCTCTGCAACCAATAACCATATCTGCAACCAACACCATATCCCCTTTAAAATCAGGCATAATTACAGATAATACCACAGACCACTACCCTACTTTCCTCATAACAACTCTTGGTAAACTACCCCAAGACACTACTAAAGTCACCTTCAGACTTCACAATGAGGCAGCCATTAATAACTTCACAACAGCAATAGCAAACATTGATTGGCACACTGAGCTAGAAACCTATACAGATATTGACGAATGTATTAATAATTTTCTAAAAAAAACCCAATACCTCTATAACAAGCACTGCCCTAAAAAAACTAAACAGATGACAGCAAAAAAGACTGAACAGTCCCTGGCTAACACCCAGCATTCTGAAATCCATAAATACAAAACACCAATAATGAAAAACATACAGAATGGGTCACATAACCAGAGACCAAACAAAACGTTACTCGTCAATCCAAACCCCACCTGATAAAAGGGCAAAAAAATTGAAATTATGAGAAAGATTATCCAACTTACGAGGTGATATAAAAAAAAGACCTGGAAAACCCTATCAGAAATTCTGGGAACAAAAAAGATATCCACGAAATAGCGAAATAAAATTAGCAAAAACAGATGAACCCCAACTCCCACCAACAGAAACAGCAAACAGACTAAAATGATTTCTTCTCCCACTATAGGACAAAACCTGCCAATAAAATCCCAAGCTCAGATACCCCCACCAAATGACTACCTCACCGGCAACAAACCCGAACACACTTTTCCCTTTAGCTCCGACTAACCCATACGAAGTCCCCCTTATTATCAACGCACTAAAAAACAAGGCGGAGATTTAAATACCTTACCACCCTTATATACAAAAAAGTGTCACAAGTGCTATCACCAATCATTGCAACACTCTTTAACAAATCCATTGAATCCTCCACCTTCCCTACAGTACTCAAAATAGCAAGGGTCCCCCCGATCCACAAAGGAGGAGACCAAACAGAGTTGAATAACTATAGGCCAATATCCAACTTAACACCTCTCTCAAAAATCTTCGAAAAATTAATTCATAAACGAATCTACTCCCCCTTTTATCTCCCAAAACAAAACTCCCCCCTGCCAATTTGGTTTTCAGGCCTAATAAAAATACTAATGATGCTATTAAAACACATGAAGAACATATATACACTGCAATAGAGAAAAAAGAATCCCACTGGGATCTTCATTGATTACGTAAAGCTTTTGATACAGTTGACCATGACTTGCTCCACGTAAAATTGTCACACTATGGTAAAAGAGGGCACTCCCTCAACTACCTCAAGTCTACCTCAGCAACAAGAAGCCAATATGTGTACGCAAATGGGGCAAACTCTTCTGCACAACCAATTTACAGTTGGTGCCCCCACAGGGAAGTGTCCTTGGCCCTCTTCTCTTTCTCCTATACAAAAAATGACCTCCAAATGCTTCGCAATTACTCAAACCCACACTATTTGCAGATGACACTACATACGTCTTCTCTCACCCGAGCCCAGTCACGCTAGCCAATACTGAAATAACGAATTACAGAAAATATCTACCTGGATGAGGACTAACAAACTACACTAAACACTGACAAAACCTACTTCATTCAGTTTGGTAACAGAGCTACAGATGTCCCTCTTAAAATAATGATAAATGGATCACCTATCACAAAACTAACAGAGGAAAATTCTTAGGAATCCACCTTGATAATAGACTCAAATTTCATACACATATACATCAAATTTCTAAAAAATTTCCAAGACTGTAGGCATACTATCGAAGATACGGTACTATGTTCCAAGTCAGCCCCCCTGGCCCCATATCACTCTCTTATTTACCCCTACTCACCTATGGAATTTGTGCATGGGGCTCAACAACAATTAACCATCTCAGACCACTAAATTAAACCCAACAAAAGGCTGCAGTTAGAATGATAAACAAATTCTCACTACGGGAGCACACTCCACCAAAATTCAATACACTAAACCTACTCACCATACAAAACATCCATACTTATTACTGCACCTATTACATACATAGAACACTTAACTCTGATATTAACCCTCCCCTCAAAAATCTCCTTGCCAACCTCAACAGAACACATGACATAACACAAGGCACAGATCACTCTTTGAGTTCCTCGTGTCCATCTCACACTATGCAAAAACTCAATGCACATAAAAGGCCCTAAAATCTGGAATTCATTACCTTGTAAATATAAAAGAAAACAACCTGTTTTTTAAATTCAAGTCTTCTTCTCAAGATTACTTACTCACCCAAAACCAAATAAATACTGAATAACTGAACATTATAAATTGTATATCTTAAATGTTTCTCACAATTATATATCACATAAATGTTAAACTAAAAACCCAATCTAACTTTATTATTTTTTTAAATACACACCTAACAGAATCACTACCTAACTGAATGCAACCATAGACCTGTCTTTGTAATACTCCACTTGTGCTTTATAGTTATCTGTTTACATTAATGTTTTATCACTGATTTCATCATTGCTTAGTAGCAGCGCTGTATAGTCCTTGTGGCTTAGCGCTTCTTTTTGATTATAATAATAATAATAATCATTGCTTAGTTAATCTTAAGTTAATTTTAAGCCAGCCCGTAATGCTATGCATAGTATAAGTGGCTTTGGCATACTGCTCTTATCTGTATTTTTTTTGTACCTCTGTATGTGTGCACAAATTGGAAATAAATAAATAAATAAATAAATAAATATGGAGAGCAAAGACTCAGATGTCTACAGGAAGCTTTAAGAAGCTTTGAATTCAGTCGCCGAGCAAATCAATTTTGATCAGGCCTCAACTGCGATCTAGTCATCGAGGTGTTTGAGAACAACACTGACTTGCAGGAATTCAATGATCTCACACCACAAGTGAACAGTAGAAAGATTCAACTGATGCCAGAATATAGAGACATCATACCTTTCGAAGATCAGCACAAAACTTATTTCAAGATCACCTTTGTCCAATGATCCCTCATTGAGAAACAGCATCGAAGATATGGTGCAAAAGAAAACATAAGTGTGCAACAATACAAATCCGTTGGATTGACCATCATCGACTGATGTATTTTCCTTCCGTTTCAAGAGGAAAGACAACGACCAGAGGACCCTGGTCAAGTACTGCCTTATCTGTTATCAGCTGTTGCTCCTGATGAATTATGATGCTGTCATATGTTCAAGAAATTCCTTGTTAGTGTCCAGGTCAGGAGATCTGTTTCATAGAAGTGATGAGGTTCGAGCTGATGTCATACTAATCTTTCTCCCCCCCTCCCTTTTTTTTTTTTTTTTTGTTTTGAGGACGAAAACATCTTATGAAAAGGCCGGACAAAGCCTCTAAATAGCCTAAGTATTCGATGGCCATTATACAAGATGCCATGACTTAGGAACGACATCAGATCTATCTGAAGATAGAAAGACGTGCTTGACGGAGGCTGCTTACTGCGACAAACTGAGGGCTGAACCTTGAGTAAAATAGTCAAGGTATAATGCTGATTTACAAGCGGCTACTGTGGCAGGCAGCAACTGCTTGTGTTTGACGTGTATGGAGCGTTGCCGGTTCCTGGATATCAAGGATAACGAAATAAACAGAGACTGGGAGACAACCTAATTTATTCAGGATATGAGCTTTAACCATGTGCTATTTACCAATATAAAAGGGTATATGGAAGATTATTTTTATTGCATAAAACATGCAGCAACTAATCAGCTTAACTAGTGATTGAACACTGCTGGAGTTTGCGTTAGTTCATCTCATTCGGACAAAAAGACGGACTTGTTGGGGTGTCACTAACGCCGCAGTTAATAATGCTTTTGCTCATTCTTCATGCTGACTTGTGCGAGGACATGATTTGTTGATTCTTCTCCATTACTCTACACCAGTACAAAAGGCATTCCAAAAGCGTAAGAAGTGAGTTGTGTATACAGAGGTTTCTTCTTGTTTTTACAGCGTATCGCAGTGTCCCGCCTGTTATTATGACGTAAGGAATCGATCTTTCTTGTGTAAATGAATTAATCTTTACAGCCTAGGACCGCACTGTCAGAAATCCTCGGCAGGCAACCCTGTTTGGGTGGGGGTATAAGGCATCCAGCTCAGCACGTCCCGTACGGCCATGCGGGCTGTGTACCTGCCGAGGATGTGTGATGACGGAAGAAGAAGCACGCTTGGTCTCTGGGTTATTACATACTAAGTAATTTGTCTCTTGCAAAATCATTATTCGTGCCGACGTCTTCCCACAAACTGAGTCGTCCATTGGATTTCATTGTTAGAGTGAATGGGAATGAGGATCCTAAAATATTGATCCTTCAAACTGGGTGTTGGAGGACTTCGACAGTCAACTGAAATCATACTGTCTGATCTGAAAGCTGTATATGAGAAATTTCATTGAAAGTGGAGCACCGTTATGAACATATAGAAGTATGGGATTATGCCAATGCTCAATTACATTCCCTGAAATAATAACTCATAAGAAATCTTTCAGAGGATTAATACTGAGTCGCCTGTAACAATAGTCAACAGTTTGTGGTTGTTTTTTTGTTTTTTTTTTTTTACTGTTGCATTTAGTTTGATTTAAAAAAACGTTGAAGATTTTATATTTTGTAAGCATGTTTCAATGAATTCAATTTTCTCTTTGAAATACATTATAATTTTTAAACCGTTGTCACAAATGGTTTTTATGACAAATTAGAGTTTTTGCATTCTTTGTCCCCTTAACACTGCTTTTCAGGGGATATTATTTTGGATAGAGGTTGGAAAGATGTCTCATTGATTTGGTTGGCCGGTATAATTGATTTGAGAGTCTGGGTAGTTCAAATAGAAATTCTTTCGGTAATTAATTCTTGATTCTTTAAACCGTGTCTAGTTACTAAAGTCATTGTGGACTACCTAATAAAAGGGAACTTCAGCAGGTTCCTGATTTTTCAGGATCAGCAGCGACGCATCTTGAAAGTGACTCAGCTTTAATACCATTCCAATTTTCCATAGGAATTTTTTTCGCTCAGTCCAGCAGATAGTGAACAGTAGAGTTTGTTAGAAATATTTATAACTGTTAGTTTTTTGTTGGGTCTCATGAATCTTGTACCATAATTATATGATTAGGATTTGACGATCATTTTAGGAAAGAAGTAAATTTGTTACATATTGTATGTCATGTTGATTAACGTCTTATATGCTTGTAGATGTGCTAGCTCTCTTGTGAGTGTACTGCCTGTAAGGGGCTGAATGAGGGCTACATGTTGGGCCTACATGATGGGCCTACATGATGGTCTTACATGATGGGGGCCTACATGGTTGGGCCTACATGATGGGCTACATGATGGGCCTTCCTGATGGGCCTTAACATGATTGGCCTACATAATGGGCCTACTTGATGGTCCTACATAATGGGCCTATTGATGGTCCTACATAATGGGCCTACATGATGGGCCTACTTGATGTCTGACATAATGGGCCTACATGGATGGGCCTACATGATGGGCCTACATGATGGGCACTACATAATGGGCCTACATGATTGGTCCATACATGATGGTCATAACATATTGGGCCTAAATTGTTGGGCCTACATTGATCGGTCCTACATTATGGGCTACGTTGATGGGCCTACTTGATGGTTTCCTACATATGGGGCCTACATGATGGTCCTACATATGGGCACTAAATGATGTGCCTTCTTCGATGGTTACACTTCATAATGGGCCTACATGATGGGCATACATGATGGGCCAACAATGATGGGGCACTACATGATGGGCCCCTACATGATGGGCCTACATAACGGGCCTACTTGATGGTCCTCATGTATGGTCTACATAATGGGCCCTACATCATGGGCCTACATGATGGTCTTACATAATGGGCCTACATGATGGGCATACTTGATGGTCATACATAATGGGCTACATAATGGGACCTACTGATGGGCCTACATAATGGGACTACATGTTGGTCTACATGATGGGCCTACATGATGTGCCTACTGATGGGCCTACATAATTGGGCATACATGATGGGTACTACATGATGGGCCTACATTTTTGGGCCTACATGATGGCTACATGATGGGGTTTGTTACTTGGGGTCTGCATGATGGGCCTAAATGTTGGGCCTACATGATTGGTCCTACATGTGGGCCAACATGATGGGCCTACATGATGATCTTACATGATTGGGGCCTTACATGATGGTACTACACTAATGGGCCTACATTAATGGGCCTAAATGATGGTCATACATGATGTCATACATAATGGGCCTACATGATGGGCCTACATGATGGGCTACATGATGGTCCTACATGATGGTCCTACATATGGTCCATCTACATGATGGGCCTACATGATGGTCCTACATGATGGTCCTAAAGATGGTCCTACATGATGAGCCTACATGAATGGGCCTACATGATGGGACATACTTGATGGTCCCTTCTTGATGGTCCTACATGATGGTCCTATATTAATGAGTCCCTACATAATGTCACTCATGATGGTCCTACATAATGGTACTACATGTGGGCCTTCTTTGATGGGTCCTACATGATGGTCCTACATAATGGTACTTCTGTTGGGTCCTACATAATGGTCCTACATGATGGTCCTACATGATGGGCCTACATGTTGTCCTATAATGGTCCAACATGATGGGCCTACATGATGGTCCTACATATTGGGCTACTCTAATGGGCCTACATGATGGGCCTACATAATAGGGCCCTTCATGATGGGCTACATGATGGGCATACATGATGGGCCCCTACATGATGGTCTACATAATGGGCCTACATGACTGGGCATAAAATCGATTGTAATAACATGATGGTCCTACATGATGGTCCTACATGATGGGCACATGTTGGTCCTTCATGATGGTCCTACCATAAGTGGGGGTTCATGATGGGCCTACTTGTAGGTCCTACATGATGGTCTACATTGAAGGGTCCTAATGATGGGGGCATCATGTGGTATACATGATGGTCCTACATGATGGTCCTACAGATGGTCCTACATGGGGGGGTATGGTCCTACATGATGGTCCTACATGTTGGTCCTACATAATAGATCCTACATGATGTCCTTCATGATGGTCCTACATGATGGTCCTATATACATGGTCCTACATGAAATGGTCACATACATAATGGGTCCTACATGATGGGCCTATCCTCATGTTGGTCCTACATGATTGTCCTACATAATGGTACCTACATGGATGTCCTTCATGATGGTCCTTCATGATGGTCCTTTATAATGGTCCTACTTGGATGGTCTACATAAATGGTCCCATACATGATGGTCCTACATGGATGGTGCCTACATGATGGTCCTACATGATGGTCTACATGATGGTCTACATAATGGGCCTAAATGATGGGTGCATACATGATGGTCCTACATAATGGGCCTACATGATTGAGCCTACATGATGGGCCTTATATGAGGGCCTACATGATTGGTCTACATGTTAGGTCCTACATGAATGGTCCTACATGGATGGTGCTTCATGATGGTCATACATGATGGTCCTAAATAGTGGTCCTTACATTGATGGTCCTACCTAATGAGTAGATACATCTGTGGTCCTACATGTTGCTGGACTACATGATGGTCCGTATATAATGGTCTACATGATGGGCCGACATGATGTGTCCTACATATTGGGCGATTTTCATAATGGGCCTACATGTTGGGCCCCAAACATAATGGTCCTACATGATGGGTCTACATGAGTGGCCTACATGATGGGGTCCTACATGATGGGGCCCTACATGATGTACCTAACTTTGTGGTCCTACATGATGGGCTCTAACATGGTCCTACATGATGGTCCTACATGGATGGGTCCTACATGATGGGCCTACATGGATGGTCCGAATGATGGTCTACATGAGGTCCTACATGATGGTAATACATGAGGGGGGGGTGGTCATACATAATGATCCTACATGATAGTACTTCATGATGGTCCTACATGATGGTGCCTATTAATGGACCTTACATGATGTGTCATAAATTAATGGTCCTTCAGATGGTCCTACATGATGGTCCTACATGATGAGTCTAATAATGGTTCCTACATGATGGTCCTTCATGGATGGTCCTACATGTTGTTCCTATATAATGGAGTCCTACATGAGGTGGGTCTTTAAATATTGGTCCTACATGATGGTCCTATATGATGGGCCTACATAGTGGTCCTCATGTTGGTCCTACATGATGGTCATAATGATGGGGCTCTACATGATGGTCCTACATGATGGTCCTACATGATGGTCTCTACATGATGCGGCGTACCTGATGGTACTACATAATGGTCTACATGATGGGCCTACATGATGGTCTACATGATGGGCCTACATGATGGTCCTACATACTGGTCCTAAATGATGGGCCTACTGATGGGCCTTACATTAATGGTCCTTCATGATGGTCTACATGATGGTCCCTAATAATGGTCCTTAACATGTATGGGTCCTACATGATGGGCATACATATTGGTCTACATGAAGGGCCTAGCATGATGGGCCTACATAATGGTCCTACATGATGGCCTACCATGATGGTCCTAACATGATGGGCCTACATAATGGTCCTACATGATGGTCCTTACATGATGGGCCCGTTACATGATGGGCCTTCATAATGGTCTGGGTAATGAAGCAGACACGGGACCACTTTATACACATTCTATTCACTTTATATTTAACTTTATCGAGGGAAATGTAAAATAGATGTTTGCTCTATGATATAAGGACCACAGTACGGGCTATATGTAAATATTTAAAGTTCGTCGACACACTTAACAATATAATCATCAGTAAATTTTGTTCAAAATTTCTATTAAAATTTTTTATTTTTTTATGGGGTTTTTTTGGCATGTCAATTGTTATGATGACTGTGAGAGAATTTTCTCCAGGGAGGCGGGTTATCAGCCCCCTTCAGCCCCTTTCAGCCCTTCAGCCCTTTCAGCCCTGAGGGGGCCCAGCCTCTCAGAAGGACGTGGCGGCAACAACCTACCAAGCAACAACAACACCACCCGCTCATCAACAACAACAAGACGAAACAGCAAACAACGCCGAAGCAACTCCGCACGCCAAAGCAAACAAGTGCAACCAACACAAAAAGGGCTGCAAAACGCAACCCCAACCAAACCAACAAGCAAATCCACCACAACAAGGGCACAAAACAAGCAGTCTCAACTACCTCAACGGATTGCACCAGTGCCAACTCAACGCCTATCAACAATCCAAACAACTAACAATCGACACGCAGCTACAATGTAACAATCACCCGCAACAAAAAGGGCAATCAAAACGAAATCAGAACTCCCTCAGACAATCAAGCAAATTGGCACCAACAAAAACATTCCAATTTCTTGATTTACTGCCCTACAGCGCAGTAATTGTCCCAGATAGCAGTACCAACATGTTACGTGGTAGACCGTCCTTGCAGTCCAGTTTGCAGAGTGTATTTTAATAAGGACAGTACAATCTTTTACCTTGGCAGGACTATTAAGGGTAGAAATCCTGCTCCCAACTTTATTACCATAGTAAAGCATAGTGGAAATTGTTGTCTTTGCTTAAGACAGCAAGAATCAAAAACATGCTGCTTTGCCTCATGGAGGAAGTGGTAAGGAAGCAAAAGTACTATGTCAGCTTTTCCTTTGTGCAAGGGGAGTGACGGCGTGGGGCGCTGTGGCGTCTTCAGATTACTTTGACTCTACTGAGAGTGACACTGACGCCAGGATAACCAACAAAGAACGATCTGTGCGTTAGTGTGAACAAAGTGTCTCATAAAACACAATAAACACTTAAGAGAAGTGTGATCAGCTTCTTTAGTGATAAGATTGTGAACAATAAAGACAAATCTTGTGGAACATAGTGTACCAGTGTGCGTTTTCCTAGACTATGGAAGACGTGGAGATCCAAGGACACTTCAGCTTCTATCAAGTCACCTATATCTGTCGAAGGTGTGAAGAACACCATAGCTCATGCTACAAGAGCAAGGTAGGTTACGAATTTCTTGTAGAACGGGGGACTGCACAGTTCTTGAGTCGCAATTAGTTTGTAATCAACCTATAGTCGGCAGTAAGGGATGGACTTTTGAGTCCAAACAAGTATGTAATTTGTCAGCAATCAGTGAATGAAATATGCTGACATAACACCCCCTAGGGGTAATTTATAATCTTACAAATTATAAATCTTTACAGCCCGTTGAGAGATGACTTCGACAGGTTCTCAAGACCTCGTCTGCAGGGGTGGCTGTGCAGGCAATGAGCTGTCTTTCTAAGTTAAGTACAAACTCTTTAAACTTAGCTGGTAATGCCATTTCTCAACATATTTGGTCCTTCAAACCGGATAAAGGCCACACTGTGGTCCAAATATGTTGTACTACAGTGTACAAATAACCTACGAGCCAAGGTCCTTCGAAAAAAGCTGTAAAACAATTTAAATCAGTATAAATGAGTACCTCCAGATTCAATCACAGAGAATGGGCAGCCAAAAGAAAACGGGAGCTCACCCAGCGTTCACCCAAAGAAAACGGGAGCTGGGTGACTCACCCAACAAGAAAACGGGGGATGGCATCCGGCATCCACTGCTCCAAGCTCGAAGAAGTGCTGACTAAGACAACAACAACCCAACTGATGTTCAGTTTGTCTGAGTGTATATACACATAGTGTTTATAATGTTTATAAACAGAAATTAAGAGACAAGATTGTGTTAAAGTTTGTTTCTTATATATATATACCTGTTATATTAAAGGAACTTATATATAAAGTGTAAGCTTTCAAATACATATTAACAGTAACATTTATATATGTGTAAGTAATATTCACGTGTGATTTACAGTTATACAGTGACATTTATATTGTATAGTGAATGAAGTGTATAACGTTATTTATGATTTATCATCGTGGTCAGGCTGACACAGCAAACTCAAGCCATAAACACCAGCCATATGTACTCTGTACCCTTCATGGTCATTGACCCTGAGGTTAAGCTTAGTGGGTCAGTAGTGTCTGACTGATTATTGCTGACTTAAGCATAATAAAAACTCAGCTGTTTATAGAAGTACAGTGTTTTTTAAACACTCTAAGTGTGGTGCTGGAATTTTCAGTATACGATTAAAATGGCTTGTTTGAAAACTCAGTTTCAGTCTTTACAGACTAAGATTACACAATTAGAAAATCTAATTTCAGTCTGTATAGGATTAACTCAAGATACAAACATAGATTTTGATGATCTTGAGGTCAAATTTGAATTACTTACACAACGTCTGAAAATACTTAATTCAGATTATACACATTATGAAAAGAATTTTCTTGAATCAGATCCAACTGAGGATGAAATTAAAAATGTTTTGGATACTTTTAGTAATCAACAATTAAGGTGGACAGGAGTACAGGCTATCTGCCGCAAAACTCTGTCACAGAGACCTACTGTAACTAGTGGTCAAACACCTGTTACACCTGTAACAACAACAAGTGCCCCATTACCAAGCTTACCTACTTTTGTCATTCCCTATTTTCCAAGGCCCATAATTATGAAGAATTCATTAGTGGTTTTCAATCCATAGAAATTCTCGAACTGACTTTAGATGAGATTGCTAAGTTCAATTATCTTAAATGTCTTGTGAAGGGAGAACCCTATGAACTGATTAAGTAATTTCCGGGGTTTTTAAAGGCAATTATCAAATAGCCTTACGTGTCTTAGCAGACAATTACTTCGATGCGACAAGGACAGAGTTAGACATGCAGTCTTAATATCAAGGTTGAAGCCACCCAAACATTGTTTTTCAATTCCCAGGCATTTAGAATCACATTAGACAATATCTCAGATCTCTAGGTGCTAAATATGACCTAAGGCAATGTGAATTGGTTTATCAGTGGTATTGTACAAAAATAAGTTGTCACCACAAACTACTGAACGTTTAAAATATTAAGTTCAATAAGCGCTATTTCACTTGTGAGGAAATTAGCAATGGTTTTACAAACAATGTTTCATGCATGCAAGCAACGAGACAAGATGAAGAATCCAAAAATCCAGTGGATAATAAACCTTCAACTCTGTATAAAAAGAGTATACCTACTCCCACTAAACCACACAATGGGAAATCCCATATAGGCATTTATCAACTGTGAATACAACAGACAGTAAACAGACTGTCACACATAAACGTACCCCAAAAATTTGGGGTACTTTGTGATGGAACACATTGGGCACAGTATTGTAGTTAATACACATCAATTGAGGCACGTAAACAACGTGTTCATCAGCTGAAAAGGTGCATCAAGTGTTTAGGTGAACACAAGGGAGGAAAATGCTCACTGAAGAAGTGTTTTAAATGCAAGGGTATGCATCATACAGCATTATGCCCAAATACTTTTGCTGAACAGCAAAAGACTTCCACAGAATCAGGAAGTCAACAAGCAACAGCATTAAATGTGAGAAATAAGTTTAAAGCAACTGTTCTCCCGATAGATCGAGTTGAGTTATCTAATAAATTACACAAAACCAATGTGCTAACATTATTTGATCAAGGCTCACAAAGGTCCTTCATAAGAAGAACAGTACTGCAGAAACTGAATAAACAACCCTATGCCAAAATACAGTTAGATATAGCTGGGTTTTTCCACAATTCTGGTAAACAGACATGTGACCTAGCCAGAATCACTGTTGGTCTAGGAAACAAGAAAAAGACAGTAGAAGCTGTGGTAGTAGATGATTTGCCTAAGTCTGTGCAGATCCAGGGATTAAAAGAAACAGTTGCAGCACTGAAAGCAGCTAAGGTCAAGTTAGCCTGTCCTGACATACAGACGGACACAATTACCCCAATTGAATTTAACATTGGAAGTGATTATTTTCACTGTTTTTGTGCAAAATATAGTAAGTAAACAGATGTTCACTTGCTGAAAACAGCAGGGCCACATGATATGTGGTTCCCATTCCCTCTCAAAGTGGAAAGAAGCTGATATTGATCCAGTGGAAAATGTACTAGTTACGAGAATAACCGCTGATCATGTACCACAGCAAAAAAAATCATTACTGGAAGAAATGAATGAACCAGTTTTATAATGTTGTTGGGGTTAGATGCGATAGGTATTGATGTAAAAAACCAAGCCCACAAGAGTCCCCAGACTTATAGCCAATATTTGGACACTGTCAAGTATAATGATGGACAATATTGGGTTAGGTTACCATGGAAATTAAATACACCACATCTGCCTAGCAATTATCGCATGGCTTTCGGACAAACGAAAGCACAAATACATGAGCTCAGGGAAAAATCCAGAGCTACTGACTGTCTATGATAATAAACATACAAGAACAGTTGGACAAAAAAATTCATTGAGGAAATAGTCGAAGATAAGTTGAAGACAGAAGCTCATTATCTTCCGCACCGTGGAGTCAGAAAAGATTCTGAAACCACTCCACTACGTGTTGTATATAATTGCAGCGCACGTGCAAATAAAGATGTAGCAAGTCTTAATGACTGTCTGATGACCGGACCCTCACTAATTGAGAAGCTTGGAGACGTGCTTATGAAATTTCGCACAAACCCATATGCCTACACGGCTGATATTTCCAAGGCTTTCTTAAGAGTAGGACTACAAGAAATAGATAGAGATTATACTCGATTCTTGTGGCCTGAAAATCCACATGATCCTCAAAGTCCTGTGAAAACTTATCGTTTCAAATCAGTATTGTTTGGTGCAACATCCTCTCCATTCTTACTAGAAGCTACTCTAAATACACACGTTTTCCTAGACTATGGAAGACGTGGACATCCAAGGACACTTCAGCTTCTATCAAGTCACCGATATCTGTCGAAGGTGTGAAGAACACCATAGCTCACGCTACAAGAGCAAGGTAGGTTGCGAATTTCTTGTAGTACGGGGGACTGCGCAGTTCTTGAGTCGCAAGAAGTTTGTAATCAACCTATAGTCGGCAGTAAGGGACGGACTTTTGAGTCCAAACAAGTATGTAATTTGTCAGCAATCAGTGAATGAAATATGCTGACATAACACCCCCTAGGGGTAATTTAAAATCTTACAAATTATAAATTTTTACAGCTCGTTGAGAGATGACTTCGACAGGTTCTCAAGACCTCGTCTGCAGGGGCGGCTGTGTAGGCGATGAGCTGTCTTTCTAAGTTAAGTACAAACTCTTTAAACTTAGCTGGTAATGCCATTTCTCAACAATGACTGAAAGTCTTGTTTATCATTACATTGTAAACAACGAATTAAATCACAGCAATAATTCATTAACATAATTCTAGTATCACATTGTATCTTCGTTAATAACTATAAACATTTGAGAGTTTTGGATGATTAAAATTTAAAATTAGACATTTATTTCTAAAGTTTTAATGAAAGTTTTATATATGATGCTTCTTAGTGGAGGAATTAAATGAAAATTGGCTACGTAAGTCTCGGGTTGCCATTTTTAAAGAAACTGGAATATTAGCTTCCATGTGATGACTTGTGAATGCCTCTTCAGATTCACCTCAGATATTCAAAGCTAATATTTAGCTGCATTACAAACTTAATCTAAAGGCTTGCATTACGGGACAGGGTACGGCGCTCAGCGACCTAATTACATCTAGTCCATGATTTTTGCAGCGTTGAATGAGCTCCCCTGCATCATGAAGACAAATCCTTCGACTGCTCAATGTCCTCTAAACTGAACATCCTAAACTAATTCCTTCAAAACTGTGGAACTTAGGACAATGAATATGATAATGATATACAATACCGACAAGTTGATAAGTAATACACATGTGCGACAGTTAGATAACTTTATTCCGAAACGTTTGACCTACACAGTAGACTTAATCAGTCGAGTACAGAGGAGGGACGGTAATGGACAGATTACATCGTCTTTACATCTCAGCTGCTACTGCTGCCTCTCTGTATTCGACTGAAGAAGCCTACTGTGTCCGTGAAAGGTTTTGGAATAAAGTTACTTGACTTCTGCCTATGTGTCTTACTTATCACCTTTGTACACTGATGTTAAATAACTTGTCCCAATGAAAATAAAGGTTTCTTTATGGAAGAATACAAGTATTTTGTGGCAGCTCACACTTGCTTTTCTGAAACATTTGAGTGAGACTGAAAATAGTACTGTGGCAGGAATATAAGTGAAGGTTTTAGTGCTGCCTACAGAGTGTAATGGAAACCTTTGGTGAGTTTGACGTGGACATCCGCAGGGCTACCATGGGACGAACTGCTTCATTATTGTGGCCACTATTCACACGTTTCCTGGCCAATTAGATACTGACAATCGGGAGTAGCGCGTTAAGCTACTATTAATGACGTTGCTTTCAATAGGTGGCAGCAGTATACAGGCGAGTGTATGACGTGAAAGTTAGTGTGTATATGGTTTGTGTGTGTGTGTGTGTGTGTGTGTGTGTGTGGTGTGTGTGTGTGTGTGTGTGTGTGTGTGTGTGTGCATGGCTCAGAGTGATATTCGTATGTATATATTGTAAATAACGTGTATGTGTAGTGCAGGTAACGAGTGTATGTAGAGTAATGTAAGGAGTGTTTGTAATATGTAGGTAGTGCATATTTAGTATGGGTAGTGTGTGTACTCACCTATATGTGGTTCCAGGGGTTAAATCACAGCTCCTGGCCCCGCCTCTTTGCTGGTCACTACTAGGTCCACTCTCTGCTGCAAGAGCTTTATCGTACCTTTTCATAAAGCTATGTGTGAATCCTGCCTTCACTACTTCGTTCTCTAGGTTCTTCAACTTCTTGCCAACTCTAAGGCTGAAGAAATACTTCCTATGACTCATCTGAAATCTGGGTTTTCATCTTCCAGTTGTGTACCCTTGTTCCTGTGTTCCATCTCTGGAACATTAAAGGAAGACTTGAACCAGCTGACAAATTTCCAGAGAACAAAGGGATACTCAAGGGAAAAAAATCGTCCAGTCAAATTGATTTTCAAGTCTGAAACAGTGACAGGCAGGATTCTACAGCAGAAACTGCTACTAAGGGATTCATCAAAATACCACCGAGTATATCTCGACCGCAACAGAACACGAAAAGAATGACAGAAAATGAGAGAGAGGATACAAGGACGCACTGTGCAGGAAAGAGAGACAAGGATATAGATGTGCAGGGGACCCAGACTCGGGAGAACCAGTAAACACAACCTCCCTAAGAACCACCTACAGAATACTCTCAACCTCGGCAACCCTACCCCAGCCAAACAAATTAATCCAAAACAACCCACACTCCACACCCACAGCCCCAATCCCTCCTCTCACAAACTCTATCCTGAAAACAACAAGTTCTTGAAAGGAACTGAAAGAATAGACAGAGAAGATAACAGGAAGCCTCAGCTTCAAATTAAGGAAAAGTACATTTTTTCTCCTCGGATAGAGTGAGTGATCAATGGAATACATTAAAGAGGAATTAGTATGTGGTGCAGACGCTGGAAATGGAAAGTTACACGATAATGCAGAGTTCTGCAGACGGACACCACAAGCAGAGCCCTGCTTCAGTAGCTACAAATGCATAATTACGAATAGTTAATTACAAACTGGAGATAAGTGTTATATCAAGAATACAGTATGAGATGAACATTAACCAAATATCTGCTGCAGCAAATGCACGTCTGGTAAATCTAAGAATAACTGTCAGAAACGGTTTACGTGGGGCTCATACTGGAGTATATTGCAAAAGTATGGAAGCCACACTTTGCCATACATGTCAAGGAATTGAAGTTAAGGCAGGGGGTTGCAACGGGTCTGTTTCAGGATCAAAAGGGAATAAATTAAGGAAGCTAAACCTGATAACGTTAGAGGAACGAAGAACAAGGGTTGACATAACAACAAACAAAATTGTGAGAGGAATTGATAGGGTAAACAGGAATAGCTTTTACGAGAGATAGGAAAGAGAAAGACGATGTCACACCTGGAAATTGAAAAAAAAATGAGCCACAGTGATGTTGGGAAATATTTCTTCAATTTTAGACTTGTCAGAAAATGGAACGACCCGGGTAGTGGGGTGGTAGAGGCAGGATCCTACATAACTTACAAAAGATGTACGATAAGGCTCTCGAGCTCATAAGAGAGTGAACCCAGTGTCAGGAGCTGAGATTTGAATCCTGCAACTACATATAGGTGAGTACGTTTTAACAACTGTAACCTAGCACACACACACTCAAAGAATATAGGGAGTAAGTGGTAGGATTCTTTAAGAAACAATTATATGTAAAGAATGAGACACATGTGCAACACTTGGGTATCTTTATTGGAAGACATTTTACCAACCAGTATCTTTATTACTTCAGTACAGAGATGTTAAGCTATGACAGTAAAAGATAAGATACTCTGACAGGAAAAAATCCCATAGATATTATTTTGGTGTCATTTGATGTAAAATTACGTTCTAAGTCACATTTTTCAAGTTCCCAACAATTCATACTGGGAAAATTATTTTATAGGTAATTGTATTAAAGAGATTTCAAAGCCCTATTTGTTTTGCTTTCAGTCAAGTAAATCAGGGGCATGGCGGTGTCTTGATGTCTTTTTGTATATCTAGAACCTCATCTTCATCATCAGCTGCCTTAACAGTTTAGTGATGTTGAACCTCATCTTCATCATCAGCTGCCGTAACAGTTTAGTGATGTTGAACCTCATCTTCATCATCAGCTGCCTTAATTAACAGTTTAGTGATGTTGAACCTCATCTTCATCATCAGCTGCCGTAACAGTTTAGTGATGTTGAACCTCATCTTCATCATCAGCTGCCGTAACAGTTTAGTGATGTTGAACCTCATCTTCATCATCAGCTGCCGTAACAGTTTAGTGATGTTGAACGATTTACCCCGAGACACTTTGACATGCCATTACACATTTTTAATAATTTTCGTGATGAGAACATTGTAACTCGGGGATTTTTTCCTGTTTTCTTACACTTGTAGCATAAAAATTTCAGTACTTTTAATGGTAATATATTTTTATCAGTCATGACAGTATGAAAGGATCCATTGGCTTCCTTCTCCACTCACGGCTTTCTAAGATGCCATTGTTGAAATCGTGCCGTATCACAACCTGGAGGTGGAAGTATAGGCTGCAGTAGTAGGCTGCACGTTAAGTAGGTGGCAACTATGTGCTTCCACTCTATTACTCTTGACCATCATTACCATATATCTGGCACACCACAGAGTAGTGAGTGTTCTTCCTACATCCTTTATAGAGAAACCAAAAAGACGAATTCTAGCATCATCAGTGTCTTGCATTATGATGGTTGACAATACTTGTACATCTGTCGTCTTCTTCTGATATCTCATGACTGTGTTGGTGACGTAGTCTAGCATCCACTCCAAGGTGTGTTTCTGACGTTCTACAAGCACTTTGCTGTAAGCTTCCTTTATTTAATATATTTGTCCTTCCT
Source organism: Cherax quadricarinatus (assembly GCF_026875155.1). Classification (NCBI taxonomy): domain Eukaryota; kingdom Metazoa; phylum Arthropoda; class Malacostraca; order Decapoda; family Parastacidae; genus Cherax; species Cherax quadricarinatus. The sequence goes on from NC_069411.1 coordinate 63,227,526, forward strand.
CTGAGCTTCAGTTTACCTTCCTGAGCAAGATATCAGCCATGCAAATATCCCAGTAATAAAACTTTAAGATCAATTCGTCAACTTTAACGGGCTGTCAATTATGAGCAAATTCTTCTGCTGTTGACACATCTAGTGTGTCGGCACTGATTACTGGAGCTGAACGTACTCTGCAAGGAGGGTAATCAACTGTAACTTGGACTTGTTCCATTCATTAGATACAAATGCCTCTTGGTCTCCGGAAGCCTTGGCATGACCTGGCATCAAATCATCGGGCGAGATTCTTCCACACTCTATTTTCGTATTCATGGTTCCTAATTGGGAGATTACAGAATCCGTCAAACATAATGTAGTATATTGCACAGCTTTTCCCCAGAAAGAACTGCACTCTTTCAAAACTTCTGAGAAAACTACATTCTTTCTACGTCTCATATAGTGCACCAATCAACCACCATCAATCACAGGACTCGTTGTCGCAACTAATGAGCGCCAGCTTTAGGGATCAGGATTGTTAAGTCCATTTGGATTGTTGGCCACTTAAGACTTGTCTATATTTCTCATAATATGATCCTTGAATAGAGAAGTAGAAATTGTCATTTCAAAGACAGAGTAGGGAGCAATGTCATCACCCTCTCTTTGTTGTGTACGAATGGTATATAATACCGACAAGATGAGAGTAAGACACATGTGCAACATCTGGGTATCTTTACTGTAGACGTTTCGCCATCCAGTGGCTTTATCAATACAAATTCCAGGACATAACTTGAAGACAGTAGAACTATGTACAGAAGATGAGGTAATCAGTCCCTCAACCTAGGAGTAGGTGCGAACAGCACCATAGTCGTGGAGATTCTGTAGATGCTGTTCGCACCTACTCCTAGGTTGAGGGACTGATTACCTCATCTTCTGTACATAGTTCTACTGTCTTCAAGTTATGTCCTGGAATTTGTATTGATAAAGCCACTGGATGGCGAAACGTCTACAATAAAGATACCCAGATGTTGCACATGTGTCTTACTCTCACCCTCTCTTTGTACTAATGAATATAACTGATGAGTCAATTTGAGCCATCCACTTATCCACTTTCATTCCCAGTTTCAAATAATTAAGTGTACACATCTGGCTTCTCTCGATGGTTGCTTCAGGTTCACTCTACACACAGTACTCTGCTTCAAGGCTCACCTTCTTGGTAGCTGTCACACCACGAGCCAAAGATCGAAGTTCATGAAACCCACAATTAAATGGGTCGTGCATCTGAACCCAATTCATGATTTTTATTCTTGTGTTCTTACTCCTAATTCCTTATGAAGAGACCTTGTAGTGTGTTGTCTGCCCATCAGTGTTGACATTACATTGCGAACTGCTACTGAAACGTGAATAATGTTCACTCACTGTTGCCGAACACTTTTCGGCATGTTTCTAACTCTGGAGTGACCGCCATAGCTTTTCAAAAAAAAAAATCATGACTTGTTTAATATAATGTTATAATTTCTGGTTCGTTCAGCTCTTCTTTATCCAGCACATGTCGATGTTGTATTTTAGCAACTGTCCCAATTGCTAAAATGCAGCAACTGGGACAGTGTTCATGGCAGCTCATGGACAGTGCCATGAGCACTCATTAAAAAGTGGAATCCGTTTAAACGTACCTCAATCTTTGCTAAGTTTTTAGAGTTTTTTTCTCCACAGTGATCAAAAGTCACACCTGCAGTTTGCAAGTATAAGCGACTAGCCAGTTCTAGATACAGTAAAGTTGAATTCACACGCGTCTCATTATTTCATTTGAAATCCATGAGTGGCAAGCCGAGCACATTTGACTTCATGGCAGTTTTTCCATTATTTGCTCTGAACACAGGCTGCGTAAAGCCTGACTAATTTGCTGTAGGGACTTCGGATTTGCTGAGGAGCATTGGTGATTGCCAAAAGACATTTGAACAAACCAAAGGTGACTGTTATGTGTACAGAAACTTCAAAGATAGTTCTGGCTGAAAGAGCTGATGTTTAAGGCCAATGTGTGGGATGATTGGTCTTTGTTTATATACATTAATTTTCTTCCAGCGCATGATGTGCTGACTGATCCAATATAACCGGTATTTGGTTAACATTGTTACTGCTCCCATACCATCGAGGGTTTCTTTTCCAGTGAACATTTGTATATTGTAATCAACAGCGTCAGCTGACCACTGTGTGAATGTTGGGTGTAATGGAGGTGTTAAAAAATGCGACGGTCTGGAGTTTTATGACTCTCTGATCGCGGGTTCTAACCCCACCCGTCGTATGCTTTGTTTGCAATCGTGTCATTACGTTTTCGTGAGCCATGTTGAGGTGTTAAAGGCATGATTAAATGCCTGAATAACAAAATTCGTCTTACGAAACTGAAAAACCAAGCTGCAAAAGTACCTTTATGAGCCACAGTGAACTTTGATTTAAAGAGAATCTGTGTCATTACTGCTCTCGGCCTCAGACTAAAAAATAGCTTGACCGATACTAAACTGCTTGGTTACACTTGTTTCTACAAACTTACGAAAAAGAAGAGTTAATACTGTCTCCTTCTTTCTATATCCATCATGTCATCAACTGATGAAAAACATCTCATGTGTGTATGTTGCTTCTTTAAATTCTTCTCGTATATTCCTGGCAGCAGCGTTTACAATCCTATTTGCTTCATGTGTTGATCTCTGTCTGTCTCTGTCTGTCTGTCTCTGTCTTTATCTCTGTCTGTATCTGTCTCTCTGTCTCTCTGTCTCACTCTCTCTCTCTCTCTCTCTCTGTGAATTTCACATTTCGTTGATAAAGTAATCTACCATGCACGTATTTCGAAAACAAGCCACCTTCTTATTTCCACTGATTTTACCAAATTAATGTTCCTGATGCTTCTGCTTGAATGTCTTCCTGCTTGTCAGCAGTGTACAAATTGGCTTTACAATCATTTTCAATCCAGTAACATGATGCATCATAACAATCATTCACTCCATCAAGAGCTGGTCGAACAACAGGTCGACAGAGTTCCTTGATGTCCTTTTGATTTTCGATGTACTTCTTCCTGCAAATAACATGTACGTGAGCCTCGTCTGAAAGGTCACTATACAGTTCACAGTCTCCACGACCTTGAATGCAATTTTTGTCAACTGTTATTGGATCTCGATTCTCAAAATTTTCGAGGCAATTAATGCTGTTTCTGTCAGATGGTTATTTATCAGATCAAATTCAAATGGAAAGTTAACCTGCACGTTTTGTTTAGCATTTCACTGATACAATCAGAAACTTTAGTGGTTAATAACATGATTTATGAACTTTATCAGCTGGATTCTCTAATCATCCCCCTTAATACAACTGATTGAAAATTAATTAATATAGCCATGATAGGCCCTTATTTTAAATCCAAGTAAAAATAATTCCTTAAAATTAAGTGATGGGGATCTTAATAATTTATTAAGGGTATTACTGAATTGAATAACACGAAAATTATTCTATAGGATTCTTTATACTGGGTTAAATTAAGTTTTCTCTTATCCAAGCTGATTATAAACACAGAAGAGAGTGGAAAATGAGGTAATTAGTCTTTCAGGTTGGCAGCTGGTGTTAGTACCGTAGTCATGATGATTCTGAGTCTGGACACCAGCTGCAAGGCTGAGGGACAGTTTACTGCATCTAACACCAGCTGCAAGGCTGAGGGACAGTTTACTGCATCTAACACCAGCTGCAAGGCTGAGGGACAGTTTACTGCATCTAACACCAGCTGCAAGGCTGAGGGACAGCTTACTTCATCTAACACCAGCTGCAAGGCTGAGGGACAGCTTACTTCATCTAACACCAGCTGCAAAGGGTGAGGGACAGCTTTACTTCATCTAACACCAGCTGCAAGGCTGAGGGACAGCTTACTTCATCTAACACCAGCTGCAAGGCTGAGGGACAGTTTACTGCATCTAACACCAGCTGCAAGGCTGAGGACAGTTTACTGCATCTAAACACCAGCTGCAAGGCTGAGGGACAGTTTACTGCATCTAACACCAGCTGCAAGGCTGAGGGACAGTTTACTGCATCTAACACCAGCTGCAAGGCTGAGGGACAGTTTACTGCATCTAACACCAGCTGCAAGGCTGAGGGACAGCTTACTTCATCTAACACCAGCTGCAAGGCTGAGGGACAGCTTACTTCATCTAACACCAGCTGCAAGGCTGAGGGACAGTTTACTTCATCTAACACCAGCTGCAAGGCTGAGGGACAGCTTACTTCATCTAACACCAGCTGCAAGGCTGAGGGACAGTTTACTTCATCTAACACCAGCTGCAAGGCTGAGGGACAGTTTACTGCATCTAACACCAGCTGCAAGGCTGAGGACAGTTTACTTCATCTAACACCAGCTGCAAGGCTGAGGGGCAGCTTACTTCATCTAACACCAGCTGCAAGGCTGAGGGACAGTTTACTTCATCTAACACCAGCTGCAAGGCTGAGGGACAGTTTACTTCATCTAACACCAGCTGCAAGGCTGAGGGGCAGCTTACTTCATCTAACACCAGCTGCAAGGCTGAGGGCCAGCTTACTTCATCTAACACCAGCTGCAAGGCTGAGGGACAGTTTACTTCATCTAACACCAGCTGCAAGGCTGAGGGACAGTTTACTTCATCTAACACCAGCTGCAAGGCTGAGGGACAGTTTACTTCATCTAACACCAGCTGCAAGGCTGAGGGACAGTTTACTTCATCTAACACCAGCTGCAAGGCTGAGGGGCAGCTTACTTCATCTAACACCAGCTGCAAGGCTGAGGGGCAGCTTACTTCATCTAACACCAGCTGCAAGGCTGAGGGACAGCTTAAATTCATCTAACACCAGCTGCAAGGCTGAGGGGCAGCTTACTTCATCTAACACCAGCTGCAAGGCTGAGGGGCAGCTTACTTCATCTAACACCAGCTGCAAGGCTGAGGGGCAGCTTACTTCATCTAACACCAGCTGCAAGGCTGAGGGGCAGCTTACTTCATCTAACACCAGCTGCAAGGCTGGGGGGGCAGCTTACTTCATCTAACACCAGCTGCAAGGCTGAGGGACAGTTTACTTCATCTAACACCAGCTGCAAGGCTGAGGGGCAGCTTACTTCATCTAACACCAGCTGCAAGGCTGAGGGGCAGCTTACTTCATCTAACACCAGCTGCAAGGCTGAGGACAGCTTACTTCATCTAACACCAGCTGCAAGGCTGAGGGGCAGCTTACTTCATCTAACACCAGCTGCAAGACTGAGGGACAGCTTACTTCATCTAACACCAGCTGCAAGACTGAGGGACAGCTTACTTCATCTAACACCAGCTGCAAGGCTGAGGGACAGCTTACTTCATCTAACACCAGCTGCAAGACTGAGGGACAGCTTACTTCATCTAACACCAGCTGCAAGACTGAGGGACAGCTTACTTCATCTAACACCAGCTGCAAGACTGAGGGACAGTTTACTTCATCTAACACCAGCTGCAAGGCTGAGGGGCAGCTTACTTCATCTAACACCAGCTGCAAGGCTGAGGGACAGCTTACTTCATCTAACACCAGCTGCAAGGCTGAGGGGCAGCTTACTTCATCTAACACCAGCTGCAAGGCTGAGGGACAGCTTACTTCATCTAACACCAGCTGCAGGCTGAGGGACAGCTTACTGCATCAACACCAGCTGCAAGACTGAGGGACAGCTTACTGCATCTAACACCAGCTGCAAGACTGAGGGACAGCTTACTGCATCTAACACCAGCTGCAAGACTGAGGGACAGCTTACTGCATCTAACACCAGCTGCAAGACTGAGGGACAACTTACTTCATCTAACACCAGCTGCAAGACTGAGGGACAACTTACTTCATCTAACACCAGCTGCAAGACTGAGGGAAAAACTTACTTCATCTAACACCAGCTGCAAGGCTGAGGGACAACTTTACTTCATCTAACACCAGCTGCAAGACTGAGGGACAACTTACTTCATCTAACACCAGCTGCAAAGACTGAGGGACAACTTACTTCATCTAACACCAGCTGCAAGGCTGAGGGACAACTTACTTCATCTAACACCAGCTGCAAGACTGAGGGACAACTTACTTCATCTAACACCAGCTGCAAGACTGAGGGACAACTTACTTCATCTAACACCAGCTGCAAGGCTGAGGGACAACTTACTTCATCTAACACCAGCTGCAAGACTGAGGGACAACTTACTTCATCTAACACCAGCTGCAAGACTGAGGGACAACTTACTTCATCTAACACCACTGCAAGACTGAGGGACAACTTACTTCATCTAACACCAGCTGCAAGACTGAGGGACAACTTACTTCATCTAACACCAGCTGCAAGGCTGAGGGACAACTTACTTCATCTAACACCAGCTGCAAGACTGAGGGACAACTTACTTCATCTAACACCAGCTGCAAGGCTGAGGGACAACTTACTTCATCTAACACCAGCTGGAAGACTGAGGGACAACTTACTTCATCTAACACCAGCTGCAAGACTGAGGGACAACTTACTTCATCTAACACCAGCTGCAAGACTGAGGGACAACTTACTTCATCTAACACCAGCTGCAAGACTGAGGGACAACTTACTTCATCTAACACCAGCTGCAAGGCTGAGGGACAACTTACTTCATCTAACACCAGCTGCAAGACTGAGGGACAACTTACTTCATCTAACACCAGCTGCAAGGCTGAGGGACAGCTTACTTCATCTAACACCAGCTGCAAGACTGAGGGACAACTTACTTCATCTAACACCAGCTGCAAGGCTGAGGGACAACTTACTTCATCTAACACCAGCTGCAAGACTGAGGGACAACTTACTTCATCTAACACCAGCTGCAAGACTGAGGGACAACTTACTTCATCTAACACCGCTGCAAGGCTGAGGGACAACTTACTTCATCTAACACCAGCTGCAAGACTGAGGGACAACTTACTTCATCTAACACCAGCTGCAAGACTGAGGGACAACTTACTTCATCTAACACCAGCTGCAAGACTGAGGGACAACTTACTTCATCTAACACCAGCTGCAAGACTGAGGGACAGCTTACTTCATCTAACACCAGCTGCAAGACTGAGGGACAACTTATTCATCTAACACCAGCTGCAAGGCCCGAGGGACAACTTACTTCATCTAACACCAGCTGCAAGACTGAGGGACAACTTACTTCATCTAACACCAGCTGCAAGGCTGAGGGACAACTTACTTCATCTAACCACCAGCTGCAAGACTGAGGGACAACTTACTTCATCTAACACCAGCTGCAAGGCTGAGGGACAACTTACTTCATCTAACACCAGCTGCAAGGCTGAGGGACAACTTACTTCATCTAACACCAGCTGCAAGGCTGAGGGACAACTTACTTCATCTAACACCAGCTGCAAGGCTGAGGGACAACTTACTTCATCTAACACCAGCTGCAAGACTGAGGGACAACTTACTTCATCTAACACCAGCTGCAAGGTGAGGACAACTTTACTTCATCTAACACCAGCTGCAAGGCTGAGGGACAACTTACTTCATCTAACACCAGCTGCAAGGCCCGAGGGACAAACTTACTTCATCTAACACCAGCTGCAAGACTGAGGGACAACTTACTTCATCTAACACCAGCTGCAAGCTGAGGGACAACTTACTTCATCTAACACCAGCTGCAAGACTGAGGGACAACTTACTTCATCTAACACCAGCTGCAAGGCTGAGGGACAGCTTACTTCATCTAACACCAGCTGCAAGACTGAGGGACAACTTACTTCATCTAACACCAGCTGCAAGGCTGAGGGACAACTTACTTCACTAACACCAGCTGCAAGGCTGAGGGACAACTTACTTCATCTAACACCAGCTGCAAGGCTGAGGGACAACTTACTTCATCTAACACCAGCTGCAAGACTGAGGGGCAACTTACTTCATCTAAACACCAGCTGCAAAGGCTGAGGGACAGCTTACTGCATCTAACACCAGCTGCAAGACGAGGGACAACTTACTTCATCTAACACCAGCTGCAAGACTGAGGGACAGCTTACTGCATCTAACACACTGCAAGACTGAGGGACAACTTACTTCATCTAACACCAGCTGCAAGACTGAGGGACAGCTTACTTCATCTAACACCAGCTGCAAGACTGAGGGACAGCTTACTTCATCTAACACCAGCTGCAAGACTGAGGGACAGCTTACTTCATCTAACACCAGCTGCAAGGCTGAGGGACAGCTTACTTCATCTAACACCAGCTGCAAGGCTGAGGGACAGTTTACTTCATCTAACACCAGCTGCAAGGCTGAGGGACAGCTTACTTCATCTAACACCAGCTGCAAGACTGAGGGACAGCTTACTTCATCTAACACCAGCTGCAAGGCTGAGGGACAGCTTACTTCATCTAACACCAGCTGCAAGGCTGAGGGACAGTTTACTTCATCTAACACCAGCTGCAAGGCTGAGGGACAGTTTACTGCATCTAACACCAGCTGCAAGGCTGAGGGACAGTTTACTGCATCTAACACCAGCTGCAAGGCTGAGGGACAGTTTACTTCATCTAACACCAGCTGCAAGGCTGAGGGACAGTTTACTTCATCTAACACCAGCTGCAACGCTGAGGGACAGTTTACTGCATCTAACACCAGCTGCAAGGCTGAGGGACAGTTTACTTCATCTAACACCAGCTGCAAGGCTGAGGGACAGCTTACTTCATCTAACACCAGCGTATTTCATCAAAGTATTCAACCGATGAAGTTCCTGATTGACGAAACGTTTACAAATTAAGATACCCAGATGTTGCACATGTATCTAATTCCTTATCTTATCTTATCGGTATTATATACCATTATTTTAAAAGTAAAAAGACCAGCGTTGATTCTTACATGCGTAAATGATTTACCAGAAGAGATTTTGTCATTTTTATATTCCTGTTAACTGATGGTGTAAAACTATTGAGGAGAAAGAAAGCCGATGACATGGAAATACTACACAGGGATATGATCTACAACTTTATGCAGACTCGGGAAGGGGCAAGAAGACCGGGAAATGATTATTGACTCAAGGAGCAGAGACTGCCGAAGACATATCTCAACCAATTATCTTTGCAGACAATGCTTGTTTGTCGTATTTAGGCGTAGCCTTCATAAATGTTAACAAGGAGTCATTCAGAGCTTTTTATACAACATATATCTAGCCCGTCTTCCTCATTCCATATTTTAGAAAATATTCACTTTCCCTTTTGAAACATATTAGAGAAGATCTCTGGTTTATTGGTGTGGCATTAAAATTGTAGCCAAAAAGGGATGATTTTTTCCTTTGCTTTCTCTTATACCACGTGTTTGGTTAGTCTTAATTATTGATTTAGTGCTCTGTTATCTATGCTAATTACATAAAAGTCTCTAGTTTCTATATAGTCTATATCTGTATCGTAGTATAGGTGGGTTACTATTTATTTTTACTGTAAGGTTTCTATGTATTCTTTCCTCGTTTCTTTATTCTTATTTTCTGTATGCTAAACCCGTTATTACCTTGTTACAGGTCTTTGCTTAATGTTGGTCTCTATGTGATAATAATTTGCATCATTATCAGGGAGGAGCCATTATCAGGGAGAGCCATTATTAGGGAGGAGCCATTATCAGGGAGGAGCCATTATTAGGGAGGAGCCATTATCAGGGAGGAGCCATTATCACGTCAGATGTGTGACATTTAATTAATATTGGTTTAGTAATATCAGGGTATTATTTTTTAATTTATTATTCTTTTGGCACTTTAATTTGTCAATTTTATTTTGTCAATTTAAATCTAGTTATACTCTTGATCTTGTTAACAACCTATATCAGACCTTAGTGCAATTGCAAGTACCATTTTAATTTGTATTTTATATTATAAGTTTATACCTAGTTGTACTTTAGCTCATTCTAGCTCAATACATAGACAATATTAACTTCATTATGTTTATTAGTGACTATACTCTATATGACCAACCAACGTGCTTTAGCTATATACTTATCCAAACCTCCCACCACTAGAGAAATCAGTATTAGAACTCACCACATAATACAGGATATAAATAACCACTATTTAAACCTAAAAGATGAATGATCACGTTGACCCTGATCTAAACCTCCATAATCTAACATACAATCAAAACTTATTGGAATGTAACTGCCTTTATTACACAGCATCACAAGCCAACACTATCCTGAACACTGCTCAAAGTCTATCAGTTCTTAACTACAACATCAGTCCTTAAGCAAACACTATGATGACCTCCTGGCACTCCTCGAGTCACTAAAGACACCCTTCTCCTGCATTATTCTTACTGAGACCTGGCTTAAGCAGGACACAACTGATATCTACCCTCTACCAGGATACACAGCAATCCACAACTGCAGACCATACCAAGTTAGGAGTGGTACTGCAATCTATTACTCTAACCAACTATCTTGTATTAGCACCAATTGCTTTAGTGATGAATATGGGGAATACATTTTTGCTAATTTTACTGTAAAAAACCTCAAGACCCCTATAACAATCGGTGCCATTTACCGGATACCTCACACAAACATCCCAAATTTCAGTTAGAATCTCAAGTCACTAATAACAAACAGACAAATGAACAAGCACCACCTTCTCTTAGCTGGAGACTTCAATATCAACCTTGGCCTACCAGATGATCAGACTCTAACTGATTTCATCAACAATATGAACACACTTCTCATACCAACTAAACCAACCAGGCTGACTGAGACAAGTGCAACCATAATAGACCACACATGGACCAATATACTAGCCCCCCTTAAATCAGGGATAATCACAGACAGCACTACAGACCACTACCCTACCTTCCTCTTAACAAACATTAGTAAACCACCACTCGAATACAACAAAGTTTCATTTAGACTCCATGACGAGGCCTCAATAAGGAATTTCACAGCAGACCTAGAGACTGTTGACTGGCCTACAGAATTCTCCAATGCTAATGATATTGACGATTGGGCAGACATTTTTCTTAACAAAATGCTTAGACTATACAACAAACATTGTCCCATAAAAACGAAACAGATCACGAATAAACGGCTTGGTTGCCCATGGCTAACCAGCACCATTCTGAAATCCACTGTTAAGAAACACCAATATGAAAAGCAATATAGACAGAGCTTAATACACAAAGATATTCTTAAACACTATTCATCAGTTCTCACCAAAGTAATAAAGAAAGCCAAACAACTATACTACTCCAGCAGATTCACTGACACAAGAGGAGATATAAAAAAGACCTGGAAAACACTCTCTCAGATTCTGGGGACCCACAAACTGAAAAAAAAACAAGAATATTGTCCTAACTAAACCTAATGAAACACGACTGCATCCCACTGATACAGCTAACAAGATAAACGACTTTTCTCAAACATAAGATCTAATCTCGCCAGTAAAATCCCACGTACCAATGCCCGTGCCGGGGATTACCTAGATGGGAATTTCCCGAATTCCTTCTATCTTGTTCCATAAAGTCACTTAAAAATAACTCGGGGAATCTGTCTCACGTCCCACCATTATTGTACAAGCGAGCGGCCCATGTCCTTTCGCATGCTATTACATTATTTTTTTAACAAGTCACTAGAAACTAGCACGTTCCCGACACTACTCAAGACGGCAAGGGTTACACCAATACATAAAGGTGGTGACCCTACAGATGTAAACAACTATAGGCCAATATCAAACTTACTATTGCTATCCAAAATATTCGAGAAACTCGTGCACAGGAGACTGTGCACGAGTTTCTCGAATATTTCAGGAAAAATAAAAGCACTAATGATGCAATTATAAAAATGCTAGACCTGCTTTACACAGCATTGGTACATAAGAAATATCCGCTAGGAATTTTTATTGATCTAAGAAAAGCGTTTGACACAGTTGACCATGGCATCCTACTCCACAAACTTGACCACTATGGTATAAGAGGCCATGCGCTTGCATATTTCAAATCCTACCTTTCTAGGTATCAGTATGTCACAATTAAAGACACAGCCTCATCAATACGGCCATTTGATAATGGAGTTACGCAGGGAAGTGTCCTTGGACCCCTGCTCTTCCTCATTTACATCAATGTTCTTCCAAACATATCCCAACACCTGAAACCCATTCTCTTTGCTGACGACACGACTTATGTCATCTCCCACCCTAATCTTGCCACCCTCAACACCATTGTTAACGAGGAGCTGCTCAAAATATCGACTTGGATGACAGCCAATAAACTTACACTTAACGCTGACAAAACCTACTATATTATGTTTGGTAGCAGAGCAGGTGTTGCGCAACTTAACATTAAGATCGACAACACTCTAATTGCCAGACATAATGAGGGCAAATGCCTTGGTCTATACCTCGACAACAACCTAAATTTCAGCACCCATATCCAACACATAACAAAAAAAGTATCCAAAACGGTGGGGATCCTCTCCAAGATATGATACTACGTACCGCAAACTGCCCTTCTCACACTATACCATTCACTTATATATCCATACCTCACCTATGCTATCTGTGTTTGGGGTTCAACTGCAACAACGTACCTAAAGCCAATAATAACCCAACAAAAAGCCGCAGTAAGAATAATCACTAAATCCCATCCCTAGCAACCCCCCCCCCACTCTTCATAGATCTTAACTTACTCCCTGTTCAGAACATCCACACTTACTACTGTGCAATATATATCTACAGGACCTTAAATTCCAATATTAACCTTGACCTAAAACGCTTTCTTGATAGTCGTGACAGGATCCACAGGCATAACACCAGACACAAACATCTCTATGGCATTCCCCATGTCCATCTAAACCTTTACAAAAATTCAATGTATTTCAAAGGACCTAAAATCTGGAACACCCTACCTGAAAACTCTAGAACTGCAGACACATTCATCACTTTCAAAACTACAGTTAGAAAACATCTTATCCCTCTGATACACCCCGACAACTAACTACATGACAACCACCTGATGGTTCACAAGTACACTCACTCACCCACTGACTATAAACACAGAAATACTAATCTTAATCTTAAAATAATGAATCCTAACTAGTCATAAGTTTGCCTATGATACTCCAACATAGACACTTCGTATTGTGTTAAAACAAAAGCATTCACATTGTTAAACTCACAAATTATAATGTAGTCACCTAGCCTTAATACCATAATCTGTAAGGATTTAATGTAAAGAATTAATCTAAGTCTGCCCGAAATGCCTAGCCATGCTAAGTGTCCTAGTGGCCCCCTCTGTAATTAGTATTTTATAACATGTAAGCCACACAATATCCAAATCCTGTAAACCCCACATTAAGAGAGAAGAGATTGTAACCCTTATAGAGAATAAACTTGATTTGATTTGATTTGATTTGATAAGTGTCTGTTTAGTATTTTGGGTTGACAGCAGCAAGTCCATGGCGGGTGAGCTGTCCACCATAAAACTTGTCATGTACTGGGAAACAAATGCTGCCTATCAAATAGGCTTGGATACGAGAATATTATACCAGGGCATTAAATAATTGAAAATTACATCTGGAGTGAGGCTAAAAGGTCGAGACATCATAGTCTTGTTCAGGCTGGGATAGGCCAGTATAATAAACATGAATGAAAGGGCAAATGAACAATAAAAGTTAAAAGAAAATCACTTTTGACTCTTTAGGCGGCGGACATAATGTACAATTTTCATGTGAATAATAATAATAATCTTTATTTCTACATGTACATGTACAAGGTATACAGGACAAGCTGACATCAGTTACATACTACTAAATAGAAAGCCATTATTATACCTGCAGAGGGGGGTCAACGCCCCCGCGGCCCAGTCTGAGACCAGGCCTCATGGTAGATCAGGGTCTGATCAACCAGGTTCTTACTGCTGGCCGCACGCAAACTGACGTACTACCCACAGCCCGGCAGAGCATTTCGGGTAAATTAGATCAATTTTGTCCCAGGATGCGACCCACACCAGTCGACTAACACTCAGGTACTCATTATACTGATGGGTGAACATCGGACAGCAGGTAACTTAAGGAAACACATTCCAATGTTTCCACCCGTACCGGGGATCGACCCCAGACCTCACTGTGTGAGCTGAGTGCGCTCCAATCGAGCTACGGGACACCTGCACGTTTGAGCCTGGAAGCCTATGCCATATCTTCTTATGTAATACTGTTGTGATTTTCTAATTGCTTATTTGCAATGAATACAATTTTTGTTTTTGCTTAGGCCAAAACTGTTTGAATTTCTAGCAACACTCACCCCGAGACACTGTAAAACAAGTCAAAATATTCGTCTCACCTTATCTCAGTTCCTTGGTATTTTCACAACAGATATATAGTTCTCACCGCTATCATACACATTCATGATTCGTTGTTGTTCACGACTCTCCAAGTGTGATACAAAATTTACAGATGATCAGCTCCCCTTATCTTGTTCTTCGTGTATACAATTTTGGCAATGTTGCATTTCTGGTAAGGATAATATAAAAAAATATTATAACTATGACCATAATTTTTAAAGGGGTTGACCCTCAGCCAGCTGGAGGTCTCGGTCAGATGACCAAAAGCTCCAACGGCGGGTCATCATCTAAGACCCGCGTCAGGAAACACTTGTCCTGTTTCCTGATGAACCTTACCTAACCTAACCTGATAAGCATAAATAAATCGTTATTTGCTGGGACATTGGACACGTTGATGTTCATGGCACTGAACTGCTCCACTTGGTCAGCTGTTCACGATCTACCAATTTCCCACAGTGGTATTCTTTTCTCGGAATATTTTACAATGCTCTCTCACCTCCTCTGTGATTGCTGGTAACTGTGTTAGTCAAAGTTAGAACGAGTTAGAATGCAACAAAATGTTTAGTTTCAAAACACAATTGGGATTCTGGCCATCTTCTCACCACTCGGGTTTGATTAACTGCTCTCTCATTATTACAGTTTTGACAAACAAGACTAACAACAACTTTGACAGGACTGCTATGTGTCACTGTCAGTTCACCTTGTCATAATAGATTCTCGTCACTATCAGCACGCTTGTAGGATTCATTTCCAAAGATAAAACACTGGCACATTCACTCTTATTCCCTCGATGAAATACCTACCTTTAATGCAGTCTTGCTCTGTGACGCTTTAACAGAAACTCGCCTACTAAACCAACTAGGATTTAAATTTTATACTTGTGCTATCCCCCACCTCTCTACCCCTTGAACACTCGTACTGCCAGCACGACCCTAACCTTCTCACACCCCTACCTAACAACACATCACAACACACAGTGTTAGATCATAAAATGTACGTACTATTATAATTATTATTATTATTATTATATTATTATTATTAACATTGTTGTTGTTGATATTATTATTATTATTATTGTTGTTATTATTATTATTATTGATATTATTATTATTATTATTATTTTTTTTTTTTATTATTATCACACCGGCCGATTCCCACCAAGGCAGGGTGGCCCGAAAAAGAAAAACTTTCACCATCATTCACTCCATCACTGTCTTGCCAGAAGGGTGCTTTACACTACAGTTTTTAAACTGCAACATTAACACCCCTCCTTCAGAGTGCAGGCACTGTACTTCCCATCTCCAGGACTCAAGTCCGGCCTGCCGGTTTCCCTGAATCCCTTCATAAATGTTACTTGCTCACACTCAAACAGCCTCAATTATTAAAAACCTTTGTCTACCATTCACTGTATCAAACGCTCACGCATGCTGCTGGAAGTCCAAGCCCCTCGCACCAAAACCTCCTCCTTACCCCCTCCCCAACCCTTCCTAGGCCGACCCTACCCCGCCTTCTTCCTACAGTACGATATCATTTGAATCTATTTTTTGCATCCATTCTTGTTATTGTGATATCATTATAACCTTCCTACTTGGATATAGTTTTGGTAATCCCGTCACCTCATCTAATTCCAATCTATAATTACTTGCATTATATTCACATACACATTGCTTATCATATTCTTCAACTTGCAAAGGAAAGTAGGTAATAAATGGAAGAGGCATAAATAAGTAGATTATGTGTTATAATTGTAATTATGTGACATTTATTCAGAGTTTCGCATAACACGTTGTTTATTCCAGCTTTGTTCTTATCTTGCTGTGTTATACTGCATGTACCCAGCTCAGAGTGAATTAATCTCCAGTCTTTAGCCTGCATCTATTTTTCTCAAGAACTATAGCATAGATTCAACTTAAAATATCTTGTTTCACTGTGCACGAGCACGCATGTGCATTTGAATGTGTGTGTACTCAGATATTTGCATTCGCCTTTTTGTGAGTGCAAGGACGGAGTCTCAGCTCAGGACTCCTCTCGTCTGGCTGCTTTCAGAGTCCTCTACTAGTTAGCTTTGAAGGTTGATCTGTGAAATGCCGACATACTAGCATATAGACAGTATGAAAAATTTACTATTTTTTGTATATCTGTTACTGCACAGCTTTTATTTTTTTAGCACAAGCACCGCCTCACACCGAGTGGGGTGACCCAAATAAGAACCAACACTTTCACCACCATTCACGCCATCACTGTCTTGATTAAAGGCGCGCTGATGCTGCTACTCAGATGCCCTTCCAAACTGCAGTATCCCAACTATTCCTTCTCATTGCAGGCAATGTACT